>CM074122.1:35298313-36498313 GCA_037177725.1 Cyamopsis tetragonoloba | reverse complement strand
GCGTATATAGACATGATGGAACCTGCAGAGATAGAAACGATATCAAGATCAATACGACATATCACATACAGATAATTACAATTATTTTAAGCTCTCCAAATAATAACATCAATAATACAAAAGTAGCAACAAACAATGGAAGGCGAGATTACCCAAGGTATCATCATGACTTATACAATGACTTTTAATGACGACATTTCACTTGATAAGGCCGTGCTTCCTAATGAACTCACGGAGGCCAGTGATGATGGCGTGATCAAAATCCAATAGTGAAGCCTAGTAAATCACAAAGGATTTTGCCTCCCGGAGGTAATGGTCGTATCTCCAGTATAAAGGAAATAAGGGGGAGCCGTCAGGGCCAACCAAAACAGGAAACACTTCTCTCGTATACGACACCTTGAAGTAGGAATCTTCGAAGGGAGAGAAAGAATATTCAAAAAGCTGAAAGAATAGATGATCTTTCCTATGGCAGAAGGAGATGAATCTGAAGTCTGAAAGGTGGTAGGGAGCAAACAAATATAGGAAGAGATTACTGGAGCACTCCCAGCAATTAGCCCAGTAAAAAATATCAAAGGCATGAATAAAACCCCAAGCATTGGGGTGAAGTTGTGAAGGCGCGACCTCAAGTCAGTTGAGGATCTCGACTTGGAAGTCTAAAAATAGGAAGTGGAGACGGATGAAGCGCAAAAAACACTCATAGAACATAAGGAAGTCTGGAGCACCCCTTCGGGGGCAAGATCTGATCCTCTCGTTGGGATCCACAGGTTCAGCTTTGTAGAGGGTGATAGGAGTTGAAGGGACATCCTCTGTTGGCATAGCCCCGGGAAAGTGCATGGCCTCCCTAAACCCAACCTCCGCGACATGAAATTTCAGTGTCGAGGATAACCCAGAAGCAACTTGAAGGATGTCGTTGTTTATCCAGAACATCCTCCTTACTTCTCGTATGCCCTGGAGCCTTTTTGGAACTTAAATTCTGGCGTCTTTCTTAGATGGGCCATACCATTCTTGAATCGTCTGGCACCGACGTTCTAGGGCTTTGCTCTTAGAAGGTCTCTTGGCGGCATCGGCTGGAATGGAAGTCGTGGGCGACTCAGAATCCAACATTGGGGAGTCAGCTGATGTAAGTTCTACAACAGAAATAGGAGGAACATACCAAAGGGTCAGAAGAGCCAAAATCAGAGAAGTTAACAGAACTTGTAGAAGAACTAGAACTTGAAGAATCAGATGAGGTACAGACTATCAAGGGTACATGAAGCCGTAACCTAGACGTTATAGCATTGTCACTACCCTCGGAAGACTCATCATACTCATATTTATAAACCCCATACCTTAAAGGTATAGGGGCAACAGATAACGAAAATGGAGCCCCAGAGAAAGAAACGTTTTGCGAAACTCCAGGAATGTGGTAGCCAAAGGCCTCAAAGAGAGGCTTGTCATGTGACTCTGAAAATGATGAGGGAGAGGGGACGTGGTACCCACTGCCATCACTAATTTCAGGCCTAGAAGGTGAGCCAATGAATTCCCCAACTTCCCTAGAGAGAGATTCTTTTGGGGGAAAATTAGTGGGCCTCTCAGGAGTTGACATGTTGTAAAGAAAAAGAAATTACACAGAGAAAATGAGAAGGGAACGGAAGAAATACCTGAGAAAGTGGAGGAGGAGAAGGTTGAAGATGGCTAGAAAACAGCAAGAAAAGGAAGAAACTCGAGAATACAGAGAAACTGGCTGCAAAATGAGAGAAAATATGCAGGGGAGCTTGGAGGCGAAGAAGTTTTTTTCAAGCAAAGAGAGGATGTATTTATAGACAGAGAAGTGGAATACGAAATGTGAAGAAGTAACGGCCTAAGGAGCATTAAATGCACGCATGCCTGATGTGATGGAGTGATGATGGGCGCGGCCCACAAAGGGTTGTGCCAATCCCACAGAGACACGTGTCAAGATGAAAACTGATGGTAGAATCCAAACGAAAACGACTTAGAAGGGGTACACGTCGCCAGATCATGTTAGGATTAGAAGTCAACAACATGCCTCACGACATACCGCAGACATGGGGGCAACTGTTATGGACCTAACCCGCAAGAGAGGCAGGTGCTATGCCCACGTGGTTGGCTTAAGCCGTAGGCACCATGTCGTGTTCACCACGACATGGGCACCCGACTTAAGGCTTGCGGAGTTCCACCCCCACGTGGGGTCAATTATAGGTTCGTACTTACCGCCACAATTCACGCAGATATGACAGTGGCAGGTTTGACTTTAGTAGCCTAAAGAGCTCTATAAATACCTATAACCTACCTTCATTTGGTATGCTTTTACTGATCACTTGATATCTGAGTTACCCTCACTGTGAGAACTTACTGACTTGACCGTGGGAGTGCTTGTAGGTACCCCCCTCACCGCCAGGTGAGTGGCCGGAATGACCTTCATGGCTGCCATGCTCAGTGCATGACGGATCACATTTCTTCATTTTCTTTCTTTAGTTTCGAGCATTTGACTTTTTACTCCAAAATTTTATTTTACCTTTTTAATAAATAAGGTTTATTTTTTTATTAAAACAATAAAAGCTTTTAAAAGAGTTAAGTTTTCAGGATCGAGTCCTCGATCATAAGGTAAAGTCTTAAAATCATAATAAAAAAATTGTAAAGTAAATAAAAATTCAAGTTTGGAATTTGATTGCTCGTAATGGCTAAAGACATTTTTTAAATATTGTTAAACTACATGAGTGACAAGATCATATAAATTTTATTTTATTTATTTTATTTTGGCAAGGTAGTGTCACCTTATGGTAGTCTTTTTTATGGCATGTTTTCTTGGTGTTTTTATGCTGTTTTTCGTGTATTTTGGTTATTAAACAACCGTGTGGCATGGTGACGTGGCTGTGTGACGTGACAGGGTGTGATACAGTGCTTTTAACGGGATTGTGTGATGGTTTGGCATGACTGTGGTTGTTTGTGGTTCTAGAACCATGTTGTCTTCTAATATTGATTCAAATCATTGAAGCAATTACATTGCCTCTATTATGGAGATCAATTTAAATAATTTTACAAAGATGAGTTTGTGGTTGTTTATGTTGGTTGTGCTTTCACCAAAAGGTGTAACACAACTTGACCAAACAATCCTAAGCTTATGACTATAACGTGTGACACATATGAAGTAATTGTTCATGTGAGTTATTGCTTGCCATCCAAAGATGGGCTTTCAGTTGACAAAAGTAACTATTGCCATTTGATTGTTGTGTGAGAGTACCACTTACAAGCCAACCCGTATGACCACAAGGCATTTGGGATTGGTGGAGTGCTTTAGTATCTTGTTAATCCATAATTTACAATATATCATCATATGTATATATTCTTTATTTATGTTTTTCTTTTAATTTATTCCCATCTTGTAAGTAAGCTAGTTATTAATTCTATGTTCTTTTATGTCTTATAAACTAGGATTAATGCAATTGTTTGGAAATTCAGACTCTGGAAGATATGTTGCGAGCTTGTGTCTTAGAAGAGGGTGGTGACTGGAGAAGATACCTATCGTTGGTAGAATTTGCCTATAATAATATTTTTCATTCAAGCATAGGCATGGCACCCTATGAAGCACTCTACGGGAGGAAGTGCCGGTCACCAGTGTGTCGGTTTGAAACTAAAGAAAAGTTACTATTAGGACCGTACTTAGTGCAAGATACCACATATAGTATTAGGCGTATCAGAGAAAGGTTGAAGAGGGCTCAAGACCGTTAGCAAAGTTATGCAGATCAACAGAGGAAGCCCTTGGAATTTGAAGAAGGAGAGCATGTGTTCAAGTTACACCTTATACCGTCGTTGGGAAAGCGATGAAGACGAAGAAGCTTCAGCCTCGTTTCATTGGTTCTTATTAGATTCTCAGAAGAATAGGACCCGTTGCTTACCAACTATCGGGTAGAACTTGTGAAGATCCTAGACCGAGGGGAGAAAACATTATGGAACAAGGTGATCCCATTAGTAAAGGTTCTTTGGGAGAACATCGACTCATCAGAGATCACTTGGGAAAAGGAGCAAGACATGAGGGACGCATACCCCGAATTGTTTAAGTAATGGAGGTAATATTCTAATTTTGAGGACAAAATTATTTTAAGTGGGGTAGAATTGTAACATCCCAAAAATCCCTAAAGAGACTAAGGACTTAAGGGATTTAGTTACAAATTACAAAGAAAAAGAAGAAGGAGGATCAGTTACAAGTAGAGAGTTCTAAGGAGGGACCAAAAGGACTTGTATATTCGAATATTAACAGCTATATTCAAATATGCATGATACATATTCGAATATGGATGAGTCATATTCGAATATGGATTGTCCATATTCGAATATGAATAGAGATATTCGAATATGGACTTTTTATATTCGAATATGGATGTGTCATATTCGAATATGAGGTATGATATTCAAATATGGAAAGCTGATATTCGAATATGGGAGTGTGGAATTGATTACAAAAGCTTCATATTTGAATATATATTCGAATATGGACCCCTAAGTCTATAAATAGAGGACTTGACCTCCACACTGCACCATATTCTCTCTCTTACACTACACTCTCTCAATCTTCTCTTCAAATACCTCCCTAAACCTCTGTCACAAACCAACCATACTCTACAACTCCTTCACCTTAAGATTCCCTTCTCACAAACTTCTTGTCTAAAGGTTCCAAGGGAGTAGATTTAGACTCGGAGATAGGAAGTGCAGAAGAAGGGAGTTAGAGACTGGGATTGGAGTTGAAGGAGAAAAGCATTCTGGAAGATTCGAGGTAACCCTGAAAACCGCAAATCAGAACACTAAGAACTTTAAGAACATATTGTTAGGGATTTAGAAACAATATGTTTTAGGTTTTTTTGATTTAGAATCATGTGTATGTTTGAGATTTGCATGCTATGTTGAATGATGTTTGTATTGGTTAAACATGCTAGTAGATGATGCATGATTAGGAATTGAATTGGAAATATGAATGATATTGGAGATCATAGAAATGTATGAATAAGATATTCCAGATTGTAATGTGATAAAATGGGGACTTAGACTGTCACATAATATTCGAATACAAGATGATTGTATGAGAATATGAGATTACTGGAATTCTTGTTTGAATGCTATCATATGAAAATGAATGTTTGATGCATGAGAAAATGGAATACCCCATCAACATTGGTGGAGTAAGAGGGTTGAGTTCTGCCGGAAGTAAACCGGATAAGAGGACAAAGCATAAAAAGATGAGAATGTAGGGTTATCCCGAAAGGGGCAGATAAACTGAAGTGTTAGGCTATCCCGAAAATTGGGTAGATAGTCTAATGCAAAGTGGCTATCCCGAAAGGGGTAGATAGTCTCTGGGCATGATGATGATGAGCTCAACTTTGCATTTACTGTCGTGCACCCATGGTGGATTCCCGGTGCACAGGGTTTCCCGGTAAAAGGCGAAAGCAATGAAATGGAAAATGGAATAATTCATGGCATGCATACATACTTAATTTGTCATTGCATACATATTGTGTGTGTTTGTTAGGAATTGGATTTGGGGCAGTTTTCCAGTTAGACTGACTGTAATAGTGTATATATGCTATTTTCAATACCGACGGTTACTTAGTTATATGTCGTACATATAACTGACGGTTACAGTATTGCAGGAGATACGGACTCAGGGGTTTCAGCGCTTGAGAAGACTTTAGCAGCTGTATTTGGATATACTTAGGTAGTCATTAGTTTTGTTGTATGGCTACTTAGCTGGACTAGTACTCCCTCTGGATTGTAAAAAGAACACAAACACTTTTATGTAAATATTTGTGTATATATATATATATATGAGTTGGGTTCAAATGACACCAAGGTGTCAAAGTTCTTAAATGACACCGCGCATAACTTTTTATAAAAAACGAATTTCGCTGATCCAACCAATCAATTGAAAGTTTGTATGACGTAGATCAACTATGCAAAAATTCATACCATATGAAAATGGGTAGGTATGTAATCTAACAAATGAAATTTACTTGTATTTTTAATAATGTATTAGACGTTCAAGCAAAACATTTCGATAATGTATCAAATAATTTTCAAATTGTATGAATTTTTGCATAGTTGATCTACATTATATAAACTTTCAATTGATTGGTTGGATCGGCGAAATTCATTTTTTATAAAAAGTTATGCGCGGTGTCATTTAAGAACTTTGACACATTGGTGTCATTTGAACCTAACTATATATATATATATATATATATATATATATATGGGGAGGGATCAAATAACACCGGTGTAACTTACACCAACTCTTACTCCGGTTAATAACTATTTGTCAAACATTTTTTTCACAAAACCCACCGTAGGATTGAAACTACATATCGTATAGATCATGTCTACAAAATTTCACATCATTCCAAAATTGTTTAGTACTCTATCATAATGCCTGTTAAATTTAACCTTAAATTTATTAATCTTTTAGTCAATAAAGTAGATATCTTACGGTAATAACATTTTATCAATTTCATTATATACTTTTTGTTATGTTGAATTTTCTATTCTTCTCGAAACACGGAAAGCATGGCATGTAAACCTATGTCTTTGAAATGCAACTCCCTTGGTGTCTCTCATATTTTCCTCATAAACCCTATAGATACGAGTTAATGTAAGAGTTTGTTTATTTTATTTTAATTTATTTCATATTCTTTTGTTGCAAAAAAAGAAAAAAATGGGATAAGATAAAATCCATAAATGATAAGAAGTTAAGTGGATATAGATATAGCCGCTTTTATTAGTTAGGTATGTTAAAGTCAGATTGTACGGATAAGAGTTATCCTCCTCCTAAAGAATTGTGATAGTTAATTTAAGATAAATTTCACAATATTTTCTATCTCTATGTTCATGTAAATTATTTAGGGTTTGCCGGAACCTTTCATTCAAGCTTTGGCTTTGTTGAGTGAAATCTTTGAAGCCACTCACATCATGCGGAGACTACCATTGCGTTAAGAGTCAAAAAAAATCTTTTCTTAATCTTGCTTCATTCATTAACTTTTTTATGTCATTCCATTGCGTTAATATGTTATTTCGTTTATGTTTCTAACTAATGATATGTTATTTATTGGACTGAGACTACCATTGAGGCATTGACTAGTGATGTTCATAGAATGAGTTGCATTCATTTCTCATCATCTAATTATCTTGGGGCACTATTTGTGCTCCTATTTTAATATATATTCTCCCTTTGCTGATAAAAAAAGATTCGAGGATACTTAGGAGAGAATATCAAAAGCTTTTTTTTTTTAAATTTATCACAGGCTGAAACAGTAATAAAAAAGATTTGATCAAGATGATTATAAAAGAGAATATATTTTATCCAGATTTGTTCTTCCACACATATTTTCTCGACGTATGCGATGTTGGTTTTTTGTTTCAGTTATGTAGCTTGCTTGTATCAAAACTATGCAACTGATTGTTGGGGAAAAACCTCATGCACATGCAAGCGTTAAGAATTAAAGATGAAAGCACACATACACACACAAGACATAGATAAAACATAGCGGAAGACACACAAGATTTAACGTGGTTTGGCACCTCTTGCCTACGTCCACGGAACCATCTCAACAAGGCATTCACTATCTTAACAAAAATTACAACGATTACAAGTTTTCTAGACAAACAAGTAAAACCCTCCCCGAATAGTGTATCACCCTACAAACCCGAGTCTCCCACTAAAAGTTACAAGGAATGGTATTACTCTCACTCTCACTCTGATATCCCCTCCTCAACAAGAGGTGTATATCTTTTCTTTTCTTCACAAATCTCCTTTATATAGTGGTTGTGGTTGCTTTTTCGATGATGAATTAATTCTTCCCACAATTCTAAGAACCTTCAAATAATCACACCTCTTCAAGATTCATAAATTAATCTCATACATGTATTCTCTCATCCATTGAACAACACTCATTCATTTTCTTATTCATTGATGAACTACACCTTCAATGAATCTAGCAATTTGTCTATTCAATGTATCCACCATTTGAAAATTATAATTGTTTTTCAACACAGTTTGATGCCAAAACTTTTAATTTTTAAAAGAGCGATGGTATTAAGTATGAATTGGTTTGATAACGAATGAAGCACAAAAATACATGGCATATATAATAATATGATTGTTTTTTTATAATGAAAAGGGGTTAAAGCCCAACAATGCAAAGCAAGAAATTTGAATGGGTTTGATAACGAATGAAGCACAAAAATACATGGCACATATAACAACATGATTATTTTTTTATAATGAAAAGGGGTTAAAAGCCCAACAATGCTAAGCAAGAAATTTACACTGGAATCGATCGAGTTTTGAGTAAAAACTCTAATAACAGTGTTAGAGAATATGTAAATATGGTTAGAATATGTAAATATCTTTTGTATATCCCTTGTATTATAGCCTAGGATCTCTGTTGATCTCTCACTTATTTTTACTAATTATGTTATATATTTAGTTTCCTTTATTATAGGTAGGATACTTGTAATGATTGTATATAATCTCCTATTAGCTAATAAAATCAAGAGAAATTATATTCTTTGATGGTATCAGAGCAAATATGAGATTATATACAAGCATTACAAGTATCCTAGCCTATAATAAAGGAAACTAAATATACACTAAAAAATAAGTGAGAGATCAACAGAGATCCTAGGCTATAATACAAGAGATATGCAAAAGATATTTACATATTTTAACCATATTTACATATTCATTAACAAGGAATATGCAAAAGACATTTACATATTCTAACCGTATTCAGATATTCTCTAACAAACATCGATCTGCAAACAATTTAACAAAGTATATACGACTTGGGGAGGAGGATTGAAAAGCTTTAAAATAATCTAGGTGGTGGTTCAAATTGAATTAGGTTTTCCTTGATATTTATATTTATTTTCTCCAAGTTTTTTTTTAAAACAAATTTTAATTCTGTTTTTAAAATGTTAAAATACAAATTAGAAATTATTTCCTATTAATCGTGACATTTTTTTTTAAAAATAAAGACTATAATTATATTTAAATTTGACTAAGATATTAAAAAAATATAGGCAATATATAATATCTTTGTTGGTTCAGATAAGGTAAATTAATTATAAAGGTATTAATGATAATAATATATTTCTTGTGCACCAAAGACATAGACAAATGAATTTGAAGATGCTCTGAGAAATTTGGGCATTTAATCATGTGTCTCTATTCCATGATTGACTTCTTGTTAATATGTGAATCTTATGTGAGTTATGAATTCCATTTTGTTATGGCCCGGGATTGTGATAACCCGGTACCTAGTTGGATGTCATCTGAAGATCACAAGTTATAACCCGCCCGTAGCCAAGGAGATACCAGGCGGGATACACGTTACAATACAGACTCCGGATTGGACCTAGATGACGATGGTCAGACCCACAATGATACATGCTCAACCCTAATATGCTCTTTATAAATATCCATATGAACACTCCATGCACGGTACGTTCTATCCAATTTACTATGAATAACCTAAATCACATACTAACTTGAGCGTTGGAGTCTCGGTAGGTGGCAACACCGCCGTCGAGGAGTCGCGACGCTATATTGGATATCCATCATCACTGGAGATACGCTCGCGGTCATCATCTCAGGTTATCTCTTAGGTACGATCACAACATTGGCGCCGTCTGTGGGGAACATAACAAAAGGTTGTTTTCTCTCTATTTTTGTCAATGGTATATTCCACTCGCAACAGGGATTATAACGATCTGGTACTCCAAGATCTGGGAGATGGCCAGCAGGGCGAGGATTCTAATCAACAGGCAGGGCCACAGCCGCCCTTCAACCTAGAAGCAGAGTTTCTTAAGTTGCAGAAGCTGGTGTAGGCACAGGCAAAGGAGATTGAAACCCTAAAGAAGCAAGAACAGGTTCTGAAGGATAAGGAAAAGATAGTAGAAGAGGGTCCCATCCAGGGAGTTGAGAAACAACTGAATAACCCTGATAATCCGGAGATTGGAAATCTTGATCCACGCAACACGGAGCGATAGTTGGAAATTAGGATAAGCCGGCAAAGAGAAGATGTTGTTCAGCAAGATCTTCGGGCAGCATCTCGAATAGGGGGTGCCAACCCGCCACCTTTACACCATGGGGGCCCACAGGTCGGCCCACAAGAGCACATAGCAGAAAATATTCCAAAGTTTGGCTACATTGACAACCCATTCACGCCTTGGATCATGTCCCATGCATTACCTCATGGTTTCCAGTTCGCGAAGCAGCTAAAAGAGTATGACGGGACGAAGGACCCGACTTTCCATGTGAGTACTTTCGAAAGAGTCATGTATTTCCAAGGGGTCAGTGAAGCTATTGTATGCCGGGCTTTCCGTTTGACTTTATCAGAAGCAGCAAGCCGATGGTTTTCTAATCTCCCGCCACAGTCCATCAACAACTGGAAGACCCTTAAAGATAAGTTTGTTTTGCATTTTTACAATAGTAAAAGACAGTTTAAATCCGAATTTCATTTAGAAATGATTAAACAAATGAAAGACGAATCTCTAAGGGAATACATAACTCGGTTTAATAACGAAGTGTTGGAGGTTAGGACTGTTGAACCTAACTTAGTGTTATATTTCTTTGTCAAAGGATTAAAACCAGGCGCTTTCACCAAAGCTTTAGCTAGCGAGAAGCCAACGTCCATGGACGATTTGCAGGCCAGAGCTGAAAAATGGATTAGAATTGAGAAGTGGGAGAGGGCTCAAGCAGCCCAAGCCGCAAAAAAAGATGACAAAGGGAAGAATCAGCCGAACCCCCAATCTCGAGGAAAGGAGGATAAGGTCCAGGATAAACCGTCGAAAGACCCCTGAGGAATGTTCAATACTTACACCCCGCTGACTGTATCACCAGCGACAGTGTACAAGGAGGTGATGAATTCGGAGATAAGGGATAGACCTCCACCTCTCAGAAATCCAGGGTGGTTTCAGAACCGCTATTGTCATTATCACTGAGAAAAGGGTCACTCAACGAACGAGTGCGTCCAACTTCGGGATGCCATCGAAAAGTTGATTCGTCAACGGAGGCTGAGAAATTATACTCAAGATTCCAATGACAGAAGAGACCATAGGCAAAGCCCCAATCCCCGAGAGCGACGACTGAGATCACCGCAAGCCAACAAGCACCTAGGACCTGAAGCCTGAAATAGATCTCGGAGCCCTAGGCGTAATCAGGGATCCCCGCAAAGAGGAGTAATCCAGGTCATAGCGGGGGGAACAAGCTGGAAGGGTTTGGAAGATAGAAAAAGAACCCGTGATGCCAGGGACTCATGCTCACAGGTGGCCCAGGTAAATAACCCATTACTATCTTTTTCTTATTCTGATCTGCCACAGAAACAGGTCAGAGATAACGAGCCATTGGTGATTGCCGCAAGCATGGAGGGATTTGAAGTTCACCGGATTTTCGTAGATTAGGGAAGTTGGGCGGATATCATGCTCTGGAGCCTGTTTGACAAGTTAGGCCTAGGCTCCAAGACTTAATCCCCCACAAAGGCAGTCTGGTCGGCTTCACAGGAGACACTATAATGCCGAAGGGATATGTTGATTTGAAAGTCCTTTTTGGGAAAAAGCCAGGCACCAAGGCAGTAATGACCAGATTCAGCGTGGTGAATTGCCCATCGGCTTATAAAGCCATATTGGGACGCCCAACTTTGAACCACTTGGGCGCCATCGTCTCAACTATACATTTGGCTATGAAGTTTCACGGGGAAGATGGTTCCGTTATCACAGTAAGGGGAAAAGGTAGTGATGCCAGGCGATGTTATCAGGAGAGCCTTAAAATCACGAAGACGCCAGTTGAACCCGCTGAAATTCATGAGGGTAAGGGTAAGAACAAAATGGAGCGCCGAGACTTTCCACAAGAGGCGGGGATAATGATGAACAACCTAGATCCCCGTGCAGATTCTGAAGAGCAGAGGCCTCAACCAGAGGGACATCAGATTCTGGTCCAGATTGGGCATAAAGAAGACCAAACCGTGAAGGTAGGAGCAAATTTTCCCCCAGTCATCAAAGGGCGACTTATTGAGCTCCTCAAAAGAAACAAAGGCTTATTTGCTTGGGTCTTGTCCGAAATGCCGGGAGTAAAACTGGATTTAGCATGTCATCGTCTGTCCATTAAACCGGGATGCACACCAGTAGCCTAGAAAAAACGAAGAATGGGGCCTGAGAGAACAGAAGCCATCGAGAAACAGGTGAAGGAGCTCCTAGATGCCGGGTTTATCCGCGAGATCTGCTACACGAAATGGCTCTCAAATGTAGTAATGGTAAAAAAGGACAATGGGAAGTGGCGAATGTGTACAGATTACACCGACCTGAACAAAGCTTGTCCAAAATATCCCTTCCCGCTCCCATGCATTGACAATTTAGTAGACAACTCGGCGGGATACAAATATCTCTCTTTCATGGATGCATACTCGGGATACAACCAGATACCCATGCATCCCGATGATCATGAGAAAACCGCCTTCATTACTGACATGGGAGTATATTGTCATAACATGATGCCGTTCGGTCTGAAGAATGCCGGCGCGACTTACCTAAGAATGATGAGCAAAGTCTTTGCAGGACAGATTTGCCGGATCTTGGAAGTCTACATTGACGATATGATAGTCAAAACTCCGGAACATGAAGACCCGGTGGCGGATCTGGAGGAGACCTTCGGTCAAATACGCAAGTATGATCTCAGATTGAATCCGAATAAATGTACTTTTGGTGTAGAAGCTGGTAAATTTTTGGGATTTATGTTAACTAGCCAGGAGATCAAGATCAACCCAGACAAGTGTGGTGCTGTTCTAAAAATGCAGAGTCCCAGAACTATAAAAGAAGTCCAGCAACTGACGGGAAGGATAGCAACCCTAACCTGTTTCCTGCCGGCTTCAGCCAAGAGATGCTTGCCTTTCTTCAAGATGCTTCGTAGCAAGAAGAATTTTGAGTGGAATGCAGAATGTGAGCAAGCCTTCCAAGAGCTGAAGGGGATCTTAGCATCACCCCAGTTTTATCAAGACCAGATCCCGGCCAAATCTTGTATGTATACTTGGCGGTGTCTGATGAAGTGGTAAGTGCTGCCCTAATCAAGGAGGAATCCCAGACCCAGAGTCCGGTATATTTTGTCTCCAATGCTTTGCAGGGATCAGAGTTAAATTATCAAAGGCTGGAGAAGGTTGCTTATTCTCTGTTAATGGCGTCAAGACGCTTGCGTCCATATTTCCAATGTCATCCATCACTGTTCGCACCAACCAACCGATCAAGCAAGTCTTGAAAAAACCTGATCTCGTCGGAAGAATGATGGCCTGGGCAGTTGAGCTTTCACAGTATGATATATCTTATGAGCCAAGGCAAGCGATAAAAGCACAGGTCTTAGCACAATTTATAGCAGAAATGACACATCCTGGGGACCAAAACCAGGGATCATAAATTTAATCAATTTCAAGCAAGACAACTAGTCAACCTTAAATGAAACAACACAACTTTTCATGAAACAACACAACTCTTCACGTTTTGTAAATTTTTCTCACTATATATTTCACACGGTTTGATCTGTGTCGTGATCACTTGTGCATATATACTGAAATCTTTCAACCTTTGGTTTTGCTAACTAAGTGACGAGTAACTTAGTTGACTTAGTTAGCAAAACCAAAGTTATAGCTAGAGATCATAATACAAGTTATACGAGTATGACGAGAAGAAGTATTTTCTTTTTATTTTAAACCTATCGTTATTTATTTATTACACTCTAATTTTCTCCTAAGTATGATTTGTAGCATTGCAGTTGTTAGGTTGTTTCTCTTTAATATAATATCGCTATTTTGAAAAGAAAAAGAAAAAAACAAACTGGTCGATGAAGGAGGAACGCCTGCATTAATTAGGTTTTTGTGAATCATTTTATCTTATTTTTTTGTTTTTTAGGATTATTAATGATTCAAACAAATAAAATACTAAACTACACTTCTTTTCTATAATTTTTTCAATCGATGGTCCAAGTTTAATGTACGTTAAAGGTTAGGGTTTAATTTAGGGCAGCGATGAGTTAACAAACATTTGACAGAAGGAGCTACTACCTAATTGTCTGATTGGTTCAAAAGGAGGGAAGGGATTTTCATTGAGGGGAGGGGAGAGAAGAGAAAATAAAAAAAAATTGTAGTGTGATTGGTTCAAATAAAAAAAATGGAGGGAAAAATAGGGAAAATAATGTTTTTGTGTTTGGTTGGACGGGGTGGAAAGAGATTTTAAGTGTTAAAAGCCCCTCCCCTCCAAATCCGGAAAAGAAAATGGATCAAAATCACTCTCCTCCCCTCCAATTCTCTCAAACCAATCGTAGTGTAAAGGTCTATAATAGTAAAGGTCTATCAGTTAATATTTTAAAGAAAATAGTTTTTTTTTAATTTCCTCCAAATTTATATGTAAATTTGGAAAGTGCTTTTACACTTTTTGAATTGAAAACAAACCAGACTCCAAAAATGTGGAATTTAAGGTCGGTTTGTTTTAAATTTTATTTTGGTCAAAATATGACCAAAGCTAAAATTATTTATTTCAATTGGATCATTGTGATTTTTGTGCATCAATAATCTCAACCATTAATTTTTAATTCTATTTATGTATTTTTCACTTCTCTTTTTAATAAATATATGTTATTTTACAGGTGGAAAACGAGCTCGTGTCCAGAAAGCTACCATGGAATACGACCAAGATGATACTAATGATGTCCTTAATAATAATGATAGTAATAACGATAGTGATAACACTGATGATATGCCATGTGAATTTAGTCCTTTAAAGATGACGCTATTGTCTCATCTTTGTGACTTGGAGCATAGAAAGTATTGTTGTTTTCCTTTTTGAAGTTATTAATTTTCTATTTAATTATTTGGTTAAATTGTTTCTAATATTTGTTTTTTTTCATTTATTTATTACAGGCCTATTAGAGAGAATGCACTATCCTCAATTATTTGGATTTTGAACTCCAGAACTGAGGATCATAGCTTGGAACAACAGTAAGGCCATATGTTATACTAATAAAGTTCTTAAGCTATTTATTAATTGATATTGAGATTTTTTACATATCACACATACATAATTTGATGCGAGATTTATTTATTTATTTGCAGTTTTTCTACTTTTTTATATCATATTTTGGGTTCGATCAAAAGTGATTCTACCAAGGAGAAGCGTCTAGCTGCTCAAGTTCTAGGTTTGTCCAAACTTGTTTTGTTTTGTTTTCTTTTCCTATATAAAGTAAAACTTTTACCCTTAGTTTTTATTTTTATATTTTTAGCATACACATATATTTGAAATTTTAGCTAAATTAAGTTTTTCAATGATATATGCAAATCAAATGTAGGGCTGATGGAAATGACGTTTTGTGGTACTGATGATGCACAAGAGCTGTATAAAGAATCGGTCCCTACATTGACAGAAGTACTTAATTCAAAGGTACCATTTATTTTAATTTATGTTAATTAGTTTGATTTAAGTGGTTTGGAAAGTGATGAGAAAGAGAATGTTTAATTATTTGATGCAGGGATGAAGCATTGGGACTTAGTTATCCTGTTGCAGGCGATGGTTACTTTCTTTTGTGCCAATAATTCAGTAGAGAAGCAACCAACGATGCAAATATTTTGGGAGATTGTTCTTCCTAAATCCAACTAGACATTAGATAAAAAGCACGTGCCACCTGTCATTATAGCAACAACAATTTTTGCTTGATAATTCCTCATCACAACAGTTGCTGGATGGGAACTTACTTACAACCATTAGCAAGGGTATTTATTTATATATACATCAATTTTCTTCTAATAGTCTTTTGATTAATATTAATTAACTAACTTTAATTGTTTATTATGGATATGATATTGCAGGGCAATTTATCATTTGTTGAAGATGTTAGAATCGGATGATGATTCTGTTTGTGTTGCAGCTGGTGAAGCATTGGCTGTTATATTTGATCGTGATAATATAGACAAATTCACTGATGAAGTTATTGAGAATCTTAATACTAATAATTCAACTCCAATAACATATTCAGAAAAGAAGAAACTTATTAAAGAGACTGTGTTCTAAAGAAAATAGAGAAAGTTTCAGAAGCAAGGAGTGATGGAACTACTCTACAACAAATGTTTTGTAATGCTGCTAAAGCTAATTGGAATGTCTTCAAGTATTTCAAAGAGGGTCCATATCCACGAACTTTTCAAAGAAACAAAGGACATAAATTAGAACTTTCTTCATGATCCTAAGTCATTCAGGTAAAAAATTTGGGTAAAAATACAAATTGATCCTCGAGATTGTAGGGGTGGATAATTTAGTTATGAGCTTTTTGAAATTTTTTGTTAATCTTCCGCATTGTAAAGCGATTATCACTTCTGTCCTATTTAGTACAAAACATTGGTAAAAAGTTTCAAAATGATAGTGAGAAAATAAAATTAAAAAGGACTGATGTGACTATCTTTTTACAAAGCCAGACAATAACAAATAAATTCTTAAAATCTCAAGGATTAAATTGTGCGATCCATGCTCTCTAGAAAACCGATTTGAGGGTGAATTGGTTGATTTAATCATTCTAAATATTAGTGTTCATGTTCTTTTAATCCTATTATGCATATATTTTACATCATTTTTCACCCCTGGCAATTGAATTTCTTGAAGAATTTTGTTGAAGTATTTTCAAAACATATGCTGGTTAGATCTTATTCATGTATCTTCTTGAAAAGGTTAATCAATTAAAATGGTCCATTTCTAATGTTTGAATTATTTTTCATTGTTAAAATAGGTAAATGAACTCTTACATGATTTATTTGAGTTTAAGCCAAGCTCCAAAGTTCTAGTTAGTTTGCTAATTAATTCATTAAGTGTGATTTTTGACAGGTAGAATATATGTATACTTACTTAAACAACTAGATCCTAAATTATTGACAAGAAAACAGAGGAAGGAAGAAAAACAATTGGTACGTAATAATTTATTTTCTACATGAAGTTCAGTTTTTATTTATTTATTTAGTTTTTTTGTGGGTGAATTTATTTTTTTTCTTGCATGTATATATTACATTGGTGTTCACTTTGTTATTTAATGTTTTCCAGAGACAATCAATTATCAGCAAATCAAAGCAGAAAGTGTTAAATAAAATGCGAACGTTTGCAGAGGTAGTCTTTTATTTTTCCCTAATTATCATTTTGATCTATGTGATGTGAGGCATGTACAATTAACTAATTTATATGCACATAATTTTCTTATCATAGGAGAGGAAGGGCAACATGTACCCAATTGAATCAGAGGTGTGAAGTGTGGCATCCTAGTTGGTAATTCATTTTGTTATATTTTTAAGTAAACGCTCAATTCTGTAAGCTCAACCTTTCAGTTTTTAAATTTTGTTCATTTTTTAATTTTACAGCATATTTATTAACAAATAAAATAATGAGAGGAAAAGGATATTGTTGAGAATTCAAAAGTTATTTTACGAAAATAATATATGTAATTTAATTTACTCTTAAATAAACAAATAAATAGGAATGATATAAATATGTAATAAAGTTACATATATAGTTTTAAATATGTAAATCATAATTTAAATTAGGATTAAATATGTTTTTGGTCCCTAAACTTTAGTGGGAATTCATTTTTAGGTACTAAACTTTTTAAAGTTTGTTTTTAGTCTCTAAACTTTAATAAAAAAATGAATTTTCCGTCCTTCTTTTAACTTTCATCAGATTCCGTCAAGTACACGTCATCGTTGTCCATTTTCAAATTTTCTTAATTAGATAAAATTTGAAAATTAAAAAACATTGGTTCACCTTGAAGGGACTCAATCAGGAACAAGGCAACTGAAGAAGCACAAATGGTTCATCAACATCTATTGAAACCAAAGCCGAAACCGAAAATAAAATCCCTAATCTCGCACAATCCCCAAATCGTAAGAGAAGGAACAAATGAAACAGTGGTTCAAAGGAAAGAAAGAGAGGTGTTGGGTTTGAAAAGAGAGATCGAAGATGGCTGTTTTTAGGATTTTTTTTTTCTGTTTATATTTTTCTTTTAAATTACTAAAATAATCCAACACGTGGCTTAACGAGAACCTGACACGTGGAAACCGTTTGCCACATCATGACCAGACTTGACGGAACTTAACGGAAGGACCAAAACCGGACATGGACTAAAAACATACTTTTTAAAGTTTAAGAACTAAAAACAAATTTTCGCTAAAGTTTAGGGACGAAATACATATTTAACCCTTTAAATTAATATTTTAGAACACTGGAAATGTAACATTGTAATTGTTATAATTTAAAATGTTAACGTGTATATTTGGTTAGTCGTTTGTTACCATTCAAAAGGCCCTTCCCGTTTGTAATTTTCTAAAGCATCAAAAAGCGAAATGGAAAGTAGTAGCGCAAGATTTAGGCTATGTTTGTATTTGCGTTCAAATACAAGACAACGTGAAAGTCGTATTCTTTTGCTTTGACATTATGTGTCTAGGAATCTGAAATTTAAGATTCAAATGCACCTCAATGCAAATGCAACAAGAAACAAATATACTATTAAGATTTTGGAATTAGGTATGCAACTTGACTAAAAGAAAGAAAAATAAAAAATAAATACTTTTAAATAAGTTTAAGAGAAATTTTAATTAATATTTACTGATATAATAAAATTAAAATTATAAAATTAGGAAATTGAATATAAAAATTAAGAGTATATAAGTACGAATGTGAAATACAAAAAAATTAGAGTATTATTTGTAAATCTTATAAATTTTGAAGGTGCACACGTCAATTACATCAACGCATAAGTCAGAAAGCACAGGAAACACGTGTTTTGATGGTAATCTTCACATTGGAAGTGATTACTAATTGTTCATATTAATTACAAATGTTCATATACATTTTGAAGAAGTATCAATGGGATTTCTTTTAAAAAGGCCTAGAAACCTCAAGGGGGTTATTACAATTTACCCTTTTTTAAAAGGAAACGAAAAAAGAGGAAAACCAAAACCCTCACACACACACTCTGATGCTCACATAAAGCCCTCCTCCCTTGATCTTTTTCTTCCTTACTGGCAGCACTTCTTTCCCTTCTCCAACGTTTTCATTTTTTTTTTCATTCGGCTCTGTTTGGTAACACTAGCTTATAGCTTATAACTTAACTTAATGCACATAATTGAATAGAGGTGTTTGGTAAAATTAACTTATTAGGTAGCTTATATTTGTAAACTTGACTTAAAAGGAAAAGTAAAAGCTAATTTTCATAAGCTATAAGCTACTTTAAGCTAGCTTATAAAAGCTAACTGCTATAAGTTTGTTGTCAAGAAACACATCCACTTATACCAGTGCCCCTGTTCTTTTCTTTTTTGATTCCCCTTTTCTCATCTCGATCTCTTCTTTCATCAATTTCACTTGATTTTTGTTTTTCACTTTAGGAATTCTTGTATTCATTTTTAGTAGAATGCTAGGGAGGCTTGTTGGATTTGAACATGAGAGTTGATTTTGTGAGCATTTTTTTTTTTATTTTATCATTGAATATTTAATAATTAGATTATTTTCAATTTGTAGCCTCCATTAGAATTTAAATATGTTTATGATGTTAGTTTGTATCTTTAATTTTGTTAATCTTTGTGTTTGTGTTAACGTTAATTTTATTGTAATCTTTGCGATAACGCCGAACCAAACAAGTCATAAGGCAACGTAATATATAGGAATTCCAATATTTAAAACATATTTTCTTTAAAGAAAAAAAGTGAATTTTAAGATACACAAAAAGTTAATTGTATTACTCTGTGTATACCTTTTTTTTCAGTTTGATATTTTTTAAGTTTTTTAACAAGTTATAATAAGTTAAAGTTTTCCTATAAAATTATCTAACTTATTACAACCGATTAAAATACAAAGAAGCAAAGGAGATATACATGTCTACAATAAGAAGTTTTCAGTATTTGAGTAGAGGTGTGAAGGTGACGATGGCGGTGGCAAGATGCGGCGGTTGACATCATGGCATCGGGTGGCTGAACGATAGTGAGTGGAGTTGCGGCGAGGCTCAGGTTCCAAATAAACATGAGTGGAATTGCATTTTGAATATGATGCACAATTTTTTTTATCGGCAAAAAACAATATATTAATTATAAAGAGCAGCAAAGGTGCAGTAGTACAACAAAATAATAATAAATAACAACAAACACACCTTACTTACACTAAAGGGAGAACCAGCAACAAAAAATAAAACTAACAGCCTCCTAAAACAAATGACTAAGTAAATAAAACTAAACGAAAGGAGCAGAAAAATACCAAGATCCGAAGAAAGCAAATTTACGCTGAACCTTCAACAAATAATCCTCAGAAAATTTTCCTTAGCTTCATAAAAACATATCCGGACGTTAACCCTACCAGAACCTTATCAAATTAACAACCTGATGTCCATTAAGACCAGTACAACTGGCAAAGACATGTGTGTGAGTGTGTGGTACATGGTTCAATATCTTGTGTCTTTAAATTTCCTTGTAAATGAAGAAAAAAAATAAAAAATTAACAATCAGCTAATCCTTCAATTATGCATTTCTGATGCAACGCCAAGGATTCTGAAATGAGGCAGATAAAGATGCAGAGAATTCAACACAATATGCCTTTATCTAGTTCCACGATCTAATGTGAATAGTCTCAAAAATTCTCTCCCAAGAAACTATTTTATTTTTAAATACCAAACAATTTCTCCACCACCAAATATTCCAAACCACACTGCATCAAATTGCGTACCACAATTTACTATTCTTCTTTGAATCCCAAATATGGCCATGTTATAAAAAATGATTTTTTTTTTAAACTGTATCAAATTCCCATGACTTGCCGTTTGTGTCGCACTATTTTGTTTTTCGTTATTTTGTGTGGCATTATTTTTGAAACGCCAAGAACAACGCTGCTATATATATATAGCGTGAATGACTGGCCATATATATATATGTATATATTTGCTTTTGTTAAACGTTATTGAAGCTTTTAATTGAAATTTTTGGAACTATCATTCGGTGTTGGATATATCTATAGTATTACTTGAAATTTTTTAATTGAAATTTAAATTGAAGCCCCCGACTCTACTAACACTTTCTCCCTCATTCCAGTAACACTTTCTACCTCACTCGCAAACACTCTTCTTGAGTTCTTCTTCACTCCACAAATGCTTCTGGTGGCGTCACCGTTGAGAGATTGTACGCCGCCACCGTCTGCTCTCACTCCCTCCGCTTGTTGTCGCCGATAGCACCAGGTAACACTTCTCTTCCTCTAAACACGATTTGGGGTTCACTACAAGAATGTCACTGTTTTGCCACGGATATATCCGTGGTAAAATTTCCAAACCCGTGGCAAAATTCATGTTTGCCACGGTTTAGCCACGGACGTCGAGTCGTGGCAAAAATGGGCATGGTAAATTTTTGACACGGATATTACCGTGGCAAATTTGCCACTGACAATACCGTGGCAAAATTTGCCACAGAAATGACCGTGGCAAATTTGCTACGGTATTGTCAGTGGCAAATTTGCCACGGTCAAGTATTGTCAGTGACAAATTTGCCACGGAAATGACCGTGGCAAATTTGTGACGGAAATGACCGTGGCAAATTTGCCACAGATATTACCGTGGCAAATTTGTCATTTTCGTTCTCTTATTTTTAGCTTTGCCACGGAATAGGTCGTGGCAAACTATATATTTATTTATTAATTCCTTATTCTAATTAATATACTTTGCCCTCCTCGTCTCTGCCTTAAGCTCCTTCCTTTTTGCGGAACAACTTCACTTGGACAGGTAATGTATTAATTACTACTAGTTATTTCTAATTTTTTATTTCCATTTTTTCTGAATTTGTGCACTTATTCATCTATTCGTCAGTATCATAATAATCAAATTTACAAACCAATATAGCTTCTATTGACCATATAAATTAATTAATTTTCTTCCTTCTAATTACTTGAACTACCTAGCCTTCAATCTCTCATTAATATTATTTTTACTGAGCAGCCTGAAGAAGAAGAAGAAAAAGAAGCAAACACATACCATTTCTCTCAAAATCAGAATGGATTGTGAAGGATGTTCCATCAAGGTGTGGATTTCGTCAATTTGAACTGGATTAGGGAGAGAGAATCGCTCTTTTGTAGTTAATTTGAGAGAGGTTTTGATGAGGAATCGAGTGAGAGAGAGGCGTGACGGAGCGTTCGCCGGAGATGTTGGAGGTGTGGTGGTGGAGCTTCGTCGGAGTTGCTGGAGGTGTGGTGGTAGAGCTTTGCCGGAGTCTTGGAAGCACAACGCTAGATCGGAGAAGGGGAAGAATGAGATATGCTGATGATAGGAGAGGATGATGAGCTATATAACTATTTTTTAGCCACGGCATATGCCGTGGAAAAATGTTTGGTTATTAAAAAAAAAACGCGGGCTTCTAAAAGTATCCACGGTCTTGGCCGTGGCAAATTTAGCCACGGTCCAAGCCGTGGAAAAATTTTAAATAAATACAAAAATAATAAATAAATTAAATTTACTGTAAAGTTAGCCACGGTCTTAGCCGTGGCAAAGTTAGCCACGGTCTTAGCCGTGACAAAGTTTAAATTAAATAAAAATAATAATAATTGCTGCTCCAGATTATCCACGGTCTTGGCCGAGGCAAGTTTTGAAATAAATTAAAAAACAAAAAATAAATTATATTTTTGGTAGGATTAGCCACGGTCATGGCCGTGGCAAATTTAGCCACGGTCCGTGCCGTGGAAATTTTTTAATTAAATACAAAAATAATAAATATATGAAAATTTTCTATAGAGTTAGCCACGGTCTTAGCCGTGGCAAATTTAGCCACGGTCTAAGCCGTGGCAAAGTTTAAATTAAACAAAAAAAATAAAAAAAAATAATAAATGCTATCCACGGTCTTAGCCGTGGCAACTTTGCCACGGAACAAGCCGTGACAAGTTTTTAAATAAATAAAAAAACAAAAAATAAATTATATTTGCTGCAGGATTAGCCACGGTCATGGACGTGGCAAATTTAGCCACGGTCCAAGCCGTGGCAAAGTTATAATTAAATAAAACAAAAAAATTGCTACTCAAATTTATCCACGGTCTTGACGAGGCAACTTTGACACGGTTCAAGCCATGGAAAATAATTTTCAGAATATAAAATTTAAATGCAAAATCCATTTATAACTTGAGTTAGCCACGGTCTTAGCTGTGGCAAATTTTGCAATGGTCTAAGCCGTGGTAAATGCGTTTTTTACCGTAGCTATTTTGTCACGGCCTCGGGCCGTGGCAAATTTTTAGTGGCAAATTTGTTGTTTTGTTGTAGTGGTTAGGTTTTGATTGATTTGGGATTTGGGATTAGGTTCTGAAATTCATTTCTCTCATGTGTGCTTTCATCTTACTTTGCATCGCAATCCACCCCAGCCCTCATGTGGGCTTTCATCTTCTCAACAATGGAGGCTTGTGCTTCGATAGTGGTTTCTGGACCTGTTCTCAAGGAATCTAGCTTTTCTTCTCTCTGAAATAGAGTCTTTGCAATTCATCTCTATTTGATATAGAAGGAAGCTATCTGCAAATTATCACAAAATATGAGAGTTATTTGAAGGTTTTATTCGCAATTATTAGGAATAAGCTAATTTTGTTAAGTAGTCCTTTTATTAGAAAATTAGTTATCGATATAAATAGGCTAATTATCAATGTAATCTTTGTCCAATTTGTCAGAATTAATCTTCTCTATGTGATCTGTAACATGTTCTAAATGGAGATTGCTGCAAATTTGCAGAAAACCATACATGAATCTGTTGCTCAATCTTTTCAGAACTTCACCAAGAATCTTGATCTTGGTTCTCCAATGTAATCGGTTAATGAGTTTTTCCGTGGAGAAAAATCAACCTCCACTCATTACGCTTGTGGTACGCGGTTAGCTCGCATTGACTTTCAAAGATTCAACGGAAAAAACGTGAATCAATGGATTTACTAATGCGATAACTATTTCCTAATTGATAATACACCGGAGGATGTCAAGGTGAGGCTTGCGATCGTGCATCTGGAGGGCAATGCGCTACAGTGGCACACTGCCTTTTCGCGATCTCTATCTCCAGATTCCTTACCTTCTTGGAGGGAATATGTGGCGATAGTATCTGAAAGATTTGAAGCTGTGTATTAAGATCCCAAGGCAGATTTGATGAGCTTGAGACAAAAAAAAAAATCTGTGTCTGAGTATCATGAAGAATTTGACACCATCATCTCAAGATTAAATCTGTCTAAAGAATATACCTTAAGTTGTTTCTTGGGAGGATTGAACCAAGACATCCAAATGATGGTTAGGATGTTCCAACGTGAACCAGTAAGAAGAGCCTTCTCCTCGGCAAAAATGTATGAAGCTGCTGGTTCTCAAACTTCTTCGGTACCCTGGGTGGCCAAGCTCTCAAAATCCACTACTTCCACCAAGCCTCTTCCTGTGTGAGTACTGATACCGTGGCTGCAGTACCCTCTACTAAAGGCAGGTCTTATAAAAATCTAACCCCTGCTTACATGGCAGATAGAAGAGCTAAGGGCCTATGCTATTTGTGTGATGAGCAATATACACCTGTTCATAGCAACACACACACACAAATGCAGATACATGTAATGGAAACTGATGATACGAATGACAGTAATGCAGATGCAGAGGAGGATACTAATGTGGATCAACAGAAAATGGAAGAACCACAAATCTCAGTACATGCTTTAACAGGAGTTTCCAGTTTTTGGACGATGAAAGTTACGGATTATCATCAGAAACGTCTTTTACACATTCTCATAGACAGTGGCAGTACTTACAATTTCTTGGACATTGACCTTTCCAAGAAAAGGGGTTGCAGAATTGTCTCAATGGATCCTATCAATGTGGTGGTAGCTGATGGCACAAGATTAAAGATCACAGCAGTTGTGAAAAATTTTAAATGGTGTATCCAACAGACAATTTTTACTTCTGATATAATGTTAATTCCACTTGGCTGTTGTGATTTATTTCTTGGCATTGAATGGCTAGTGACACTTGGTGATATAACATGGAATTTCGATAAACTAAGTATGCAGTTTTATGTGCAGGGTAGGAAACATATCTTGCGAGGAGCTACTTCACAAAATCTTAAGACAATAAAAAGGCAGCAACAGGGAGGGATTTTATCTGATGGAGTTCACCTATCTATGATGCAACTTTGTGATCAAGATGGTGCTCTATTACAAGTTTTAACCACTCATGGACATCTATCTTCTTCAGAAGCTGCTGTGGAGGAACTGCTGCAAGAGTATGTTGACTTATTGAAGGAACCTACTCAATTGCCCCCATCAAGACTTGCACATGATCATCGAATTCCTGGTTGGAACAGATCCCATTAATAAGAAACCATATAGATATGCCAAACATCACAAGGATGTCATAGACAACTTGATCAAGGAATATCTGAAATCTAGAATCATTCAAGCCAGCAACAGCCCCTATGCAAGTCCTGTGGTTTTGGTGGGCAAAAAGGATGGATCTTGGCAACTGTGTAGATTACAAAGACTTAAACAAGTTCACAGTAAAGGATAAGTTTTCTATTCTGTTAGTTGATGACTTGCTTGATGAATTGTGTGGATCTTGTGTTTTCTCAAAAATAGACTTAAGATCTGGTTATAATCTTCTTTGCGATAACGCCGAACCAAACAAGTCATAAGGCAACGTAATATATAGGAATTCCAATATTCAAAACATATTTTCTTTAAAGAAAAAAAGTGAATTTTAAGATACACAAAAAGTTAATTGTATTACCCTGTGTATACCTTTTGTTTTTTTTTTTTTCAGTTTGATATTTTTTTATGTTTTTTAACAAGTTATAATAAGTTAAAGTTTTTCCTATAAAATTATCTAACTTATTACGACCAGTTAAAATACAAAGAAGCAAAGGAGATATACATGTCTACAATAAGAAAAATCTATTATTATATCAAAGGTTTTCAGTATTTGAGTGGAGGTGTGAAGGCGACGATGGCGGTGGCATGATGCAGCGGTTGACATCATGGCGTTGGGCGGCTGAACGATAGTGAGTGGAGTTGCGGCGAGGCTATGGTTCCAAATAAACATGAGAGGCAGCACTGTGATGGTTCTCGACAGCAGAGGTGATGGTGGAGATCTTTGATTCTGCCATTTTTATTATGCATGGACCTATTATTTTTATGAAATGCATGAATTGCATTTTGAATATGATGCAATATTTTTTTTATCGGCAAAAAACAATATATTAATTATAAAGAGCACCGGAGGTGCAATAGTACAACGGAATAAAAACAAATTACAACAAACATACCTTAAGTACACTTAAGCGAGAACCAGCAACAAAAAATAAAACTAACAGCCTCCTAAAACAAATGACTAAGTAGATAAGACTAAACGAAAGGAGCAGAAAAATACAAAGATCCAAAGAAAGCAAATTTACGCTGAACCTCCAACAAATAATCCTTATAAAATTGTCCTTAGCTTCATAAAAACATATCCAGATGTTAACCCCACCAGAACCTTATTAAGATAACAACCTGATGTCCATTAAGACCAGTACAACTGGCAAAGACATGTGTGTGAGTGTGTGGTACATGGTTCAATCTCTTGTGTCGTTAAATTTCCTTGTAAATCAAGAAAAAAAATAAAAAATTAACAACCAGCTAATCCTTCAATTACGCATTTCTGATGCAACGCCAAAGATTCTGAAACGAGGCAGATAAAGATGCAGAGAACCCAGCACAATATGCCTTTATCTAATTCCAAGATCTAATCTGAATAGTCTCAAAAATTATCTCCCAAAAAACTAATTTATTTTTAAATACCAAACAATTTAACCACCACCAAATATTCCAAACCACGCTGCACCAAATTGCGTACCACAATTTACTATTCTTCTTTGAATCCCAAATATGGCCATGCTCTAAAAAATGATTTTTTTTTTTTAAACTGTCTCAATTTCCGATGACTTGCAGTTTGTGTCGCATTATTTTGTTTTTCCTTATTTAGTGTGGCATTATTTTTGAAACGCCAAGAACATATATATATATATATATATATATATATATATATATATATATATTTGCTTTTGTGAAATGTTATTGAAGCTTTTAATTGAAATTTAAATTGAAGCCACAACTCGAGTAACACTTTCTCCCTCATTCTAGTAACACTTTTTACCTCACTAGCAAACACTCTTCTTCACTTCTTCTTCACTCCACAAACGCTTCTCGCTACGTCACCGCTAAGAGATTGCACCGCCGCCACCGTCTGCTCTCACTCCCTCTGCTGGTTGTCGCCGATAGCACAGGTAACACTTCTCTTTCTCTAAACGCGATTTGGGGTTAGGTTTTGATTGATTTGGGATTTGGAATTATGTTCTGAAATTCATTTCTCTCACGTCTGCTTTCATCTTACTTTGCATCGCAATCCACCCCAGCCCTCAGGTGGGCTTCCATCTTCTCAACAATGGAGGCTTGTGCTTCGTTAGTGGTTTCTGGACCTGTTCTCAAGGAATCTAGCTTTTCTTCTCTCTAAAATAGAGTTTTTGCAATTCATCTCTATTTGATACAGAAGGAAGCTATCAGCAAATTATCCCAAAATATTATAGTTATTTGAAGGTTTTATTAGCAACTATTAGGAATAAGCTAATTTTGCTAAGTAGTCCTTTTATTAGAAAATTAGTTATTGGTATAAATAGGCCAATTATCAATGTAATCTTTGCCCAATTTGTCAGAATTAATCTTCTCTGTATTCTATAACATGTTCTAAATGGAGATTGATGCAAATTTGCACAAAACCATACATGAATCTGTTGCTCATTCTTTTCAAAACTTCACCAAGAATTGTGATCTTAGTTCTCCAATGTAATCGGTTAATGAGTCTTTCGGTGGAGAAAAATCAACCTCCACTCATTACGCTTGTGGCACGCGGTTAGCTCGCATTGACTTTCCAAGATTCAACGCTGAAAATGTGAATCAATGGATTTACCAATTCGATAACTATTTCCTAATTGATAATACACCGGAGGATGTCAAGGTGAGGTTTGCGATCATGCATCTGGAGGGCAAGGCGCTACAGTGGCACACTGCCTTTGAGCGATCTCTATCTCCAGATTCCTTACCTTCTTGGAGGGAATATGTGGCGATAGTATATGAAAGGTTTGAAGCTATCTATGACGATCCAATGCAGATTTGATGAGCTTGAGACAAAAAAAAAAACTGTGTCTGAGTATCATGAAGAATTTGACACCATCATCTCAAGATTAAATCTGTCCGAAGAATATACCTTGATTTGTTTCTTGGGAGGATTGAACCAAGACATCCAAATGATGGTTAGGATGATCCAACCTGAATCAGTAAGAAGAGCTTTCTCCTCGGCAAAAATGTATGAAGCTGCTGGTTCTCAAACTTCTTCGGTACCCTGGGTGGCCAAGCTCTCAAAATCCACTACTTCCACCAAGCCTCTTCTGCCAACACCTTCCCATGTGAGTACTGATACAGTGGCTGCAGTACCCTCTACTAAAGGTAGGTCTTATAAAAATCTAACCCCTGCTTACATGGCAGATAGAAGAGCTAAGGGCCTATGCTATTTCTGTGATGAGCAATATACACCTGCGTATAGCAACACACACAGAAAGCTGCAGATACCTGTAATGGAAACTGATGATACGAATGACAGTAATGCAGATGCAGAGGAGGACACTAACGTGGATCAACAGGACATGGAAGAACCACAAATCTCAGTACATGCTTTAACAGGAGTTTCCAGTTTTCGGACGATGAAAGTTACGGATTATCATCACAAACGTCTTTTACACATTCTCATAGACAGTGGCAGTACTTACAATTTCTTGGACATTGACCTTTCCAAGAAAAGGGGTTGCAGAATTGTCTCAATGGATCCTATCAATGTGGTGGTAGCTGATGGCACAAGATTAAAGATCACAGCAGTTGTGAAAAATTTTAAATGGTGTATCCAACAGACAATTTTTACTTCTGATATAATGTTAATTCCACTTGGCTGTTGTGATTTATTTCTTGGCATTGAATGGCTAGTGACACTTGGTGATATAACATGGAATTTCGATGGTAGGAAACATATCTTGCGAGGAGCTACTTCACAAAATCTTAAGACAATAAAAAGGCAGCAACAGGGAGGGATTTTATCTGATGGAGTTCACCTATCTATGATGCAACTTTGTGATCAAGATTGTGGTCTATTACAAGTTTTAACCACTCATGGACATCTATCTTCTTTAGAAGCTGTTGTGGAGGAACTACTGCAAGAGTATGTTGACTTATTCAAGGAATCTACTCAATTGCCCCCATCAAGACCTGCACATGATCATCGAATTCCATTGCTGGCCGGAACAGATCCCATTAATAAGAAACCATATAGATATGCCAAACATCAGAAGGATGTCATAGACAACTTGATCAAGGAATATCTTAAATCTAGAATCATTCAAGCCAGCAACAGCCCCTATGTTAGTCCAGTGGTTTTGGTGGGAAAAAAGGATGGATCTTGGCGACTTTGTGTAGATTACAAAGACTTAAACAAGTTCATAGTAAAGGATAAGTTTTATATTCCATTAGTTGCTGACTTGCTTGATGAATTGTGTGGATCTTGTGTTTTCTCAAAAATAGACTTAAGATCTAGTTGTAATCAAGTTAGAATGCACCCTATGGATATCCATAAAACTGCTTTCAAAACTCATGGGGGGCATTATGAGTACTTGGTCATGCCCTTTGGAGTGACCAATGCTCTATCTACTTTTCAAGGTCATATGAATTTTGTTTTTGAGACTTTTTAAGGAAATTTCTTCTTGTCTTTTTTTATGATATCCTCATATATAGCAGGACCTTAAGTGATCATATCACACACTTAAGACTTGTTTTGAGTACTATGCTATCTAACAGTCTATTTGTAAGGAAATCTAAATTCTATTTTGCAGTGACTAAGGTTGAGTGTTTAGGTCTTAGGACACTTTATCTCAGCATAGGGAGTATCAACAGATCCTGCAAGAATAGAAGCTGTCAAGAGCTGGCCTCTTCCTATGAACATTAAACCGCTACGAGGATTCCTTGGATTGGCAGGGTATTATAGGAGATTTTTCAAAGGCTATGGTTCCATTGCAAAACCTTTGAGTGAGTTACTCAAGAAGGACATTTTTTTTTGGACAGAGGAAGAAAAAAACCGTTCCACCAGTTAAAAGGCATGCTAATGTGGACACCTATCCTGGCCTTGGGGTATTGGCTTGGGGGCAGTTCTTATGCAAGAGCATCATCCCATTGCCTATATCAGCCGGGCTCTAAATCAGCAAACAACAAGGGCTTTCTACCTATGAGAAGGAGCTTTTGGCGGTGGTCTTTGTAGTCCAAAAGTGGAGACATTATCTTCAAATAGACACTTCACGATCAAAACTGTTCACAGGAGTCTAAAATTCATATTGGATCAATGACTCACAACTACATTCCAATAGAAATGGTTAGTCAAGCTCATGGAATTTGATTTTTCCATAGAGTACAAAGAGGGTAGTGAAAATATAGCAGTCGATGCCTTATCTAGAAAGGAGGAACTCAGTTGTAGTGGCACACATGTTCACACATTATAAGAAGACTTATTCAAGAAAATACAAGCTACTTGGGACTCAGATACCTCCTTGAAGTAGCTTTTTCAAGAAATACAACTGAACCGAGCATCTCACAAATCTCATAAGTTTCACCAAGGAGAGCTAAGGAGGAAAGGAAGACTAGTGGTTGGCAGGGATTTGGAACTTAGGAAGAAACTCTTCACCCAATGGCGGCCATTTTGGGAAGAATGCAACTATTTAGTGAGCTAAACCAGTTATATATTGGAGAGGCATGAGCAAGGACATTAAACGGTACGTTAACAATGTTAAGTGTGCCAAAGGTGCAAGTATGACAATTCTGCTTATCCGGGTTTACTACAACCCTTACCAATTCCGGATCAAATTTGGCAACATATAAATATGGATTTTATAGAAGAATTGCCTACATCAGAAGGAAGGCAAGTCATCTTGGTCGTGGTTGATAGATTGAGCAAGGCAGCTCACTTCATTGGGCTGAGACATCCATACACGGCTAGTGAAGTAGCTCAAACCTTCATGAACAATGTGTTTAAGTTACATGGCCCTCCTATCTCAATCACAAGTGACAGGGATCCAATCTTTACAAGCAATTTCTGGCAAGAATTTATGAAATTACAAGGTATAGACATCAATCTCTCCTCAACCTATCACCCTCAAATTGATGGGCAAGCCGAGGTTGTGAATAGATCACAAGAAACCTACCTACGCTGCATGTGTTCTGATGAGCCAAAGACTTGGTTCAAGTGATTACCAATGGCTGAATGGTAGTATAACACTTCCTATCATAAATCTATCAAAGCTACACCATATGAGGTAGTGTATGGACAACCTCCTCCAATACTACTTCCCAACATGGCTGGAGAATCAAAGGTGGATGTGATTGATCGAAGCCTAGCTAAGAGAGAAGAAATGTTAAAGTTGCTAAAATTTCATCTCAGAAGGGCACATGATTGAATAAAGCAGGTAGCACACAAGCGCAGAATTGATAGACATTTTCAAGAAGGGGATCTGGTTTATGTTAAGCTGCACCCGTATAGACAAATCTTGGTTGCAGCAAGACAAAATGCTAAGTTGGCACCTAAATTTTATGGTCCATATCAGATATTAGAGCGCATTGGCCAAGTAGCTTACAAGATTGCACTACCAACTCCTTCGAGAATACACAATGTATTCCACGTTTCACAATTACGACGCCATAAAGGAGACCAAACCAGTATCAACAACTCTACCTGATCATGCAGAAGCAATACAGTTCAACCTAGAACCACAAGCAATATTGGACAGAATGACAGTTAAGAGGAATGGCAGAGCTGTTACAAAAGTATTAATCAAGTGGAAGCATCACTTGCCGAAGGACACAACGTGGGAATTTTACTATGTATTGAAGAAGAAGTATGCTTCATTTAATCCTTGAGGACAAGTATCATTTTGAGTGGGGGGTAATGATACAGAAGGAAGCTATCAGCAAATCATCACAAAATATGAGAGTTATTTGAAGGTTTTATTAGCAATTATTAGGAATAAGCTAATATTGCTAAGTAGTCCTTTTATTAGAAAAGTAGTTATTGGTATAAATAGGCCAATTATCAATGTAATCTTTGTCCAATTTTTCAGAATTAATCTTCTCTGTAATGTGTAACCTGTACTAACGCAATACAATTTGGAGTTTCTCTTCTTTCATGTGAAATTTCCTATCTTTTTGTGGATCTTCAGTTAACACCCTAGTTCTACCATAACACTATCTCAATCTTTATTTTTGGATGTGTATGTGTTCTCAAATTTGGGATTTGCTTTTGAAATTACTGTTCTTGAGATTTTGATTTTATCCTCTTCTGCACGTTCTAGTTACCTTAGTTTGAGAAGCACCATTACATTGTTTGCTTATCAAATATCTACTTTTCAAGATTGGAACCGACTGAAATCACAGACCTGCTTCTTTCATATTGGACACGTTGTTTACTTGTTTAATTTTATGTCTTCTGTACCCTGATATGTTGGATCTGCTTGGCTCATTCTAAATCGGTAGACTTTTGCTAGATTAATACTTAGAAAACTTGTTTGGTTATTTTGTTGTCTTTATGTCTTCTGTACCATGATGTTTGTGATTGTTGTCTTCACTATATGGAACTTGATTTGTTGCTTCTGGGTTATGAGAGCATTTGATGTTTTTTGCAATTGCTTAAAGGGGTGTCCATTTTAGTGGAACTCTACAACTTTCATTATCATTCTTGAACAAAAAATGAAAGAGAAAGACAATGTACATAATGTTTACATACCGTCAAATCTTATTATTTATTGTTACTAATTCTTCATATTAATTACAAATGTTCATATACTTTTTAAAGAAGTATCAATGGGATTTCTTTAAAAAAGGCCTAGTTATCTTCATAAAAAGAAAGAGAAAGAAGAACATGCAAAGTTTTAATTTTTAAAAAAACGGGGTGTTGGGCTAGCAAAATTCTTAATTTTTATCATGTTTTAATCTATTGTTAATTTGAATGATGAAATTGGGGATATGGAAAATGAAATATTCTACTAATTGATGAATTTTAAATGCAATATGGAATATTTATCCTCATAGATCTTGTCTAATTTGTTTGAGAAACTTAAGACTCGTGTGATTAAGAAGGATGTGAATCCAGAGTGGAATGAAGACCTTACTTTTTTTTATAGGCAAATACTCACACACCCTAAATTAAAGTATACTCACACACCCACCACACACCCTAAACTAAACTATTCTCCTATTCTCCTTTGCCAAGGCTCGAACCTTGGACCTCATGCTCTCAAGCCTTATGGCTTGGTACATAACTATTTGAGCTAAAGCTCTTGGTCGAACGAAGACCTTACTCTTTCTGTTTTAAATACAAATCACCCTATCAGACTGGTGAGTGATTGAATTGATTTATGTCTTTTCATAGTTTTCAAGATTCAATTTAGTTTAGAAGGGTATGTTGGATTGCTATGTTGGATTTTCTCAATTCTTCTTTGTATCTATGCAAGAAATGTATGAGCATTTATTTGTCCCGGATTGCTTTTCTGTATTTCTGCAAATGAATTACAGGGAACACAAGCATATGTCTGTTCATACTTCATATAAAGTCAACACAATCATTATTTTTATATTATTTGATTTGATATGATCATTTTTAGTGCTCTGCCTTCATCCCGTTTGTCTGAAATTCAATGGTATTTGTTATCATTTAAACAACTTTAGATTCAAGTTGAGTATGAATTTGCATATTAGAGAAGTGGATGAGTTGTTACCTGTTTAGGGAAGAATCAATGTCAACTGGAGAGCCTGATTTTATACTTCGTTGCCATGCTTTGTCCAATTCCAATGCAAGTTGATGATAAAGTATTCTAGTTAGAAATGTTTTTTGCCATGTTGTTTGAGTATTCCTTATTTGGTTCAACTTTGATGAGATCCATTGCCTCTATAAGAAGGGAATATTTCAATTTGAGTAAACCATTTTAGTCCATTGGACTAAATGTGTCAGTCTATTTAGTCCCTGATTTAACAAAAACTTTTATTGCGTCCTTGACTTTTTATACAACAAAAGACTAATGTGAAGGGTTTCTAGAAAGGTAGAGACTAAAGTGTAGTTTTTATAAATTCCGGAGTTAAAATGGAAGACCAATACAATTTGATTGACTAAAGCAGAAGTTTACACATTCTAACTTTATGTATTTCTTCAGTAAGTTCTGCATGTCTGTCAGAGGTACAAAAATAAGTTTATTTCTAAATCCTTAGGAAGATAAGAATAATGAAATAATTGTTAAAAAATCCAGAAAAATTCATATTTCATGTTACCCTTTCTAGCCTTTGTTATTGATTTGATTTCCCTCATATGATACATATGATAGTGGAATTGTTATGGTTTTTGCAAAGTCATTATGAACCCTAGCTTCTTATGTTTAACTCTTATATTTCGCAAATTATTTTTGGTTTGGCTTCACTTTATTTTCTGTTTTGTTGATCCAGTTCTTGCATTGGAAAACATTTGGCAGAGATTATGAATCATAAAGAAAGAGGCAAAAGGGTGTGGATGCCTTTGAGGAGCTTGGCTTGAACCTTGAGGAAGTGTACCGTGATATGCTTGGCTCTCGCAAGAAGGTAAGCTCTTTTCGCCTAACTTGCTTAATATTTGAATTTGTGGTAGATCTTTGGTTAATGTTTCTTATCGCATAGTGTTTGTAATGAATGAAAACTTTTCTAGAGCAACTGCTTCTGCGTGTGTTTAAGCTTGAAACAAACTTCCATTGAATCGTTAAGTAATTCAGACAACTAAATGATGTTATTAATATTTTAGATAACAATTTCTAAAGATGGCACAATGATTCTTGGTGGAGCTGGTCATAAGAGAGCTATTGAAGAAATATGTGAGCAGGTTTGTGAGAATATTCTATTAGAATTGATTCTTCCATTGTTACATTCTGCTTTCAAGCAATGATATGGCATATTGTTGATTAATGTGTTAAACTTGTATCTTTTGATGAATTTTAACAAACAGATCAGGTCCACAATTGAAAATAGCACTTCTAGTTATGACAAGGAAAAGTTGCGAGAAAGATTAGCAAACTTTTGACTGCTATTACAATGCTTGAGGTACCTTATTTAAGCTGACTTTGCTTGCTAATGGATTTTTACCTTTTCAACAATTCAAGGTTCCATAGTGATTAAATTGACAAATTAAACTTCATTGTTGCGGTTTGGAGGAGCCAGTGAAGCTAAAGTTGGTGAGGAAAAGAATAGAGTGGCAGGCACCTTAAATGCAACCAAGGCTCCTATAGAGGAGGGCATAGTACTGGGTAAAATAATTGGCACTAGTAGTAGTTTGCTTAGTTTTATGTCATCCAACCAAATCTGATATATTAGTCTTGCTCTTTTTTAAAACGAATTGGATAAGCTTCAAAGTGCTTACTTTGAATTGATAAAACAATAGGTGTGCAGATTATCCAAAATGCTTTAACGGTCAGAATTTTCTGTTCTTTTACTGTGTTTTATTCTTAAACATCCATCAGCGTATTTTTTTTCTTTCTTCTCCCTTACTGTTCTTTTGAGGGCTCAGCCTTTTGAGCTGGATTTGTATATATTTATGATTCAAGTTGATAACAACATTGGCTTTTTCTGCTTATTTATTTGAGCTGTTAAGCAACCATTAAATTCATAGCATGCCTGTTGCTATAAATATCTTTTTTAATGTTCTGGTAAGTTTCATTTTTTCTTCGACTTTTGCATCTCGCACCCCCAAACTCTCCCCTCTATCTAACAATCTCCTGAAATCCCTTTCTTTTTTCCATTCTCTGATTTCCCCTTACCATGGTCTCAGATCTGCAGTGGGTTTTTTATCTTTCATTCCCACTTCCCCAATGGCTTCTTTTCCTTCGTTCTCACTGTCATGGCGACGCTTCAAGCTCAGGTATAGCCCTTCTTTCATTTTCATTTTCCCTTTTTCTCTTTAGTGTTTCTCTACTACAATTAATTCAATTTCTGTACAAATGAATTTCTCTCTCATAATCTACTCATTTTTAACCCTAGCATTTTGGTTTGAGTTCCTTTCTATGTCTTTTTTGTTAATCTTACGGTGTTCGATCTGTATTACCAAGTTTCCCTCCTTCTATCTGAGTTAGTTAATTCTGTTAATTACTCATTTCACCAAGGATCTGTCCACAATTTATCTGTTGTTGTTTAGTTGTTAGTTTAAGTTTCTTTTCTTTATTTTTTGTTATTCAGTCCCTGCTCCATGTATATAAACGTTTGTGATACTTGGATCAGTTGAGTTGATTTTGTACCGAATCAGTTTCCTTCACTCCCTTTTCAGTTTTCTCTCCTTTCTCATCTTCTTCTTTTCGTTTATGTTTCATCTGAGTTTTATCTCAGATCTCTTTCTTCTTCTTTCAATTCTTTTATGGTATCAAGAGCCATTTCTAAGGTGCTTCCGCTTCTTCACCTTCATCGCCATGGCTGCTGCTGTTTTTGATGTAAAAGACATGCATGATCCTTCAAATCCTTTCTACATACACCCCAATGAAAATCCTTCAATGGTTTTGGTCACCCCCCTCCTTTCAGAATCCAATTGCTGAACAATATGCTCATGACTCTTCACACCAAGAACAAGGAATCCTTTGTTGAAGGAACCATTCCCGAACCTCCTGCTGAAGCCCAATTCATCCCTATTGGCGTCACTGCAATAACCTTGTTCGCGGTTGATTATATCGCTCCATGTCACCAGATATCACCCAATCCCTCATCTAGGTTGAAAAAGCCTCGGACATTTGGGTTGAGCTTCGAGAAAGATTCTCAAGATCCGATTTGTTTCGCATTTCTGAGGTTCAAGAACAGTTCTTTTCCTTACGTCAAGGTGATCTTTCAATCACCAAGTTCTACACGACCATGAAAGCTCTTTGGGATGAGCTAGACTTCCTTGATCCAATTCATGTTTGCAAGTGTGGTGCCGCGTGCACTTGTGGTGCTTTGCTGAACCTGAAGCATCATCGCAATACTCAAATTGTTGTTCGTTTCTTGCATGGTTTAAATGATACTTATCAAACGGTTAGATCTAAAATCATGCTTATGCACCCTCTTCCCTATATTAATGGTTTTTACTCTATGATAATTCAACAAGAAAGATAGCTATTTGGGGATACTAATATATATATGTGTTAGTTGTTATATATTTATCCTTTAGTATAATTAATATTATTGAATGTACAGATGTTACAAGTACACAAGGTAATCATGAACTTTGCATAAACACAAGCAATTAATTATGGGTTATTAATTAATCTTTAGCAAGTTGTGCTCATATGTTAAAGCTTGCAGGTAAGTTCACGGTTTCAATTTTTCAAGGAAGTTCTATCCTACCAAATGCTATGCAGATTTATCTGATTCAGCCTCTTCAACATCAACTGGAGCCATAATGAAAAACAATACAAGTTCATTTTCTGTCATGAAGTGGTAAGCAAGATAAGGATAGAGGAGCAGCTAAAATGGAAGATGGCTAGTAATAAAAACAATACAAGTTCATTTTCTGTCATGCTGGAATTCAGAAAATTGAGAGGTTGCCGAATCTCGGTAGTAGAGAGAGTTGCGGTCAGGCAGTGGAGTTAGGGACATAGGAGTGGAGGTGGGGGCTGCCGGCACTGGATAGTATTGTGGTTCGTGTGGTGGCTGTGTATGAGTGTAGTTGGGCTGGTAGTAATTTTGCGTGGGTGAAAAGGATGGATAAGGTTGATATAGTTCCCTTACGTGTATGATGTAGCAGAACATAAGGTAAATAACTATAACCATAGTAGATGGTAGTTAAAAGAGACTTCATCCACTCACAATGAAAGCACCAATTGATAGGAAGAAACAATTCCTACCAAAAAATTACTCTAAAACTACACTAAGATAATAAGGATAAAAGAGATAAAAGAAAATAAATATTGACTATTTCATTTTTTTGTCCTTCATTCATTCATCGGTAGTACATATATAGATAGAGGGAGAAGGAGAAATAGTAATTACTAGAAAATCTTAATTCTATTGGGCTAGGCCCATTACTAGAAATACACAAATTTACTAATAATTTTAATCTAAACATAATTCTAAATAAATCCTAACTATTAATTCTATTATTCTAAATATTAACCTCCTATCATTCTTATTCCCTTCACCTATTAAATTAGTTCTTTGAGTCGGGGCTTTTCTCATTCATAAGGCTCCAAATAAAGACCTCTAAATTTTAGAAGATTACGCATGTCTCAACCAAACCAACTACAAAATATTCAAATATATGTTTTATCCTTCTTTAAAAAGACACATGTTTGATAAACACATATATAAATGTGCTAGATGCATGATTTGTGTAGGGTCCTCAAAACACACAATTTTAATTTTTTTTTTATATATTATAATGTATATCACTGTTAATTTTATTTAAGTATTAAAGTATTATTTTATTAATCTATTAAAGGACATTAATTAACCATGTCTTAGTTAGTCAAAACTCAACATGTAAAAGAAATAATAATAATTACAAAATATAAAAATGAATTGCTTTTTCTAAATAAGAATAATAATAATAATTAAAAACTGTTTAAAATAATTAATAGGCGGAAGCTACAGTCTAGCAATGCTATTATTATTATTATTTATATAAAAACACATGTATTTTTTATCGGTGACAAATAACTTAGTCCAAGTACGCGGCAAAGCTCTATATTCGAATAATTTATGTAGTTGTATATTCAAAATTCAAACCCAAAACTATTAAACTGCAATAACTTCGTATGATTTGATCAACATATTCATCCATTCCTGTACATAATGCGTTAGCTAGACGATACTGGAAATTTACTGTGCAAGAAAATCAAGAAGGTTTAATTTTCAAGCTATTAAAAGATGCAAGAAATTTACAGTTCAAAAAATCAGAAAACGTTTTTCGCAATTTTTACTCTCTTAGGACAATAGATAATTAAGGGAGATAAGAAATATACGGTCAAATTTTGTTAATGTAACTCTTACAGAAGTGAAAAGAAGTTAATGTCATGCATTTATAAATCATATGCTTTTTTAAAGATATTCATAATTAGTCAACTTTCCTTCAGTTGAGAAAAAAGTTAATGTTGAACAAAATTTAAGCGGAAAGAAAGGAAGAAGGCATAAAAAGACAAAGCAACTAAAGACTGTACATAAACATAAATATATTTAACATATTTTTTTGGTAAAACATATTAAATATTTTAATAAGATGGTCTATATTAAAAACTAGCTAGTTTCAACTTTTTTTTATATTTTCTATAATGCATAAAAAATATATCAATTCATATGTGGATCCTGTGATACCATATTATAGAAACTTAGTTAATTAATCATACACATAAACACCACAAACAGAAAATTTTGAATTAGTTCAATATATATATATATATATATATATATATATTACTATAGAAATAACACTTATTAAGCTTGAAGTAGGCATAGTTGGTGTTAGCGTTAGGAATATCGTTCCTTGAATTAATGATACGATTGATGTCATTTGCTATTTGTTGTGCATGATAAGAAATTCCTTCTAATCCCCTTCTAAAAAATCTAGCACAGTATATCCAATTTTCACCTTTCCAATGATTTGGATACTTTGATTTGGGCATTCCTTCTTCCGTGAACATTTCTTTGTAATTCTGATTATAAATCAAATTAACCATTAATAATTACTAATTAGAGTCACAATTAATTAGACACATTCTAAAACTAGATCTTCTTTTGTAGGACTGTTTATTTAATGCACCAAAAGTAACATTAATCCATTTTATGATGCAAAGATCACCGAAATTAGCATTTTCTCTAAACAAATTTTTTTTCTATATATTCCACGAAACAAAAATAACAATCATCAATTGTGTTAGTCATGAACCTTAAGCCACTTGAGCACATTAGTGTTGTATCCAGTAGCAAAGATTATGACATCAAATTAACCATTTTTGTCGATTCTCAAACTCAATGACATTGCCTTCTTTAATGCATGCAATGGAGGGTAAAACCTAATTATAAATTAATAACAATAATAATTAATAATCAAATAAGTATATAACGCTCACGCTTAAGGATTAATTAATAACATAAATGGTGCTTGTGTAAACAAATAAAAAAATATATATAGTTCAAGCGTACCGTTTTTGGCTAGTTTGATACGTTAATTTTGCCTTCCTTTATCTTATCAACACAACCCACATCAAATGTAGGCGTGCGACCACCTTTGATTTTTATAGTGAAGGGTCCATCCTTTAGTCTAGTCAAGCCGTACTTAGACATATCTCCATACTTGATTTTGCTCATAAGCACCATGAGCTCATCCACCAGGGCAACATTTAGGAATTTCAGCAAACACATTCCTATGAATACCATTTCTTTAGTGACATAATGCACCTAAGCATTACCACAAAATTATCTCTTTAGGAAAATAACAATGAATCAATTTTTCAACATATAACTTTTATTATGTATTTATTTGTCACATTTATCATTTTTCAATCAACAATAAATGATTTTATTGACAAAGGTACTAGAGTTACCAAAATACTTATAAACTATTCATAATTAACATTAAATAATATAAATAATTTTTTGCTTGTATAAAAATAATATGATCCTAGTTAAGTTGTTAATTGAAATTGGAAAATAATTAACTCATTCATCACAGTTGACTATTAAACACAGACTTTTTTATAATAAAAAAATGGACTAGTAGCTATGGATATCCATTATCTCTTTTACTAAATAAATAAAATAAGGGTAAATTACAGTAACTCCCCTTGAGGTTAGGGAAAATTGCACTCCACCCTAAATTACATCAAAATTAGCATTCCACCCTATTTCTTTAACCGTTGACTGTTCATTGCTGACTTAGTTAATGTTTCTGTCATTCTCATCTGTCACATCTACAAATATGTTCATTTTTTAACTTTAAAAACTATTTTTTAAGGATGATGTAGCAAACTGGCGAGGCAAAAACGCTAGTTAACTGCTATACTGCTAACGTTTATGTCATGTCAGTTGTCACATATGCAAGTTCTGGACCCTCCATTAATATTAAATTTTTTTTTTAATACTTATGTGATAGATTGACGGGCTAAAAATGCTAGTTAACTGACAAAAATGGGGTTGAGTGCTAATTTTGATGAAGTTTGGGGTGGAGTGCAATTTCTCTAAACCTCAAGGGGGCTTATTGCAATTTACCCATAAAAGAAAGAAAGCAAGAACAGAAAGCTTCTTATTGAGCTTGTAGCTCAAATGGCATAAGGAGAAGTTCCTTGAGCTGAAGGAGAGGGGTTCGATCCCCGAAGGGGTGGAATTAGGACTAGATTTAGGAATAGTGTAGTGGTGGGGAGTGTTTGTTTGGCCGATAAAAAAAAGCTTCTTATTGAATATTGATTATTTTATCCTGGGTTGAATAAAAAAAATCACCTATGCTATTTAATGCGAAATATTTCACGCAAAAATCATAGGGATTATACATAAATTTTATTTATTTATTTTATCATCAAAATAAAATAATTTTAATTTTTTATACAAAAAAATTCCATTTAATTAATTTTTGAATGATAAATTAAAAAAAATTCAAAATAAAAGAACCTGAACGGAAATCGGCCATATGTGTTCGTATACAAAGTTTGATAGTTTGTTTTGATATTATTTTCGGAGTTATAAAGAAAATTTTCAAAATTGTTATATTGTTCAAGTTAATTTACAGTTAAATTGATATTTCATACATTTTTTCTTAGATCTCCAATATTCTCTTATAAAAAGAAACACATGATTTAAAGGATATCTCAAAAGATCGGATAGAAAAGACTTACAATACTTCTAATAACCATGGAGGTATTTGCACCCCAATTAAAGAGATCATAAGCGATCTCCATGCCAGAATTTCAAGAACCAACAACAAGGACATTTTTGTCATACCATTCTCTTCCATTAAGTACATGCTACAGTGCATGTAAACTCCCTCACACTTTTCAAGTCCATCAACCTCAGGAATGTAGACTTTGCTATTCTTCCCAGATGCGACCACAAGATAGTCTGCAACATAAACCTCGTTAACATTTGACGAGGTGTTCTTCACATTGAGCTGCCATTTCCCGTTGTCATCAAGAAATGCGGTCTCAACAAATCGATTGTAGTGGATACAAATGTTGAAATGAGTCAATTAAGTGTCTAAGTAACGAAGGAAATTGACCCTAGGGACAAAGGTGAGTGAATCTGGTGAGAAAGTGATGAGAACCTTATGAGACAAGGATTATTATAGGATCTTTCTAGGGCTAGATAACTCAATTTCGAAGTTTAATTTCTAATTTCTTGGAGGCAATTTATTTGTGGACAACTTTTACGGTTAAGGCTAAAAAGGGAGGTATGGAAAGAATAGGCTAAGGGTACTTGCTCAAGGGTTAGGATGAGGTTGTATAATGGTTATTTAGGCTAAGTATGAGTAGATTATGGGGCTGGAATGAGGATGAAGATGGCGCAGATCTGGTTTTAGGTGACTTAAGGTTTAACTTTAGTTAATTTCAAGAAAAGGAAGATGGTAAAGGATGACGAATAGAACTAGGTGTATGGGCTAAGTTGGGTTGATTTAGTGATATTAGAAAAGTAGAAATTAGATAGAAGAGGTAGGAAGAATCACTCTCCCTAGGGTAGGTAACCTCAAAAGTGTAGGACACCTTTGGAGAAACCAATGCTCAAGAATCACTCTAGAGCTTTGCAAGAGAATCACACTCTCAAATTTAGTAATTTTTCACACAAAATCTTCTGCTTTATTCCTCCAAAATGGCGCATATATATAGGATAATTCCTATGTGCACAATTGATTACAAAGTTGCCTAGGAGTTAACTACATAGGAATTATCTAAGCCTAAAAACAAGAAAAACACATGGGAAAAATTTAAATTTTGGTCATCCAAGGCTGAAGCATGGGCGGCCATAATGGGTCAAAAATCATGTGCAAAATGCCACCGTCCAAAGCTACCGTCCAAATTTTCCATGTGCTGAAATTTCCCTTGTTCATGCGCAATTTCTTGGCTTATTTTGGCTGAGAATAGCTCTTCAAAATGGGCCCTTATTCTTACTAAAATTGAATTAAAAAAAAAAAAGCCCCCATAAGTGGTGCAATTAGCAAACACATTTTCAACCACTTATTTACAGCTTGGGCCTTTTATTTAATATTTAAAACATAAAGATCTCCTAGAAAATATGGGTGCCCTAATCCTCTAGGACCATGGAAAAATTAATAACCAAAGGCTTCTTTGCTTGAGTCTTAGGCCTATACTCGAAAAGCATGGTCAAAACTTGTTGTAAAGCCTCTTTAGCCTTTTTTGTCCTTGCCCTAGTCATAGGCCTTTCAAGTCCTTCTAGAGGGTCCTTGGCCTTGCTCCTTGCCATGTCCTCATAAGAAAGGCATGTGAGGAAGGTGGCAATAATCTTGCCTAGATGAAGTTTCAAGCGATCGTAGGTTCTTTTCCTCCAAAGAGGTGCAAGGCAATAGTCACTTTCTAAGACATTGTTTGGGATGGAAAGTTTGTTCCCAAGGTTTGGGATTTTAACTTCCATGATAGTTTAATTTTCCAATTGAAAAATGAACGCAGTTGTCATATGGTTCTATTGTCGCTGAGCAACTCCCAATTTATAAGCACAGCAAGTATGTTGTTAGCTAGTAAAAAATGAATAAAATATTTTTTTTAGGTTTTTGTTGTTGTTAAAATATAGATATTTAATGGTGCAAACATTTGCACACCAAAGTCGACAATTATATGTGGTCAAACATAGAAAAGATTTTGAATTCATTTTAAATTTATTAATAATTGTTGCCTTTTTTCAGTGTTTTGTTTTTCTGGTTTTTTTGCTTTACAACTAATTTAGTTTAAGCCCTTCTCTTGTTCTTTTTGCAAAATAAAATAACAATCGAGATAGTTAAGTAAGTTATATATACAAATACAAAAATCAGTTTGGGAACGTGAATGTGTTTAGATCTCTCAACAAAGGTTTATAGGAGTCATATTGTTAACTTCTTGAATAACGTTTTATCTTAACTTTCACTAACCCTAGTTGAGAAACTAGTTAGCCTTTGAAATGCATGTAAAAATAACTTATGGTCTTTGTTCAACTTATATAAACACTTACGGAGAAACTCATCTTGACCAGATCTAAGGTATTTGATACATGGCAAACTAAAATGAAATTTTGTGCATATGACTAGAAAAATATAATGCGTAGAAAGTTCAATTAACTAATTTAGATACCCATCAATATTAGTCCGAATGATATCAAACATATGAAAAATGAGATCAAATAATGCAACATTGCAAAAACCAAAAAAGAAAGTTTATACTAACCGGTTTGCACGATAGGTCAAAGGGTAATAAATATCTAAACAAATTAAATACTCATGTTAAATTTGTTCTACTTGTATTGAATTTGGTTTAAGGTTTTGATCCAAATATGAAAATCAATTTAATTGATTTAGTTTAGTTTTTCAACTCTACAAGATTGGATGATGAAGAGTGAATTAGGGTAAATCGAAAGATGAAGAGGAAGTCGGGGAACAAATACCTGGATAGGATCACATAGGACTCAAGGACATCCATCCTCGCTATCATCCCTACATATATAGCTATATTATAAAGTAAAGATAGGAAAATAGGTAAACTCATTTGATATTTCAAATATGTGTCCAGTTTAATTAAAATTGATTATATTATGAATATGAAAACTAAAATCAATAGAAACTTGTAAGTTAACTGATTTAAATGACAATAATTTTTTAGCCAAAAAATGATATCAAATTATGCATTAAAGTAAAATAAAAATAAAGCGATATTTTGTGGTCATCTAGCCATAGTTTCGTGCTAGCTCAGGGAGAGGATTGGTCACGGATTCCAGTTGTGGATATTCTGAGAAGAGACACAAAAAAAAATTAAAATAAACATAAAAAGGATAAATAGAAAGTTCATATTGATTTTTTGGAAAACAAGGTTATAATAACAAATCAAGCAAATATACCCAAATCAAATTTCACTGTTTTGGTTCAGTTTTGACCCGAACATGAAAATTAAATTAAAAAAGTTTGATTCAGTGTTGTCGAACTTAAGAGTTTTAGATGCAAACCAAAAAAATTACCCTTTTAGACAGCTATAATGATTAGCAGAGATGACAAACCGAGACCGTCCGCTACAATATCAACCGTCCAAAATATACCGAGTAAGGCAGGTCGACCTGTTTTCAAAGGTGGATTGAAAGGGAGGAGGAATGAAACACTCCGATCTTACTATGGTTTCAGCATTGGCTAGGGCATTTAAATCAAAGCATGGATGGAAGAGAATGAAACGCGCGAAGTGGCCACTCGCCTTATTTTTTAATTGGTTGACTGTCCAATTTGCATGAATAACAAACATAAAAATGAATTTTTTTTAAGAATCATTTTTAAAAAGTTAAAGAGATTAAACATATATATTAATAAATACTGAAAATAAAATTAAAGTTATGTCTTTGAAAAATGAAGAATAATTTTTTAAAAAAAGGTTGAAAATCAAAAATCAAATAATAAAAATTCAAATATAAGAAATTACTCCATCACTAAAAGAAAAAAAAAAATAGCCACAAAAAATTAGATGGCCGGTCAATTAAAATAGGTGGCAAAACGCACACTGAATTCATCACCGAATTGGTTTGGTGGCAGATTCCTTGGCTGCAATCTAGTTTTTCATTGAAATTTAATTCGGTGGCGGTTTGCGAAAGGTATATTGGTGGCAAACGCAGTGGCAAACTTCATTAGCAAGAGCAACCTAGCCACTGAAATTTTGGTCGCAAAGTCTATTACAATTTTTACTTCAATTCAGTGGTTATTTATATAATTCGGAGACTAAATCAATGACTAATTTTATGGCAAATAATGCTGTCGGTGTCAAATTTAGTGGCAAATCGTAAATTAGGTGGCCGTCTAGTATCCAATTTGGTGGCAAATCTTGAAAGTGTAGATTTATATTGTCATTATTATCCCACCTAAACTACCTAAATATACCTTAAATGCAGTAAATAGTCCGAATAATAGTTAGATTTACTTCATCTTTTTCATTTCCAAAATTTAAATTATTACCGTTATTCCTTTTCAATTTTGTTGTGATCTAATCTGGCGGAGATGTCGGGCGAACAAGGCAATCCTTTTGTCAGGCAGGGGGAGGCTTGAGCTCCGGCGACGGTGATGTTCACTTACAAGGACTCTGACGCTCAAGTCAGTGAGTGAATTAGGGTTGTGTATTATGATAACATAATTACGTACCTTACATGGTGCATTTATGTTAGTATTTATAGAGGAGCGTATTGTGTTAGGCCTAGATTTGGTGCCTAGGCGCAATCTGTATTTCCTGGGCCCTGACTATAGGTAGCGCCATGCCTTCCGGGATGTATCCGGGATTGTCGTGAGGCATTGGCACCGACATGCATATGTACATCCGGGATACCGCTATTCTGATCCACAACAGTTGCCCCCAAGTTGTCGAGCTTCTCCTAGAAGTAGTCGGCGAGTTTATTCTTCATGCCGGTCCTATTCTAGAGTATTCGGAACTTGGTATAACCCGGTATGATCTTCCGAGATAACAGTTGGTTTTCCTTGAGCGGCGTGTGGTTTACGCGCTCTCCCTCGGGCGATGTGTATGATGATTAACGTGGCCTTGGGCCCCACGTTCATTGAGGTGATTTGACAGTTTTCTTCTTTTCAGCCATTTTGCATTTTACTTCTCCTTTTTTCAAGTTTTCATTTCTGGATTTCGTGCATTTTGCCCCTTCATTTTTCTAAGACAGAAAAGCTCTGCAATCTTTTCTTCTTCTTCCTCGCATTTCCATTTGCAAGTGCTTGTTTTCCGAAAACACCTTCCATCAGAGTGCTTCTATCCGCTTCATCATCAGGTATTTCTTCTTCCTTCTGTTGATTTATGCCTAAACAATTTCTAAACAATTATAAATACATCGAACATAGACAAAAAATAATTTCTAAACAATTTTTTTTAAACATAATTTGAGATTCTTAATATAATTGTAATTTGATAAATAATTCACGAGAAAGCTTTCTTTTAGAAAGTTTACCTTTAAATCCACCAACTTTTCTTTTAAATTTTACCAATAAATCTGCACAAAACTCCAGGGCGATTTACAATCTAGTATAGGTCAAAAAATTAAAATAAAGATTCATAACCCACCAACGAAATTTCTTCCAAATACAAACCTACAAAAATTGAAAGTACATAATTCATGTAACACCTTAATTTTGTTCATTTTTTTTTTCTTCCAAAACATTTGTGGAAGCTAACTTCTAATTACAACTATTAATAATAATAATAATAATAATCATAATAATAATAATAATAATAATAATAATAATAATAATAATAATAATAATAATAATAATAATTACATCCTTTTCAATTTATACGGATTCCTATACAGCTGAACATATTAATATATGAACTTGAGTCTTAGGTTCACCATGAATGGTTACTACTAAGAAAATCCTAATCTCGTCTCGCTTGTTTATTTTATTCTCCACAATGCCCTGCAATATGGTAACCGTCGGTTATATGCAAAACATATAACTGAGTATCCCTCGGCATTTTTCAAAACACTTTTATACCATATCACAATCAATCTAACTGGAAAACACCCCATTTAGTCCCTAACACACAATTCAATCCAGAATCAATGTCACACTCATACATAATGCATGTTGTGACAATTATAAATGTATGCATGGCATCATCTTTCATTATCATACTTGTTTCTTTTCTTTTCTTTAGTCTTTTACGGAAGCCTCGTGCACAAGACTTCTACCTAGGCGCATGGTAGTAACGTGCACTTGAGCTCAATCATGGGATCACAGCAAGTGTCCCTACCGTGATCAACTGCCGGGCTATCTTACCCCAATCACTAGGATAGCCCAGGACTATCTTACCTCTTTCATCGGGATAGTCCTTTCTTTCGGGCCATCTTCCAGGTCACCGGGCAACCCTACTATTTCAGGCCATCTTACCCCGTTCATTGGGAGACCCTACATTCTCAATCTTTTCACGCTTGTCCGCTTACTCGGTATGTAACCGATGGGAACCAACCCGCTTACTCAACTTCCGTTGAAGGGGGAAAGCTTATATATCATTTCATTTAATTATCAAATTATCATGCATTAAACATTCATCATACATGTCATAACACATCCCACAACATTTCCATGATCCTATTGCATGTTTATAAGTCACATATACCTATTTTCATTCATTCCTATCCTTGAAATCGATTCATTATGTTTAAATTGCATTTTTTTGATTAGGTTCATGTAGGAATAAAGCATGGAAAAGTGTTGATTTTAGAGGATTGGACTTTAATAATGAAGGAAGGTGTGCGCACAGCCCAGGAAGGTGTGCGCACAGCCCAGGAAGGTGTGCGCACCCTTGTTCGTATTTCGGCCATAACTTGAGTTATAGACTTCCAAATTGTGTGAAATCAAAAGCACTTGAAAGCTAAGAGGATTCTCTACTACTCTTATACAGACCACAAAACCTAGTTCTAAAATTTTAAATTTCAAAAACAGTCATCTTTGACATGGATGTGCAATCCACAAAACAGATACTTTCGTATAGACACTGTCTCAGTAATTTGGTCATAACTAGAGTTGTAGTCCTCCAAATTGAGTGAAAACAAAAGAATTTGAAAGCTAAGAGGTTGCTCTACCACTCTTAGGAAGACCACGAAGTGAAATTCCAATTAAAACCAATTAAAAAAATCCAGTTTAAATTTTTCCAAAACAAGGGAAAATGGTATTGATAAACTTTTCACAAATTTAAACCCTCCCTTCCATCTCAATTCCTCAAAATCATATTAGCTTCATTTAATTCAATATAAATCACTCAAAGATCAATTCACAAGGATGACCAAATTCTAATTTCATCAAATTCACATTATCATCAAGATCATTCTCATACATTCACATTCACAATCCAATATCCCAAACAAAGAATCAACATAAATGCATCAACCCCACACATATAGAACCAATTCAACCAAGATTAACTTCACACTTCAAGAACACAAGAAACATTTCATGTTAATTTAACACCAATATGCATACAAGCTAAATTCATGTCATCTAACCAAGTCATGTCCAAAACCAAACATCATAAAACCTCAAATTCCTAATTTCTCTAATTGGAGTTTTAAATTTGGGGTTTAGTGGGGTTACCTTCAAACTTTCAGTCCCTAAGCACTTCTTGTTCTCAAGCTCCACCAAATCCTTCAATATCCACCACTAGACTTGGAAACCCCTAAATACCCCCAAATGAGAGTCATTAGCACCCTCAGGGACTCATTTTAGGGCTTGCATGTGAGATTAGAGGGGTTGGGGTTCATTTTCTAGAGAGAGAAGTGAGTGAAGAGATGAGAGGGAAAATGGTTCGCATGTGGCTTGCCTTGGTTCTCTTGGAAGATCAAGAGCTTGAGGAAGATCATTTGAGCCTTGGAGTGGAGAGATTAAGGATCAAATGCTTGGATTTGGGAGAGATGGGTGTGCCCTAGGAGAGCAAGTAGAAGGGAGTGGAAATGAGAATGTAAGAGTGTAAGTGAGAGAGAGTGAGGCGTGAGAGAAAAGGGAGGGAAGGAGGGGGGTTTTGTTAAAATTCCACTTTTTATTAAAAATTGCTATATGGTCCTTCCTTCCACTTCTTTTAATCATTGCAACATTTCCCCTAAAAACTCCTAATGACTTACTAATTCTTACATAGTAATTTATGGGATGTTACAATTCTACCACCCTTTAAAGATTTGTGTCCTCACAATTCGTAATAATTACTAGGTCAAGGACCGTTCATAACTGAGATACCTTGAGAGATTTATAGGTTCAAAACCTAACACATTTTAAACTAGCAAGAGTTTCGACTAAAGTCGGGAAATTGATGGAGTAAATTTTATCAAAGTGTAGTATGACTTACTTAGAATTTCAACATGAATGTTATATTATTGTAGGAAGACCCTAATTCGATAGAGTGAACAATACCCTATTCGGGAAAAATGGCTTTAGGACCTTGTTTTAGAATTGTGATTTCCACAATCATGGACTTGGAAGAGATCAAGATGAAAGTGACATTTAGATCACAAGTACATTGAGGGAATAAGGATCTACTCCTGAGATGCGACCCTTATTTTTTTGAGAACCACTGAGAAGACTTGCTCAATTTAGACTTGATGTTACCGAATATCAAGTACTTAATAGAAGTTTCATAGGCTTGTTGAATAAAATAGGCGTAACTAAAGAAGTTGCTAGCATAGCTATCCTTTCAATTGAGGGGATTTTGACCTAGTAAGAAGTAACTTAAAGTGACTTTAATTTGTGAATTAGACTTCAAAAGTTACAAGACCTACTAATGAATTAACTTAACTTAATTCATCGCCGAGATTTAGAATTTCTAAAAAAAAGGTTTAAATGATTACAAAGACTCTAGTTTTGAATAAAAGGTCAAGATTCTACAAGCATTGATGTTTCGAGTGAAATTTGGTTCTGAGTTCAAGGTCGTATAACCTGTTAGGTCTTGGTTGTAGAGTGGAAGGAGTTCATTGTAAAAGCATAGATTCCCTGAACGTGCCGTGAAAGACTACTTGGATCAAAGCGTCTTCCTATTCCTTCTTAGGGCTAACATCTAATTCTAGGATGATTAAATAATTCCAAGTCGTTGATGTAAGTTAGAGTGGATCAGAATGTGTCTTTGCACATGTCTTTAAATGCGGACGTTCATGAACTTGTTGCCATGATATAACAAGAATGGTTGAAATGATAATAGAATGATAAGAGCTTGTTTTCTCCTTACCTAAGTAAGAACTCGAGATTTGGAAAGTTGGGAACTGATTCGAGTGCCAACATATTTGTTTTGGTGGAAGCATTATAGTTTATGACTATAATGACGATGTATCACGCCAAGGAAAATTCTTGTAACCCTACAAGGATTTGAGTTAGAGATTTACTGTAAAGCTAAACTTATCTTTAGCTTATATTTTGAACAAGTAACTGAATTTACAAGGTAGTCAGGGTGCTTAGCCGGAAGACAAAATCATGTGAAAATCGGAGTTGTTTAAGTGTCTAGGAATCTCTGGGGGAGATTATCTAAAGCTTGAAATCAAATAGTTACTAGTAGTAGCTGGACTTGTCTAGACTCATAGGTTAAATTTTGAAAAACTAAGTTCAAATTGATAGGGAGAGTTAAAAGGAATTCTCTAAATGGTCAATAGTAATCCGTTAGCGATAAACCACATAGGTAGAGACTTATATGGGTTCAAACTTTAGGAAAATCCATTTCTCCAGAATCTGAATGGAAGATTAGTAAGAAGTCCTCTAACGTTTTAGTTGAGCCTCTCTAATTGGGTCATCTTTCAAGGCAATTCACATCTAAGATTTGGAACTTGAACATGAATAAGGATATTTTGGTGACTGTCAAAATGGCTTCATGAGCTTACATCACCAAGGAAATCTTTAACTGTGATATTGCACTAGGGTTTTGAAAGAATTTCCTATACGAATTAGAATGTGAGAATTGAAGAGAATTTGAAATTACAAAGAGTAAAGTTCCAAACCATGGAATTCGAGATAGAGAAAATAAAACAGGCTTAACTTAGTCTTAAAGTCAGTGTGGTAACGTATGTTCTCAAAGAACCAATAGGTGTAGCATGCTTAGGTAGGTTGCAAGCGGGGTTTAACCTCGGAAAAATTTGGACTCCTTAGAATTGGATGGAGATATGAGATTGAATATGTTTATACTCCTGTAGCGCAATGCTAATTTACTTATGACCCGAATCTCATACGATTCTTGTCAACTCCTAAAGTAACTAGTTTCTCACTGATCAATTGAATATTTTTAAGATAATTAGAACTGAAGGAATTCATAATTTTGTGTTTTCGAGCTAACCAGAGAAGTTAAATACAAGTAACTAGGAGCTAGGCTTTAGAACATGTTCGTCTACCGAGCATGCTAGGAAGTCCTACAACGTGGTTTCGAGAGTTGGAGTTTCACTAGTAGTAGTCTCCTGTAATGATCTACATAGAAAGATTCCAATAGCTATTTGGTCTCTCGGATCAAAAGGCATTCACGCTAAGGAAAATGAAACAACTCAAGTGGAAATTTGATATTTGCACATTAGAGGTATGTTCAAAAGAACCAATAAGGGTTAAGTATATTCTTGAAAATAGAGAAAATATTTTATGGCTCCTATAGTGTGCTTGTAAGGCATTTTAAGAGTCGAATGGACTATTTAGAAATCTTCATGTGGAGAGCTCTTAGTACTTGTTCCAGAGTAGAAATAGAACTTTAGGAGATCATTGGGAATAATCCAACTAAATTGAAATGATATCCAAAATTGAACTCATCTTATCTTATGGCATTCCTAGGTCTTTGTATAGAAGTTTCTAAGGGTGTGGCTTAAAAAAATTGTTAAATTTTGAGGGAATTGAACGCTAAGACTTTCACGATTAACTTAAGAAAAGGAAGACTTATCTCTAAAGTCACCACACGTAAAATAATACTATCTGAATCCAATAATAAGATTTAGACCAAGATTATATGAATATTGAAATAGAGTGTCTCAAAAGAATTGATTCCAAAGCTAATGATAGAGTAAGATGTGGGACTTGAATCTTTCTAAGATTAATTTTACAAAACTAACTTAATACAACCTCAAACGGAAAGAATTTCAAAATCATGAACCTAAAGGTAGCTTTTGATTTTATCTAGATGCAAACTCGTAGTAGAACAATTTTCTCAATACGACGTTATGCCACCATTATGAGAAGGGAAAAGGGTTTCTATAAGATGTAGCTACATGAAGAGACATCAATGGAATTGGTATAGGCAAATAAGTCCTTGACCTTCTCTAAGAATACGTGACCGTCAAATTAAAATTTATGACAAATTCATCATGAAAGAAAGCATACAATGGTATGGAATAAGCAATAAAAGTTATTCAATCACAATATTGATTTGAATTTGGGCTTGGTGAATTTCCCGAATAAGATAGTGAATTTGATTAGTAGGATTTCCGTGGATAGTTTGTTGATCACAATTATAAAGGAAAAGGGGGTTTGAGGAATTCAAATCCTAATTTCGCAAAATCTTCACACCCATTTTCCACTATCTATTCTAGAAGGCTAACCAAATTTATCCTTAAAACATGTCCTACTTCGTACTCCTTCTAGTGACTTGAATCCATTGGTTACAAATGCATCAATGCTGTGACTAAGGTACTGAACTGGCCAGGCCCAATATCTTACAATCACAAAAATGGTACATCTATATCCCAATGTCTCAACCTATTTTCCATGAAAGTTACGAAAATAAGAACAATCCCTTTAAAGATCATTCATATCCATCAGTGGTCAAAACTTCTACTCTCATGCACCAATATTTAATTGATCAGACTCAATATTAGCTAGACGTTCCTTCGAAGCTTATGACATGCCTAATAGATATGTTTAGAATATTAATCGTTCAGCTGACTATCAACTCATTATCATCACAGTCCGATGGATCAAAATACCATAAATGTAACACCTTAATTTTTGAGTCCGTTTTTTTTCCAGAACACTAGTGGAAGCTAACATCTAAATACAACTAATAATAATAATAATAATAATTACTTCCTTTTCAATTTATATGGATTCCTATACATCTGAACAAATTAATATATGAACTTGAGTCTTAGGTTCACCATGGATGGTTACTACTAAGAAAATCCTAATCTCGCCTCGCTTGTTTATTTTATTTTCCACAATGCCCCGATACCTGCAATATGGTAACCGTCAATTATATGCAAAACATATAACTGAGTAACCCCCGACATTTTTTAAAACACTTTTATACCAAATCGCAACCCGTCTAAATGGAAAACACCCCATTTAGTCCATAACTCACAATTCAATCCACAATCAATGCCACACTCATACATAATGCATGCTGTGACAATTATAAATGTATGCATGCCATGATCTTTCATTATCATACTTGTTTCATTTATTTTCTTTAGTCTTTTATGGAAGCCTCGTGCACAAGACTTCTACCTAGGCGCATGGCAGTAACGCGCGCTTGAGCTCAATCATGGGATCACGGCAAGCGTCCCTACCGTGATCAACTGCCGGGCAATCTTACCCCAATCACTGGGATATCCCAGGACTATCTTACCCCATTTATCGGGATAGTCCTTTCTTTCGGGCCATCTTCCCGGTCACCGGGAAACCCTACTAGTTTAGGCCATCTTACCCTGTTCATTGGGAGACCCTACATTGTCAATATTTTCACGCTTGTCCGCTTACCCGGTGTGTAACCAGTGGGAATCAACCCGCTTACACAACTTCCGTTGAAGGGGGAAAGATTATCTATCATTTCATTTCATTAGAAAATTATCATGCATTAAACATTCATCATACATGTCATAACACATACCACATCATTTCTATGACCCTATTGCATGTTTATAAGTCACATATACCTATTTTCATTCATTCCTATTTTCGAAATGGAGTCATTATGTTTACATTGCATTTTGTTTGATTATGTTCATGTAGGAATAAAGCATGGAGAAGTGTTGATTTTAGAGGATTGGACTTGAATAATGAAGGAAAGAATGAAAAAAGTTGAAGAAAAGATGTAGAAAACACTTTGAAGCTGTCAAACACAATCTTGTGCGCACAGCCTAGGAAGGTGTGCGCACCCCGTTCGTATTACGGCCATAACTTGAGTTGTAGACCTCCAAATTGAGTGAAACCAAAAGCCTTTGAAAGCTAAGAGGATGATATACAACTCTTATGAAGACTATGAAGTCAAATTGTTATAAAGTAGGGGAAAATGGTATATTGATCAATTTTTCACAAATTTCAATCCTCCCTTCCATCTCAATTCCTCAAAATCATATTAACTTCATCTAATTCAATATAAATCACTCAAAGACCAATTCACAAAGATGACCAAAGTCCAATTTCATCAAATTCACATTATCATAAAGATCATTGTTATACATTCACATTCACAATCCAATATCCCAAACAACGAATCAACATAAATGCATCAACCCCGCACATATAGAACAAATTCAACCAAGATCAACTTAACAGTTCAAGAACACAAGAAACATGTCATGTTAATTTAACACCAATATTCATACAAGCTAAATTCATGTCATGTAACAAAGTCAAGTCCAAAACCTAACATCATAAAACCTCGAATTCCTAATTTCCCTAATTGGAGTTTTCAGTCCTTAAGCACTTATTGTTTTCAAGCTCTACCAAATCCTTCAATCTCCACCACTAGACTTGGAAATCCCTAATTACCCCCAAATGAGAGTCATTAACACCCTTAGGAACTCAATTTAGGGCTTGCATGTGAGATTAAAGGGGTTGGGGTTCATTTTCTAGAGAGAGAAGTGAGTGAAAAGATGAGAAGGAAAATGGTTTGCATGTGGCTTACCTTGGTTCCCTTGGAAGATCAAGAGCTTGAGGAAGATCATTTGAGCCTTGGAGTGGTGAGATTAAGAATCAAATGCTTGGATTTGGGGGAGATGGGTGTGCCCTAGGAGAGCAAGTAGAAGGGAGTGGAAATGAGAATGTAAGAGTGTAAGTGAGGGAAAGTGAGGTGTGAGAGAAAAGGGAGGGAAGGAGGGGGGTTTTGTGAAAATTCCACATCTTATTAAAAATTGCTATATGGTCCTTCCTTCCACTTCTTTTAATAATTGCAACAATTCCCCTAAAAACTCGTAATTTCTCCTAATGACCTACTAATTCTTACTTAGTAATTTATGGGATGTTACAATTCACGATTTTAAATCACTCAAGCACATCAATTAGTTAAGAAATCTGAAACAAATTGCAAGCAATGAGATTCCATAGTTTAAAATAACAGCATATGAACATGGGTCAATTATGCATCTGGAGCAACATGTATAGAGATGAAACAGGAAGTAACATGGTAATATATGCACTTAGTTAGTTAGTTAAGTCAAGTCTAATTAATTTGATCACAAAGTCGTTGTAGTACAATATAATATTAACTAATTAATTAATCTTGCTACTTTACTTTACTTCAAACCATATTTCTCGCTTAGCCTCTGACCCAGTTGTAGTTAGAACAAACTCAAATATACAACGATATGTTACGGATGTAATAGCATAGGTACACAATAATTTAGCATGATATTTTAGTTTTGAATATCAAAAGTAAATGCCAGAAAAGGAAACAAAAAAATCAAATTCAATAAAGGAGAAAGAAAGAAGAAATAGAACGGAAACAAACAACATAGTCATACTTACCAGTGAAAAAAATATAGCCATAATCACATAGCTCACAAAAGTTGACGTAATTAAGTCAACGGGTATACTTAAAAAAGTTGACGTAATTATGTCAACAAAAAAACTTACAAAAACCAGCAAAAAATGGCTAATAAGATTCAAAGTACTCAAGCCTTCTGTAAAGAGGCACTTCACTAAAGTTCCATTTATACCTAGTAAAAGCATACTTTTGAGCATCCACCCAACTATTATCGAAGGATATAAAAAAACGGTGTATATATGGAGCACTTAGTCAACACAACAATATGCATACATCCATGAAAGGAGTACAAATTTTAGCAACTTCCCAATGTACGGTATGAACCCGGTTGCATAGACCTGCATATAACATCAAAAAGTGCTTTTATAAATCTAGTTTGTTGAATATAAGGGCATATATATAAATCTCATAAATATGGACCATAAATTAAATGATTTTATTACCTCTAGAAAGAAAACACTCAAAAGTAGTATGGAGTAGACCTACTGTCCTATTCTAATCATGAGCCTGAGTTAAGCAAGCACAGTAAGATAATGTGCCTTTGGATTTTCTGAAAGTAGTTTGAGTTTAATTTAAGACTAGACTGAGTCAATTAGTTTTTATTAGATGAGTTAGTTTGAATAAGTTGTTACTTTTAGATTAGAATAAGTTTGTTTTGATTTAGTGATTAGGAAGTTTGTTATTTCCTAGTAGTATAAATGTAAGTGCTGATCAATTAATAAAATGAATTCCCTCTGTTCATTAGAAAAGTCTCAATAAAATATTTCAATTTATATTCATTACTTTCCTATTTTCTTCGAAAAAACCAACCATTGGTATCTAGAGCCAACTTCTTACGAGATTTGTGATATGGATAGTTTTTCTCATGTTGCTCCTATGGTCTTTGATGGTGTGAATTATGACCTTTGGGCAATAAAGATGGAGTCCTATCTAGAGGCTTTGGATTTGTGGGAAGCTATGGAAGAGGATTACGTTGTAACTCTGCTACTAAAAGATCCTACCATGGCACGACTAAAAAGTCACAAGGATTGGAAGACCCAAAAAGCAAAGGAAAAATCATGTCTTTTTGCTAGTGTCTCAACAACCATGTTCACAAGAATTATGAGTTTAATAACTCCAAAAGAAATATGGGATTATTTGAAAAAATAGTATGAAGGAAACAAAAGAATTAGAGCCATGCAAGTGATTAATTTATTTAGGGATTTAGAGTTGCAAAACATGAAGGAGTCCGGGATGATCAAAGAATATCCGATAGGTTGCTCGGTATTGCAAATAAGGTAAGATTTCTAGGCACTAAATTCACTGATTTTGGAATTGTAGAAAAAAATCTCGTTAATGTGCCTGAGAAACATGAAGCATCTATAACTAGCTTGGAGAATACAAAGGATCTGTGTAAGATCACTTTGGTTGAAGTTTTACATGCTTTGCAGGCCCAAGAGCAACAAAGGCTACTGAGACATGATCAAGATCATAAAGTTGAAGGTGCATTAGCAGATAAGCACCAACTAATAGAAATTTTCCTCCCTGTAAGCACTGTGGCAAAAAGGACATCCACTATTCAAATGCTGGATTAGGCCAGATGCACAATGTAGCAAGTGTAATCAACTGGGCACGAGCAATAATTTGTAAAAAAAAAGATGGTGAAGGTGAAGACGCTTGAGTTGTTAAGCAAGATGAGGGTCAATTATTCGTGGCTACCTGTTTAAAAATAATAAACGAAGTTAAGGTTGGTTAGTTGATAGTGGTTGCACCAACCATATGGCCAACTATATAAAAAATTTCAAGGATCTAAAGCCATTTGATATCACCAAAGTCAGAATAGAAAATGGTGACTACATCCCAATAAAAGGGAGAGGAACAATTTTGATTCCAACGAGTTCAGGGGCAAAGACAATACATTGTGCTATTTATGTTCCAAGTATTGAGTGGAATTTACATAGTGTTGCTCAATTATTAGGAAATAGATTTAAACTATTATTTGCAAATCAATGTTGTGATATTTTAAACTTAGTTGGGAAGGAGATCTTAAATATTAAAATGGAAGCTAAAGGCTTTTCTTTTTATCTAACTAAAAATGAGCATACGGGTCATCATACTTCAAAGAAGTCTATAGAGTCAACAACATCGAGGGAGAAAAGTTTTATTGAAGATGAAGTTGTTAAATCAAAATTTTGTTCACCCAACAAATTTGAAATTTTGAACAGCCTCCAAGGCAAGAAGGAGTGTTAAGATAATGTGCCTTTGGTTTCTCAGAAAGTAGTTTGAGTTTAATTTAAGACTAGACTGAGTCAATTAGTTGTTATTAGATGAGTCAGTTTGAATAATAAGTTGTTATTTATAGATTAGGATAAGTTTGTTTTGATTTAGTGATTAGGAAGTTTGTTAGTTCGTAGTAGTATAAATGTAAGTGTTGATTAATTAATAATATGAATTCCCTCTTTTCATTAGAAAAGCCTCTTTTCATTAGAAAATTCTCAACCAAATATTTCAATTTATGTTCATTAGTTTCCTATTTTCTTCAAAAAAAAACCAAAAGAACCTTTTAGTACCAATTTACCCAGTAAGAATTGATCGCATTCATACTTGGAAAAAGAAATACATGAAAACATAAAGTAACTATTAATTACAACTTTACCCTCCCAGGCCAGATAATCTTTTTACATTATAAGCATTTTGTACATTTAGTGAGTTATTCTGACCTTTGTCTTTCTCTTAGTAAACTTAATTCTTCCCATTGCAATATGCCCATACTTGGCAATGTCATTGTACCTAAAAACATTCTGTTAGCAATTCTCCTACGAACAAATCCTATCTTTCATTGGAAGACTGATACATTAAGCAAGAAACAGGAAAAGCAAATACAAAGAATAAGAGCAAGAACTCCAAACTATGGAGAAACCACCTGGTGTCAAACTTTCAACCAAGCAAATAGAAAAGTGAACACCTCTTCCCCTCCATGTTGATTATCATTCCTTAAAACATATTATTTTTCTCTTTCCTTTAACTAACTCCCTCCCTCTTGGTCTCTCACTTTCAAAACTCTTATTAATTTTGTTTGGGCCTACCGAGATAAACCTGTAAGGCCTTAGCTTTTGCATCCTTATTTCTATCAAATTCCCATTTAGACAACAAACAATGAAAAATTATACTATTTCCTACTCACATTATGTAATAGTTTATTGAATATGGAAATCCAAAACTAAGAATGCTTCGCTTGTTATTACAATGAGATGATGGCTATTGTCATTCAAATTAAATGTTTTCCCCTGGGACCAAACACTATTTGGCAATATAGACGTATTTAACCGCTATGTTGGGGGTCATAAACTAAAATTTCCATAGTAATTATTTGGGTAGGAGTGTTTAGTTGAATATTGAATATAGCATGGAGTTGGGGGTTACGTTGTGTTTAGATTTTGGTGTTCCTATGAGCATTTGGTGTAAATTAAGTAATGGATAGGATTCGGGTAATGTACTAGAATATTCATCCCCATACTCATGTTTTAAGAAAAAGTTCCATAATCAAACCAATGCCCACACGAGTAGCAATTAATGTGTTTATACCTCCAGGACACCAAAATATCTAGACTCTAACCCAGTACTGTATTATTGTAGTTCAATGAAATATGATTTTCTTTTAACGTGTCTTCTTTTTTACATTCTAGCAAAACAACAATGCTAATCAAGTATAAAAAATCAATAGAACTACATAAAAATACATCTAACTAATTCAAAATATCAATTGATTAAGAATCTGAAAATTGTTAAACCATGAACCATCTTCATCTTGTATGCATTTCATTCCATTCAAAATGTTCTAATTTGTGGTGTTCTTTTACACCACACAAGAACATTGGAACGATGTCAACCCAACCCATGAGCTTTGGATTCCAAGAGAAGTCGAGCTTCTTCAAGGCATGCCTCATTGCTTCCCATAGAACCACCACCACACAAGTTCGCATAGGCGAGATGAGATTAGAGAAAGCAAAGGCAAAACCCTAGAAACGGAAATGAAATAAATGATTGAAAGATAGAGATGAAACTTAGAAAAGCCTAACTTGGTGGAGGAAGGAAGAGAGCTCCACAATGGAGAAGCGGCGGGGATGGCGAGTAGTGACGGGGAGCTCAGTACGGACTAGCTTCGATGGCAACGAGCTCAGATTTGCATAGTTCTAAAATGAAGGAAACGATCACGACGAATGGCGAGACAAGCTCACAGATTTCCGGAACATAGAAGATGGTCACGAGAGAGAAGGGTTCGCGTCACGAGGGAGTTTTCTCCAAAGAGAGCTTGCGAGAGAGCAGGGCTTTGGGGTCGCGAAGGAAAGCTTTTTTTTTAAAAAAAAAAATTAAGCGTGTAGCTGCGGTCATGACTAGAACCACTGGTAGTGATCAAGAAATAACTTATGCCAGCGGTTAGTCACGGAACCGCTAGCATATGTTGGGTTGGATTAGACTAAATCTTGCGTAGTGATGATTATTAGATTACTTTTAAGCATGTCAGTTCTCCTCTTTCAATGTCATAAAAAAGAAACTTATAAGCATGTGGAAGAAAGAGAGAACATGATCTTTAAAGCATATATAGAGCACAAAATGAGATACTAAGGAGAGAAAAATCTAAGAGCACAAATCAAGCTTATATTGTATGAATCTCAAATCACTAATTGCCACTTTTAAAAATCAAGTCTAAGATATTTATAGGCATGTATTAATAGGAGTCACGTCAAACAAGGGTAAGAAGATATGTCAAAGAATTAGACAAGTATATCACCCTTTTCCTAAGACATACATATATGACCAATGCAATGTACCATGTGAGTCATGAAAGCATATATAATTACCAAGCTTAAGTTGCAAAACTTCAATGCCAAACAAATATGCTCATTTAGTCATAGAGGATCAAGAATGACCATGTGTGTCCAAGTAAGCAAGATAACATCAATTATGATGTTCTTTGAAAGCATGTGGGCAGGGTAACCATTCAAACATATATATATAATCTAAGCATTTCTACTCCTTACTACAAGACTATATTACACATGAGAGATCAATAGTAATCAACATCATTTATCATCATCTACTCATGTGAAACATTATAGCAAGAAATAGATAATTAAATTAAGCAAGATCATATGTCTAAGAATAGAGGTCATTTATATCAAAAACCATCTACTTGTTTATTAGTGCTCATTCAATAGCAATCTATCCCATTTATGTAGTTTTAGATATATAAGAGTGCAATAAGCGATTATTATGATAAGCATAATTTGCACAATCAAGATCATAAAATGATGTCAAATAGAAATCATGACAAATCTAAAACAAGGACATCATGCCATAGAGAAAATTTTGAGTGAATGATCATACCAAGCATGTAATATTTTAAAAAAATATTTAGTTATATAAAGCACAATGGTAGGGATCAAACAAACTATCAAAATTTTTAAATTTATTCATATCTAGATGGTATCAATAGTGAAAGCAAAAATATTCATAGTATAACTTTGTGATCGTTAATGATATATGTTTTAACAATTAAAAGGTTTATAAAACAATCTCCAAATCCATTGGCGACCTTTTTCCATCATGCTTTTGGCATGGTGGATTTGGCCTCCAATCTGGTCTCCGGTGCGGTGGTTTGGCTCCTCCGGCTACTCACCTTGGTGGTGAGGGGGTACCTGCAAGCACTCCGACGATCAAGTCAGCTAAGTGTCACAGATAATGGTTCTCAGATATTGAGTAATGAATAGCATACCAAATGAAGATGAATCACAGGTATTTATAGTGCCAATTGGGTCACTAAATTCAAACCTGTCACTGTCACACTTCCGTGAATTGCGGCGGTAAGTACGGATCTGTAACGGTCTCCACGTGTGGGTGGTGTCCTTTGAGCTCTAAGTTGGGTGTCCATGTCGTGGGAACACGACATGGCGCCGACGGCTTAGGTCACCCACGTGAGACCTGCACGTGTCCTTCCCGCGGGTTAGGTCCATAACAGTTGCCCCCAAGTCTATGGTATGTCGCGTGGCATGTCGTTAACTTCCGGTTACGACTTGATCCAACAACATGTAAGACTCCCAGGTCGTTGCTATTTTGAATTCTGTTTGTCAATTCTAACTTTGACACGTGTCTTTTCGGTATTGGCCCTACCCTTCGTAGGTCGTGCCCATCATTATTCAGTGACATCAGGCTTGTGTGCATTAATTGTGCCCCACGCCGTCACTTCTTCTTCACGCTTCGTCTTCCCTTTCTCTTTCTATAAATATTTGTTCTTTTGACCTAAAACTCTTCTCTACTTCCCAGTTTCTCTCTGCGTATAAGCTTTCTCCTTGCTCTCACTATCAGCTTCTCCTTTTCTTTGCTGTTTTCTAGCCATCTTCGGTCCTTTCTTCTTCAACACTTCCAGGTATCTTTCTTCCTCCTCTGTTCAGTTTTCTTGTATGTTTTCTTTTTATTTTTCTTAACATGTCTACTCCTGAGTGACCTACTAATTTTTCTTAACACTTCTCCCAGTTAAGTACTAGATTTGTTTAAACACATCTTCTTAGCACAATATTCAGATTGTTCAAACATTCTTCAAAACTTTTCCCAAAGACAGAAAAGTCGTCCATGAAAACCTCAATACATTTCTCAACCAAATACGAAAATATGGCGAGCATGCATCTTTGAAAGGTTGCAGGCGCGTTACACAGTCTAAACGGCATACGCTTATAAACAAAAACTCCAAATGGACATGTGAAGGCTGTCTTTTCTTGATCTTCTGGGTTCACCAATATTTGGTTATACCCAGAATATCCATCCTAGAAACAGTAATATGCCTGGCCAGCTAGTCTCTCAAGCATTTGGTCCATGAAAGGCAAAGGGAAATGATCTTTCCTGGTGGCTTGATTTAACCTTCTATAATCAATGCACATTCGCCACCCGGTCACCGTCCTTGTAGGAATTAATTCATTTTTCTCATTCTTAATGAGCGTTATCCCTCCTTTCTTTGGAACCACTTGAACTGGACTTACCCACTCGCTATCGGAGATGGGATAAATCATACCAGCTTCAAGTAACTTGAGTACTTCTTTTCTCACTACTTCTTTCATTGTCAGATTTAATCGCCTTTGAGGCTGGGCAACAGGTTTAAAATCCTCTTACATATGTATCTTGTGCATACAGAAAGAAGGACTTATTCCTTTTAGATCTGTCAATGCCCATCCGATTGCCCCTTCATTGGCTTTCAAAACCTCCAAGAGTTGTGCCTCTTGGTCAGAAGATAGTGAACTGTTGATTATCACTGGCTTGCCTCCCCTTCATCTAAAAATGCATATTTTAGATGGGATGGCAACACTTTCAATTCCAGCGTATTTTTTTCTGACTTCTCCTCCTTGGATAAGTCTTCCGGGACAAATGTTATCATGGGGTCCTCTTTCAGAGTATCTAGGTCCCTCAAAAAAAATTTTATTTCGACTTCCTCCAAGTCATATGAATTTGCACGAGAGTGCACTAGAGCTTTTTCTAAAGGGCTAGCATTATACATTTCTTGCTTCCCTAATAGAAATGCCTCTTCCATGACATCCACCCTAAAGGCAGACTGTTTTTCCTTTGGGTGTTTCATGGCTTCCAACACATCAAACTTTACCTCATCATCCTCAACTCGTACCTTGAGTTGCCCATTATCCACGTCAATTATGACTCTTGCCGTTTTCATGAAAGGTCGCCCTAGAATTAAAGGCACCTCCAAGTCTTCCTCTATATCCATAATGACAAAGTCAACCGGAAAGACAAATTTATCAACCTTCACTAGAACATCCTCCGCTACTCCATACGGAAATTTTAATGACCTATCTGCCAGTTGGAAGGTCATTCTAGTGGGTTTCACTTCCAGATCACCGATCCGTTTAAACATGGATAACGACATGAGGTTTATGCTTGCACCAAGATCCAGTAATGCCTTCCCCACGGGAAGAGCACCAATAGTAACAGGGATAGTAAAACTACCCGGATCTTTGGTCTTGTGAGGCAAGGATTTTTGAATGATGGCACTACACCCGGCTTCTAGTTCCACAGTTTCATCTTTAAACTTCATCTTTTTCGTCAACAAGTCCTTCATGAACTTGGCATATGTGGGCATTTCCTCCATAGCTTCCATAAATGGTACATTTATTTGAAGCCTTTTGAAAATGTCTTGAAACCTAGCATATTGCCTTTCCTTTGTCTTCTTTGATGGATGAACAGGATAAGGAACCTCCTTTACCTGAGGTACTCCATCCATCTTTTCTTTGACCTCACCCTTCTTTTTGATTTTTTGATTTTTTTATTTTTCAATATTTACATTATTCTTCTCCTCACTCCTTCTTTCACCTTCCTTCTCTACTTCCTCCATGGCTACCTTTTCAATTTCTCCTTCCACCTCCTTGGGTTCATTCAAATGATCCCCTATTCCTTTACCAATCTCCGTACCACTCCTTGTGACAATGGACTTGCATTGTTCTTTAGGATTCGTGGTGGTATTGCGGAGAATGGAGTAGTGGTAAGCTCTGCCAAGTTTAGAGATTTGACCCACTTGCGTTTCAAGATTCCAGATAGACGCCTCGGTGTTTTTCTGGAAAGCTTCATTACTTTGGTGGTTAGCCAATGAAGCTTGGATAAATTTATCCAAGGTGTCTTCCAATTTGATGGTCCTCTCTACCAATGGAACAAATGGCGGCCTATTAGATGAGTTCGTTGAATTTTTCCAGTTCATTTAACCTAGTCCTTGAGGATTCTTCCACCCCTTGCATTCCAGAATTGGAAACATTAGACTTAAAGGGTGAAGAAAAGAAATTTCCTCTTGACTGATTATTCACAAAATTCAACTCCTCATCTTTTTGGCTAGAAGCATGCGGACATTGAGTGTATGAATGAGCTTCACCACACAATTCACATACTCCTATTTGAGCTTGTTGGTTCACTACTTGAACTTGCTGCGGCTTTGACACCAATTGTGTAATAGCTTGACATAAAAGCTCAATTTGCTGGGTCATAAGCTTATTTTGTGCCAAAAATAGCATCAGAAGAATTTAATTCCACGACACCCTTGGGCTTCGAGACCTGGGTTCTGGGTTGATGCCCAGCTCTATCACTTGCTGCCATAGAAGTGATAATTTCCATTGCAGTAGGTACATCAATGGTTTTCAATGACCGTCCAGCAGTTGCAGTAAGATGGATTGTCCATTGATGGTTCAATCTTGCACAAAATATATTCAGCTTCGCAACATCGGTAAACCCTGATTTGGGCATTTTCTCAACAACCGTTGATACCTTTCCCAAGCCTCATGAAATGCTTCATCTTGCCCCTGCTTAAAAGCATATATTTCAGATTGCACTTGGATCATTTTAGAAGGAGGGAAGAACCTTGTTAAGAAGGCTTCTTCAACCTCACTACATGTGTTCAAACTTTGACTCGGAATAGTCTTGAACCATTCCTTTGCATCTCCAATAAGTGCTAAATGAAATAATTTCATATAGGCATCCTCAACACTTGCTTCATCCAAGCCCATAGTCGCTACAAGATCATAAAAGGTCTCTAAGAAATTATGCGGATCCTCATGATCTTTCCCCGTGAACTGATTAGTCAAGATGAGATTATACCAATACGGCTTAATCTCCATTTGCTGAGCAATAGGGGACAAGACAATTGCGGACCGATTCCTTGGACCTTGCGGAATCACATAGTCACCAAGGACTACAACCCTTGTCGGATTAGGACCTTCCGCAACCATATCAAAAGTAACAGAATGTGTAAAGTTACTAGAGAAATCTGAGGAACTTACTCCCTCTTTTTGTTCACGGTATTTAATTGCAGAATGTCGTCTAACAAATGCCTCAATTTCGTCAATATATATTAACTTTTCTCTTTGTCTTTTGCTGCGAGTAAGCATACAACAATACTAGAACAATAGTGAGAGTTAGGTACAAATATACAAATACTTACAAAAAGAAAACTATTCACAGTTTTTACAAATCAACTCAAAACTTAAAAGAAATAAACAACCGTGCTCCTCGGCAACGGCACCAGAAATTTTGTTAAACTTTTTTAATGGTGCTGAAAATGGTTAACTCGTTAGAGTATAGTGACTATACGTGTATCGTCCACAGGGAGCACTTGGATTAATTCGATTAAGAATTAAGTTGATGAATTGTTCAAAAACATATTAAGATTGTAAATGGAAAATAAAATAAACAATAGATAAAGAGATAATCAAATAAAATAATGAGTCACCTGGGGTTGAGTTTCATTACTTCACCTTGTTTCTTTCTATGTTAGTTAAATATTATAAGAAAAGATGCATACTCAATGTCACAAGTGCAAATCCCTTTGTCACCTGATTCTAAGACACTAGTTTCTAGAGCCCAATCCCTTGACACTCTAGCTACCAAGTCTTGCATTAAGCAGAGTATAAAACAATCATAAAACACTTCCATCTATCCCTAGATCCGAAGGTTTTATGAGAGTTTTTCTCCATATCCATTTATAAACCAATTTCCCAATTGCGCAAATAAACTAACACAAGGCAAAAGGTGATCAAGCTTAAACAAAGAAAAAAAGCACAGAAGAAGAACTCCTATCTTCTGAAAGGCTGTATTTATAGGTGTTTTGGGCAGGGGTCTGGCGCTCGAGCGCCCTCCTCGCGATTGAGCGCTGGCATGACACGTGCTGGTTAATGAGCTTAATTTCCTGGTTAATGCGTATGGCGCTCGAGCACTAGGCTTATAACTCAGGCAGAGAGGATCCAATGTTCTGGCGCTCGAGCCTTGGTGTGGCACTCGAGCGCCAGGCTCATAACTGTTGGCAGAGAGGATCCAATGTTCAACGTATTCTGGCGCTCGAGCCTTGGTGTGGCGCTCGAGCGCCAGACTCATAACTTTGGCAGAAAAGGATCCAATGCTCAATGGTTACTAGCGTTCGAGCTCTGGTATGGCGCTCGAGCGCCAGAGCATTTGCACTGGCAGAAAGGATCCTATGTTCCTCAGCTTCCAACGCTCGAGCCTTGGTATGGCGCTCGAGCGTTGGTCTCTTATATGCTCCAGCAACTTGATCTTCTTATTTTGCCTCCAAAAACATCTGAAAATACATCTCTAAGTTAGAAAATATATTATTACCACTTATTTACTCTTAAACTTACAAAGTAAAGATAAAGGGTGAAATTATATATAAAACATGTAATTTCTAGAGTAGATAATTGCAAATTCTTTATTGAATAAACACACTAATTTGCACTTTTCGTGTACACGGGAGATGAATTCCCCTTTTGGAGTGGTCCTAACGGCTTGCTCTTATTCCTACTCTACTGGTCATATGAGCACTACCTCTGGGAGACAAAGTCGTTTATCACCGATGGGACCTCCCTACTGGATTCTGACCATGTCGTGATTGCTGGGCTCCGGGAATTTACCGGCAAGCACGGGCTCATCAGATGCAAGGTCGTGATCCAGGGTCGTTGTGTCAGTCGTGCTGATACCATGGCTAATTCTGTCCTAGACAACTTATTATTGCTTCCTGACGTTAGGAATATATTGACTATGTTGTTTCTATCATTAAGAATATATTGATTACTCTGTTGTTTTTGCTTTTAGCTGCCATCATGTCTGGATATGCCCAGTTGATGAAGAAAACTGGCGGTATGACCAAAAAGGGGAAGAAGGAGTTGGAGGCAATCCAATCTGCTCTTCACAATGAGATATCTATCTCGGATGATGAAGAAGCAGAGACCGTTGGAGCCGCCCTAACGCGGAAAGAGGTTAATTAATCAACGTCTTCAAGACTTGTTAAATTCTGAGAGTCTCTTGATTTACGATGTACTGGTATACTGGGATCATCTTCATCCTCCCAATGGGAAGGCTTCCAAGCCCCCATTGTTTTGTTTCATCACGGGGAGTTCTTCAAGGAGCTCCCTCGCTCTGCGTTGAAGGTATTTTTGCTTTTCCTTGAGCCGCATAGTTCTCTTTTCTTTTTTCTGTTGTCTTTGTATACTTGATTGATGTCGTTTTTCCTTTCGTAGGCCAATGTCAAGGAAGCCGTTGGCTGGATGTCCCGTCAATCCGTCGTGCTGAAGTTCTTCCATGAGGAGCTAGAGATGCCCAACCCTGTGGCTGACCTAGAGAAGAAGCTTCAAGCCACCAAAGTTGCAGCCGAGAAGCAAATTCAAGCTCTCACCAAAGAATAAGATATAGAGAAGGCTTCGCAGGCAGAGCTCAGCGCCGAGATTGCTACGACTGCCTCCAACTTTGACCAATTGAAGTTGGAGAATGCCAAATTTTCAGAGGAGAAGAAAGAGATACAAGTTGCCATCCCCAAAGCTTAGGAGCAGATGACCTCCCTGTCAGAGGAAAACAAGCTTTTATCCCGGGTTCGCGACCAGCTGCTGACCGACAAGGAGACTCTGGAGGTTGAGAATGACAAGCTGAAGGCCGAAGTCCAGGATCAAAGCCGCGTAATTTCTAATGGCGGGTACATGGTCTTTTCTAGCTGCCTTAAACAAGTGGAGTTCTTGAACCCCGGGATCCAACTCAATTTCAAGGGGGTTCATCCACTTCATGGGGTGGAGGGGGGGTCAATTCTTGGATTATGATAACGACCCCCCAACTCAAGTCAACCTTGATAACCCCGAGTTGGAAGCTTTCGACCCTCATGCCGATTATTCCATGTCGCCGCCAGCAGCTGGAGATGGAAATGTCGCTCCTGCCGAGCCTTGAAGCTCTTTTGTAATATTTAGGTTTATTTTTGTTTTAATGAACGATGTACTGGCCCGATTTGTCTCTGTAATGCTTGACTATTAACGAAATTTCTTAGTTTCTCTATCTCCATAATAATTTCTATCTCGTAATTTTAACTTGAATTTTTTCCAATCATCGCTTTTCATCATGTCGTAAGCTTTGCAAATTGCAACTTAAGCTTTATGCATCTTATTGATGGGGCTTTTGTCCCTTAAAACATTTAATGTTCCTAACCATATCGTAGGAGTATGTCGCCTTACTGGGATCTTTGACCCTAACGAAGTACTTCAAGGCCTGTGGCCTGTTTGGGGCATGTCGCCCTATTGGGATCTTTCATCCTGAAGAAGTACTTCAAGGCCAGTGGCATGTTTGGGGCATGTCGCCCTATTGGGATCTTTGATCCTGATGAAGTACTTCATCAAGGATAAAGTACTTCGAGGCCCGTGGCCTGTTCGGGTCATGTCGCCCTGTTGGGATCCTTGATCGTGATGAAGTACTTCGAGGCCTGTGGCCTCTTTGGGGCATGTCGCCCTATTGGGATCTTTGATCTTGGTGAAGTACTTCAAGGCTTGTGGCCTATCACGTTGGTGCATGTCGCCTTGATGGGATTTTTGATCCTTTTACGCCTCTTGCTGAGTCGTAATCATGTACGAGGTGAAGTTCTTCTCTTAAGCGTTCCTGATTATTTGGCGGGGTAAACATAACCCTCCAAGATGGTTCGCCAATTTCAACTGGGATCACGACATTAGTTTCATATACAAGTCGGAAAGGAGTTTCTCATGTGGTAGTTTGCGGAGTGGTTCTATAGCTCCATAACACCTGATAGGGATTATCCACCCACGCTCCTTTGGCATTTTCAAGTCGTTTCTTTAGGCCATTTAAAATAACTTTGTTTGCTGCTTCAGCCTGACCATTTGTTTGAGGATGTTCAACACTTGAGAAATGATGTCGGGTATGCAACCCTTGGAGGAGCTCATTGAATTGGCTCCTTGTGAATTTAGTTTCATTATCAGTGACAATCTCGGTCGGGATTCCGAAGCGACATATGATTGTTTTAAAGGTGAAGGCTTCCACCCTCGCCGAAGTAATAGTTGCAAGAGGTTCGGCCTCTACCCACTTGGTAAAGTAATCCACTGCCACTATGAGGTGCTTCAGCTGCCCCGTGGCTTTATGAAAAGGTCCCAGGATGTCCATTCCCCAAGTGTGAATGGCCATGGCGCGGATAAAGTATGCAGCTCTTCCGGCGGGATGTGAGGGATGTTGGCATGTCGTTGGCATTGTTCACATTTTTTGAGATGACTAGTAGCATCTTCTTGCATTGTAGGCCAGAAGTAACCCGCTCTCAACGCCTTTCTGGCCAAAGATTTAGCCCCAACATGGTGCCCAAAACTCCCCTCATGGATCTCAGCCAACACGTAGCCGACCTCTTCCGAGCCAATACATTTCAAGAGTGGGGTTGAGATTCCTTTTCTGAACAAGTGACCTTCAATCATTGTGAATCTCATTGCTTTTTTCATATCCTCGGGAGTGATCCCCCTCTCAATATAATCTATCAAGGGAGTCCTCCAATCTGCTTCCTGCACCTGTAAAGTCAAGCTAGGATAGGGAATTACCTCTTCCACCACAGAATTGTAGTTTTAAGTCTTCTTTGTACTGGCGAGTTTGGAAAGAAGGTCTGCCCTTGCATTCTCTTCCCTTGGTATATGTCGGATTTCAAATTTAGACAATCCCACTAGAGCATCCCGTACTTCGGCGAGATATTTCTGCATCATGAGCTCTTTCGCCTGGTATTCTCCCTTAATCTAGAACACCACCAACTTTGAATCTGAGCAGATAGTTATCGCGTTTGCCCCTAATTCCTTGGCCATCCGTATTCCAGCCAGGCAGGCTTCTGCCTGATTGTTGGATGTCGGAAAGTCGAATTTTAGAGAATATTCAATTGTCAGGCCCTCCGAGTTTTCTAGTATTACCCCGGCACCGCATCCCTTAGTGTTTGAGGAACCGTCGACGTATATCGTCCATTCCCCGGGATGATTCTCTCCGGGGTGCGTCATTTCAACAAGAAAGTCGGCTAGGACCTGCGCTTTGATCGCAAGTCGTGGTGCATACGATATGTCGTACTGAGTTAATTCAATTTCCCATGATATCATCCTTCTTGCCAAATCTGGCTTGTGCAAGATGTGTCGTATTGGCTGGTTGGTTCTGACTAGAATCGGGTAGCATTGGAAGTATGGGCGCAGCTTCCTAGAAGCTATTAATAACGCGAAAGCTACTTTTTCAAGTCCTTCATAGTTCAATTCAGCCCCCTACAAAAATTTGGAAATAAAGTAAATTGGGAATTGACCTTTACCTTCTTCTCCTATCAATACGCCACTCACGGCTTCATCAGCGACCGCGAGATAGTGTCAAAGTGTCACCCGCCATCGGTTTTGTCAGGACAGGGGGAGATGCCAAAGAGACTTTAAGTTTTCGGAACGCGTCTTCACATTCTTGAGTCCATTTGAAGGAATCTTGTTTCTTCAGAACTTTAAACATAGGAAGGCAGCGTTTCGCTTAAACTAGGAGGAAACGAGCTAGAGCTGCAATCCTCCCCGTGAGTTGCTGCACATCGTTGACTGTCTTTGGGCGAGTCACGTCGAGAATTGCTCGGCATTTGTCCAGGTTTGCCTCAATGTCGCGACTTGTGAGCATAAATCCCAAAAATTTGCCAGCTTCCATGCCAAAAGTGCACTTTAAAGGATTAAGTCGCAAGTTATACTGCCGTAGGCATTGAAAATCACATTCCAGGTCTTTGGATGGATCTTCGCTATCTTTGGTTTTGACAATCATGTCGTCTATGTATACTTCAACCTCTCTGCCTCTCATCTCGGCAAAGACTTTATCCATCATCCTCTGGTATGTCGCCCCTGCGTTCTTTAAACCAAATGGCATCACATTATAACATAATACCCCGAAATCAGTAATAAAAGCAATTTTATCCTGATCTTCAGGGGCCATGGGAATCTGGTTATACCCAGAGTAAGCATCTAAAAAGGAGAGATATTTATAACCCGCTGAGTTATCTACCAATTTGTCGATGCAGGGCAATGGAAAAGGATCCTTTGGGCAGGCTTTGTTTAGATCTGTATAATCTGTACACATTCTCCACTTTCCATTCGCCTTCTTTACTATCACGACATTAGACAGCCAATCTGAGTATTGTACCTCGCGGATGAATCCCGCGTTCAACAACTCGTTGACTTGTTTCTCGATAGCCATCATCCTCTCTTCGCCCATTCTCCTCTTTTTCTGGGCCACCGGCCTCGCTCCTTCCCTTATTGCAAGTCGATGACAGCAGAACTTGGGATCTACACCCGGCATGTCCGAGGCAACCCATGCAAAAATATCTTTATTATCCTGCAAAACTTTAATCATATTTTTCATAACATTAATAGGTAAGTTTTTTCCGACCTTGACTACATGTTCGGGCTTACTTCCGACTTGTATTTCTACTGAGTCACCTTTAGGTTCAGGTCGCTCATGTTGTAGCTCTCCCCTCGGATCTAAGTCCGTCATCATGACCGCGGCATCTCGCCTAACAAACTTTTGCTTTCCCTTTGCTTCTTTCTTCTGTACATTTTTCTCCTCTTCCTTTTCCTGCACTGACACAGTTTTTGTTATTTTAAGGCTCTCTAAGTAATAAAGCTGTGCCTCAAGGCCCTTTCCTCGGACAGTGACAATGTCATCTCTGTCTTCAGGGAACTTCATTGCCATATGTAATGTCGAGACCACAGCTCCTAGAGCATTCAAAGTCGGTCTCCCTAGAATGGCGTAATACGCTGATGGGCAGTCCACGATAAGGAATTTTACTTCTACCGACATGCTCCCACCACAACCAGAAAAAGTTACTTTCAACTTTATGTAGCCCTTAGAGGAGATAGTGTCCCCTGTGAAGCCTATCAAATTCCCTTTGTGAGGGATCAGATCTTTCTCTGTTAGGTCTAATTTCTGGAATAGATCCCAGAACATGATGTCGGCTGAACTCCCTTGGTCTAAGAATAACCTTTTTACCTCGTACCCTGCCATTCTGGCCATAATAACCAGGGGGGGCATTAGACCCGGTTCCATCTGTAGTTAGGTCATCCTCTGTGAATGCCAAAGTCACTCTTCTCATGGCCTTCACCGCCATGCAATGGTCCTCTACATCACGAGATCGCTTTCTAGATGACTCCGCGGGTTCCACCTGATCTAGGCCCCCAGTAATCACGTTAATGACTCCTTTCGAAGCCGTGTTTTCTTGTCGTTGCGGACTCCGCCTTTCATCTTCGCCCAGAGTCCATGTTCCTTGGTCCGGACCCGTGCTTTCTGGATGGCGACAGGCTCCTACCGCAGGATGTCCCCTCGTCATTTTTCTGGAAAACTATTTTAGTTTTCCTTGTCGTATCAATTTTTCGATGGCGTCCTTGAGGTGGATGCATTCGTTCGTGTAATGTCCATGGTCTTTATGGTACAGACAAAATTTGTCTTTATTTTTTGATTGCGATCTCATTGGCGGAGGTCTGTCTTTCAATTCTGAATACATGATTTCCTTGTATATCCGTGAGGGCGGCATAGTCAAGGGCGCATAGCTTGAGTAGGCGCCCCTGGGTGGTCTCCCGCCTTTATCATATGTTCTTTCACTCTCCTTGGGCCTCCCTCCATAGGAAGCTTATTGTTTGTCTTTCTTTTCTCTCTCTTGCTTGGCGGCTTGGTTGTTTGCTTTATTGTTCCGAACCCATTCTTCAATCTGGATCCATTTTTCAGCCCGCCTCTTAAGTTCTTCCATGGTCTTGGGCTTTTCTGCCGCCAAGTCTTTACCAAATCCTCCCGGCTTCAGGGACATCATGTTAGGGGCGACATCGCGTGCCTCCAAGGACTCCGCGTTGAAGCGGATGATGAAATCCCTCAATGGTTCATCTGCTTTCTGCCTTATTTTCTCGAGATGGTGTTTTGTCTTGAACTGCTGTTTGCTGCTCGTGAAGTTGGAGATGAATTTATCCTTTAGTGCCTTCCATCCCGTGATGGATCCCGCTGGTAGCGACAAGAACCATCTGCAGGCTGCAGCCTTTAAAGTCGGGGAAATGCCTGACATATGATGGGTTCCTTAGCCCCTTGAAAGACCATTGTCTGTTGAAAGATCTCCACGTGGTCCTGGGGTCGGTCGTCCCGTCATACGGATCAATCTGCACGACAAATCTAAAGTTGGCCGGCATGTCGAAATTCATAATGGCCGGGGTGAAGGGGTTATGGTAGCCCTTAATTCCTATGTCGTTCTCTGCCACCTGATCCATGTCGGGTAGCTGAGGTGGAATGTTAACGGGATTAGATTGCAGGATTTGCGGTCCGACCATAGAGACTTGTCTCTCCATTTTTGGGTTTTGCCCCTCCTGCATATTTTCATGTTGCTTGGAATTCACCTTGCTGTTTCTTCCAAGCTTCCCACTCCTTGTTCATCCTTTCTATCTCTTCAGCCTGCTTTCGGATCATCTCCTTTAGGTCGTGCATACCGTCCTCTATTGTCGTCATCCTTTGCTCCGACATTGCCGGGCCTGCAGCCCTGGCTTCTTCCTGCTATTGCCGTGGAGAAGGCCTATTCGCAGAAGGCTGTTCTCCCGGGATGCCTCCAGCATTGGCTGATATTCCTTTTGCGGCCCAATTCTTTCTCCTGGTGTTCACCATATTGCTACAATCAAATTTTCGATTAGCATGGATTAGTTCCTGTTTTGCTGCAAGCATAAGAGATTCTCTCTCCGTATGTTTATGTAGCGACAATAATGAAATAGAATACAAGAGGATTATTGATGAAATTGCATAAATATGCAAGAATCTAATCGTAGCTCTAACATAAGCATCAAGAAAGACAGTTATCTGTTCATCTAATCTGTGAAAAGTCATATTTCATCGATTAATCGGTTAGAAATGGCTTTTGCACTGATTAACTGATCGGAATTCACCTTGACAACCAGCAAGTGTGAGTGTGCGAGAAGAAAAAAGGTTGAGTTCTTGACTCCGGCGGTATCCTTCCTGCAAATCATCAGAAAAACCAGAAAAAAGGAGGAAATATGAGATAGGTTATGATCGGAGAAGAATAATTTATCTTCCCCACAAACGGTGCCAATGTTCCATCATGCTTTTGGCATGGTGGATTTGGCCTCCAATCTGGTCTCCGGTGTGGTGGTTTGGCTCCTCCGGCTACTCACCTTGGCAGTGAGGGGGTACCTGCAAGCACTCCGACAATCAAGTCAGCTAAGTGTCACAGATAATGGTTCTCATATATTGAGTAATGAATAGCATACCAAATGAAGATGAATCAATGTATTTCTAGTGCCAATTGGGTCACTAAAGTCAAACCTGTCACTGTCAAACTTCCGTGAATTGCGGAGGTAAGTACGGATCTGTAACAGTCTTCACGTGTGGTGGTGTCCTTTGAGATCTAAGTTGGGTGTCCATGTCGTGGTAACACGACATAGCGCCGACAGCTTAGGTCACCCACGTGAGACTTGCACGTGTCTTTCCCGCGGTTTAGGTCCATAACAGACCTCAAAACATCAAACGAAAGACTTAGTTAAGTAATACACAAATGTCTCTGTCAATCAAGATAATGGTTCTTGACAACAAGATGTTGATGCTCTTCCACTTGTTAACTTATGACAAAGGAAGAACGTCTTTTCTTCAAAATAATGTATCCAAGTAGAAGCAATGCTTCTATTCATTCATCAACTTAAGACAAGAAGAAAGACTTCTAGTAACCTAGAAGAAATACTTGATCACCCAATTTATCCACCTTAACTCATTCCATAGCATCATAGTCCATCTTGTAAATATTTAAATTCTTCTCAAGAACAAAATCAATCACTAGAAGTATATTATGTGAAACAACCATCTCAAGATCAACCGAATCAACATTACGAGTATTTTTATTCTTTAGCCATGAGAATCTTGTTTTTCTTTTGTCTCTAACATTTACCTATAACTCCCCAAATTCAGCTTTGTCTATAACATCACAAACACGTCCGTTGAAAATTGCCGTGGCCACCCAAAGGTTCTTCAACAAAAACCCACAGAACCAATCATCCTCCTTAGAGCAAAAGACTTGAAGCTACTTCTTATCACTAATGATCGCTAAGAGAGCATAAATTTTATGGGGTAGTGTTAGTGTGTAATATGATATGGTCAGCAACAATAGCTTTTATTAGAGGTCAGATTCTCCATTACATCATTATCTTCACATTAACACTACCCTCTAAAAGTTATGTACTTTTAGCTATCGTTAGTGATCTTTTGCTCTAAGGAGGATGATTGGTTTGGTGGGATTCTATTGAGAGAAACTTGGGTGGCCGCCACAATTTTCAACTAGTGTTTGTGTTGTTACATAGAAAGTTGAATATGAGGAATGTTACAAACGAACGAAAAACAAGATTTTCATGGCTAAACTTGAAAAATACTCCTAATGTTGATTCCCTTGATCTTGAGTTGGTTGTTTTAGATAATCAATTTATAACGATTGATTTTGTTCCCGAGAAGCATTTAAATATTTACAAAATGGTATTTGATGCTATGGAATAAGTTAAGGTGGATAAATTGGGTGATCAAGTATTTCTTCTAAGTTACTATTAGTTTTTCTTCTTGCCTTGAAGTAGATGAATGAATAGAAGCAATGCTTCCACTTGTAAGCATTTTTTTAAAAGCATTTTTTTAAAAAAAAATTGTTGTTGAAAGATGGTAAATAAAAAAAGTATATACACCACAATGGTTGTTGAAGCAATACCCTTAAAGCAAGTTTAACAAAATAAACTCATAGAGAGAGAAGCTCACGAAACTCAAAGAATGAGCACGCGAATGAACCCTTTGTAGTAGCAAAGGTTTTGGTCACAGCAAAGGGGAGATCTGGCGGAGAATTTTGCATACACATGCCTCTTGATAGAACAACTTCGGACGATTACTATATCTCTAAAATAACACGGTTATTGTACGTATATACGTTGTAAAAAATGTAATTAAACTAGAGAGTGAAATACTCACTAAGTTGAGATTAGATTGGCGCATGAATCTCTAGATCCAAAAAATTGTCTTCAAATCAGACTCCATCCACTAGATTTTTGCAAGTTGTAACAAATATTACCCGCACAACACTTATCAATTTATACTCATAGAAGATTTAACATAGAGAGAGATCACACATAGGTGAAATGGTGATGTAGATACAGCTCCCACTAAAGAAATAAAGACAATCGCACAACCCAACTACACAACTGCATATCCATAGCTTCTACGCTAGGAAGATCCGAACTCCGTCAAATAAACCATTGTAGATCTATGTGGTCAAAATCAGATTAAAAAATAAAGTAACTGAATTGAAGAGAAAGAGAGAGACTCACGATCTGAGATTTATAGGTGCATGAATCTTAGGATCCAAAGAATTGTGAAGAAAGCGAGAGACTCACAATCTAAGAGGGATTGGCCCATGAATCTAAGGATTCAAAGAATTGTCTTCAAATCAGACTCAAGTGATTTGATTTGCACATCCTAATAACTATCACCTGCACAACCGCGATCAATTTATACTCACATAAGATTAAAGGAGAGGGACCGATAGAGAGAGAGAGCTCACATGAAATGGCACTTAAGTTTCAGTTCCATTAGAAGAAATCCTAGACAATCGCAACTACACAGTTGCATATCCATGGATTTCTTTTTTCCTGGGAAGATCAAAACTCCTTCTACTACACAGCTGCTTCTCAGTGTCAAAGTGTCAGAAACCCTAGGGCTATCCTATTGCTTTTATAGTGTTAAAATTGTGGTTGGTGGTCCACTTTTAGGTCTGTGATTGATGTGAAGTGTTTCTTCACAATTAAAATATTATGATAACATGGTTGTTAAAATATAAAAAAATAAATAAGACATGAAAAATATGTTAATTTGTACTTAGGCGTATGATAATATATATAGTAAACTACAATTGAATAGTGTCTAAAGTTGTGGGAGGTGGTCAATTTCTAATCAAAATTAAAGAGAATTATGAAAATTAAACTATTAATTATTTTCTAATTATATTATTTAAAAATTTAGATATGATAAGATGATCCATTAAAAGAAAAAGTAAAGAAAACATACAAAAAATGACATGAAAAAGATCTTAACTCTTATTTATGCGTATGATAGTACCCATCGTTAGATGTGTATGTTAGTAGTGTGTTTGATCCATGTGGTCTGAGGCGTTTCTAGAAAATTAGAAATGTGCACCAACTCCCATTTCTTGTAAACATTTAATGGCAATTGAAAATAAAAAAATTAATTAATTTTCTGGAAATATGTTTTAAAATTTTAGAAGAGATGCCATGGTCCATTTAATGAGGAAAAAACACAGAGAAAAGTCAAATGAAAAGATCACCTAACTTTTGAAATATTAAACAATTGAAATATCAATTAAACTTTTCTATATCTATTTTTTTATTTGTTTTCTCATTTAATAATGGACCGTCTTATAACATGCATTAAAGTTTTAAAACTTTAACTTTTATAATATTGACACTTATTAAATGAGAAAATAAAAAAAAAGGATACAGATAAAAGAGAAATAAAAAAGATACTAACTTGTATTTATGGGTATGAGAACATCTGTCATTAGATTAAATTTGTATATGTATCTAGGTGGTCTAAGGTGTCAATAGAAGATTAGAAATTCCCACCAACTTCCATTTCTTGTAAAAATTGGAGAGAATTTTTACAATTCAAATATTGATTGAATTTCTAAAAATGTGTGACAAAATAAGGAAGACACAGAGTAGTCTGAAATGAAAAATATCTAAACTCATATTTATGCATATGAGAGGATCTATTGGCATATTGTACTTGCACGTGTATCTGGTCGTCTACTATATTTCTAGAAGATTAGAAATCCCTACTATTCGCCTCTATTTCTTATCAAAGTTATAATTTCAATAATTAAAATATTAGTCTATATTTCAAAATATGATTTAAAATTTTATTTGATAAAATGAGAAAATAAAAAAGAAACTAAGAAAAGTGAAATGAAAAATATCTTCAACAATTATATTTTGGCATGCGAGACTATCTATTGTTATGTTGTACTTGAATGGTCATCTTGATTTGAAAATTATGATCTTAACATACATTGAGAGATTCAAAAATTAATTTATTTTAAGTAAAATATGATTGAAAAGCATATATGTGATAAGTTATATGGTTCATTAAATGATAAAATAAAAAAGATATTGCGGTAAGCCAAATGTAAAATATCTTAACTCATATTTAGTAGCATATGTTGTTAGATTATTCTACTTGCATATTGTACACACTAGTATTTGGTGCCCGTGCGTAATGCACGCACGGGTTAGGACTCTTTAATATGTTGAATTCATAATCAAAAGTAAGGTTGCTTATAGCATTTGCCACTTGTGTTTTGACATTGTTATCCCTATGCTCAACAATCAGTTACTTGTCAGGTTCATGTAAGATTTATAATTTGTCTCAGGCTATTATTTTGGAAATACTGTTTGCTTCAAGTTCAACTATTAATTAACTATGTATTGTTTTTCTAGTTCTATTGTTGGCTTGAGGCTGGAATATAAGTTACCTAAATCACATTGTTTTGAGCCTAATGCTTGCTTAAGACTCAAGTATTAGTTACTTGTATTATCTTGTTTTATGTCTGCCATTTACATAAAGCCCCCCATGATACAAGTAATTAAAGCGAATTGTATTTCCAAAATAATAGAACCTAAATAATTGATAATTGGATTAGAAACAAATGATAAGACTTAAAAGAACGTGATAAAAGTAATTAAGACTTGAGCATAGGGATGACAACATAATGAGGCACATACTAGCTATTTATATGAAAAAAATATTTAAATTTTACATATCCTAACTAAAATTTGAATTAAAAATTATATAACAATTAAAATACAATTATATTATTTAAGTTATATTTATTCGTATCAGATTTATAAAATTAATCTATCAATCATTTCTTGTTTTTGAGTTATTTTATAAATTTTCACTTGGAAAATCCATACAGTACTATTATTATATTTTTATAGCCAAATTCGTACTTTAGTCTCATAACTTAAACTCAAATTCTAATTGGATCCTTTAGGTTTTCTTTATATTAGTAATTTATTTTTTCAATATAATATCATCATTTGTATTAATTTTTGTTGATAAATAATTAATGCCCACAATATAATTTTTTATCATTGTGTTCTTTTTTTCTCACATCCAGCAACAATTTTAGATACTTTAATTAATAATTTAATAAAATAAAATGAAGGTAAAATAAGTAAAAGAGCTAAAATGCACAAAAATAAAGGAATCAAACTGGAATTAATTTTATTTTGAATTAATTAAAGCTCATATACCATTTAATAATGTAACAAAATATAAATATTTAATTAAAAATAGAGACATTTAATTTAGATTAAAAATAAAAATTAAATGTTAAATTCAAATTAAAAATAAAATCAAGTTTATATCTTATGATCAAATCAAGTTTATATCTATTCAAATATAAATGAATTAATAGAGAATATGACTTAATTAAATTTCTGGTTGTCTCCTATCAATTTTTTGATTTCATTGGATAAGAAGGCATTGTGCCATCTTGATCAAAATGCCACTATAGAAACCACGTATATTCAAACACATCGTACACCCGGGAGAATGCACAAGTACCATACCAATAATACTTTATTTTGGATAATAGTTAAAACAAAATGAAATGAAAATTTAAAAGCAATTAGAAATGGTAAAAGGAAAAGGAAAGAAAAAGAAAGCAAGAGAAGAAAAAGGCAAAAAAACAACGCCATACGCTTTGTTACTCTACATAGAGTGAAATAAGCATGATGATTTAAACATGAAACTGGAATCCAATTCTTTTCATAAGAAACATATGAATTTTACAACCTCTTCTATGGAAACTCAAATCCAATTAACCTTCTAATAAAGATGACAGTTTAAAGAACCATAAAACTGCGAAAAGGTTCAATACATGACAAGAACAAACCCTAAGGTCTCTCGTCCCTAATCATACTAGCTAGCTGAATATCCTTAGGCATAATAGTGACTCTCTTGTCATGAATTGCACAGAGATTGGTATCTTCGAACAATGCGTCGAGGTAGGCTTCGAAGGCTTCTTGCAGAGCGGAAACGGCGCTGCTCTGGAATGAGAGATCTGTTTTGAAATCTTGAGCAATTGCTCTTACCAATCTCTATAATAGAAGCTTCCTGAAGCCCTGTGCTCTTCTTGTACTTTTTGATCTCCCTCAGAGCCACCCTTCCTGGCCTGAAACGGTAAGGCTTTTTCATGGTGCCAGTTGCCGGAGCAAATTTTCGAGTTGCCTTTGTCGCCAGTTGCTTCCTCGGAGCCATTCCTCCAATGGATTTCCTTGCGGTTTGCTTCCTGCAAGCCATTACAATGAGTGTCTCATACTTGCTTATTGAAATGCTTAATCTTTCTTATGTCTAAGAACTGATATGTTGAAGCAATTGTGTGTTAATGGATGTGAAGGTGGAGAGTATTTATACGGTGGAGATTGTGAAAAGGGGAGGGCGGGAATTTTGAAAGGATATGTTTTGGTTTGTGAAATTTTTAGAGAGCCGAAAGAACGACCGTTGATGAGTTTCCTAATCAACAGATGTAGTGGTTCATAAGCTGAAGCCACAGATCGTCATCACCAGTTGTGAGAAATTAAAGCCTCCAATAGCCATGTGCCACGTGTTCATAAATGCAATGACTAATGTAGTAATTATCATCCAAGGATTGAAAAGAAACCCCTAATTGGGGCACCCAACAATCCTTTAGCGACAAGTGGCAGCAAATGAGACCCCCCTTTCCCCCCTAAAATTTTGGCTCCCTCACCCTCTAAGCTTCCCTCCATTTTGAATTGAATCATTTTGAATTATTTTGTATCATTTGAAAAAAAAAGATACAATACTCTCTCTCTCCAAATTACACGTTGCCTCTTCCTCTCCTGCCACCTTCTTCACTTTTCTCCCACTTCCTCTCTCTGTCTCTCCCGTTCTTCCTCTCTTGCCCCATCTTCTCCATTCATTGTTCATCATCTTCTCAAACTCTCTCCATCTCGCTCTCTTCTCCGCACACCTCCATCTCACTCTCCATCTCCTCTTATTCTCCCTATTATCTCGCTCTACATGTCTTCCTTTTCCTCTCTATTTAGGGTTTGTGTGATTTGAATTTGTGTTTTGTGTGGGTTTGGGAAGGTTTAGGATTTAAGGGTTTCCTCTCCACTTTGTGTATCACAAAAGCCTCCTCCCCCACTGTCATTTGCCTCCAATCTTCACCTTGCGCCGCCGTAGCTTGGATTTTGTTTGCATCGATCACAGGTTTGTCTACTTTTTCCTTTTTCTTTTATTTTCCGACTCTTTTGTGTATTACTCTTTTCTACTATCTTATTCTCCCTGTCTTTTTAATTTATTTTGTGTCTCTGTCCATGGTTGCTAGCTTGCTTGGATTGATTGATGCTTGGGTTAATAATTTATGATTTCATTGCAGTTACATAATTTTTCTAATTCTCTCTATTATCTTTCTGCTTTTTTGCAGATAAAGAAAATGCAGATTGTGCATGAAGAGACAGGTAAATGGTAATAAATTAAATATTTTCTAATTCTCTCTAATTGTTTTCTCAGTTTTTTCCCTACTCATGGACCTTAGAGAGTAGTCACCATGAGTGTTTTTTCGTCGATCTCGAATGATACGGAACAGAATGATCTGGGTGAACTCCGTTAGTGCAAAGATGAAACAGAATAATTTCATATATGGGCTTGGTATTCCTAGCTGAGATATGACTAATAATGTATTTCTCTTCTATTGCATCCTTTTGTATCGATTTTTTAGAGTTTGGATGCAACAATTTTTTGTTAATCACTACAAATTGATTGTTACTAATTTTTTTAGCCTCTACTCCATATGTTGTATTTTCTTCTCCTTCTTTTTTCAATGGCTTTATCTTTTTTGCCTTTTGGAGTGGTGAGTCTTGAAGTACTTAGGGAGTTATTTTTCAACTTCCATTTTGTTGTTTTTTTTGTTATACAACTTGTACAGTTTACGGACAATATAAATTTTTAGTCACAATTGCTGTGTTGTTATTGAAAATATGTTATGGAGATGCTTATTACTTTTTTTTTATCCTTTTGTTGTAGAAACTCTTTCTTCATGGCAAGCTCATAGTTGGACCGGAACTTTGTTACCCTCTTCTATGTTTTTGTTTCCACGGGAACCTGGAACATTGATATTGCATTCATTTAATTTTCTCTCCAGGGTATGTCTGAATTTCATTTTTGAATAATATTTTCCTGTTTTCAGCTTTATTTCTTCAATTATCTTCCTTGAACATAAATTCGTGGCCTATATAACACTTTCTCAAATTTTCTCAATATGGATTTGATATTCACTTGATTTTGCCAAAGGAGGAATGAATATTCAATTTTTGTGTCTTACCTTTTACTCATTATGCTTCCCAATGAATTGGAATTGTGCATTTCATTGTTTGTTCGGTCTAGCATATTAATGTAAGTAGTTAATTATCAGCTTTATATGTCATTGTTTATGTTAGATATGTTAATATTCATGTAAATATTCATTATAGCGTATTCTGATTCCTTCAGAGGTTTGCATGAGAAATGTAACATCCCAAATTTCAAAGTTTCTAGAGTAAATTATTTAAACTTACAAGTTATGTCCTTAAGGGACTATTTTAGAAAAGATAAGGAATTTAGGGAACTAAAATGAATTATAAAGCATATAGGATTAGGGGAAGAAGACTAGGCTATGAAATAAATACAACTAGAGATTAAAAAGGTAGCAAGGTGGGGTTAGGAGATTAAAATATAAAATTAGAAAGTTATAATTATATCCTTGTGGTTTAATTTTTTTAAATTATGTTAATTTAGACTTTTATTAAATTTTATAAACACAAGGATTTAGGTGCAATTTTTAATAAATTAAAACTAAGGACTATGCTTTTACCACGCACCCTCCCTCACCTAACCACACACCCTCGCCTATATCTCACTTTCTCACAGCCACACACACATAAAACACCATGAAGAAAAGAAAATGGGGAGAGGGTGGCGAGAGAGAAGGAGAAATTAGTGGTGACCACCACTTTGGGTGGTTGCATGGTGGCCTTCCGGCTGCCGGTTGCCGCCGGAGCAGTTGAAGAAAATGATCTACGCTTTGGGAACTCCAATTCTACCGGTTTAGAATCTTCCATGGTAGAATTTAGAGATTCAGTTTAGGGCTCCAATTCTAAGGTAATCCCACTAAACCCTAAACTTAAAAATTTAATTAGGGAAATTAGGAATTTGAGGTTTTATGATGTTAGGTTTTGGACTTGACTGGGTTACATGACATGGATTTAGCTTGTATGCATATTGGTGTTAAATTAACATGACATGTTTCTTGTGTTCTTGGGGTTGATGCATTTATGTTGATTCTTTGTTGGATATTGGATTGTGAATGTGAATGTATGAGAATGATGTGGATGATGATGTGAATTTGATGAAATTGGACTTTGGTCATCCTTGTGAATTGATATTTGAGTGATTTATATTGAACTAGATGAAGTTAATAGGATTTTGAGGAATTGAGATGGAAGGGAGGATTGAAACTTGTGAAAAGTTGATTAATACCATTTTCCCATGTTTTGGAACAATTTGAACTGGATAGGGTCTCCAATTTGAACAATTTGAGTGATTTAATTTGAATTTGACTTCGTGGTCTCCATGAGAGTTGTAGAGCATCCTCTTAGCTTTCAAATGCTATTGGTTTCATTCAATTCGGAGGTCTACAACTCTAGTTATGACCAAATTACTCAGATAGGGTCTATATGAAAGTATCTATTTTGTTGATTGCACATACCTATCAAAGATGACTGTTTCTGACAATTAAATATTTAAAACTGGGTTTTGTGGTATTCATAATAGTTGTAGAGAATCCTCCTAGCTTTCAAATGCTTTTGATTTTACTCTATTTGGAGGTCTACAACTCAAGTTATGGCCAAAATACGAACAGGGGTGTGCACACGTTCCTGGGCTGTGCGCACAAGATTCGACAACAGCTCCAGGGGGAATTAAGGTGCGCACATGTTGGAAAGATGTGCGCACAACTGGAGGCAGCAAGTAAAAACACAATTAAGGTGCGCACAGCTGGGGGAGAAATTCAATCCCACATCCTTCTAGCCTTCATTCTTCAACTTTTTTCTTCTCTAGCTTCATTCTTTAAGTCTAATCTTCAAAGATCAACACTTCTCCATGCTTATTCCTACATGAACATAATCAAACAAATTGAAATGTAAACATTATGAATCCATTTCTAGGATAGGAATGAATTAAATTAGGTTCATGTGACTTATAAACATGCAATAGGGTCATGGAATTGTTGTGCTACATGTTATGACCTAAGTGGTGTATGCTTTGATTGATGTTTTATATGATTAAGATGTGATGAATGATGAGTGTTGAACATGTTGAATGCAATTAATGTCAGATATATGTTTGATGCATGATAACATGTAATGTGGAAACAAATGATAAGAGAAATGCTTCCCCCATCAACCTTGGTTGAGTAAGTGTGTTGAGTCCCGCCGGAAGTAGACCGGGTAAGTGGACAAGCATGGAAAAGAGAATAATTGGAGGTTATTATCTAGATGGGTAATAACTTTTGCAGACTTGTAATGAGTGTTGATTGAGAAATGATTTGGAGGCTATTACCGAAAGGGGTAATAGTTCTTGCAGACTTGTAATGGGTGATGACTCTGAGAAAGAGAAACAATTGGGGGCTATTACCGGAAGGGGTGATAGTTCTTGCAGACCTCTATTTGAGGTGAGGCATGGACTCTGGTTAAGGACGCTTACCAGGGTTTGCAGAGAGCTCTAGAGTGCTATTGCCACGCACATGGTGGATTCCCTCGTGCATCGGGTTTCCCGTTAAAAGAAGTGAAATGAAAAGAAATAAAAAGGGATCATGGCATGCATACATACATGATATTGTCATTGCATGCATTAGATATGAATGTGTTGTTTGTATGAGTATGTGTTAGGTGTATGATATGTGATTGCTAGGGTGAATATTTGGGGAATTTTCCAGTTAGACTGGCTGCAATATTGATAGAAAATGTGTTTAGTTAGACCGGGGGTTACTCAGTTATATGTTTTACATATAACTGACGGTCTCAGTATTGCAGGTATCTAAGAGATTTTGGAACTAAAGCAATGGATGAGGAAATGCTATAGGAATTCCTTAGAAGTAGCCATTCATGGTGAAACTAAGATTTTTATTCAGATGTTATATTGTTCAGCTGTATAGGAAGTTATAATTTAATAAAAGAACGTTTCCGCTTGTATTTTAAATGAAACCAAGTAGCAAGTTTTGGTAGTTTCATGTCGAAATTTTAAGTATCAGATTTTTTTTTAAGGTAATATTTTCCGTAACTACTCTTTACAAAAATTAGGGTGTTACAAGAAATGTTTTGAGAAATGAAAAAATAGCAGTATATTTGTCAGAAAGATGATACAAAGCGAACCGCAAAAGAAATTAAAGTTGCTTACAGAGAAAACTACGGTAATCATTAACTATCTATGCTTTTTGTCTTTGATTTAGTACTATATTGTTTTCAATGAGCTAAATATATTAATTAATCCCTTATTGCATGATGCTTTTTCAATTGATGCACAAGCAAGAAACAAGCTTATGGAGAGGGGAGAAAAATTGGAGGTAGAAATTTATGTGAGTCATGTCATCTTTCACAACTTTTATAACAAAAACTTGTTGCACTTAATTCTTGAAAAAAAACATGGAAAAATCATAATAAAAATGATATGATGCATGCACTAAACGTTAGCTTATGTTTCTTTCTCATATTCAACTTACTGATTAATGGGTGATTATTTTGATATTGTTTTTTGTTATAGTCTCTACTTTGATTTGGAAGTATGTCATTGTTCCTTCTCAGTAAACCATTTTTTTAACATGAATGGCTCAGTTTTTCTCCCTTAATATCAGAAGTTTCTGATTATGCAAAGGAATTAGAGGAGATGGAGCATACATGAAAACAAGAATTTATTGCTTCACTGCGAAGGTTTGCGAGCTGGCCTAAAATATGTTTAACACTATACTTCATTGCAACAACAACTACTATAATTGTACTTCCGGAAAAGCTCTGGTGTTTCAAGATCAAGTACTGTTTGAGCATATCTTCCAATTCCACTATAATTGGTAGTTTTTTTAGCGATATGTATATTCAAGTGTATTAATCTTTTGATAATATACAAATATACATGTGTATACTATATATAATTTATACTTTTCAATGTTATTATAATTATCATAAGTACCATCAAACTCATTTATATATGTTATTGTATATTTATTATAAAATATTTAAAAGCAAATTAACTAACAAACACGAAAACGACCCAGTTCACCATTTTTTTCTTGGGTTTCATGCTGTGTTATATCATCCAATTTTTTTTCATGTTTAGTATTTTTGTGTTGTAGTTCGGCACGGGAGAGATTGTGTCCATACAAAAGTTTTGAAATTTCGAAAGGTTTTTAATACAATGTTTAATAAGGTGAATTATTTCTTTTAGTTTGATCATTATGTGTATTTTGAAGTATATAAAACTTATTAAATATTTTAATTTTGATTGGGCTATTGTTTATTCATTATAAGACATTACTATAAACTTACAAATGCATCATCGAAGACCTGGGTGGACATGTTCTATAATTTTAAGATTACACCTCACAAATTGTTCCATCGATGGGAATTTACCATTCAGAGTTTGTGATGTAAGTTGTTGGATTTTTTGAGAAATATAAAGCTGTCATTCTTTTATGTTTTTGTTTGTGATGTCAATTCATTTTGCACAAATGATTGTTACCGATGGCTGGATCAAGTATATTATTTTTTGTATCTTGGATTCCATGTATTTTTTGTTAATCATATCAATGGATGGTAATTGTCTTACAAAATTTTGCGTCACACTCAAAACAGAAGCATCAAAAACCCGTGCCAACACACGGGGTACTGTACTGTTGTTGTCAAAAGAATGTTATTTATATTTAAGGATAATTAGTTAATTACACTAACTTTCGCTGAAATTTGTTTATATTATATTTACTTTCTTTAGTTTTTAAAATACACTTATTCTCTTAAGAAAAGTTTTTATGGCAAAAAAAAAAAAAACTGATAAACCACCACAATTTTCAATATAAACCTTCCATGACTTCTTATAATTCAAATGTTATCCAAAAATGCACTATGATGCAAAGAAAAGTTTAATGATCAAAGTGTGACCAACTTAACATGTATTTAAAATATATATACATATAACTCATTGATTGAGAAAAGAGTATAACTCATACGGAAAATATTATCTCATACAAAGAAATTAGTAGTATCAACTTGAAACTTTCTCACATTGCATTTATTCTCTGTCATAAAAGCCTATCTCTTCTGGATTTTGTTTCACCTGCACATAGAGAACCCATGGTTAAATATACATATTAAAGTACAACAAATCTAAAGTACATCATATCATTTAAAATAATTGTCAAGCACTTCAATTACAAAGTTGTACATAAAAAACCACATACAAGAATTAATCTCAAAGCCTTTGTATAATTCCTTGTACAAACAATGGAGCTATGATTATACCATAGTACTAGACTTTAGCAAGGACCAGAATTGTGTTTCATATGAGGAAACTTTCTACACCAATCAAATCATTTTTCTTAAATATCTTATAATTAATTCCACAAAAGTCATTATGTTTTGCATGAAAAAATGCTAAATACCTTAGAGCTAGGAAGCTTTAAATATTCAAAAGATTTTTTGGCTTCAGGTCGGTGCGGATTAGGTGTAATTCATGCATATCTGAAACTTGAGAAATAAAAATTAAAATTAGAAATAAAATAAAGATCAAGAATAATCCACATAATAAAACATGAGAAATAAACTAAAGGTCAAGAATAATCCACATTCCACACACATACTACAAGTGTAGTTGATTGGCAAGTAAGAGTTATTAGGATAGAACATGTGAAATAAATTGAAGGTAAAAAATAATTCACAGACATGCTATAGATTCCTAAAGTTGTCATCTAAATTCCCAAACAAGATTCACAGAAAATGGTCAGTATTTATTTCTCTAAAATAGAAAATAAGCTTGGCCCAAGCTTCTAAAAGACCTAATAACATTAAAATGTATTGAAAGGAATATTTCTACTTTGCAAGTATATTCAATAAACGCAAATCCAAGAGAAGAATGACCGCCCTCAGCTAAATTACAAAAGAACTAAATCTGCATAAGGAGCATTTAGTTAATACAATAACAAAGTTACTGCAAATATAACCTAGAAAAGAATAGACTAGTAAAAAAGAATTACCACTGAGGTATGGGCCTTGAATTTGACACAACAGATGCATCTACAAGATCCGAGAAATAGATGAAGCCATCCTCGGAGCTACCAGCCACATGAGCATCCATATTGGTAAGATAGCAATCCAATTTGTAAGACTGATAATAGTCCAATAGGAATTATCAAAGTTCATAAAATGAATATTAATAAGTTTGTAACAGACATAAAAAAGTTACTCAAAACATAGAGAATTTTTTTTTTTTTTGTTATGAAATGAACATAAAATAGTAGAGAACAAAAGTAAAGAATAGAAGAATAGAGAGAAGAGGGAGGATCTCATTTCATTCACATTCAACCTTACAAGCAAGTCCTATTTATAGGCATGAGATAAAGTAGCCTAAGGAACAAAACTTAGTGGTAATGTAAATAGGAATTAGATTAGCACTAAAAAGAGGTGTTACAACAACTAATAGAGAATTCCTTAGTGGAAGATGGAAGTTGGAAAGTAGAAGGTAGACATCAACAATTATGTTATTCATAACACTCCCCCTTGGATGTCCATGACTTCACAATTTGCCTCGTTAAAACTTACTAAGAAAAACCCAGTGGGATAAAACCTTAGTGAAGGAAAAAGAGTACACATTTGATACACATGAGATGTTGCCTCATTAAAAACCTTGCATGGAAAACCCATTGGGACAAAACCATGGCTAAGGAAAAAAGAGTACAGCGATTATCAACTCTCCCTCAAAACAATATCCTTCAAAACTTGTTGAGCTAAACAAATCACATTTTAATAAGGTCTTCATATGCTATGACAAGTTGTACTAAGACCCAAACATGGTGAAGTTGTTGTCTTCATCCCTTAAGCCTCGGAAGCTTTATAGTTGCTGGCATAAACACTTCTAGTGTTGACTCATGGAGATTTCTCTAGGAAAAAACCTCAACAGAAAAGAATAATCTTTAATACTCCCCTGAATTTTAAAAAACTTCAATGTTATCCCAAATTCGCAAGTGTCTTCATAGTTGCCTCATTAAAAACCTTTATAGGTAAAACCTTTTGGGAGAAAACCTAGATGAAGGAAAACAAAGTACAACAGTTGCTCCAAAAATCTTTGTTAGTAAAACCTCTTAGGAAAAATCTACACAAAGGAAAAAGAAGCAGCAAATATATTTCATCTTCAATGACTTAGCGTTTGTGATAGTATTAGTTATAAACTCGTCGAATATAGACCTCTTCAAGAGGTAATTGCTCAATCTCACTTTTTAGAACAATATGTGCTTAGTCAACAAGGTGAGGGCATCATAGATGATACTTTTATGAAATAATCTTTTCTAATCTAGGATCGATGTGGGAGTATGTTATACAATATCATATGGTGCTTCAAGACCATTTCATTACTCTTTAAACTCAAACTTTCATGTTGAGCTATCATCATTGCAATCAAGAATAATATCAATTCATTTTGCATTTTACTCCTTATCATTTTTTATGACTTCAAGTCATAGTTATTGCAATGAAACATTTCTCAAAACATAAAAATAGGCATTCCAACTTCAAATAATAAGTCATAGAGGTTCATACTCATAAATTTTTTCAGAACTTTTATATAATCTCATATGTGCCACCATATTCTTAATAAGGCACGTATAGTCATTTTCGAATAATTGTAGATATAAGAATTTCTGATCATAGTTCGAATCAATTACCTGCAGGTAATATCTTGATTCTTGAATATATGCATTGTGCATGATGAAAAATTACTCTACTAAGTAACTAGAATGAAAACATGTATAAAACATATTATAGAAATAAAATGCAAGATGCATGACTTAATTTTCTAATGAGCGCGCTAAAGTAATTCTATTATATAAATTTAATAGTGTGAACTTCAAGTTCATAAAACATGAACTGCTGGTCCATGGGCCCTTTTCTATTGTTACTTGGTCGACCTTAAGATGGACTTACATATATGATCCCCTTTCGCTTGTCCATCATTTTTCGCATATGCGTATCGACTCCACAATTTCATTATATCAATTTGTTATTTATGCATCAGGCTCATCATTATTTTTCGGCCGCTATCTGATATCTAATATCTGAATATTTCTCATGAAGTACATTTTCTTATAGGTCATCTATTTTTTATTCACATATTTATGCCTCTTCAAGAGATCCTTATAACTTTTTAATTCGTATATCTCTTTTAAATTTCCAACTACAATGCTTGCCATAATATTTCATTCATAAATTGTTCGATTCACATAATGGAACCGATTTATAACAAATGTCATTGCTAGCAAATATATCATACTTAAATGTAAACTTTATTTGAAAATTGACAAACTCTAAAATACTATGACATCAAGTCATATATAGGTGTGGGTTGAAGCTAATATCATCTTTTGTGATAAATTCTCCAATTTTTATTCCTTGAAGCTCCACTAAAACAATTTTATTTGCTTATCACGTCTTATTGAACTTTTGGTTCATTTGTTATAATCTATTCTGAACTTCTAGTTCAGATGAGGATCAAAATTAAGCATTATACATATGCTTACTTTTTGCATTGATATTTTTCTCAGCTTCAACTTATTCTCCTCCCCCTAAGTTGAGAAAAACTTTGATAATTTTTTTTTTTATACAACCATTCCCAACTAAAATTTCAAAGAGTAATAGTCTTGCTAAGGAGTTTGCTTTATTAAGTCTCTTCTAGAGACGTAAAACTCTTGGAGGAGTATAAATTAAATGCAGTTAGTTTTCTGAGTACTCATACATTTCTCCATCGTCTAGAAGATCAGTTATTGATATACTATTTTATACTTTTTGATAAAAAAATCAAAATTCAATGTATCGTATAAGTCAATTTCAAGCTATGTTATATCACCATATAAATAATTTATAAAGTATGAGCACAATAGCTTATTTATTTTCATTCACGAGAATCTTCTAATTCTCAATATGGGGTTGCTTTGACCCAGATGACCTTAATCAACTGTCTTAAATTTTATAATAGTAACTACTGGTTAACCACATCTTAAATCAAGGAGACTCATAATAACTTATAAGCCTAGTTCAAATATATGCTACCAAGTAAAAACTATAAGCTTTAATCTCAAATATAACTTTTCCAATACACATCTTCTTCAAATTATTTTCATGAAATGAAGGAATTTAACTTTGTCTTCATTTCTTTTCTTTATATAATGTATCCATCTTAAGTGGATATACTTGTTGAAACTTTAAAAATTTCTATAAATATGTATATTTCTTCCTTTGGGTAACAATAGCTTTTATTGTCTTTGTTACTTCGAGGAACAATTTATTGGCTCTGCTGGAGCTTTCAATTATCTTCGTACAATAATAGATATATAATATATGAGAATTTCAATCATCTATTTGAAGATTTATAATTTTGGAATATTCACCACAGGGAATATTCTTTAATAGATGTTTGTTGCATCTAAGAAGAAAATGCATAAACTTGACTAAAAAAAAAATTATTTCTCTTAATATAACGGCTACTTTTGGAGCACACTTAAGAATTGTGATATACCTACATTTACACTCTAAGAATTCTTCAGGAATTCCTCATTGTTTAATGGCTTAAATATGTTTTTGGTCCTAATAAAATAGAGCAATTTTGGATTTGGTCCTAATAAAATAGGGTAAATTTGGATTTGGTCCTAATAAAATAGAGCAAATTTGGATTTGATCCTCCTAAAAATAGAGCGAATTTGGTTTTGGTCATCCTAATTTTTTTTTGTTTTTCACACAAGGTCCTCCAATATCATGAAATTTAAGCCTTGTTTAATTTTTCAAGATGATTCTTCAGGAACTCATCTTTTCATCCGATTAAATTTAAAGATCATCTCATTGTAATGTATAGTATGAATTCTTCGCGAATTCCTTAATGTTTAGTTTTTCTCGAACTTTAACATAATTTACATTCATTGATATCATGAATGTATGATGCATGCTCAAAATATGTATTCTTCATTAACACAATAGCAAAAATTCAATTTAAATGCTTAATAGCTATCACTCTAAATCATTCAATCAATTACCATAACCATGATCTTTGTCATTTCCAAACTTATATAGACTACGTTCACTTCTAGGATTGTAATTCAATTTATCAATTGTATTTGAGAACTCATCTCGTTTTCACTACTACATGAGTGTATTTGAGATTATTTTCTTGCATAATATAGGATATTGCCAATTTAGATACAATCATATAGTTAAACTATTGTTCATAATATAATCCAATCACATGATAATTTTATATATACACATTTAATCTCATAAATCATCTAGCTAAATTGAATAAGTTCAATTATCTTATTTGGATATAAAATAATTTTGTTATGCGTTTAAAGTATTCATTATCATCTCTTCACATATTGTTGGCAAGCAAATAATTGAAAATTAATTTGTGATCAATGCAATAAATCAAAACCGAAACCAACACAATTAAGCCTCAAATAAACTAATTACTAATTGTAACAGAAAAAAAAATTATGGACACTATTGTAACGAACATGCACATATATATAATGACCAGAGAAAATAAATAAATAGTACTTAAAAATAATAAATTATGTGCAATTTAAAGTTGAAATAGTTGTTAAGGATATTAATATAATTGATTGTATCATATTAATCAATAGGAATTCAATCTATAATACGGTTACTTGAACACGTCTGAATATTTCTTCTATACATATACACTATAAGACTTCTCTAAAAACTTTTCGGAGACTAGTCCTTCTCAATATATAATATATGGACTATTTACCTATTTTTTTTAGGTATATAAACATAAATCAAATTTCAGTAAAGATCACTTACTTGATTCATTTAAATAATTCACAAGACATTACTATATGTATTTTCAAAGAATTCTTTGAGAATTTTCGAAAACTTAGTTTTCCAAGAAAATAACCAAGTTATTTTTATCAAGGTTTTGGTTCTTTTCCAAACTTTAACATGAATGATGAGAAAATCATCATTATCATCAATATTTTTGCACAAAAAGTGTGTGAAATTGAGGGATAAAGAAAACACCCTTTAAATATGTATAACTCATTGTACTTAGTCAACATAGAACAATCCAACATCATTTTTTCAGGAGAAGTATTTCAATAATTTTAGTTGTATACACAAAAACTCTTCATTGAATTTGCAACAAGAGCATAATCATATCTTTTTGTTTTTTTTTTCCTTTTTTCCTTTTCTTTCCTCAAATCAATGAGGCCCCTTGCCTTATAAAATAAATTTTAACTTCATAAGGTATAGAATCTAAGAATTCTTTAGGAATTCTTGTAGGATTAGTTCTTCAAGAACTATTTAACAAAAGCATATGATCAAGGAAAAATTATTTATTTGATGTCATTCATCAAGGATTCCTATCTGCTGGAGATGTGATTGTTCATATGAATTTCATGGTTATGATTTCAATTACATCAATAACCATAGCCTTTTATGATTCTCAAAGATACGTATCATTCACTTCTGGGAATGCAATCACAATACGTACAAGGATGAGGTTCTATAAGAACTTTATCACAAATCTCCAAATCTCAATGAACATGTTGTGAAGAAAAAAAAATCCTTTCGCAATCTTTTAGGGATGCTTGAATTCCAATAACTATAATGTAATTTCATAGAAAATATGTTCTTGAGTCTGACATGACAACCATGATTTCTTGAGTCCAACATGGAGCTCAAAAATATATGTTCTTCGAGAGCTCAAATATGATACAACATAAGGGTGTAGTTCTTCAGGAACTATAACGCAAATCTCCGTTTAAAAGTGATCAAGAAAATATTGATTTGGTCCGATCCTTCTGGGATGCTTAAATTAAAAATTCTTCTAGAATTTAACAAGAGCCACAACATTCAATAAAGACAAATAGAAAAGATCGGTTGAAGAACAAAAGAACCAACAAGGTGAAATTAAAAACTATAAAGAAAAGAACATATGAAGATAGTTCTTACAATGATTCAAAAACCTATGAAAAAGAGTTTGCTCGTGAATTCCTCCAATAGAACCTCAATCTTGACTAACTTGGTCATCGATCGCTCGTTTAGCAGAGTCGTGCTGATAACGTGTTATGAAATGAACATAAAATACAAGAGAACAAAAGTAAAAAATAGAATAATAGAGAGAAGAGGAAGGATCTCATTTCATTCACATTCAACCTTACAAGCATGTCCTATTTATAGGCATGAGATAAAGTAGCCTAAGGAACAAAACTTAGTGATAATGTAAATAAGAATTACATTAGCACTAAAAAGAGGTGTTACAACACCTCATAGAATTCCTTAGTGGAAGATGGAAGGTGGAAAGTAGAAGGTGGACATCCACAATTATGTTATTCATAACACTTTTGAGTTAAAAAAATGTTTTATGAATGAACAATTGCAGCAATCTGCCTATATGATTAAAGGATGCTACTTGTAGATCAATATAAAACGCTAAATCAGTAAAAATAGAATTAGGTATCTGCACACTAACCTTACAAGTGTTTCATTTATATTAATTTTCCGAAAAGGTACCATTTTTTTAACATCATGCTTCCTTCCGTTCTAGTCTTAGAACATATCAAACATAGGATAAAAACTCAATTTATGCACCGCATCTTTCTAGCATCCTATCAAATGCTACCTAAAGCACTAATATCAGCATATCTCTTTCATTTAGAAACATTAGTTAACTGATCATACTTGATAGTTTTTTGTAAATAGAAATTCATCTATCACAAAAGTTATCATTAAGTTTTATAACAAACCTGCCAATACAAATGTCAAATGTCCGAACACTTCCATCAACCCTTCCTCCAATAATTTCAATTTTGTTAGACAAACAAACATCACACTATTGACAAATGTGTGAATAATCTGCACATCATTTGCAACTCACTATCAATAAGCCATCAGGAATTAATAGAATGCATTGCATATATTGTGTAATAGGCATGAAATCAAAAAAGTGTGGCAGGGGGAGAGTTTATCAATTCCACCTGAACTGGCTCAGTACCGTGACATCTGAAATCCCAAGAACGCAATCATTGATCGTAGCGGTGCGAAACTATAATAGATGAATACTCGTTGAATTTCACACCATTTACCTACATAAGAAATTACTAATCAAAAACCATAAATCTGTATACTACTTTGGATTGGAGGCTAAGTCAACATATTTTGCAATAACAATCATTGAGATTTAAAAGCCCTGAACATAAGCCATAACTCCTAATGATTTTGAGACATAATTTTTCCGATTTTATTGTAAGTGAATTAAAAATAGATTGCAATATTTGATCAAATTAAAAAATAATTAGCTAATTACAGTTTCAATTTTGCAAAAGGTGTAAACTTTTTAAGAGGTTACCAACTTAATAACATTTCAATTTGTGAATACTTTATGAGGTTACCAACTTCAAACTAAAAAGTTCCAAAGCCATGAAAAACCGAAATTCAGTGGGTTCACATTTGCTTCCTCCAAAATCATAAACAAGCATGCTATTATACTGCTCATAATTTAATGTCCACGGATCTTTACAAAATAAATCAACTAACCAAAATAATGAAGTGCTCTTGCTACTTGTGCCTTGGAGAATCCCATTTCTTCAAACAACTTCAGGTTCACTAGAACCAAAAAAAAGAGAGAAAAGAGCATAGAAAAAATACCGACAAGTCAAATTGCATGAATGAATTCGAAGAAAACACATTACCTTGCTTGAATCAATACAAAGCTAACAAAAAAATTTGCAAATTCATACTCAGAAGTGAAATCGCTTAATCAATTAACAGTTGTTCAAAATGCGTATAAGGGTTTGAAATCTTGTAAAAGAGGCCTTGAGTAAAGTCAATAGACAATTAAACAAAATTTGGGGTTTCTGATAGTTCGTTGGGTTGAACCCAAAGCGATTCCGATTGTAAAAGATTCATATTTTAGTGGAGAGAAGATGGAAACGAGCTAGAGAAACTAAGAGAGAAACAACATTGCCATGAGGAACAACGACAACATTGTCATGGATTTGGGTTTTTTGAAGTCAATGAGCGAAGGAAAGGGAGCGCAACGAAATCAGTGAGTGAAGGATTAGGCTTCTGATCTTAGAGATTGGTTTCTACAATTCAGAGGCTTGTTTTTTTGGGAAAGGCGTTAAAAGGAAAGGATTGGTAGTCTGGTACTCTTTGGTCAATATGGTTATGTAGAAATAGAGTTATTTTTAACTCTCAGATTGATGTCTGTGAGGTGATTTAAACATTATGATCAGGTCATGGAATTGGTTTTATCCTTTCAAAGGTGGAACCGTTTCTTTCTCAAATTGGTGTGTGAATCCTGTAATGTGCCTAAGGAGTTTCTAATTGTAATTCTTTCCCTTTTTCCCCCTCTGTTTAATTTTCCAAACTCCTAGAAGAGCACTTGTTGTACTCTTTATATATCAATAAAATTTTGGGCTTATAAAAAAAACATAAAAGGCAAATTCTCGAAATAACCAATAAGAAAATAGCTTTTCTTCACACAAAGGAAAGCTTAAGCATTTTGACTATCCATCCATTTTTAAATTTTAAGAATCAAAAGATCAGTGCCTTTTAACTCCAAATTTCCTTGGGTTATCCTAGATTTGACATTGATATAATAAGTGGCACTCATGACCTAGAACTCATAATTAACCCATGCATACATCTCAAGCCACCAACTCCAAATATCAATGCAAATGCAAGCAAATTCACTACCATGGATACAAGTTTGGGAAATGAAAACATGATGATTTTTTATATTCATCTAGGCTCTAGCACATGTAAGATAGTATATTTATTACCAATAAATAACATGCATCAGACAATGGTAAGAAATAAAAATAAGTAAAAAGAAAGAAAAAGAATTGAGAAAGTAATTAGATGGAGCCATGAAAGTTTATTATCTTTGAAAATGCTGGTTAAAAAGAATAAAGATACCACATGCAAGTTAACAAAAGACTGACATTGTAACAATTGTTTGCTTCTATGAAGTATCTTATTTTTGGAAACATTTTAAAAATTATTAAAGCAGAATCCTTTATGGCTCCATCCAGTAGCTTTTTCAATTCTTTCACCTATTTATTTCGAAAACTTGTAGCCATGATAGTAAACTTCTCTTCATGTGTCACTATACCACATTATAAGAAAAAACGTGATGATTTTTATTCCCTAATGATATCTGTTATCTTTTTGACATTAAGAAAAACAATAAATTTGTTTTGCTGATGTATTAAGTTTTAATTGACAATCCAACTGCAACAAGTCACGGGTTTTCATTTCTCCTAATCAGCAGCCACATGCATATCTCCAAACCAAAACTTCCAATGTGGGCACAAGTTTTAGGAATTAAAAGGTGAAATAATTGAGAATGTTACTAAATGGAGCCATATATAAATACTATTGCTTTTGAAAATGTTTCTTAGGATAAGGATACTTGAAAGTTAAAGAAAAGAAAAGACTATAACATTGTTAATATCACCCACTTGGACAACGAAATACTTATGGTAATAATATTGTGATCGTTAAAAAGTATGTTTTAACAATTAAAAGGTTAAAAAAACAATCTCCAAATCCATTGACGACCTCAAAACATCAAACAAAAGACTTAGTTAAGTAATACAGAAATGTCTCTGCCAATCAAGATAATGGTTCTTGACATCAAGAAGTTTCTGCTCTTCCACTTGATCACTTGTGACAAAGGAAGAACATCTTTCCTTCAAAAAAAATGCTTCCAAGTAGAAGCGTTGCTTATATTCATTCATCTACTTCAAGGCAAGAAGATAGACTAGTAGTAACTTAGAAGAAATACTTGATCACTCAATTTATCCACCTTAACTCATTCCATAGCATCATAGTCCATCTTGTAAATATTTAAATGCTTCTCAAGAACAAAATCAACCACTAGAAGTTGATTATGTGAAACAACATCTCAAGATTAACAGAATCGACATTACTAGTACTTTTAAAATTTAGCCATGAGAATCTTGTTTTTCTTTTGTCTGTAACATTTACCTATAACTCCCCAAATTCAGCTTTGTCTATAACATCACAAACACTTCCGTTGAAAATTTTCGTGGCCACCCAAACGTTCTTCAACAAAAACCTACACAACCAATCTTCCTCCTTAGAGCAAAAGACTTGAATCTCATTCTTATCACTAATGATCGCTAAGAGCGCATGGTCAGCTACAATAGCTTTGATAAGATGTAGCATTCTCCATGACCTCATTATCTTCACATTAACACTACCCTCTAAAAGTTATGTGCTTTTAGCTATCTTTAGTGATCTTTCGCGGTAAGGAGGATGATTGGTTTGGTGGGATTCTATTGAGAGAAACTTGGGTGGCCTCCACAATTTTCAACTAGTGTTTGTGTTGTTACATAGAAAGTTGAATTTGAGGAGTTAAAGATAAATGTTACAAACGAACAAAAAACAAGATTTTCATGGCTAAAGTTGAAAAATACTCCTAATGTTGATTGCCTTGCTCTTGAGTTGGTTGTTTCAGATAATCAATTTCTAACGATTGATTTTGTTCCTGAGAAGCATTTAAATATTTACAAAATGGACTTTGATGCTACGGAATGAGTTAACGTGGATAAATTGGGTGATCAAGTATTTCTTCTAAGTTACTACTAGTCTTTCTTCTTGCCTTGAAGTAGATGAATGAATAGAAGCAACGCTTCCACTTGGAAGCATTTTTTTGAAGCATTTTTTTTAAAAAAATTTTGTTAGAAAAAAATTCTTTAATAATGATAACATTCTTTTGAAACTAGTACCACTAGTCATAGCATTTTCATTTTCCTCTCATAAGTATCCTAAACTTTTCAAAAGTATAACCTTCTATGACTACATACCTTCTCAATTCTTTGACTTTGGATTCTAAATTGTGTGTGGAATGAAAATTTCTCTACATTTGCATTGAAATTTGAAGCTGATAGCTTAGAGATATGCAAGTTGCTCGTGATTACAAAAATGAATCTAATGCACTTGTTAACCATGCTCGTCATTTAAAATGTAACATATTATCTACCAAAAAGTTGTCTCCCAAAATAAGAGATATCAATGGAATAAAATTTAGGTTTAAATAAAATTTTTGCTATTATACATTGAAATTTTTTCTCTATAATAAAGATATTCAAGTGATTTCCATTACCTTTTTTTCCTGTAACATTCACCACTCTTCTCTCTCATTTCACTTTCCCTTTCCCTTATTCCTCAATAACATAGATGGCCATGTCTGTTGTTGGTATCCCAATTGGTTAAGGGATTTGATTACAATTTACAAAGAAAAGAAAGAGGAGGATTTGTTGTAAGTAGAGAGGTCAAAGGAGGGACCAAAATGACATGTATATTCGAATATGAACATGCATATTCGAATATGAACTGTGTATATTCGAATTATACTCGAATATGAACCGTGCATATTTGAATATGCACAGTAATATTCGAATCATATTCGAATATGAACAATCATATTCGAATTTGGACTTTTTATATTCGAATATGGAAGTGTGGTATTGAATACAGGAGCCTTATATTCGAATATATATTCGAATATGGACCCCCAAAGTCTATAAATAGGGGTGCTTTGTCTCCCAAACTCGTTGTTTTCCCGATTCCTCACTCTACACTCTCTCAAAACCTCTGTCACGAATCAACCACACTCTGTAACTTCTCCATCCAAGGAATTCCATCTCACCAAGTTTACTCCCTAACTAAAGGTTTCAAAGAGTTGAGATCAAGCCCCAGAGACAACAGGTGCAGAAGGAAGGGAGTTGGATACTGAGATTGAGTTTGGAGGAGAAAAGGATTCGGGAAGATTTGAGGTAACCCTAAAAATCCAATCCAGGATACTACAGACTATTAGAAACATGTGACTATGAAATGCTAGGAACATGTGTTAGGGATTTAAAAATAATGTGTTAGAATTATATGTGTATGGTTGAGCTTTGCATGCTATGAATGTTGTTTGTATTGTTTGAACATGCTAGTAAATAATCCATGGTTAGGAATTTAATTAGAGGCATGAATGATGTTGAAATCATATAAACAAATGAATAAGATATTCCAGATTGTAATGTGACTAAATGAGGATTTAGACTTGGATTAAATTCACTATGTTTTCAGAAAACAAATCCGAGAATTAGTATATTCAAATATATGTTCGAAGGTGGAAGGCCATGTTCGAACAAATATTTGAACATAACATTTATGTCACATAATATTCAAATACAAGATGTTCATATTTGAATATGGGATTACTAAAATTATTATTTGAATAAGATGAAATGAATATGATGTTTGATGCATGAGAACATGTTATTAAATAAAAAGGAATTGTGGAAATGCTTTCCTCATCAACAGTGGTTGAGTAAGAGGGTTAAGTTCTGCCGGAAGTAGACCGGGTAAGAGGACAAACATAAAAGATGAAATTGTAGCGTTATCGCGAAAGGGGTAGATAACCTAAAGTGCTAGGCTATCCCGAAAAAGGGGTAGATAGTCTAGTGCAAAGGGGTTATCTCGAAAGGGGTAGATAGTCCTTGGGCTAGCCCGGGAGAGGGTTCGTAGCCCGGCAGTAGGATCCTGGATGGATGCTTGCTAGCACCATGATGATGAGCTCATCTGTGCATTCACTGTCATGCACCTATGGTGGATTCCCTGTGCACGGGGTTTTCCGTTTAAAGAAGAAATAAAGAAAATGGAAAATGAGCATGGCATGCATACATGTTATATTAATAATTCATGCATCTCTTGTGTGTGTTTGTTAGGAATTGGATTTGGGGCTGTTTTCTAGTTAGACCGACTGTAATAATGTATACATCTTATTTTCAATACCGACGCTTACGCACTTATATGTCGTACATATAATTGACGGTTACAGTATTGTAGGTGATACAAACTCGGAGGTGTCAGCACTTATGAGAAGACGATAGCAGCTACATTTCGTTACTTAGGTAGTCATTAGTTTTGTTGTATGACTATCTTAGCGGTCTGGATTGTAAATAAAAGACTTTTTGTAAATACTTATATATATATATATATATATATTTAATAAAAAAAAAACTATTCCAAAAATCTAGGTGTTATGGTAATAGTAGTAATAATAATAATAATAATAATAATAATAATAACAAATACACCCCCTAATGTCTACATAAATGACAAAAAAATTCTAGAAATTCCACATCCTTCAATCAAGGAAAAACTTAAAAATTGACATGATGCAAAAAAAAAAACACAAATAAATCAGAAAATGTGAATGAGCGAAAGCGAAGGGTAACAATGTGGTGACAAATTCACACCATCTTGCAAATCCACAAAATCGAGGACAAAAATCAACTTCAACATGTTTAAATAAGCTAAACGAAGCTAATTAAAGAAACAAATTCATGAAATTTACCCTGAAATTTGGGCAACCCCAAAACCTCTTGCCTCTATTCTCGTTGAACTTTGTAACCACACAAACAACTACTCTCTCTCCGCAATCGAAGCAAGGAGGAAATCTTGTACCTCGGTTTAATTGTCTGCTACCAGCATGAAGAACAACGTAACGCCATTGCTACGAATTTAGAAGATGACGATGGGATTTGGGGATGAAATAAACCCTAAATCCCCAAATTGAATCCCTCAATCTTATAAACATTAGATTTTCTTTTATTTCTTTTTTTATTTTCCATGTTAGCGTATTTTTTACCTTTACAATATGCCATGTCAGCACCGTTACTAACGTCGTTTTTGCCAACTAACAGAAAGGACTTATATGTTTAACGGAAAGGACTTAGAGGATGAAATTGAAACTTTTATTACTTGCAGGAGGATATCGAAACAAAAAATATAAGTTGGAGGACGAAATTACTAATTTGGCCTAAAGAATATTAAATCTTAGACAAAGTTTAATTTTTTTTATAGGCCAAAGTAGTCCACATGGATTCCAACTCAGAAGATGCTACTCAAAGTAAACCCCAACTGTTCGACCAGCCTGTTGGATGCAGACAAATTTCAAATTTAACAACTAATTTCAATCCAAAACTTGAAATTCAAATGGTAAAAGTCTTATTTTCAATATATCAAACAACAATAATGAATTCTAATAAAGAAAAACAAAGTTAATTATTAGAATCTTAGATTTCTCTGTATTCTTTACTTGAAATCTAAAGAGCAATGCAAGTTAGACTCAATACTCATGAGAACGATTTTTGTTTCGTCCAACCCCTGCAAGATTTTCAATATCTTGACCACCTTTGCAGGATCCTTGTAAATGTAATATCAACAAATGAAAGGGGTTTGAGTTAAAAGTAATCTTGTTAATTGGATAGCATAAATATAACAACATATTTGAGATCCTACTTTTTTCTAAAATAATAATGAAGAAGTATTTATAGCATGGAGTTTTGTCAAAGATCCAAATTGGCTATGATTATGTACTATTTTCATTGGCACCATCTACTCTCCAAAACATTTTTAATATTCATCTAGTAAGTGAAAGATAATAAATTTATTACCATCAAATAATATAAATAAATAACATGCATCATACACATCTCATCTAAATAGGAACTGATGGGATAGTCTTTTTTTTCCTTTTTCCTGTTAATTTCTATAAAATATTTTGCTACATAAAGGGTGTTGCGAGAATCGAACTCGCACCTCTCCTATCGAAAGTGAGAATCATACCACTAGACCAAACACCCATTGATAAAAGTAATTAATGAATTTGTTTCTAGAAACACAATAATAATTTATAAGTAACTAAAAACGCAAATTATAAATACATCGAACATAGACAAAAAATAATTTCTAAACAATTTTTTTTAAACATCATATTGAGATTCTTAATGTAATTGTAATTTGATAAATAATTCACGAGAAAGCTTTCTTTTAGAAAGATTACCTTTAAATCCACCAACTTTTCTTTTAAGTTTCACCAATAAATCTGCTCAAAACTCCAGGGCGATTTGCAATCAAGTACACCTCAAAAATTTAAAATAAAGATTCATAACCACCAATGACATTTCTTCCAAATACAAACCTATAAAAACTGAAAGTACATAATTTACGTTTTTAAATCACTCAAGCACATCAATTAGTTAAGGAATCTGAAACAAATTGCAAGCAATGAGTATCCATAGTTTAAAATAACAGCATATGAACATGGGTTAATTATGCATCTGGAGCCACATGTATAGAGATGAAACAGGAAGTAACCTTGTAATATATGCAGTTAGTTAGTTAGTTAAGTCAAGTCTAATTAATTTGATCACAAAGTTATTGTAGTACAATATAATATTAACTAATTAATTAGTCTTGCTACTTTACTTTACTTCAAAGCATATTTCTCGCTTAGCCTCTTACCTAGTTGTAGTTAGAACAAACTCAAATATACAACGATATGTTACGGATGTAATAGCATAGGTACACAATAATTTAGCATGATATTTTAGTTTTGAATATCAAAAATAAATGCTAGAAAAGGCAACAAGAAAATCAAATCAATAAAGGAGAAAGAAAGAAGAAATAGAACGGAAACAAACAACATAGTCAAACTTACCCGTGAAAAAAATATAGCCATAATCCCATAGCTCACAAGGGGAAAGAAAAAGAATATGGCGAGAACGCAAGGACTTCCTGAAAGGACATAAATTAGTTAAGCATGAACTAAGTCAGAGGATGAAGCATTTTACATAATACAATATTTTGTTCCATAATTTAACTTCCAGAAAAGAAAATAGACTCAGAGATAATATTAAATTTTTTGGCATTCTGCCACGGTTCACGAACATGAAAATCTTCCATCCGCATCCTTATTTCTAAATTATCCTTTCACTAATTAGCATAACTTTGTCTCTTACATGTGTTCAGAAACTAATTAACGTTTTACTTTTTTCACCGGAAAATATTTAGGAAACGTTGTTTTATTCTCATGAGTACCAATACAAACATAAAAAGAAGCCACGTGACCTAAACATATCAATTTTCTCTTGCAAATCAAACGGGTATACTTTAAAAAGTTGACGTAATTAAGACAACGAAAAAACTTACAAAAACCAGCAAAAAATGGCTAATAAGGTTCAAAGTACTCAAGCCTTCTGTCAAGAGGCACTTCACTGAAGTTCCGTTTATACCAAGTAGTTTGAGTTTAATTTAAGACTAGACTGAGTCAATTATTTTTTATTAGATGAGTCATTTTGAATAAGTTGTTACTTTTAGATTAGGATAAGTTTGTTTTGATTTAGTGATTAGGAAATTTGTTATTTCCTAGTGGTATAAATGTAAGGGTTGATCAATTAATAAAATGAAATCCCTCTGTTCATTAGAAAAGTCTCAATAAAATATTTCAATTTATATTCATTACTTTCCTAATTTCTTCAAAAAAACTAACAATTGGTATCTAGAGCCCACTTCTTACGAGATTTGTGATATGGATAGTTTTTCTCATGTTTCTCCTATGGTCTTTGATGGAGTGAATTATGACCTTTGGACAGTAAATATGGAGTCCTATTTAGAGGCTTTGGATTTGTGGGACGCTATGGAAGAGGATTACGTTGTAACTACGCTGCTAGAAGATCCTACCATGGCGCAACTAAAAAGTCACAAGGATCGGAAGATGCAAAAAGCAAAGGAAAAATCATGTCTTTTTGCTAGTGTCTCAACAACTATGTTCACAAGAATTATGAGTTTAAAAACTCTAATAGAAATATGTGATTATTTGAAAAAAGAGTATGCAGGAAACGAAAGAATTAGAGCCATGCAAGTGATTAATTTATTTAGGGATTTTGAGTTGCAAAACATGAAGGAGTTAGGGACAATTAAAGAATATCCAGATAGGTTGCTCGGTATTGCACATAAGGTAAGATTACTAGGCATTGAATTCAATGGTTTTGGAATTGTAGAAAAAATTCTCGTTACTGAGAAACATGAAGCATCTATAACTATCTTGGAGAATACAAAGGATCTGTGTAAGATCACTTTGGTTGAAGTTTTACATGCTTTGCAGGCCCAAGAGCAACAAATGCTACTGAGACATGATCAAGATCATAAAGTTGAAGGTGCATTAGCAAATAAGCATCAACTAAATAGAAATTTGCCTCCCTGTAAGCACTGTGGCAAAAAGGACATCCACTATGCAAATGCTGGATTAGGCGAGATGCACAATGTAGCAAGTGAAATCAACTGGGCACGAAGCAATAATTTGTAAAAAAAAAGATGGTGAAGGTGAAGATGCTTGAATTGTTAAGCAAGAAGAGGAGGAGCAAGACCAATTATTCGTGGCTACTTGTTTTACAAATAATAAACCAAGTTAAGGTTGGTTAGTTGATAGTGGTTGCACCAACCATATGGCCAACTATATAAAAAATTGCAAGGATCTAAAGCCATTTGATATCACCAAAGTCAGAATAGAAAATAGTGACTACATCCCAATAAAAGGGAAAGGAACAATTTTGATTCCAACGAGTTCAGGGGCAAAGACAATACATTGTGTTATTTAGGTTCCGAGTATTGACCGGAATTTAGCGTTGCTCAATTATTAGGAAATAGATTTAAATTATTATTTGCAAATCAATGTTGTCATATTTTCAACTTAGTTGAGAAGGAGATCTTAAATATTAAAATGAAAGCTAAAAGCTTTTCTTTTATCTAACTAAAAATGAGTAGATGGGTCGTCATACTTCAAAGATGTCTACAGAGTCAACAACATCAAGGGAGAAAAGTTTTATTCAAGATGAAGTTGTTAAATCGATATTTTGTTCACCCAACAACTTTGAAATTTTGAAGAGCCTCCAAGGCAAGGAGGAGTGTTAAGATAATGTGCCTTTGGATTCTCACAAAGTAGTTTGAGTTTAATTTAAGATTAGACTGAGTCAATTGGTTGTTATTAGATGAGTCAGTTTGAATAAGTTGTTATTTATAGATTAGGATAAGTTTGTTTTGATTTAGTGATTAGGAAGTTTGTTAGTTCGTAGTAGTATAAATGTAAGGGTTGATTAATTAATAAAATGAATTCCCTTTGTTCATTAGAAAAGTCTCAACCAAATATTTCAATTTATATTCATTAGTTTCCTATTTTCTTCAAAAAAAACCAACAGAACCTTTTAGTACCAATTTACCCAATAAGAATTGATCGCAATCATAATTGGAAAAAGAAACACATAAAAACATAAAGTAACTATTAATTAGAACTTTACCCTCCCAGGCCAGATAGTCTTTTTACATTATAAGCATTTTGTACATTTAGTGAGTTATTCTGACCTTTGTCTTTCTCTTAGTAAACTTAGTTCTTCCCATTGCAATATGCCCATACTTGGCAATGTCATTGTACCTAAAAACATTCTGTTAGCAATTCTCCTACGAACAAATCCTATCTTTCAATGGAAGACTAATATATTAAGCAAGAAACCGGAAAAGCAAATACAAAGAATAAGAGCAAGAACTCCAAACTATGGAGAAACCACCTGGTGTCAAACTTTCAACCAAGCAAATAGAAAAGTGAACACCTCTTCCCTTCATGTTGATTATCATTCCTTAAAACATATTATTTTTCTCTTTCCTTTAACTAACTCCCTCCCTCTTGGACTCTCACTTTCAAAACTCTTATTAATTTTGTTTGGGCCTACCGAGATAAAAATGTAAGGCCTAAGCTTTTGCATCCTTATTTCTATCAAATTCTCATTTAGACAACAAACAATGAAACATTATACTATTTCCTACTCACATTATGTAATAGTTTATTGGATATGGAAATCCAAAACTAAGAATGCTTCGCTTGTTATTACAATGCGATGATGGCTATTGGCATTCAAATTAAATGTTTTTTTCCTGGGACCAAACACTATTTGGCAATATAGACATATTTAACAGCTATGTTAGGGGTCATAAACTAAAATTTCCATAGTAATTATTTGGGTATGAGTGTTTAGATGAATATTGAATATAGCATGGAGTTGGCGGTTACATTGTGTTTAGATTTTGGTGTTCCGATGAGCATTTGGTGTAAATTAAGTAATGGGTAGGATCTGGGTAATGTACTAGAATATCCATCCCCATACTCATGTTTTAAGAAAAAGATCCATAATCAAACCGATGCCCACAGGAGTAGCAATTAATGTGTTTATACCTCCACGACACCAACATATCTCTAGACTCTAACCCAGTACTGTATTATTGTAATTCAATGAAATATGATTTCCTTTTAACATGTCTTCTTTTTTACATTCTAGCAAAACAACAATGCTAATCAAGTGTATAAAATCAACCAAACTACATAAAAATACATCTAACTAATTCAAAATATCAATTGATTAAGAATCTGAAAATTGTTAAACCATGAACCATTTTCATCTTGTATGCATTTCATTCCATTCAAAATGTTGTCATTTGTGGTGTTCTCTTACACCAAACAAGAACATTGCAACGATGTCAACCCAACCCATGAGCTTTGGATTCCAAGAGAAGTCGAGCTTCTTCTAGGCATGCCTCATTGCTTCCCATAGAACCACCACCACACAAGATCGCGTAGGCGAGATGAGATTAGAGAAAGCAAATGCGAAACCATAGAAATGGAAATGAAAAGAATGATTGAAAGATTGAGATGAAACTTCGAAATGCCTAACCTGGTGGAGGAAGGAAGAGAGCTCCACAGTGGAGAAGCGGCGGGGATGGCGAGCAGTGACGGCGAGCTCAGAACGGACGAGCTTCGATGGTAACGAGCTCAAAACTGCATAGTTCTGAAATGAAGGAAACGATCACGACGAACGGCAAGACAAGCTCACATATTGCCGGAACATAGACGATGGTCACGAGAGAGAAGGGTTCGGGTCACGAGGGAGATTTCTCCAAAGAGAGCTTGGGAGAGAGCGAGGCTTTGGGGACGCGAAGGAAAGCTTTTTTTTTAAAAATAAAAAATTAAACGTGTAGCTGCGGTCATGACTAGAACCATTGGTAGTGATCAAGAAATAACTTATGCCAGCGGTTAGTCACAGAACCGCTGGCATATATTGGGTTGGATTAGACTAAATCTTGCGTAGTGATGATTATTAGATTACTTTTAAGCATGTCAGTTCTCCTCTTTCAATGTTATCAAAAAGAAACTTATAAGCATGTGGAAGAAAGAGAGAATATGATCTTTAAAGCATATATAGAGCACAAAATTAGAGACTAAGGAGATAAAAATCTAAGAGCACAAATCAAGCTTATATTGTATGAATCTCAAATCACTAATTGCCACTTTTAAAAATCAAGTCTAAGATATTTATAGGCATGTATCAATAAGAGTCACATCAAACAAGGGTAAGAAGATATGTCAAAGAATTAGACAAGTATATCACCATTTTCCTAAGACATACATGTATGAACAATGCAATGTACCATGTGAGTCATGAAAACATATATAATTACCAAGCTTAAGTTGCAAAACAAATATGTTCATTTAGTCATAGAGGATCAAGAATGATAATGTGTGTCCAAGTAAGCAAGATAACATCAATTATGATGTTCTTTGAAAACATGTGGGCAGGGTAAGCATGCAAACATATATATAATCTAATCATTTCTACTCCTTACTACAAGACTATATCACACATGAGAGATCAATAGTAATCTACATCATTTATCATCATCTACTCATGTGAAACATTATAGCAAGAATTGGATAATTAAATTAAGCAAGATCATATGTCTAAGAATAGAGGCCATTTATAACAAAAACCATCTACTTGTTTATTAGTGTTCAATCAATAGCAATCTATCCCATTCATGTAGTTTTAGATATATAAGAGTGCAATAAGCAATTATTATGATAAGCATAATTTGCACAATCAAGATCATAAAATGATGTCAAATGGAAATCATGACAAATCTGAAACAAGGACATCATGCCATAGAGAAAATTTTGAGTGAATGATCATACCATGTAATATTTTCAAAAAATATTTAGATATATAAAGCACAATGGTAGGGATAAAACAAACTATCAAAATTTTTAACTTTATTCATATCTAGATGGTATCAATAGTTAAAGCAAAAATGATCATAGAATAATTTTGTGATCATTAAAGATATATGTTTTAACAAATAAAAGGTTTATAAAAAAATCTCCAAATCCATTGAAGACCTCAAAACATCAAACAAAATACTTAGTTAAGTAATACACAAATGTCTCTGTCAATCAAGATAACGGTTCTTGACTGCAAGAAGTTGCTGCTCTTCCACTTGTTCATTTATGACAAAGGAAGAACATCTTTTCTTCAAAATAATGCTTCCAAGTAGAAGCCCTGCTTCTATTCATTCATCAACTTCAAGGCAAGAAGAAAGACTAGTAGTAACTTAGAAGAAATACTTGATCACCCAATTTATCCACCTTAACTCATTCCATAGCATCATAGTCCATCTTGTAAATATTTAAAATCTTCTCAAGAAGAAAATCAATCACTAGAAGTTGATTATGTGAAACAACCATCTCAAGATCAACAGAATCAACATTACGAGTATTTTTCACATTTAGCCATAAGAATCTTGTTTTTCTTTTGTCTCTAACATTTACCTATAACTTCCCAAATTCAGCTTTGTCTATAACATCACAAACACTTATGCTGGGCCACCCAAAGGTTCTTCAACAAAAACCCACAGAACCAACCATCCTCTTTAGAGCAAAAGGCTTGAAGCTCATTCTTATCACTAATGATCGCTAAGAGCGCATAACTTTTAGGGGTAGTGTTAATGCGTAATATGATATGGTGAGCAACAATAGCTTTGATTAGAGGTCGGATTCTCCATTACCTCATTATCTTCACATTAACACTACCTTCTAAAAGATATGTGCTTTTAGCTATCGTTAGTGATCTTTCGCTCTAAGAAGGGTGATTGGTTTGGTGGGATTCTATTGTGAGAAATTTGGGTGGTCGCCACAATTTTCAACTAGTGTTTGTGTTGTTACATAGAAAGTTGACTTTGAGGAGTTAAAGATAAATCTTACAAATGAACGAAAAACAAGATTTTCATGGCTAAAGTTGAAAAATACTCCTAATGTTGATTCCCTTGATCTTGAGTTGGTTGTTTCAGATAATCAATTTCTCACGATTGATTTTGTTCCTGAGAAGCATTTAAATATTTACAAAATGGAATTTGATGCTATGGAATGAGTTAACGTGGATAAATTGGGTGATCAAGTATTTCTTCTAATTACTACTAGTCTTTCTTCTTGTCTTGAAGTAGATGAATGAATAGAAGCAAAGCTTCCACTTGGAAGCATTTTTTTTAAAAAAATTGTTGTTAGAAAAAACTTCTTTAATAATGAACATATTCAAGTGATAAATTTTTGTTGTTATACTTTCAAATTTTCTCTCTATAACGAACATATTCAAGTGATTTCCATTACCCTTTTTTCCCTGTAACATTCACCTCTCTTCTCTCTCATTTCACTTTCCCTTTCTCCTATTCCTCAATAACATAGATGGCAATGTCTGTTGTTGGTATCCCAATTGGTGCTGTTCAAACAGAAAATAAATTAATAAAAGTAAAGTTTTCTATCTTTTTGGATGGGTAACAGAAGGACCAGATCAACATATTTGATCTTTTCAAAGGTATCGTTGAACACTAGAGAACAAAAATTACCCATCACTTGAAATCAAATTCAAAACAAATTATAATATTGAAATTCAAATCCCAATAGCAATTCTTTTCTTATTATTTGATCTGTTTCAATTCTAAACACAATCATCGACTAAGTGGACAACAAAATAAACACAGCTCACTTAAAAGAAATGGTAGAACAAGAATCTTACCTTTGTGGCGAACAGATTGATGGGGTGCTTCTAGCGACGGTGCCACTGATGAAGAGGATGACACTCGAACGTAGGAAGTAGCTGAAGTGAATAACGTTTAAAGCAATCGCCCAAATAACAGGATCGGAACACTCTTCTATGAATTTGTGAAACAAGAGAGCTATGATCTTCGTCTTTCTCAATTTCTCTCTTCAACAGCGCTCTCAATTTTTTTTGTACGTGCTCATGTGTTTCCAGTCAACAATAAAAAGAACCAAACAAGGAATATATGATAAGAAAGTAAGCTTTATCCGGTGCGAAAGTGAGCATGAAAGAAATGTGAAACTAATGAGCTGAAATTGATGCATGGTGGCCACGTCATAACAATGGTCCCACCAATAACAAAAAATACATTACTGATGAATTTGTTTTTGCTTTACATTGATGATTTGGTCCTTCTGATATGGTTTTTTGGTTTTTTCTATGTCAATTATTATCCTCTAGGTGGAATCTCAACAAATATCTAATCTAGGGTAGGTGGATTTGGGGAGGTGGAATCTCAATAGAAATTTGATCTAGGGTAGGTAGATTTTTTTTTAAAAGGAAAAAGAGATATATATAATCACAGTATAGGGTAAGTGGATTTGGGGTAGGTGGAATCTCAATAGAAATTTGATCTAGGGTAGGTAGATTTTTTTTTAAAAGGAAAAAGAGATGTATATAATCCTACCTTACCTGTCTTATAATATATATTCTTAAATTAACATATATTTTTATATTAAAAAATTAAAACAAATAATAATAATAAAATTAATAATATTAAAATTTTTTAATAATAATAGTAATAAAATAAACAATAAAAATATTAGTTATAGTAATAATAATAATAATAATAAAAATAAACCCCCTAAAGTCTACATAAATGACAAAAAAATTCTAGAAATTGCATATCCTTCAATCAAGGAAAAACTTAAAAATTGATATGATGCAAAAAAAAAAAAACAAATAAAACAGAAAATGTGAATGAGCGGAAGCAAAGCATATTTGTTGAGATATACTTCTTCAATAGGTTATGTTCAATTTCAAAATCTGAGATAGACCATATTTGTTGAGTAATAGAACACAATATTTGTATTTTGGAGATTTTATATATTACCTCCCCTTTTTCTGATTTGGTGAGTTGGTCCATATAATCGGCTTAAAACAACCAGAATCCAATCAATAAATTTTGAAGCGCGAGATCCATTTCCTGTAAAGAAATTTGATAGGAAAAATAGAGAACTTATAGAATGATGTAGGGAGATCTTATTTAATTTTAAACTTAACCACTTCAATAGTAACTTGTCTCAGAGTTGGTGTTAGCTAATCCTCTTCATAGATATAGTAAAGGCAAATCACCATTTTCCTGCCAAACAAATATCATAAAAAATGTTAAAAACATGAGTTAAAAAATTTTGAAAGCAAAATAAAATATCTCAGTTCAAGAAATGTTGATGACATAGCTTGATGTTGAATCTCTCCCATGTTGAATGCTTCAATATCACAAAATAAGGGAGAGTAGCAAGTCCGAACGAAGAAAAAGAAAGATGGTAAATAAACAAAGTATATACACCACAATGGTTGTTGAAGCTATACCCTTAAAGCGAGAATAACAAAAAACACTCAGAGAGAGAAGCTCACGAAACTCAAAGAATTAGCACGCGAAAGAACCCTTTGTAGTAGCAGAGGTTTTGGTCACATTAAAGGGGAGATTTGGCGGAGAATTTTGCATACACATGTCTCTTGATAGAATAACTTCAGAGGATTACTATATCTCTAAAATAACACGGTTATTGTACGTATATACGTTGTAAAAAATGTAATTAAACTAGAGAGTGAAATACTCAGGAAATTGAGATTAGATTGGCGCATGAATCTCTAGATCCAAAAAGTTGTCTTCAAATCAGACTCCATCCACTGGATTTTTGCAAGTTGTAACAAATATTACCCCCACAACACTTATCCATTTATACTCATAGAAGATTTAACATTGAGAGAGAGATCACACGTAGGTGAAATGGTGATGAAGATACAGCTCCCACTAAAGAAATCAAGACAATCGCACAACCAAACTACACAATTGCATATCCATAGCTTCTACGCTAGGAAGATCCGAACTTCTTCAAATAAACCATTGTAGATCTATGTGGTAAAAATCAGATTAAAAAATAAAGTAATTGAACTGAAGAGAAAGAGAGAGACTCAAAATCTGAGATTGATAGGCGCATGAATCTTAGGATCCAAAGAATTGTGGAGAAAGTGAGAGACTCACAATCTAAGAGGGATTGGCCCATGAATCTAAGGATTAAAAGAATTGTCTTCAAATCAGACTCAATTGATTTTATTTGCGCGTCCTAACAACTATCACATGCACAACTCCGATCAACTTATACTCACATAAGATTAAACGAGAGGGACCGATAGAGAGAGAGCTTATATGAAATGGCATTGAAGTTTTAGTTCCATTAGAAGAAATCCTAGACAATCGCAACTACACAATTGCACATCCATGAATATCTTTTTTCCTGGGAAGATCAAAATTCCTTCTACTACACAGTTGCTTCTCAATGTCATAGTGTCAGAAACCCTAGGGCTATCCTATTGCTTTTATACTGTTGAAATTGTGGTTGGTGGTCCACTTTTAGTTCTGTGATTGATGTGAAGTGTGTCTTCATAATTAAAATATTATGATAACATGGTTGTTAAAATATAAAAAAAAATAAGACATAAAGAAAAGTGACATGAAAAAGATGTTAATTTGTACTTAGGCGTACGATATTATCTATAGTAAACTACAATTGTATAGTGTCTGAAGTTGTGGGAGGTGGTCAATTTCAAATCAAAATTAAAGAGAATTATGAAAATTAAACTATTAATTATTTTCTAAATATATTATTTAAAAATTTATATCTGATAAGATGATCCATTAAAAGCAAAAGTAAAGAAAACATACAAAAAATGACATAAAAAAGATCTTAACTCTTATTTATGCGTATGATAGTACCCATGATTAGATGTGTATGTTAGTAGTGTATTTGATCCATGTGGTCTGAGGCGTTTCTAGAAAATTAGAAAAGTCCACCAACTCCAATTTCTTGTAAACATTTAAGGGCAATTGAAAATTAAAAAATTAATTAATTTTCTGAAAATATGTTTTAAAATTTTAGATGAGATACCATGGTCCAATAAATGAGAAAAAAAACAGAGAAAAGTCAAATGAAAAGATCACCTAACTTTTGAAATATTAATTAAAATTTTCTATATCTAATTTTTTATTTGTTTTCTCATTTAATAATGGACCGTCTTATAACATGCATTAAAGTTTTAAAACTTTAACTTTTATAATATTGACACTTATTAAATGAGAAAATAAAAAAAAGGACACATACAAAAGAGAAATAAAAAAAGATACTAACTTGTATTTATGGGTATGAGAACATCTGTCATTAGATTAAATTTGTATATGTATCTAGGTGGTCTAAGGTGTCGGTAGAAGATTAGAAATTCCCACCAACTTCCATTTCTTGTAAAAATTTGAGAGAATTTTGACAATTCAAATATTGATTGAATTTCTAAAAATGTGTGATAAAATAAGGAAGACACAGAGTATTCTGAAATGAAAAATATCTTAACTCATAATTATGCATATGAGAGTATCTATTGGCATATTGTACTTGCACGTGTATCTAGTGGTCTACTGTATTCTTAGAAGATTAGAAATCCCTACCATTCGCCTCTATTTCTTATCAAAATTAAAGAGAATTTTGATAATTAAAATATTAGTCTATATTTCAAAATATAATTTAAAATTTTATTTGATAAAATGAGAAAATAAAAAAGAAAGTAAGAAAAGTGAAATGAAAATTATCTATTGTTATGTTGTACTTGAATGGTCATCTTGATTTGAAAATTATGATCTTAACATACATTCCCAGATTCAAAAAATAATTTATTTTAAGTAAAATATGATTGAAAAGCTTATATGTGATAAGTTATATGGTTCATTAAATGATAAAATAAAAAAGATATTGAGGCAAGCAAAATGTAAAATATCTTAACTCATATTTAGTAGCATATGTTGTTAGATTATTCTACTTGCATATTGTACACACTAATATTTGATGCCTATTGTGGACCAAAATAGCGATATCCCAGGTGTACATATACATGCCAGGTCCAACAGCCGACAACCATCCTGGATACATCCCGGAAGGCCTTGCACTGCCTATGATCAAGGCCCAGGTAATACGATTTGGGCTCAGGCAACAAGTCCAGGCCCAAAATTGTCCATGCTTAGGTCATACGCTCCTCTATAAATACTAATGTAAATACACCATGCAAGGTACATAGTTATTCTATCAAGTATACAAAACCCTAATACACTCACTGACTTGAGCGTCGGAGTTCAAGCCCAGAAGCCATCTACATCACCCTTTGCTGATCATGAAGATCATCTCGTTTGTCCCACATCTCCGCCAGGTTAGATCACAACATTGGCGCCATCTGTGGGGAACCCGACAAAAGTCTTGTTTCCATCAACTGTCAACAATGGTAGGCTCTACCAGAAATAGGGACTACAACGATCCGACTGTTCAGAACCAAGGAGGAGGGCAATAGGGTGGTGCGTCCAACCAAGCAGGGGCATCACATCATTTTGACATCGAAGCAGAGTTTCGTAAACTACAACAACTGGTGCAAGCCCAGGCCAAGGAAATTGCAGCCTTGAAGAAGAAGGAACAACAACGAAAAAGGTAAGGAAAAAGTCGTTGCTGAAAAGGATCCAGAAGAAGAGAGAGCTTAGAAGCATACTCAGGCAAACGTTGAAAACACAGAGAAAGATCCAATCGCTGACGGCGAAAAGCAGCAACAGAAATCCGCACATGATGGGGATAAGGATGGCGAGCCTAAAAATCAGGAAAGACGGTTAAAAGTACAGGTGAGCCGACGACATGAGGGTGCCCCACACCTATCCCGGGTGGAGGGAGCTAACCCACCACCTGTCCCCCTGGGGGCCAGCAAGCCGGACAACCTGCTGGTAACCAGGAACACATGGCAGAGAACATCCCGGATTTCAGATATATTGACAATCCTTTCACTCCCTAGATCATGTCGCATGCTCTACCTCATGGATTCCAGTTTGCTAAGAAACTAAAGGAGTACGACGAGACCAAGGATCCTACCTTACACGTCAGCACCTTCGAAAGGACCATGTATTTTCAGGGGGTAAACCAAGCCATTGTGTGCCGTGCTTTCCCCCTCATGCTATCTGAGGCTACAAGTCGCTGGTTCTCAGACCTTCCACCACAATCCATTAGTAACTGGAAATCTCTTAAAGATAAGTTTATCCTTCACTTTACTAGTAGTAAACAAAAATTTAAATCTGAATTCCACTTAGAAACTGTCAAACAGGGAAAGGATGAGTCCCTACGAGATTATATAACACGCTTTAATAATGAAGTCTTAGAAGTTAGGAATGTTGAGTCTAACTTGGTGTTATATTTCTTTGTTAGAGGATTGAAACCAGGGGCTTTTTATAAGCAAATGGCGAGGGATAAGCCTACATCCATGGATGACCTAAAGGTGAGAGCTGAAAAGTGGGTCAGAATAGAAGAATGGGAGAAGGCCCAAGCAGCCAAAAAGGAGGATAAAGCAAAAACTACTCCTCCAAACCAATCCCGGGGCAAGGATGACAAACCCCGGGATAGATCTCCCAAGAAGCGCAGAGGTAAATTTTCAAACAATACCCCGTTGACAGTTCTGCCAGCTTCAGTGTTGAAAGCAGTGATGCACTCTGAACTTAGAGAATGCCCGCCGCCAATGAAGACGATTGGGAAATTAAAAAATAAGTACTGTGAATACCACCAAGATCGTGGGCATTCTACCAACGAATGAATCCAACCCCGGGATGCAATTGAAAAGCTGATCCGACAATGTAGGCTGAGGAATTATGCCCGCGCTTCCCCAGAAAGACGCGATCGTCGACAAAGCCAATCCCCTCGGAACCAGGCACCGAGATGTGCTCCCCAGAACCGAGATCAGCGCACACAAGTACGACATCAATCCCGTAGTCCAAGGCGTACTTAAGAGTCCCCTCCCAGGGGAGTAATCCAAGTCATAGCTAGAGGGGCCAGCTTAAAGGGTCTCGAAGACAAGAAAAGAACCCGAGATGTAAGGGAATCTTGTTCACAAGTAACCTCTATAACTAACCCAGTATTGTCTTTCTTAGACGCAGATTTTCCAGAAGAACGCGTCCGGGAAAATGAGCCGTTGGTCATAGCTGCCAATCTCAATTGGTTCGAGGTTCATCGAATCTTTATTGATCAAGGAAGCTCAACAGACATTATGTTTTGGAGCCTTTTCGAAAAAATGGGACTTGGATACAAGGATTTAATCCCTCATAAAGGCAGCTTTATTGGTTTTATTGGGGACACAATTATCCCCAAAGGATATGTTGACCTCAAGGTGTGTTTTGGCAAAAAGCCCAGTGCTAAAACCATCCCGGCCAGGTTTATCGGTGTGGATTGTCCTTCAGCTTATAATACAATCATTGGACAGCCAACTTTGAACAGGCCTTGGCGCCATAGTTTCCACCATCCATCTAGCTATGAAGTTCCCGGGAGAAAACAGATCAGTGGTAACAGTCCACGGGAAAAGCAGTGACGCGAGAAAATCCTATTAAGAGAGCCTCAAGATCACAAAAGCACCATCTATCCCATTGTTAAAAACAGAGGAAAAAGGGAAGCAGAAGATGGAAAGACGAGACTTAATATGGGACGCAGGGGTCATGATGACTAACTTGGATCCCAGAGCAGATTTTAAGTCTCAGCGACCTCGACCCAAAGGAGATCAGATCTTAGTCCAAATAGGTCCTAAGGAGGATCAGACTGTCAAAATAGGGGCGAACCTTTCCCCCATGATCAAGGTACGACTCATTGAACTGTTAAATGTGAATAAGGATCTGTTTGCTTGGGTTTCTTCCGACATGCCAGGTGTAAATCCCGAGTTGGTGTGCCATCGTCTCTCCCTAAAACCGAGATGTATCCCGGTAGCTCAGAAGAAGAGAAAGATGGGTCCCGAGAGGACGACAGCCATAGAGAAACAGGTAAAAGAGCTATTGGATGCTGGTTTTATCCGCGCGAGATCCGTTATGCAGATTGACTTTCCAATGTGGTAACGGTGAAGAAGGCCAACGGGAAATGGAGGATGTGTACAGATTACACTGATCTGAACAAAGCATGCCCCAAGGATCCCTTCCCTTTGCCTTGTATCGACAAACTTGTTGACAACTCTGCAGGCTACAAATACCTGTCCTTTATGGACGCTTATTCCGGTTACAACCAAATCCCAATGCAGCCCGAGGATCAGGAGAAAACGACATTCATAACTGACATGGGTGTCTACTGTTATGTTGATGGCTCCTCAAAAACGATATTGATCGAAAACAATGAAGGGGTAACCGTGGAATACTCTCTAAAGTTTGAATTCCCAACCTCCAACAATCAAGTAGAGTATGAAGCTTGTTTAGCCGGGATACGCACGGCAAAGGAATTAGGAGCTAGTGGTATACCAAATAAAAGGGGAATACCAAGCTAGAGAACCATTGCTACAGAGGTATTTGGCTAAAGTCAAAGAGAGTCTACTTGGCCTTTCTAAGTTCGAGATCAAGCACATTCCCAGAGAAGAAGACAGTCGCGCAGATCTGCTTTCAAAGTTAGCCAGTACCAAGTCATCCTCAACCTTGAAGTCAGTGGTGGATGAAGTTCTCCCTTCTCCTTGTGCCATTTTTCATGTTGAAATTGAAGATTGGAGAACTCCAATAGTGGAGTATATCACTAAAGGATCCACCCCGGAAGATTCCCGGGAAGCTAAGCGGTTGATACAAAAGCATCCCGGTACACCGTGATATAAGGACAAATGTTTAGAAGGGGACTGTCAATTCCCTTGCTTAAATGCATTGGACCATCCGAGACCTGGTATGTCTTCACTGAGGTGCATGAAGGAAGCTGTGGCCATCACATCGATGGCAAATCCCTGGCAAGGAAGTCCTTGAGAGCAGGATACTTCTGGCCAACCATGAATAAAGACGTAGGTGAGCATGTAAAGAAATGTCAGAAGTGCCAGGAACACAGTTCAATATCTCATATCCCAGCTGAAGACTTGCACAACATCTCCACCCCTTGGCCTTTCCACACTTGGGGTCTCGACCTGCTGGGACCCTTCACACCAACCGCAGGTCAGTTTAAACATCTTATTGTTGTTGTTGACTATTATACTAAGTGGTTTGAGTTAGAACCGTTAGCTAGCATAGCCTCAATTAAAGCTCAGAACTTTGTATTTCGGCAAATGATATGTCGGTTTGGTATCCCGGCAGAAGTGATCAGTGATAACGGGACCCAATTCACTGACAAAAATTTCCGAGAAATGTTAGCAGGACTTCACATTAAACAATACTTTGCTAGTGTAGAACACACACAGTCTAACGGGCAGGCAGAATCTGCTAATAAAGTCATACTTAATGGCTTGAAGAAGAGGCTTGAGAAAGCCGGAACCAACTGGGTGGAAGATCTCTACCAAGTACTCTGGAGCTATAGAACCACTCCCCATAGCACCACGGGAGAAACTCCATTTCGAATGGTCTACGGCTCAGATGCTGTAATTCCGGTAGAAATTGGGCAACCTTCCTGGAGAATCGTGTATCCTACACAAGAGAATGAACAGTTGCTTTGAGAAGATTCCGACATGGGGGAAGAAATCCAAGAAGTAGCTAGAATTAAGGAGCTACCTCGGAAGCAACAGGTTGCTCAGAGATACAACTTGAGAATAGTCCCAAGAATTTTTCAAACTGGCGACTTAGTCCTAAGAAGGGCCAGTATTGGAAACTGAAACACAAAAGACGGGAAGCTCCGAGCAAATTGGGAAGGCCCATATTGGGTCAAGAGCGTTGCAGCTAATGGAGCGTATCATTTAGAGACTTTTAAAGGAAAAGAAATCCCAAGGACGCTTAATGTTGTAGACTTAAGCCGATATTACAATTAAATTGTGTAACTTGCATTCTTTGTAATAAAGGGGTGCTATTTTTCCTGTAGTAGGTTTTATCCCTAAGGAGGGTTTTACTGCTAGAGGTTTCAACGAGGCCCCACCTGTTTTTTGCTTCATGTTATCAATAAACAGTATTTATGTTCACTTTTATACAAATATTTCTAGTCCAGCTCTTAATATCAAGCAGATTAGAATAAATAAACAGCAAATACAACAAATCTGAGATGAATATGTCACCAAATATAACACCGACATACAACAAAAAGGCCAAAAATGAAACGAGGTACCATCTCAGGTAAACCTCAGCTACAATATCAAAAGGGGTCCTTCATGGGCTAGCCTTGGCCGAAAGAAAGAGGAAGTACCTTCAAGGTTGCACTTCAACTAAAACTTAGAGAAAATATAAATTATTTTCCCTCCTATCAAGGAGAAAGGAGGGTGTCAGGATGACCGCACCCCAACAATTAAAACGATCTAAGAAGATCCCGAATTATCAGGACAACAAGAGGCGCCATCTTGGTCAAGCCTCAACAACTAGAATATAGAAATGCAGTAAATAAAGCAATGAACTTCAGAGCAGAATCGAGAAATGAAAGATTATGCATAAAGATCATCCCGGAATACCGAGATGACACGAGTTAAACATAACATACGTTGTTCACAAATGATTAACGAGTTTACAAAGCAAAAATAAAAATAAAAAGCTATTCAGCTCCCCTAGCATCTGCATCTCCAGGTCCAGGAATGACTTCAGGAGGAGGAGTACTACAGTCGAACGGCTCCAACCTGGGGTCAGCGGGATCAAGGAGGCACGAGATTATGAGGATCATGGAAATCCAGGAACATCCCATCTTTCACATCGTGGAACTTACAGAGACCACGGGTGTTAAACTCAATCCCGGGATTCAAAATCTGGAGAGTTTTCATACAATCCCGGTATGAATCATCCATCGTAGTGTCCATGTCCTAATAAGCCTCCTCCAGCTTCTCTTGAGTCTCCTGCAGCTCAACCTGAGTCTCCTGAAGCTTGGAGGCTGATTCCTGGAGTTCGGAACGCAGGGAGCTAAGAGCAAAACCATCCTCATCCACTTTATCTTTCAGATGAGAGACCTCATCCTTCAGCTTCAAGTTCTCGGCATCCAAGCCAGCTTTATCCTCTCTCTCCTTGGCCAATTGTTCCCCGGCACGGGATAACTTCTCCTTTAAAGAAGCGAGATCCTTGTTAGCACGGGATTCCGATTCCCTAGAGCTCTTCAACAAGGTCTTCTTCAAGAGCATATCATCCTTAAGATCCTGCAACTGGGCCTTCAAAGAACCAGCTTGGCCCAAGTCCTCACCTTGGTCATGGACATGCTGCAACATAGCCATGCTCATCGCCGTCCAACCCATCAGCGACTTGGCTTGCTCCTGCACAAAATAAAAGGATCAATACAAGGCTTCACATATCAGTTAACACAAGAAACTCAATCAACACCAAGTTGGAACTTGATCAACGGAGATTGAAAGCCTTCCCAAGGTGAAGAAGGAGTAGAAAAAGGAGCCATCAGCACCAAGTTCATCCTTCCTAGAGTCTCCTGTGCATCGGCGGGTTGATTACCTATTGATTAGGATATACACAAACCAGTCAAAGATAGATATCTCGCTAACTAACCTCTATTAGGTATGAACGAAGAATAGAAACGTACCCTGTTTAGTTAGACGACGGCGTTTTGGCGGTATAGGAGCCACCTCAGTCCCGGAAGAAGGAGGCACCGACTTCCCAGCAGGAGGGACCCCACCAGAAGAAGCTGCAATCCCAGTAGGAGCCGCAGCCGACACAACCATCCCAACAGAGCTAACCGGGATAGGAGCAGGAACCAGAATGGGTGCAGGAGATGGACCCGAGGCACCCACTTTCCCTTTTCCTTTGGAATCATGCTTTGAGGAGCGGTTGGCGTAGTTAGCCATGATTTTAGCTGCAAAAGACAGAACACACTTGTTAGTCAAGGAAAAAGAACCAACATCAGATCAAAATGACGAGATTATATAACAAAGACAACTTCCTACATAAGCATGTCGCCTGATCGCGACGAGAGACCCCCAAGACATCCTTGCAATGGATTGGTATCACCCCTTGTTGAATGAAGGCACACTAGTTTTTAAGGGTTTGTTGGTCCTCTTCTTCGAGAAAGCCGATTTCCAACTCCGTCAGAGATAAGGACCTCCTGTAGTGCTCCTCCGTCCAGTAGAGTGGAAAAAGAGGTTTTTGTTCTCCCCCATCCAAAAGGGGGTACAATCTCTAGTCCGAGGGACAACTTTGACGAAAAAGTCCCTATGAGCTTTGAAGGAATCCTCATAGGGAGTGAACAGCTGGGGTATCCCGGAACGGTGACGGAGAGATACCTAACTCTTCTTCAAGCCTCGATAGGGATAAAAAATATACAAGAACAGGGCCGAGGAACACTTCCACCCGTTGGCCCAGCAAAAGACTTCGAAGGCTTGCAGGAATCCCCAACCATTGGGATGAAGTTGCGTGGGAGAGAGATAAAGGTTGTGCAAAACCTCAATCTGAAGGTCTGAAAAAGGGAACCTAATTTTAAGCTGATGCCACAGAGACTCCACCATCATAATATAGGAGCCCTCTCCTTACGATGCCGGCGTGCAAATCCTCTCATTCTTACTAGGAATCACAAATTTATGATTACTGGAAGGGTCGGCTGTGATGTCAGTCTCGGGAGTATTGGGCCCATAATAAAAACACTTCTTCCAACGTTTCTCCACCTTCCTGAGTCGGGCATTATCCTTGACAGAACATTCCTTCTTGATGAAATCAAGGGGGGCCCACAAGAACGCCCATATATTCTTCAACTCAAGGAATTCAGGACGACATTCGATAGGCGGCTTTGAGGTACTAGGTTCGCCCGCTCCCCGCATAGCCATTTCAAAACCACCGACATCACTCGGATCTGGCATGCTGGCAGAGGAACCCGAAGTGCCGAAGACATCCTGAACGGGAATCTCACCTTGAACAGCTTCCATATCTACATGGCAAGATAAAGAAGAATCAAATCCTGGGGAGGAATGAGAACGTGAAGAGGGGAAATAAGCAGGGTCAAACTCGGAATCCAAAGAATGTGAAATGGATGACGGTATAGACTCCCTATCTTCCAAGGGATCCTTGGGATGCAAAAATTCAGTATTCTCCTCCGCAAGAGGGAGATTGATAGGAGCACGACCATCAGAATCTTGTTCGACAGAAACGTGAGTATCAAAACTGTACTCAGCAGGAAGATGGGCCTGAAGCAAGAAGAAGAGCGGAAGGCTCATGGTTTAGGGCATCAAAAGACCCACTTACACTATGGGTAACTGACTCACCACTCTCCACCCGCCGTGAATACAGAGGATAGAACCAAAGATGGGCAGATTCACAGGGTTGGCTATGGAAAGCGTACCTGGACTAGGATTTGACTCATCGGAGGGCATATATTTTGGGAGCCTTCTCACAAAACTAGCAAAAAGTTCAATATCATTTGAATCCGAGGAAGAATCACTTGACAACACGATAATATTATCGGCCATTTTTGAAAGAAAGGGACCCAAACACGACAACTAAACCCGAAGAATGGGGTAGGATACAGCAGAACATCCCAAGAATCAGGGAAAGAAACTTATAAAATCACAAATCAATAGAGAACAGAAGCAATACCTGATACTTTAAAGAGAGGGTGTTGCTAGAAAGTGAATGCTTGCAGAGCAGATACGAAGAAGAAGAAGAAAAGTCGTAGAGCCTTTTTTCCAAACAAGATGAACAGACCAGAAGCGCGAATACAGAAAGTGAAAACTTGAAATGAGAAAAGAAGTAAAAATGTAACGGGTGAAAAGAAGTAAAGTAAAAACCGTCACATTGTCTTAATGAACGTGGGGCCCAAGACCACGCTAATCATCATACACAGTTTTCGAAGAAGAGCGCGTAGACTACACGCCGTTAAGAGACAACCAACCATTATCTCGTAAGACCTTGCCGGAATGAAGAATGAACTCTCCGAATTCTCCCATGAGAAGATCGACGACTTGGGGGGCAACTATTGTGGACCAAAATAGCACTATCCCGGGTGTACGTATACATGCCGTGCCTAACAGCCGACAACCATCCCGGATACATCCTGCAAGGCCTTGCACTGCCGATGATCAGGTCCTAGGTAATACGATTTGGGCTCAGGCAACAAGTCCAGACCCAACATTGTCCATGCTTAGGTCATACGCTCCTCTATAAATACTAACGTAATTGCACCATGCAAGGTACGTAGTTATTCTATCAAGTATACACAACCCTAATACACTCACTGACTTGAGCATCGGATTCCTTGCAGCTGCACACTACTGCCGCCGGAGTTCAAGCCCAGAAGCCATCTACATCGCCCTTTGCTGATCAGGAAGATCATCTTGTTTGTCCTACATCTCCACCAGGTTAGATCACAACAATGCCCGTGTGTGCGTGGGACTCTTTAACATGTTGAATTCATAATCAAAAGTAAGGTTGCTTATAGCATTTGCCACTTGTGTTTTGACATTGTTATCCCTATGCTTAACAATTAGTTACTTGTCACGTTCCTATAAGATTTATAATTTGTTCCAAGCTATTTCTTTGGAAATACAGTTTGCTTCAAGTTCAAGTATTAATTAATTATGTATTTTTTTCTAGGTCTATTGTTGTCTTCAGGCTGGAATGTAAGTTACCTAAGCCACGTTGTTTTGAGCCTAATGTTTGCTTAAGACTCAAGTATTAGTTACTCGTATTATCTTGTTTTATGTCTGCCATTTACATAAAGCCCCCCATGATACAAGTAATTAAAGCGAATTGTATTTCCAAAATAATAGAACGTACACAATTGATAATTGGATTAGAAACAAATGATAAGACTTAAAAGAACGTGATAAAAGTAATTAAGACTGAAGCATAGGGATGACAAAATAATGAGGCACATACAAGTTATTTATATGAAAATAATATTTAAATTTTACATATCCTAACTAAAATTTGAATTAAAAATTATATAACAATTAACATAAAATTAAAATACAATTATATTATTTAAGTTAGATTTATTGGTGTCAGATTTATAAAATTAATCTATCAATCATTTCTTGTTTTTGCGTTATTTTATAAATTTTCACTTGGAAAATCCGTACAGTAATATTATTATATTTTTATAGCCAAATTCATACTTTAGTCTCATAACTTAATCTCAAATTCTAATTTGATCCTTTAATTTTTCTTTATATTAGTAATTTATTTTTTCAATATAATATCATCATTTGTATTAATTTTTGTTGATAAATAATTAATGGCTACAATAAATTTTTTTTATCATTGTATTATTTTTTTCTCACATCCAGCAACAATTTTAGATACTTTAATTAATAATTTAATAAAATAAAAATGAAGCTAAAATAACTAAAAGAGCTAAAATGAACAAAAAATAAAAGAATCAAACTGAAATTAATTTTATTTTGAATTAATTAAAACTCATATACCATTTAATAATGTAACAAAATATAAATAATTAATTAAAAAATAGAGACATATAATTTAGATTAAAAATAAAAACTAAATGTTAAATTCAAATTAAAAATAAAATCAAGTTTAGATCTTTTTTTATGATCAAATCAAGTTTATATCTATTCAAATATAAATGAATTAATGGAGAATATGACTTAATTAAATTTCTGATTGTCTCCTATCAAATTTTTGCATTGATTGGATAAGAAGGCATTGTGCCATCTTGATCGAAATGACACCATAGAAACCACCTATATTCAAACACATCGTACACCCGGGAGAATGCAGAGGTACCATACCAATAATATTTTATTTTGGATAATAGTTAAAACAAAATGAAATGAAGATTTAAAAACAATTAGAAATGGCAAAAGGATAAGGAAAGAAAAAGAAAGCAAGGGAAGAAAAAGGCAAAAAACAACGCCATACGCTTTGTTACTCTACAGAGAGTGAAATAAGCATGATGGTTTAAACTTGAAACTGGAATCCAATTCTTTTCATAAGAAACGAAGAATTTTACAACCTCTTCTATGGAAACTCAAATCCAATTAACCTTCTAATAAAGATGCCAGTTTAAAGAACCCTAAAACTGCAAAAATGTTCAATACATGACATGAACATACCCTAAGGTCTCTTGTCCCTAATCCTACGAGTGAGCTGAATATCCTTAGGCACAATAGTGACTCTCTTATCATGAATTGAACAGAGATTGGTATCTTCGAACAATCCGTCGAGGTTGGCTTCAGCCGCTTCTTGCAAATCGGAAACGGCGCTGCTCTGGAATCGGAGATCTATTTTGAAATCTTGAGCAATTACTCTGACCAATCTCTGCAATAGAAGCTTCCTGATTAGAAGCTCTGTGCTCTTCTCGTACTTTTGGATCTCCCTCAGAACCACCCTTCCTGCCCTAAAACGGTGAGGCTTTTTCATGCCGCCGGTTGCCGGAGCAAACTTCCGAATTGCCTTTGTCGCCAATTGCTTCCTCGGAGCCATTCCTCCGATGGATTTCCTTGCGGTTTGCTTCCTGCGAGCCATTACAATAAGTGTCTCATACTTGCTTATTGAAATGCTTGATCTTTCTTATGTCTAAGAACTGAGATGTTGAAGCAACTGTATGTTAATGGATGTGAAGGTGGAGAGTATTTATACGGTGGAGATTGTGAAAAGGGGTAGGTGGGAATTTTGAAAGGATATGTTTTGGTTTGTGAAACTTTTAGAGAGCCAAACGAACGACCGTTGATGAGTTTCCTAATCAACGGATGTAGTCGTTCATAAGCTGAAGCCACATATCGTCATCTCCAGCCGTGAGAAATTAAAGCCTCCAACAACCATGTGCAACTTGTTCATAAATGCAATGACTAATGTAGTAAGTATCATCCAAGGACCGAAAAGAAACCCCTAATTGCGGCACCCAACAATCATGTAGCGTCAAGTGGCAACAAATGAGACCCCCCTTTCCCCCCAAAAGTTTTGGCTCCCTCGCCATCTAAGCTTCTCTAAGGATTATTTTGTATCATTTGACAAAAAAAAATATATGATACTCTCTCTCAAAATTTCACGTTGCCTCTTCTTCTACCGCCACCTTTTTCACTTTTCTCCCACTTCTCTCTGTCTGTCTCGTTCTTCCTCTCCTGCCCCATCTTCTCAATTCATTGTTTATCATCTTCTCAAACTCTCCACCTCGCTCTCTTCTCCGCACACCTCCATCTCGCTCTCCATCTCCTCTTATTCTCCCTATTATCTCGCTCTGCATGTCTTCCTTTTCCTCTCTATTTAGGGTTTGTGTGATTTGAATTTGTGTTTTGTGTGGGTTTGGAAAGGTTTAGGATTTAAAGGTTTCCTCTCCACTTTGTGTATCACTAAAGCCTCCTCCCCAACGTCGTTTTCCTCCAATCTTCACCTTGCGCCGCCATAGCTTGGATTTTGTTTGCATCCATCACAGGTTTGTCTACTTTTTCCTTTTTCTTTTATTTTCCTACTCTTTTGTGTATTACTCCCTTCTATTGTCTTATTCTCCCTGTCTTTTTCATTTATTTTGTGTCTCTCTCCATGGTTGCTAGCTTGCTTGGATTGATTGATGCTTGGGTTAATAATTTATGATTTCATTGTAGTTACATAATTTTTCTAATTCTCTCTATTATCTTTCTGCTTTTTTGTAGATAAAGAAAATGCAGATTGTGCATGAAGAGACAGATAAATGGTAATAAATTAAATATTTTCTAAATTATCACAAACTGAACGAACTTGTGCTTGTGATAATGGTTTATGATTTACCAGATTTTGACATTGTAGCGGATCTTTAGATTTCATGAATGTATGGACACTACATGGAGGTTTTGTTAGATTTGATTTAATAATGTCATCTGAATAATGTAGGCTCTAATTGTTTTCTCAGTTTTTTCACTACTCATGGACCTTAGTGAGTAGTCACCATGAGTGTTTGTTCGTCGATCTCGAATGATACGGAACAGAATGATCTGGGTGAACTCGGTTAGTGCAGAGATGGAACAGAATGATTTTATATATGGGCTTAGTATTCTTAACTGAGATATGACTAATAATGTATTTCTCTTCTATTGCATCCTTTGTATCGATTTTTTAGAGTTTGGATGCAGCAATTTTTTGTTAATCACTACAAATTGATTGTTACTAATTTTTTTAGTCTCTACTCCATATGTTGTACCTTCTTCTGCTTCTTTTTTAAATGGCTTTTTCTTTTTTGCCTTTTGGAGTGGTGAGTCTTGATGTACTTAGGGAGTTATTTTTCAACTTCCATTTTATTGTTTTTTTTTTTGTTATACAACGTGTAAAGTTTACCGGCAATATAAATTTTTAGTCACAATTCTTGTGTTGTTATTGAAAATATGTTATGGAGATGCTTATTAATTTTTTTTATCCTTTTGTTGCACAAATTCTTTCTTCAGGGGAGGCTCATAGTTGGACCGGAACTTTGTTACCTTCTTCTCTGTTTTTGTTTCCACGGGAACCTGGAACTTTGATATTGCATTCATTTAATTTTCTGTCCAGGTTATGTCTCAATTTCCTTTTTGAATAATATTTTCCAGATTTTAGCTTTATTTATTCAATTGTCTTCCTTGAACATAAATTCGTGACCTATATAACATTATCTCAAATTGTCTCACTATGGATTTGATATTCACTTGATTTTGCCAAAGGAGAAATGAATATTCAATTTTCATGTCTTACCTTTTACTCATTATGCTTCCCAATGAATTTTAATTGTGCATTGCATTGTTTATTCATTCATATTAATGTAAGTAGTTAATTATTAGCTTTATATGTCATTGTTTATTTTAGTTATGTTAATATTCATGTAAATATTCATTATACTATATTATGATTCCTTCTGTTTTTTTACAGGTTTGCATGAGAAATGTTTTGAGAAATGAAAAAATAGCAGGATATTTGACAAAAAGATGATAGAAAGCAAAGACTTAGAATCGCAAAAGAAATTAAAGCTGCTTTGAGAAAAACTAGGGTAATCATTAGCTATCTATGCTTTTTGTCTTTGATTTAGTACTAAATTGTTTTCAATGAAGTTAGGAATGTTGAGTCTAACTTAGTGTTATATTTCTTTGTGAGAGGATTGAAACCAGGGGCTTTTTACAAGCAAATGGCGGGAGATAAGCCTACATCCATGGATGACCTAAAGGTGAGAACTGAAAAGTGGATCAGAAAAGAAGAATGGGAGAAGGCCCAAGCAGCCAAAAAGGAGGATAAGGCAAAAACTACTCCTCCAAACATATCCTGGGGCAAGGATGACAAACCCCGGGATAGATCTCCCAAGAAGCGCAGAGGTATATTTTCAAACTATACCCCGTTGACAGTTCCGCCAGCTTCAGTGTTGAAAGAAGTGATGCACTCTAAACTTAGAGAATGCCCGCCGCTAATGAAGACGATTGGGAAATTAAAAAATAAGTACTGTGAATACCACCAAGATCGTGGGCATTCTACCAACGAATGCATCCAACCCCGGGATGCAATCGAAAAGCTGATCCGACAATGTAGGCTGAGGAATTATGCCCGCGCTTCCCCAGAAACACGCGATCGTCGACGAAGCCAATCCCCCTCGGAACCAGGCACCGAGATCTGCTCCACAGAACCGAGATCAACGCACAGAAGTACGACATCGATCCCGTAGTCCAAGGCATACTCAAGAGTCCCCTCCCAGGGGAGTAATCCAAGTCATAGCTAGAGGGGCCAGCTTAAAAGGTCTCGAAGACAAGAAAAGAACCCGAGATGTAAGGGAATCTTGTTCACAGGTAACCTCTATAGCTAACCCAGTATTGTCTATCTCAGACGCAGATTTTTCAGAAGAACGTGTCCGGGAAAATGAGCCGATTGTCATAGCTGCCAATCTCAATTAGTTCGAGGTTCATCGAATCTTTATTGATCAAGGAAGCTCAACAGACATTATGTTTTGGAGCCTTTTCGAAAAAATGGGACTTGGATCCAAGGATTTAATCCCTCATAAAGGCAGCTTAATTGGTTTTACTGGGGACACAATTATCCCCAAAGGATATGTTGACCTCAAGGTGTGTTTTGGCAAAAAGCCCAGTGCTAAAACCATCCTGGCCAGGTTTATCGGTGTGGATTGTCCTTCAGCTTATAATGCAATCATTGGACGACCAACTTTGAACAGCCTTGGCGCCATAGTTTCCACCATCCATCTAGCTATGAAGTTCCCAGGAGAAAACAGATCAGTGGTAACAGTCCACGGGAAAAGCAGTGACGCGAGAAAATGCTACTAAGAGAGTCTCAAGATCACAAAAGCACCATCTATCCCACTGTTAAAAACAGAGGAAAAAGGGAAGCAAAAGATGGAAAGACGAGACTTAATATGGGATGCAGGGGTCATGATGACTAACTTGGATCCCAGAGCAGATTTTAAGTCTCAGCGACCTCGACCCGAAGGAGATCAGATCTTAGTCCAGATAGGTCCAAAGGAGGATCAGACTGTCAAAATAGGGGCGAACCTTCCCCTTATGATCAAGGGACGGCTCATTGAACTGTTGAAGGCGAATAAGGATCTGTTTTCTTGGGTTTCTTCCGACATGCTAGGTGTAAATCCCGAGTTCGTGTGCCATCGTCTCTCCCTAAAACCGGGATGTATCCCGGTAGCTCAGAAGAAGAGAAAGATGAGTCCCGAGAGGACGGCAGCCATAGAGAAACAGGTAAAAGAGCTATTAGATGCCGGTTTTATCCGCGAGATCCGTTATGCGGATTGGCTTTCCAATGTGGTAATGGTGAAGAAGGCCAACGGGAAATGGAGGATGTGTACAGATTACACTGATCTGAACAAAGCATGCCCCAAGGATCCCTTCCCTTTGCCTTGTATCGACAAACTTGTTGACAACTCTGCAGGCTACAAATACTTGTCCTTTATGGACGCTTATTCCGGTTACAACCAAATCCCAATGCAGCCCGAGGATCAAGAGAAAACGGCATTCATAACTGACATGGGTGTCTACTGTTATGTTGATGGCTCCTCAAAAAAGATATTGATCGAAAATGATGAAGGGGTAACCGTGGAATACTCTCTGAAGTTTGAATTCCCAACCTCCAACAATCAAGTAGAGTATGAAGCTTGTTTAGCCGGGATACGCGCGACAAAGGAATTAGGAGCTAGTGGTATACCAAATAAAAGGGGAATACCAAGCTAGAGAACCATTGCTACAGAGGTATTTGGCTAAAGTCAAAGAGAGTCTACTTGGCCTTTCTAAGTTCGAGATCAAGCACATTCCCAGAGAAGAAGACAGTCGCGCAAATCTGATTTCAAAGTTAGCCAGTACCAAGTCATCCTCAACCTTGAAGTCAGTGGTGGATGAAGTTCTCCCTTCTCCTTGTGCCATTTTTCATGTTGAAATTGAAGATTGGAGAACTCCAATAGTGGAGTATATCCCTAAAGGATCCACCCCGGAAGATTCCCGGGAAGCTAAGTGGTTGATACAAAAGCATCCCGGTACACAGAAGGACAAATGTTTAGAAGGGGACTGTCAACTCCCTTGCTTAAATGCATTGGACCATCCGAGACCTGGTATGTCCTCACTGAGGTGCATGAAGGAAGTTGCGGCCATCACATCGGTGGCAAATCCCTGGCAAGGAAGTCCTTGAGAGCAGGATACTTCTGGCCAACCATGAATAAAGACGCAGCTGAGCATGTAAAGAAATGTCAGAAGTGCCAGGAACACAGTTCAATATCTCATATCCCAGCTGAAGACCTGCATAGCATCTCCACCCCTTGGCCTTTCCGCACTTGGGGTCTTGATCTGCGGGGACCCTTCACACCAACCACAGTTTAAACGTTTTATTGGATGATGCATTTTCAGTTGATGCACAACCAAGAAACAAGCTTTTGGAGAGGGAGAAAAATTGGAGGTAGAAATTTATCTGATCTCAGTCATGTCATCTTTCACAACCTTTATAACAAAAACTTGTTGCACTTAATTCTTGAAAAAAAAACATGAAAACTCATAATAAAAATGATATGATGCATGCACTAAACATTAGCTTATGTTTCTTTCTGATATTCAACTTACTGATTAATGGATGATTATTTTGGTATTGTTTTTTGTTACAGCCTCTGCTTTGATTTGGAAGTATGTCTTTGTTCCTTCTTTGTAAACCATTTATTTAACATGCATGGCTCAGTTTTTCCCCCTTAATATCACAAGTTTTCGATTATGCAAAGGAATTGGAGGAGATGGAGCATACATGAAAACAAGAATTTATTGCATTACTGCGAAGGTTTGGGAGTTGGCGTAAAATATGTTTAACACTATACTTTTTGCAACAACAACTACTATAATTGTACTTCCGGAAAAGCTCTGGTGTTTAAAGATCAAGTACTATTTAAGCATATCCTGCAATTCCACTATAATTGGTAGTTTTTTAAGGGATATATATATTTAAGTGTATTAATCTATCGATAATATACAAATATACATGTGTATACTATATATAATTTATACCTTACAATGTTATTATCATTATCATAAGTATCATCAAACTCATTTATATATGTTATTGTATATTTCTTATAAAATATTTAAAAGCAAATTAACTCACAAACACGAAAACGACCCGTTCACCGTTATTTTCTTGGGTTTCATGCTGTGTTATATAATCCAATTTTTTTTCATGTTTAGTATTTTTGTGTTGTAGTTCGGCACGGGAGAGAATGTGTCCATACAAAAGTTTTGAAATTTAGAAAGGTTCTTAATGCAATGTTTATTAAGGTGAATTTTTTCTTTTAGTTTGATCATTATGTGTATTTTGAAGTAAATAAAACTTATTAAATATTTTAATTTTGATTGTGCTATTGTTTATTCATTATAAGACATTACTATAAACTTACAAATGCGTCATCTAAGACCCGGGTGAACATGTTCTATAATTTTGTGATTACACCTCACAAATAAAGCTATCTAATTTAATCCCTAGTTTTTAATCACTACATAATTGATATAATTGGGAACCAAATTTAAAAAATTAAAATGAAGCTCACTAGCTAATAGGAGAATAAGAAAGCTTACACTAAAAATAGAGATGGTGGTGGTGGTTGTGGTGGGTGGTAGTGTGTGGTGGTGGGTGGTTAGTGGTGGTTGTGGTGGGTGGTGGTGTGTGGGTAGTGGTGGTTGTGGTGGTGGGTGGTGGGTGGTGGGGGGTGGAGAGAGAAATAAATGGGAAGATGAGAGGGAAGGTGGTGGTTGTGGCGGTGCGGAGCGGTGGTGGCATGGCGCGGAGGGAAAAAAAAGAAAATTTAAACAGATGTGTAAGGGTTAGCGGCGGGCGACTGCCGCAAATCGGGCCAATAAGGAGCCGCCACGTGGCGCGCCGCAGTCCCCACATAGGTTGAAATTAGCGGCGGGCGGCCGCGGCTAAATCGGCCAATGCCGATTCAACACGTGGCACGGAACCCGAGCCGCACATTAGCGGAGGGCTGGCCGCCGCTACCGGTAGCGGCAGACCGGCCGCCGCAAACACCATCGCCTCCACGTCGAATGCTGAGCTGCCACATGGCATACCGTTCAAAATCAGCGGTGGGCCGACTGCCGCAAATGTGCGGCTAATTTCATAATTAGCGGCGCCGCAGCCGCCGCAAATATTAGCGGTGGCCTGACTGCGGCAAACCAGGAAGCAAATTTTTTTTTTAATTTAGCGTCCGCTGGCCGCGGCTAATTTTTTTTTGTATCTTGGATTCCGTGTATTTTTTGTTAATCATATCAATGGATGGTAATTGTCTTACAAACTTTTGCGTCACACTCAAAACAGAAGCATCGAAAACCCGTGCAAACAAACGGGTACCGTACTAGTTGTTGTTAAAAGAATGTTATTCATATTTAAGGATAATTAGTTAATTACACTAACTTTCTTTGACATTTATCTATATTATATTCACTTTCTTTAGTTTTTAAATTACACTTATTCTCTTAAGAACGGTTTCTATAGAAAAAAAATTGATAAACCACCACAATTTTCAATATAAATAAACCTTCCAAGACTTTTTATAATTCAAATGTTATCCAAAAATGCACTATGATGCAAAGAAAAGTTTAATGATCAAAGTGTGACCTACTTAACATGTATTTAAAATATATATAATATAACTCATTGATTGAGAAAAGAGTATAACTCATACGGAAAATACTATCTCATACAAAGAAATTAGTAGTATCTACTTGAAACTTTCTCACATTGCATTTATTCTCTGTCATAAAAGCCCGTCTCTTTTGGATTTATTTCACCTACACATAGACAACCCATGGTTAAATATACTTATTAAAGTACAACAAATCTAAAGTACATCTTTAAAATAATTGTCAAGCACTTCAACTACAAAACTGTACATAAAAAACTACATACAAGAATTAATCTCAAAGCCTTTGTATAATTCCTTGTACAAACAATGGAGCTATGATTATACCATAGTACTAGACTTTAGCAAGGACCAGAATTGTGTTTCATATGAGAAAACTTTCTACACCAATCAAAACATTTTTCTTAAATATCTTATAATTGATTCCACAAACCAGGATTATGTTTTGCATGAAAAAATGCTAAATACCTTAGAGCTAGGAAGCTTTAAATATTCAAAAGATTTTTTTGGCTTCAGGTCAGTGCGGATTAGGTGTAATTCATGCATATCTGAAACTTGAGAAATAAGAATTAAAATCAGAAATAAAATAAAGATCAAGAATAATCCACATATTAAAACATGAGAAATAAACTAAAGGTCAAGAATAATCCACATTCCACACACATACTACAAGTGTAGTTGATTGGCAAGTAAGAGTTATTAGGATAGAACATGATAAATAAATTGAAGGTAAAAAATAATTCACAGACATGCTATAGATTCCTAAAGTTGTCATTTGAATTCCCAAACACGATTCAAAGAAAATGGTCCATATTTATTTCTTTAAAAAAGAAAATAAGTTTGGCTCAAGCTTCTCAAAGACCTAATAACATTAAAATGTATTGATAGGAATGTTTCTACTTTGCAAGTATATTCAATAAACACAATCCAAGACAAGAATGACAACCCTCAACTAAATTACAAAAGAACTAAATATGCATAAGGAGCATTTAGTTAATACAATAACAAAGTTCCTGCAAATATAACCCACAAAAGAACAGACTAGTGAAAAAGAATTACCAGTGAGGTATGGGCCTTGAATTTGACACAAGAGATGCATCTACATGATCCCAGAAATAGATGAAGCCATCCTCGGAGCTACCAGCCACATGAGCATCCGTATTGGTAAGGCAGCAATCCAATTTGTAAGACTGATAATAGTCCAATAGAAATTATCAAAGTTCATAAAATGAATATTAATAAGTTTGTAACAGACATATAAAAGTTACTCAAAACATAGAGAAAAATATTCTTTTGGGTTAAAAAAATGTTTTATGAATGAACAATTGCAACAATTTGCCTATATCATTAAATGGTGCTACTTGTAAATCAATAGAAAATGCTAAATCAGTAAAACTAGAATTAGGTATATGCACGCTAACCTTACAAGTGTGTCCTTCATATTCATTTTCCAAAAAGGTACCATTTTTTTAACATCATGCTTAGTTCCGTTCTAGTTTTACAACATATCTAACATAGGATAAAACTTAATTTATGCACTGCATCTTTTTAGCATCCTATCAAATGCTACCTAAAGCACTAATATCAGCATATCTCTTTCATTTTGAAACATCAGTTAACTGATCATACTTGATAGTTTTTTGTAAATAGAAATTCATCTATCACAAATCATTAAGTTTTATAACAAACCTACCAATACAAATGTCAAATGTCCGAACACTTCCATCAACACTTCCTCCAATAATTTCAATTTTTTTAGACAAACAGATATCACACTATGGGCAAATGTGTGAATAATCTGCACATCATTTGCAACTCACTATCAATAAGCCATCAGAAATTAATAGAATGCATTGCATATATTGTGTAATAGGCGTGAAATCAAAAAAGTGCGGGAGGGGGAGAGTTGATCAATTCCACTAGCTCAGTACTGTGACATCTGCAATCCCAAGAACCCAATGATTGATCGTAGCGGTCTGAGACTATAATAGATGAATACTCATTGAATTTCACACCATTTACCTACATAAGAAATTACTAATCAAAAACTATAAATCTATAGACTACTTTGGATTCAAGGCTGAGTCAACATATTTTGCAATAACAATCATTGAGATTTAAGAGCCCTGAACATAAGTCATAACTCCTAATGATTTTGAGACGTAATTTTTCCGGTTTTATTCTTGTAAGCGAATTAAAAATAGGTTGCAATATTTGATCAAATTAAAAAATAATTAGCTAATTACAGTTTCAATTTTGCAAAAGGTGCAAACTTTTTAAGAGGTTACCAACTTAATAACATTTCAATTTGTGAATACTTTATGAGGTTACCAACTTGAAACTAAATAGTTCCAAAGCCATGAAAAACCCAAATTCACTGGGTTCACTTTTGCTTCCTCCAAAATCATAAACAAGCATGCTGATATAAGGCTCATAATTTAATGTCCACGAATCTTTACAAAATAAATCAACTAACCAAAATAATGAAGTGCTCTTGCTACTTGTACCTTGGAGAATCCCATTTCTTCAAACAACTTCAGGTTTACTAGAACAAAAGAAAAGTGAGAAAAGATCATAAAAAACACTAACAAGTCAAATTGGATGAATGAATAGGAAGAAAACACATTACCTTGCTTGAATCAATAAAAGCTAACAAAAAAATTTGCAAATTCATACTCAGAAGTGAAATCGCTTGAATCAATTGACAGTTGCTTCAAAATGCGTACAAGGGTTTCCAATTTTGTAAAAGTGGCCTTGAGTAAAGTCAATAGACAAATAAACAAAATTTGGGGTTTCAGATAGTTCGTTTGGGTTGAACCCAAAGCGATTCCGATTGTAAAAGATTCAGATTTGAGTGCAGCTGAGAGAAGATGGAAACAAGCTAGAGAAACTAAGAGAGAAACAACATTGCGATGAGGACCCGTTCAACATTGCCATGAGGAACAATGATAACATGAGTGAAGGATTAGGCTTCTGACCTTAGAGATTGGTTTCTACAATTCAGAGGCTTGTTTTTTCGGAAAGACGTTAAAAGGACAGGATTGGTAGTCTGGTTTGCTACTCTTTGGTCAATATGGTTATGTAGAAATAGAGTTATTTTTAACTCAGCTTAGATTGATGTCTGGGAGGTGATTGAAACGTTATGATCACGTCATGAAATTGGTTTTATCCTTTCAAAGGTGGAACCATTTCTTTCTCAAATTGGTGTGTGAATCATGTAATGTGCCTAAGGAGTTCCTAATTGTTATTCTTTCCCTCTGTTTAATTTTCAAAACTCCTAGAAGAGCACTTGTTGTACTCTTTATATATAAATAAAATTTTGGGCTTATAAAAAAACATAAAAGGCAAATTCTCGAAATAACCAATACGAAAATAGCTTTTCTTCACACAAAGGAAAGCTTAAGCATTTTGACTATCCATCCATTTTTAAATTTTAAGAATGAAAAGATCAGTGTCTTTTAACTCCAAATTTCCTTTGGTTATCCTAGATTTGACATTGATATAATAAGTGGCACTCATGACCTATAACTCATAATTAACCCATGCATACATCTCAAGCCACCAACTCCAAATATCAATGCAAATGCAAGCAAATTCACTACCATGGATACAAGTTTGGGAAATGAAAAGGGAAAAGAATTGAGGAATTATCTTTGAAAATGGTGGTAAGAATAAAAACATCTCTTTGAAGTATCTTAATATTAAAAATTATTTCAAAATTAAAGTAGAATCCTTTACGACTCTATCCAATAGATTTTTCAATTCTTTCACCTCTTTATTTTCTAAACTTGTGGTCATGATAGTAAACTTCTCTTCAGCTGTCACAATACCGCATTTTAAGGAAAAAACATGATATTTTTTATATTCATCTAGCTTCTAGCACATGCAAGATAGTATATTTATTACCAATAAATGACATGCATCAGACAATGGTAAGAAATAAGAATAAGGAAAAAGAAAGAATTGAGAAAGTAATAAATAACATGCATCACAATACCGTTACTTTTAATTCCTTCCTGTTGTAAAATTGAGATATACTGCTTCAATAGGTTCAGTTCAATTTCAAAATATGAGATAGACCATATTTGTTGAGTAATAGAACACACTATTTGTATTTTGGAGTTTTTATATATTACCTCCCCTTGTTTTGATTTGGTGAGTAGGTCCATAGAATCGGCTTCAAACAACCATAATCCAATCAAAAAATTCTGAAGCATGAGATCCATTTCCTGTAAAGACATTTGATAGAAAAAATAGAGAACTTATAGAATAATGTAGGTGATCTTATTTAATTTTAAACTTAACCACTTCAATAGTAACTTGTCTCAGAGTTGGTATTAGCAAATCCTCTTCATAGATATAGTAAAGGCAAGTGACCATTTTCCTGCCAAACAAATATCATAAAAAATGTTAACAATAGGAGTTAAAAAATTTTGAAAGTAAAATAAAATATCTCGGTTCAAGAAATGTTGATGACATAACTTGATGTTGAATCTCTACCATGTTAAATACTGCAATATCACAAAATAAGGGAGAGTAGCATGTCCGAACGAAGAAAAAGAAAGATGGTAAATAAAAAAAGTATATACACCACAATGGTTGTTGAAGCTATACTCTAAAAGCGAGATAAACAAATTAAACTCACACAGAGAGAGAAGCTCACGAAACTCAAAGAATGAGAGAGCAGGCGAAGGAACCCTCTGTAGTAGTAGAGGTTTTGGTCACAGCAAAGGATAGATCTGGCGGAGAATTAGTCATACGTCTCTTGATAGAACAACTTCGGGCGATTACTATATCTCTAAAATAACACGGTTATTGTACATATATACCTTGTAAAAAAATGTAATTAAACTAGAGAGTGAAATAGGCGCATGAATCTCAGGATCCAAAGAATTGTGGAGAAAGTGAGAGACTCACAATCTAAGAGGGATTGGCCCATGAATCTAAGGATTCAAAGAATTGTCTTCAAATCAGACTCAATTGATTTGATTTGCGCGTCCTAACAACTATCACATGCACAACTCCGATCAATTTATACTCACATAAGACTAAAGGAGAAGGATCGATAGAGAGAGAGAGCTTACATGAAATGGCACTGATGTTTCAGTTCCGTTAGAAGAAATCCTAGACAATCGCAACTACACAGTTGCATATCCATGGATTTCTTTTTTCCTCGGAAGATCAAAACTCCTTCTACTACACAACTGCTTCTCAATGTCAAGAGTGTCAAAAACCCTAGGCTATCCTATTGCTTTTATAGTGTTGAAATTGTGGTTGGTGGTCCACTTTTAGTTGTGTGATTGATGTGCAATGTTTCTTCACAATTAAAATATTATGATAACATGGTTATTAAAATATAAAGAAATAAATAAGACAAAAAGAAAAGTGACATGAAAAAGATGTTAATTTATACTTAGGCGTATGATATTATCTATAGTAAACTACAATTGTATAATGTCTGAAGTTGTGGGAGGTGGTCAATTGCTCATCAAAATAAAAAGAATTATGAAAATTAAACTATTAATTATTTTCTAAATATATTTTTTAAAAATTTATATCTGATAAAATGATCCATTAAAAGCAAAAGTAAAGAAAACATACAAAAAAATGACATGAAAAAGATCTTAACTCTTATTTATGTGTATGATAGTACCCATCGTTAGATGTGTATGTTAGTAGTGTATTTGATCCATGTGGTCTGAGGCGTTTTTAGAAAATTAGAAATGTCCACCAACTCCCATTTCTTGTAAACATTTAATGGCAATTGAAAACTAAAAAAATAATTAATTTTCTGGAAATATGTTTTAAAATTTTAGATGAGATGCCATGGTCCATTAAATGAGAAAAAAAAACACAGAGAAAAGTCAAATGAAAAGAACACCTAACTTTTGAAATATTAAACAATTGAAATATTAATTAAAATTTTCTATATCTTATTTTTTATTTGTTTTCTCATTTAATAATGGACCGTCTTATAACATGTATTAAAGTTTTAAAACTTTGACTTATATAATATTGACACTTATTAAATGAGAAAATAAAAAAAAGGATACATATAAAAGAGAAATAAAAAAGATACTAACTTGTATTTATGGGTATGAGAACATCTGTCATTGGATTAAATTTGTATATGTATCTAGGTGGTCTAAGGTGTCGGTAGAAGATTAGAAATTCCCACCAACTTCCATTTCTTGTAAAATTTGGAGAGAATTTTGACAATTCTAAAAATGTGTGACAAAATAAGGAAGACACAGAGTAGTCTGAATTGAAAAATATCTTAACTCATATTTACGCATATGAGAGTATCTATTGGCATATTGTACTTGCACGTGTATGTGGTGGTCTACTGTATTTCTAGAAGATTAGAAATCCCTACCATTTGCCTATATTTCTTATAAAAGTTAAAGAGAATTTCGATAATTAAAATACTAGTCTATATTTCAAAATATGATTTACAATTTTCTATGATAAAATGAGAAAATAAAAAATAAACTAAGAAAAGTGAAATGAAAAATATCTTCAACAATTATATTTAGGCATGCGAGAATATCTATGGTTATGTTGTACTTGAATGGTCATCTTGATTTGAAAATTATGATCTTAACATACATTCAGAGATTCAAAAATTAATTTATTTTAAGTAAAATATGATTGAAAAGCGTATATGTGATAAGTTATATGGTTCATTAAATGATAAAATAAAAAAAGATATTGAGGCAAGCAAAGTGTAAAATATCTTAACTCATATTTAGTAGTATATGTTATTAGATTATTCTACTTGTATATTGTACACACTAGTATTTGAGGCCCATGCGTCACGCACGCACGGGCTAGGACTCTTTAATATGTTGAATTTCATAATCAAAAGTAAGGTTGCTTATAGCATTTGCCACTTGTGTTTTGGTATGTTATCCCTATGCTCAACATTCAGTCACTTGTCACGTTCCTGTAAGATTTATAATTTGTTTCACGCTATTATTTTGGAAATACAATTTGCTTCAAGTTCAAGTATTAATTAATTATGTATTTTTCTTTTAGGTCTATTGTTGGCTTCATGCTGGAGAATAAGTTACCTAAGTCACGTTGTTTTGAGCCTAATGCTTGCTTAAGACTCAAGTATTAGTTACTTGTATTATCTTGTTTTAGGTCTACCATTTACATAAAGCCCCCCATGATACAAGTAATTAAGGTGAATTGTATTTCCAAAATAATAGAACATAAATAATTGATAATTGGATTAGAAATAAATGATAAGACTTAAAAGAACGTGATAAAAGTAATTAAGACTTGAGCATAGGGATGACAACATTATGAGGCACATACTAGCAATTTATATGAAAATAATATTTAAATTTTACATATCCTAACTAAAATTTGAATTAAAAAATATATAACAATTAATATAAAATTAAAATAAAATTATATTATTTAAGTTAGATTTATTCGTCTGATTTATAAAATTAATCTATCAATCATTTGTTGATTTTGCATTATTTTATAAATTTTCACTTGGAAAATCCATACAGTAATATTATTATATTTTTATAGCCACATTCATACTTTAGTCTCACAACTTAATCTCAAATTCTAATTTGATCCTTTAATTTTTCTTTATATTAGTAATTTATCTTTTCAATATAATATCATCATTTGTATTAATTTTTGTTGATAAATAATTAATGCTCACAATATAATTTTTTTTTATCATTGTGTTCTTTTTTTCTCAAATCCAACAACAATTTTAGATACTTTAATTAATAATTTAATAAAAAAAATGAAGCTAAAATAAGTAAAAGAGCTAAAATGAACAAAAATTAAAGAATCAAACTGAAATTAATTTTATTTTAAATTAATTAAAGCTCATATACCATTTAATAATGTAACAAAATATAAATATTTAATTAAAAAATAGAGACATATAATTTAGATTAAAATAAAAACTAAATGTTTAATTCAAATTAAAAATAAAATCAAGTTTATATATCTTTTTCTATGATCAAATCAAGTTTATATCTATTCAAATATAAATGAATTAATGGAGAATATGACTTAATTAAAGTTTTGGTTGTCTCCTATCCATTTTTTGATTTGATTGGATAAGAAGGCATTGTGTCATCTTGATAGAAATGACACCACAGAAACCACCTATATTCAAACACATCGTACACCCGGGAGAATGCAGAGGTACCATACCAATAATACTTTATTTTGGATAATAGTTAAAACAAAATGAAATGAAAATTTAAAAGCAATTAGAAATGGTAAAAGGAAAAGGAAAGAAAAAGAAAGCAAGGGAAGAAAAAGGCATAAAACAACGCCATAAGCTTTGTTACTCTACAGCGAGTGAAATAAGCATGGTGATTTAAACATGAAACTCGAATCCAATTCTTTTCATATGAAACAATGAATTTTACAACCTCTTCAATTGAAACTCAAATCCAATTAACCTTCTAATAAAGATGATAGTTTAAAGAATCCTAAAACTTCGAAAAGATTCAATACATGAAAAGAACAAACCCTAAGGTCTCTTGTCCCTAATCCTATGAGCGAGCTGAATATCCTTAGGCATAATAGTGACTCTCTTGTCATGAATTGCATAGAGATTGGTATCTTCGAACAATCCGTCGAGGTAGGCTTCGGCGGCTTCTTGCAAAGCGGAAATGACGCTGCTCTGGAATCGGAGATCTGTTTTGAAATCTTGAGCAATTGCTCTGACCAATCTATGCAATATAAGCTTCCTAAGCTCTGTGCTCTTCTCATACTTTCGGATCTCCCTCAGAGACACCCTTCCTGGCCTGAAACGGGGAGGCTTTTTCATGCCGCCGGTTGCCACAGCAAACTTCCAAGTTGCCTTTGTTGCCAGTTGCTTCCTCAGAGCCATTCCTCCAGTGGATTTCTTGCAGTTTGCTTCCTGCGAGCCATTACAATGAGTGTCTCATACTTGCTTATTGAAATGCTTGATCTTTCTTAGGTCTAAGAACTGAGATGTTGAAGCAATTGTGTGTTAATGGATGTGAAGGTGGAGAGTATTTATACGGTGTAGATTGTGAAAAGGGGAGGCGGAAATTTTGAAAGGATATGTTTTGGTTTGTGAAATTTTTAGAGAGCCGAAAGAACGACCGTTGATGAGTTTCCTAATCAACGGATGTAGTGGTTCAAAAGCTGAAGACACGGATCGTCATCTCCAACTGTGAGAAACACTACAAGAAAAACTTGAAACGGCGACCGAATTTAGGGACGGGAAAGCATCCGTCGCTATCGATTGGGCAGTAGTGGAGTTTATATTGCGCGGCAACCGATTTGGCGACTACATAGATTAGTCACCAACATTTCGGTTGCTATTCGGTCGCCAAAATGGTCACAATCTCAGTTTTTTTTTTTCAAAAAAAGGTTAAAAATGCGGTAACCAACTTTTTTCAGTCGCGAAAGTTAAAATATTTGTCGCCGTTAAGGAGACCGAATTTTTTTGTCACCGTAATTGAAAATTATGTCGCTGAAAATCTTTTATTAATTTCTTTCTTCCTCTTTCAATCAGCACACCACTGCGAACGCAAACTCTAGCACGCTGCCTTTCTCTGTCATCCTTGTTACCCAGATCTCCGTCGACGGCGCAACACCGCTCTTCTTGCATTTCCGGCGACTTTTTTTGGTAAGTGCAGCCTATTTTCTATGTCGCACTCTATCTTGCACTGTCTCACTTTGTTTCACGCACTCTTTCTCGCAAGAACTTCTTGATTCATCGTGTTTTGACGTTATAGGATTTTTGTTGTTCAGCATTCTTATCTGCCATAGGTTCACTTAAGGCACCACTCCCCTGTAATTTCCCCTTTTCATTTTTGCTCTTTAAATCCCTAATTTCAATGGTAATTATGGAGAGTTTTTGGTTGAATTTCCCCTTGTCCTTCACATTACAGTTTTTAGTAACCACTTAATGGTGAGCTTCAATTTTTTCTTTAGGGAAGCAATTCAATTTTTCATTTGGTGTTCATGATTATCCTTGCTTATTTTAAAATTCTATAAATGCGTTACTACACTTAGAATTTATAATGAAATTGTCCGTTAAAATTAAGCGGAATGAAATTCATTTGCTTAAAGTTGGTCCAATAGAACATTTTCTCAGAATTTAAACATTTTAAACTTTTCATTCCTATTCCTATTTATGAAGATTGTTTTTCCCTTTCCCTTGCAAGTTAAAAAAAGTGGCATTGTGTGTTCCCAATTTGCATATAATGTTCTTAAGACAACTCTTAATGCTTCTTTTTTATTATTATGATGACTCTATTTTTAATATAAAATATAATTTACTACAAGAAAGGGTTCATATCTACTACAAGAAATAAACTGTAGCTCGCTCTGGAAAATTAGTCAGGTTCTTCAATTATTTAATTTGTTCAGTTTTGTTTTAATTTGTATGAGTATCTTGCCTCTTCAAAAGAGCCATCCCCGTCAATGATTATTACATTTCAAATCGGGTCTATTTAATTAATTTATTAGCGATGTGAATTGTTATCAGAAAGTCAAGTATTTAAGTGCTTCCTTGTTGAAATTGTAACAGAAAAATTCTTACTATTATGACACTGTATTATTACTAAAAAGTTCTATTTTTAACACCTTGGATGCTGGGGTTAATAAAATTCTCACTATTTCAAAAGTGTTACAAAATTACTTGTAGGGAATTGTAACAAAAAAATGACCTATCAGGAGAAGCATAACTGCATAACCATACTTGGTGAGTATTAATGTAATTTTGTACACTTCCATTTCATACTGTTCTGTTACTGCTGATTTTCTGTTTCCGGTGTTTTCCTGTTAGTGGTCGTCCTTCTGATATGCTATCAGTGTTGTGCTTTGCTAGTATAGAGTCATTGTTATGCTGTCGGCATGATTGTGGCTTTGGTTCTGTAATTGTCTTCAAGTACTTCTTGTACTTGCTTAATAAAATTTAATTTGCTTATCCAAAAAAATATATCATCTCTGTTGTTATTATTATTATTAATCCTTGTGAGGTCTTAGTTCGTGAGCCGTTGGTTATATATTTTAACTTTCATGTGATTGTTTAGATTTCTTACTCGGATGAATCTGGGTACTTAGGTAAAGGTTTTTCAATACATAGGGATTGCTCAGATTTATAACTTCATGTGATTGTTTTTACTCTTAAATTGCCTCACCTTTAGAGAAGAACATGGGATGACAATTTGAGTTTTGTTTGGATTTTAGGACATGGTCAGATTGATCAGCAAAGCTTATAGATACATATGTACAATAATTAAATCTTTAACTTCTTGTGTAGTGGTGTCATTGAGGTAATTTCATTGAAATTCTGATATTCACTTTTTCCAAGTTCTAACAATAACTAAGTAGGTTTTTTTTCTGATGTTTTTCTTTATTTTGTTTCGTCCTTTGGGTATATTGGGTTGCATATATTTCTCATTGTTTTTTTTATCTGTAATGGTTTGTAATTTAGCACTCCTTGTGCTTTTCCTTTTTATTACTTAGATGTTGCCTTTTGCTGACAAAAAACTATTGTTGCCTTTAATCACCTTATAAAACATGTTACTGCACAACATTTTGCCTGCCGATAGAACTCCATTAATTCTATGCTTGCCTTTTGATTCTTTGAATGCTTATAGAAAATTTTGTCAATAGAGTATGTTATTGTAGATCATATTTCTCTTTGTATTTCTCTTTTGTCATGTGTTTTCATTTTTCCTGTATGTTTTATTTATAGGCAAATACTCATGTGTTTTCATTTGTCCTTCACTCATTTTTACGGTATGTTGTGAGATGAAAAACTAGTATAAATTCTTTTTCAGTAACAGGAACTTTGTTCTTTGTATTTGGTGATTTTTGCTAGTTACTTAATTAGGAAATGAAAGAAAAGAAGTAATATGTATTTGTAATTTAGTTAGAATAATTAAGTAAGTGACACTAATAAGTGAAAACAAGGTTGTACTTAATTAGTAGTTCATACATTCACGTTGCTGCTTCATGAGTGGAATCTCGAGATAATCAATAATGGCATGTTCTAATTGTAAGTAATTAAGGACTAATTAAAATATGTTATACTTGGAACAGAGAAGAGATTTTGATAAACTAGAGAAATAAATCATACATTTGTAAGTAATTAAGGATTCTGAAATTCTCATTTGGCCATTTAATTTTTTAGTTTGGACAACATTCATTCATTTATCATAGCTTGACCAGTTAACCACTATGTAATTTTTTTTTTTATAATACCCAGCTGAGCGAGATCACGCTATAGCTGAACGGGATCAGGCTAGAGCTGCTACTGAAGCTGCTAGGAAGGCTACCGATGCCGCTGAACATGTCAATGCCGTCACAGCAAAATTCGGTGCTCCTTCACATCTTCCACTTCAACCAAACCCACATGGATCTATTTTTATTTTTTATACGCACCCATATGGATCACTTGATCCATCTGGTTTTGAATATTCTCATTCCCCACCCCTTCCAGATCATGATGATGCCTATCTTAGCTAGAATTAGACTATATTATCTTGTTATGGATTTACGAACACTTTTTTTATTGTTAGTTGACATTTATATTTTGTTTTATGTTTTATACTTATTGATTTATGTATTATTGATACTTTGATGTGTAATTCTCGATTTTCTGGATCATTAGCGTTAAATATTAAATACAAAATGTTTAGGAACAATTTTCTGTTTTTCAGGTGTTTTATAAGCAATTTAGGGAGTGAAAAAATAGGGTTCTTTTTTTTTCCAATTTTTTACAATTAGCGACCGAATTAGCATCCTCTGGCAACCGAATTAGATACCTCTAGCGACTAAAATTGAGAAAAAATGGTAAACTAGTGACCGAAATAGTGACGGAATGGACATACTAGTGACGGATTTTAATTTTCGGCGACCGAATTATCGGTCGCCAAGTAAACTAATGGGCCATTTGAACCTTGCATTTGGCGACGGAACATTTCTATTTTAGCGACGGAAAAATTCGGTTACCATTTGGTGACTGAATTGAAAATCAGTCGCTGCATAGTTAGTGACTAGGTTTTTGTCCAACGAGCCAGAGAGGAACAATGACAACATTGTCATGGATTTGGGTTTTTGAAGTCAATGAGGGAAGGAAAGGGAACGCAATGAAATCAATGGGTGAAGGATTAGTCTTCTGACCTTAGAGATTGAGAGATGAGTTAAATAAGTGGTTGAGAGACAGAGTTAGATGATAGAATGGAGAAATATGGGGAATCATTGAGATGAACGAGAGGCAAACAGAGAAGAGATGCGGACAAGAGAAGAACGTGATGTCGACTATGAAGAAGCGCACGCAGTTGAGGAAGAACACGACAACTGCAGAGAAGGACGTGCACAAGGATGGGGAAGAAGACTAGGCCAAGAGGGCTACGAAGGAGAGCTGCAGCGGCGGGAAGGAATTAGTGAAAATATAATGAAATGGGGAAAGGGACCGCATCAATCTTCTAATTTCTTTTAGCGGTTCAATCCAAAAGAATTAAAAATTTCGCGGTTGTAAAATTAAGAAGCTAAGGAAGTATTATTTTTCTTAGCTATTCTACATGTGAACCGCTAATAAAGCAGTAACTTATTTTTAAAATTTTTTTTACTATATTTGTTAGCTCAGATAAAAATTAACCGTTATAAAAAAATCATTATTCTTAGTGGTTGAAATACTACCGCTAAAAAACATTTTCTTAGATTTTTCAAACACTAACTGCTAAAAAAATACAGTTATCTTAAATGCATTTTGGCATAGTGTTTCCTGGACTTTCACGCACATTCACAGTGAGTTCTGTAAACTGATAAGGACATGGCCGCAAACAAGGGCAAAGGAGCACTTGGGGGATTAGGGAGACCTATGACGAGGGCCAGAGCAAGAAAAGCCAAGGAAGCTCTTCATCAATTGGTGTCTATGCTTCTGGAATTCAAGCCCAAAGCCCAAGGAGAAAGGACCCAAATAGTGAATTGCATCCAAGCCCAAATGGAGGCCCAAATAGAGGACTAAAGGCGCAACACTTTGGAGGACTACATGGGGCATTTTTTTTTGAAGACCTTTTTGTATTTTTCTAAGTGTAAATAAAAGTCCAAACTCTTGTAAGTTGGTTGTCCAAACTATTGTTTTTGGTTGACCAACTAGTGGACCTAATTCCTAGTTTTTTTTGTTAAGTGTAATAAGCCAATAATGGAGCCAAAAAGGTGATGTCATGAAAATGATGTCATGAGGATGACATCACCTCCTTTGGTGCACCACTTTGGTGGCTTTTTGTGTGCCTTAGTGGACTTAATAACTAGGTGAAAGTGGAGAGCTTAGTGGAGACCTTTAGTTGCCACTTAGTGGTCCACTTTTAGCCAACCACAAGCCATGGCCTTAGGCTATATATAGCCATGAGCTTTGCCTTTGTAAACACACAAGTTTGAAGTTTAATATAAGTGTGAGAGATTCTCTCTTTTGTTCTTGAGTGATTAAGAATTGAGGCTTATCAAAGGTATCCACCCTTTGTGTGTTTAGCCATTCCCTCAACTGGTGTGATTCCACTTGATCCCATCCTTTTCCTTTGTCTTTCTTTTATCCCAAAACCACAAAAAGAAGAAAGAACACCAACCCAAAGCTTCCCATACCTTGCACCACTTTCCAGCCCAAAAACCTTCCCATTTTCATCTTAAATTCCATCATTTTCCCTTCCTAAACAACCCAGAATTTTCCCCAACCCTTCCTACCTTCAAACCATCTTAAAACCTTCCATTTAGCATTCCTAAATCCAATTTTTCCAAGCCTAAAACTGCTCAGAAAAATTCCAGCAAATTAGCCTTTAAATTCCCTCAATTTTCCTTTCCAAAACACATCATTTTTCCCTTCACTTTGGCGCAAAGCATCCCTTCATTAATCTAAGGAATTTTCCGGCAAAGTTGCATCCTAGATGGTCCAATTCCCTCCCTTGCTTTGAGGGTTCATATCATTTGGTATCAGAGGTACGGTTTCTAGGATTTCTTCATTTCTGGAAATTACATTTTGGTAACATCCTTCCTTTTAATCTTTTTACCATTCATATTACCTTATTTTCTTGTTCTTATATTTGGGCTGAACCATTGCAAAAGTTAGGCCTTTGTTTAATAAAAAAAATAGAAAGGTTCATACGTAAATATATATATTTATATATATATATATATATATATCTGTTATATAAAAAAAAAAGAAAAAAAAGCGTAGCAGCAAATTAAAAAAAAAAAAAGAAATTAGTAGTTTTTTTAAAAAATAAAATTGGGCCGAATAGTTCATGCTTTTTCGAACATTTCCGTTCAAATTCTAAAGGTAATATTTTTGGTAGCGTGAAGGATTGTTTCTAAATTGCTTTTACTACCCTTGTTTTCTTTTTTAAAAAAAAAATTGTGTTCTTGCTTAATTTGTAGCCTACCCTTGCCTTGCCTTAACACAAATTGTGGTAATCTTTGTGTGACCTCTTCTTGAATTAATTAAGAACTTTTGAGAAGTCTACAGTGGAAAAAGGCAAGAGTGAACATTAGAGAAAAAGCCATTAAATTGAGTGATACGAGGGATTCGAGTGTAAACACGTGAGAAGAGTGGTGAGGTCCTTTATTACCTTGTTACCTTTTAATTTGTTTGTTCAAGATGGCAGAAAGGGAAGATAGAGCTACTCTTGGATTTGAAATTGCGGCCCTTTCACAAGAATTATAAAGAATGATGAGGCAACAACAAGATGAGCTCCATGAATGGTTGGACCGTATGTAAAATAGGACTCCTCCAAACGACGAAGAAAGGAGAAGAGGAGATGGTGGTCCAAGGCCCAATCGAATTGAAGGAATCAAGCTCAGCGTTCCTCCTTTTAAAGGTAAAAGCGATCCAGAGGCATATCTTGAGTGGGAATTGAAAGTTGAACATGTCTTCTCTTGTAATACTTATAATGAAGAACAAAAAGTAAAGCTAGCGGTATATCCATTTTCGGACTATGCATTAATGTGGTGGAATAAGTTAAAAAGAGAAAGAATAAGAAATGAAGAGCCATTGATGGACTCTTGGGCCGAAATGAAAAGGCTCATGAGGAAACGATATGTACCGGCTAGCCATGCTAGAGAAGTAAAGTTTAGACTCCAAAGGTTGACCCAAGGTAGCAAGAGCGTTGAGGAGTACTACAAAGAATTGGAGATGCTAATGATGCAAGCCCACATTGAAGAAGACGAAGAGGTAACCATGGGCCGATTTCTTTCTGGTTTGTCTAACGATATTCGAGACATTGTTAAATTACATGACTTTGTGGAGATGGAGGACTTGTTAAACAAGGTCGTCCAAGTCGAGCAACAACTCAAACGAAAAGGGGTGGCAAGACGAAGTTCTTCTAATTTCAATGCCTCAAGTTGGAAGGACAAGAGCAAGGAAGATGGGGCTGCTATCTCTAGTAGCTCCACGTCTACCCCCTCAAAGACTCCACCAAAGGTCCTAGAGGCACCCCCTAAGAAAAGTAGGGATGTGAAATGTTTCAAGTTCCAGGGTCTGGGACACTATGCTTATGAGTGCCCAAACAAAAGATCCATGATTCTTAGGAATGGAGAATATGTCAGTGAGTCTGAAAAGGAAGAAGAGAGTGAGAATGAAGAAGAAGAGGACAGAACGCCAGATGGAGCACTATTGATAATTCTACGGCTACTTGGCCATCAGTTGAAGACTGTGGAGGAGAACCAAAGAGAAAATATCTTCCACACCCGGTGTCTAGTCAATGGAAACTTATGCTTAGTGATCATCGACGGAGGAAGTTGTACCAATGTGGCCAGTACGAGATTAGTCTTAAGTTGTGGGAGGTGGTCCATTTCTTAGGCGTATGATATGATCTATAGTAAACTACAATTGTATAGTGTCTGAAGTTGTGGGAGGTGGTCCATTTCTTATCAAAATTAAAGAGAATTATGAAAATTAAAATATTAATTATTTTCTAAATATATTATTTAAAAATTTATATCTGATAAGATGATCCATTAAAAGCGAAAGTAAAGAAAACATACAAAAAAATTACATGAAAAATATCTTAACTCCTATTTATGTGTATGATAGTACTCATCGTTAGATGTGTATGTCAGTAGTGTATTTGATCTGTGTGGTCTGAGGCGTTTCTAGAAAATTAGAAATGTCCACCAACTCCCATTTTTTTGTAAACATTTAATGGAAATTGAAAATTAAAAAATTAATTAATTTTCTGGAAATATGTTTTAAAATTTTAGATGAGATACCATGGTCCATTAAATGAGAAAAAAAACATAGAGAAAAGTCAAATGAAAAGATCACCTTAACTCATATTTAGGCATTTGAGAGTACCTATCGTTATATTGTGTTTGTATTGCATAAGATATTTCTAGATGACTAAAACTCTCACCAACCCCCCTTTCGGTGAAAAAAATCAAGTGAAATTAAACAATTGAAATATTAATTAAATTTTTCTATATCTATTTTTTTATTTGTTTTTTCATTCAATAATGGACCGTCTTATAACATGCATTAAAGTTTAAAAACTTTAACTTTTAAAATATTGACAATTATTAAATGAGAAAATAAAAAAAAAGGATACATACAAAAGAGAAATAAAAGAGACACTAACTTGTATTTATGGATATGAGAACATCTGTCATTAGATTAAATTTGTATATGTATCTAGGTGGTCTAAGGTGTCGCTACAAGATTAGAAATTCTCACCAACTTCCATTTATTGTAAAAATTAGAGAGAATTTTGACAACTTAAATATTGATTGAATTTCTAAAAATGCGTGACAAAATAAGGAAGACACAAAGTAGACTGAAATGAAAAATATCTTAACTCATATTTATGCATATGAGAGTATCTATTGGCATATTGTACTTGCACGTGTATCTGGTGGTGTATTGTATTTCTAGAAGATTAGAAATCCCTACCATTCGCCCCTATTTCTTATCAAAGTTAAAGAGAATTTCGATAATTAAAATATTAGTCTATATTTCAAAATATGATTTAAAATTTTATATGAAAAAAAATGAGAAAATAAAAAAGAAACTAAGAAAAGTGAAATGAAAAATATCATCAATTATATTTAGGCATGCGAGAGTATCTATCGTTATGTTGTACTTGAATGGTCATCTTGATTTGAAAGTTATGATCTTAGTATACTTTCAGAGATTCAAAAATTAATTTATTATAAGTAAAATATGATTGAGAAGGGTATATGTGATAAGTTATATGGTTCATTAAATGATAAAATAAAAAAGATAGTGAGGCAAGCAAAATGTAAAATATCTTAACACATATTTAGTAGTATATGCTAGGACTCTTTAATATGTTGAATTTATAATCAAAAGTAAGGTCGCTTATAGCATTTGCCACTTGTGTTTTGGCATAACAAATGTCAGTTTATTTTGACTAGCTATTGCAGTAAATAAAAGGGGTGGATAATTTTTTAAAATTGTAGATTCCGGATGTGCATCAAAGCCAATTTATTAAATGTTCTCTAAACTATTGACTATTTGAAATAAATGTCAATCACCATAACAAATAAAAGTCATTGTTTCCGAGAAGGTAGGGTTTATTTATTTTTTTACCCTTCGGCGATCTCTCGTCACTACAAACTGTCACACCCGGTGACAATCGACAGTGTTGCTGTGGTTTACATGGGCCGTCTGTTTGTAGTAGTCAAGTAGAAGTAACATATTTTCCAAAATTTTTATAATATAGATTGGAAGAAGTTAATATATAAATATTCAATATTAGTTAAAAATTAATCAAAATTTAGAATGGTTAAAGAAAGTATGGACAATACGTTTCAATCCCGAATATTACATATTAACAATAAATTTAGTCCCTAAAATTTACTAAAAAGATATTTACTATCCAAATTTAACCGCCTTTAATCAGTTTTTGTCTGCTGAACTATATAAATACATAAACTTAGTCATTAAATTTGAGTATCAACTTAGTACATCAAATAATAATTTAAAGATAAAAGGTAATGGTTTTCTTGTACACAATATTTAAAAAGGTAATGGTATTTATGTAGATGCAAATGCTCTAAATGCTCTAAGACTGGAGTTTCGATAATTCCTCAACAAACCGAGAATCATGCCTTGAATGCTAAATCAAGCGATCAAGCGCTATAAACAAGTTTGCAACAACAAGGGTATATAGGATTTAATTTATGCTTAAATGTAAATTTGATTAAGGCTCTTTAAAATGAATCAAACACGTTTTCAAATCAAACAGTTTTTCAGAAAACGTCAAAGACTGTGTTTTCTCTATAGAAAAGATTTTTCTTAATGTTTGTAAAAATGAAGTTAACCTTGGTTTGCATTAGAAACAGTCTTTTTCAATGTATATTCGAATATAAGGGTTCTTGAATTGAAATATGAATATTCTGACTAGTATATTCGAATATATATTCGAATATAGCTTGATATATTCGAATATGATGTGTTGCCTTGGTTTCTCCATTTTCCAAAATCAATATATTCGAATACATATTCGAATATGATCTTCTTCCTTTGCATCACAACTTTCCAGAATCATAATATTCAAATACATATTCGAATATGGATCCTCCATATTCGAATATATATTCGAATATAAAAAGCCTTGAATTCAAAACTTAAATGGCAGAAACTCCATATTCGAATACATATTCGAATATGCAAGTGTCATATTCGAATACATATTTGAATATGTTAATGAACTGATGTGTATTTTCATCTGCCATTTCTGCGGTCTATAAAAGGGGCTTTTGACGAAAATCACTACACACCCTTGCAAGCTTATTACTGAGTGAAAAAGTGCTTTTATCATCGATTCTCTTAAATCAAGGGTCTTGTGCTTTGCTTAAGGCTTTCTTTGTCTCTCCATTATCTTGTTTGTTTCATTATACAAAGAGCCTTTAATCAAATACACTTAGTGCTTCAAGTTGTATCATTTACTCTTTCAAGAGCTTCATATTTGTAAGTCCAAATTAAAGTGTTGAGTGAAGGTGAGGAATCCTTCTTGTTTATTGAAGGAGTGGTATCCTTCAAAGGGTGTGCTATCCCTAGTTTGAGGTCCTTGCAACCGGTGGGGTATCCAATTGTGATGGGTGCTCTTAGCTTGTTGAAGTTAATACAAGAGTTCTCGCGTGGCGGAGATTCGAAGATTGGACATAGGTCACAAAGTGGTTTATGGCTGAACCAGTATAAAGCTTGGTACTATTCTCTCTATCTCTTAAACTCCTGTTTTTGTGCATTTCATAATATCTTGGTATTCAAATTTATCTTCATTTAATCTTATATATCAACTAAAATATAATTCTTTCAAGCTTTGCTATTATTTGTAAAAGATTTACGAAAAAGTTTTTAAGCTCAATTCACCCCCTCTTGAGCATATATAGTAGGAAGAAATTAATAAGGTTGAAAATTGCTATTCAATGTTAGGAAGAAATTAATTAGGGTTGAACGTAGCTAGTAAATGTTTTTTTCTTTCTCATTTTTTACAAGGGGTTTTCAATTCTTTCTTTGGGGGTTTACTAGTATTTGATATGTGTGTCATGCACAACTCGGATTATTTAATATGTTGAACTGATAATTAGTAGTGAGCTAGATTGTTTAGCTTATAGCATCCGTCACTTGTATTTTGGTGTAACAAAATGTTACCCCATTGTGATTAGTTATTGTCGTGAATAAAATAGAGGGATAGTTTTACAGAAGTGAGGATTCTGGATGTGTCTCAGTCAATATTCCACCCCTTCAGCCACCTCTTGTCAAATTGTTGCACCCGGTCACTATAGACCTTGTTGCATTGAGTTACGTGGGTCGTTTGCGTGTCATTGTCAAGCAGAAGTAATATATTTTTCAAAATTTTAAGAATATTGAATCGAAGAAGTTAATTTATAAATATATTTTTAGTTAAAAATTAAATCATAATTAAAAATAGTTGATCAGTTTGGTTCAAGAAATTATGAAAAATACATTTCAATCTCTAATATTAGCATTTGACAATAAATTTAGTTCCGAGAATTGAAAAGAAAAATTTACAATCCAAATTTAACATCCCTTAATCAATTTATAGTCTACCGAAATATAAAAAATACATTAACGTAGTCATTAAAATTCACTATCAACTTAGTACATATAAAAACTAATATAGTACTACCTCTGGTCCTTTTTATAGGACCCCTAACCAATTCACAAGGATTAAAAAAACTATTAAAAACCTTATTTAATGTCTTGTTTTTTAAAAAATATTACAATCTTCCAAGTTTACCATTATTTAAAGTGAAATTTTTTAACAAATACATTAATTGAACCCACTATTACTTCATTTATTACAAGGATAGAAAAGGAAAATACTAATAATTATCTCTTGAATTTGAAAGGGTCTTATATATAGGACCAAGAAAATTTCTCTAACGGGTCCTATAAAAAGTACTAGAGGTAGTATATTTAAGTAATAGTTGTGAGTGACAAAGCAACAACTGGCCCTAGTATCCTACTATTCAACACTTAATTCCAAACTAATATAGACATACCAAAAAGAATATAAGGATAATTTATCATTGTATTGTAAAATTCAAAATTCAGTATAAAACGTAGTTTATCTATATGTGACAAAAGAATTTATTCCTATAGCAATGTCAAATAACTGTGATAGATAATAAACCAATTGTGACCAAGAGCTTTAGCTCAAATGGTCATGTACCAAGTCATAAGGCTTTCGAGCAGGATGGGAAATGAGACTTAGTGTTTCTAAGAAGATTCTTAGTTAGGAATCTCAGCTTTTCCTCCAAGGAATCCTTGTAAGGACACTTTGCTTATTCAACAACTTTAAGAGATTTAAATATCCAAAAGATGAATCAATATGAGGAAAGGATGAAAAACTTCGATGGAAAAGGATAATTAAAGTTTCTAGGAATATTCTTAATAAGGAATCTAAGCGTATCTTTCAAGGAATCCTTCTAAGGACACTTTGTTTGTTCTACAAGTTTAAGAGATTTAAAGATAGAGATTTAAAGATCCAAAAGATGAATCAATATGAGAAAAGGATGAAAAACTTCGATGAGAAAGGAGAATTAAACTTCGATGGAAAACCTGGATGGGAACGGAGACTTAAGTGTCTAGGAAGATTCTTAGTAAGGAATCTAAGCTTATCCTCTAAGGAATCCTTGTAAGGAAACATTTCTTGTTCTACAAGTTCAAAAGATTCGAAGATCCAAAAGATGAACCAATATGAGGAAAAGATGGAAAACCTCGATGGGAAATGAGACTTAAAGTTTCTAGGAAAATTCTTAATAAGGAATCTAAGCTTATCCTCCAAGGAATCCTTGTAAGCACACTCTCATAACGTAGTTTTTGTTCAAGTTGTAATAAAACCCAAATAAGGTGTCAAAAAGATGTTGTCATTAGGATGATATCACATGGCATATGCACCACTTTGGAGAGGACTTTAGGTGACTTTTTAGTTGCCGTAGTGGTCATCTTAATGGAGAGATAGTGGAAAGAGTAGTCGTGGTCTTTAGTTGGCCACTAAATAATCCACTAATATAGACCAAAAGTTATGGCCTTGGGCTATATATAGCCATGAGCAAATCCATTGTAAACAACCTAAGTTTGGTGATCAAATACAATTTGTGAGAGTGATTCTCCTTTTTGATTCTTGAGTGATTCAAAAATTCATTTGGCTTATCAAAGGATTTCCACCCCTTTGTGTGTGTTTATGGATTTATCTTTTGACTTGAGATAAAATCCAACAAATTGTACCTATAAATATGGGTCAAATAGTAGTGATTTCCAACCCAACTTCTTAACCATATCAAGTTCCTCCTTCACCTTCCCGACAACCCTCTAATTCAACCTCTACTCAAGACTTCTTCAAAATAATGGATAGCCCCTTCACTTCTCCATGTGCCTTTTCTTCAAACTTCTTTTTTGTCTCATCCTCTGTTCTCTATTTCCTACTCTTATTCATCCTTCAGCATAACTTTTAATGGCTATACAATATCTCTTTTTTTGCATTATATGAAAAAGTAACTAACGTTTACTAATTTAATATTTTTAATTGTTAAAATGCTGCAAAGGACTCTGAATGCAAGATTGCACTAGTATTTTTATTACTTCTTCCACTCCTTATGTTCTAATCTAACCCCACATTATGCTTTCATTATAATGATCTAAATATATATTATAGATATCATTTCTTCCTTTCCTTACCTCCAGTGTTGTGACCTTCCTCAACAATATCTCTTTAATCCAAAAACTAGAATGCCAAAACTCCGAATGGGGAGGAGTATACAAATGTGAGCCAATATGGTGTGTTGGGACCATCACCTCCATACAAGCCTATTTATAGAATCACCTGCTACGGTTTCCATCATGCCCATAGCAGGTTACGCCCAAGGTTTCCACTCATATTGAGCCCACCTTATTTGATGATAGTACAATTTAAGGCATAAACATCGTAGCCGATTGTAACGATCACGGTTGAATAAGTCTAATTAATTTGAATAGCATGATATTACCCTTAATTAATATTCAGTCCATAATTATGGGAATAGGATAATTCCAACAATCTCCCACTAGGGCATAATATTAATCCGAATGATTTATATCGGAATATAACTTTAGGCACATAACTATATGCTATTCAATTTAGATTGTCTCTACAATAGGATCCATCTTATGCACCAAACTAGGAATCATTACAGCTTTTACCACTGCTATTAGTGTGGCTAAACTCCAATGACCTCCATAGTCATTTAAACTCGATGACATGGATCAAATGTGGATGAATGACATGGAAATTATATGATACATGATCTAATACATGCCTATTTGCAACTGGTCATAACTTTAGTCTTTATGGAGATAAAAAAACAATAAGCATGGTATGTTAAGAAAATTCGGATAAGCATGGAATAAGACATCTCTATTAACAAACATAATATAGAGAAAAAAATATCCAAAAAGCATAAAATAATGAGACTCCAACTAAGCTAAGGTATCGTAAGAAATGAGACCCATGCTAGTAACATGTTCATGGTACACCTTAGGGACAATAGCCTTAGTAAGTGAGTTAGCTAGCATCAAATGAGTCCCTATATGCTCTATGACTATCTCCTTTACTTTCAAGTAGTTAATATCTAAGAACTTACCCTTGATGGTATTCTTATTACTATTAGAGTACAGTACTGCCGCTTTATTGTCACAATACATTTTCAATGGTCTCACTATGCTATCTACTATCCGCAATTAAGTGACGAAATTCTGCATCCATTGTGCATGGATTGCTGCCTCGAAACAAGCCATAAATTTTCAGTTTTTCCTTTACAAAAAGGAAACAGACTCAAAACAGGAAATGAAAACAGAAAATTACAATACAAACCAAAGAGCCCCTAAAATTTTAATACTCCTGTAGTACATACTCCTTGCATAAAAGTGTGGTGGGGATAAAGAGTGGTGGGCCTGCAATACATGGTAGGTGGTGGAGATTAAGTTAAGTTTTATAATTTTTTTTTTGAAAATGGACACTTGTCATTATTTAAAATGGTGTTGTAGATTTTTCCCATAATAGAGGGTTTGTATGTGTTTTCAAATTTGACCAATCAAAATATTTCATATAGGATTAATGAATTTTAAATTAGTAGTATCAATCATAATGAATTCTAAATTAGTAAACTAGTATCAGTTTTTACAAAATAAAATATTAATCTTATTTCTTATTTATAAAAACTATAAAATAATTCTATTCTTTAATATCTTTTTTAATATATATTTTAACTTGTCATTTGAAGGTAAATTTAGATAAAAGATGATATGTTTAAAAACATTTATCAAATTAGACTTAAAAAAATAATTACCAAATTGGATCTATTCATTATTAATCTCCAATTTTCTTAAATAAAAAATAATAAAAATTCTAGTTCTGCCACATGGCGGGACCTGAATTTTTGCAATGAAAAATAATATAAAATATTAAAAAATAATTTTAAAAATTAAAAAATAATGTTAAATATTAAAAAATAATGTAAAAGTAATATTCAATATTTAAGAAACTTAATAAAAACAATATACAATATCAAAAAATTAAATAAAATATTAAAAATAATATTAAACTAATAAAAGTAATAAAATACTATTTAAAAAAAAGAAAAATAAAGGGCTTGTATGTCATTTCTAGTTTGACTAATTAAAATGTGACATGTAGGATGAATGATTTGTAAATAAGTATGAATTAGAGTCAATCATAATGAATTTTAAATTAGTAAACTAGTATCAATTTTTATAAAATTATAAATAGACCTATTTCTTAAAAAAATTACCAAATTGGGTCTATTCACTGTTTATCTCCAGTTTTTTTAAATAAAAACAAATTTAGGTGCCATCACATGGTGGGACTTGGATTTTTGTATCAAAAATTAATATCGAGGATTGAAAAAATTAAAATATTGAAAAATAATATAAAATAATATTCGTTATTTAAAAATTATTTTCAAAACTAAAAAATAATTTATAATATTAAAAATATTTAATATATTAAAAAGTAAAAAAAAAAAGCAGATATATCCTAAGTACGTGGTAATGTGAAACTTGTACTTAAAATTTTTGTTAGTTGAGTTTAAAACTTCAAAGTATGGTAACTTCTGATATACTTTTTAGATTTGAGCTTATTATATATTGATATTGATATCTTGACGCCATCTATGCACGGTAAATCCCCTTTGAATTCTAAAAAAGGTGATTTTCTATAGTTTTTTAGTTACGCTTTAAATTTTAATTAGAAATTTTTTATGTTGCATAATATGATTTTTGGATATTTATCATGCATGTGTCATATGAAATCATTTTACATTTAGTTCCCATGGTTAGACTTTGAATTTTTGTTTGACATTTTTTATTGCATGACATGATTTTAGGATATATCTGATATGTTTTAATTTTTTTAATATTTTACATATTTTGTATAATTTAAAAATATTTTTTAAATATTATTTTATTTTCAGTTATTAAAATTTTTTTTTTATTTTTATTAGTTTAATAGAGTTTTCATGTGGAGTTTGAAATCTCTATTGGCTTCTCAATCTTAATTGCAATCTAGTCCTTGTAGTTTATTCTATTTGGAATTAATTGGGTCTTTCTACTAAATTCTATATAATCAAGGACTTAGGTTCAATTTTTAATAAATAGCCTTGTGCTCAGAATACCCATTCTACACCCACCTTCACTCAAACACCCACTCATCCTTTTCTCCCCACCTCACGCCCTCACTCCCTCACTCTTATTATGTTGGAAAAAATGGAGGAGAACAATGATGTTGTAGTTTGAGACGTGTTGATAAACACTATCCTAAAGGATTTATCCGGTGTTAATACCGCAAATCCCCCAGGATATAACAAGCTCTTCCGATATTAATCGGGATGCAGAATCTAGCGAGGAATAATAACAATATAATCCAGAATATGTTTAGAAAGGGAAGCTCGAATTAGAGAGAAGAATGATTTTGGTGTGTCTCAAAAGTGAGGTGAGGCTTCTCTTATATAGGCTAGACACCTGTTAATTCCTATGTAAAACGTAAATTACAAGGATTGGACGATAGCCTATGATTGGTTTTTAACTTGTGTAGAAGATTAATATGGACGGTTGACGATGCACTAATATGGACGCTGGAGGTAAAATCTAAGTTTGGACGGTGCCGTAAAAACCAATGATACACTTAAATTTTTGAAATACACAAATTTTACAACAATCCCCCACATATTTCAAAAGTTTAAGTTTGAACAAAGGGCTAGAATGAGGTATATTCTTGGGTCATCTCAATGTGCACAATAGTTTCGAATCTGGTGTCTTTTGGACTATGAACCACACCTAGATTGATGATACTTAACACACAAGTGAATTGGTGGAGCAAGCTCTATGAACCAAGACACTTTAGTGTGTGATAAAGGTCTACCAATCCTATTGCACCCCCACAATTCTCGCTGTTATCGCTGTTTTACGCAAATAGGCCATGCGCGCGCCCGAGATTCAAGAGTGCTCTAGAGATTTTGCCACGATCTCATGCAAGCGGCCCCACTTGACACTCAAATAGGTGATTTCATCAAGTGTATGCTGCAACTCATACACTACCCATAAGGGCTATGAAGATCATTAAAAGCATTTATGCTTGTCCTCACAGTGATGCAGTCTAGGACTTCACACACCATAGGAATGGACAAAATAAACAGTGCTAGCAGAATTAACTAGTGACTTGTTATTACCCATATGAACCTTTTTCATGGGATCTCCAATCATAAAGGTTGGGTTACCATCACCGTTAATTCCAAATGGCTAAATATAAGTCCCATTCCCCTCGGTGTTCTTTTCACTAGCTTATAGCTAAGTGAGGACAGTCAAATTAAATTGACCTCACATAATTTAGTAGCTACTTTTACAAAATTATAATGTACGTGTACACGTTGCAAGTAATTGCATCACATTTGCCTTTTTGACAATCATTACATAGAAGACATAATTTTCTTCTTACACTGTTGTCATTTGACAACCCCGACATATAAATATGGAAGTCTCAATTTCTTAGTGCCATAGGGCATCCTTGACAAATAAAAAGTATGGAAGACTCAATTTTCTTCCATAGGTTATTTGCTGAGAGAAATTATTTGCCAACCAATCACAGCGTGTTATATAGGTCTACTTGGATAACTTCCAAGTGACAACAATTTCATGAAATTGATAAACTCACTTAACAATTTATACTCATATGAATCAAATCAATTCATCACTATGATATAGTGGATCCTCCTCAAAATTAAATATAACATTACCAAAGTTCTCTAACTTATGAGTATCACAAAAGAAAATATTATTATGTTAAACTCGTTACTCTCAAGTCAGTGAATGAATCTGCTTACATCGAGCCTCTCTCTCTCCATTCATGATATGAGAAGCATTGTGGTACTCAAGTCAACCTCTTACTCACAATTAATATCACTAAAACTGTGCACATACACATACCAATCAACACATAATTTGCTCTTATAGAGTGGCACATTATCACAATTTAAACTGGACAAACTATCAGTGTTGCTTATATATTTTATCTAAGTCAAAGTATGCCTCTGAAATAAAAATTATACTCTAATCATTTTAGGCACACTTACTCAACTTGATAAGTGTCTTCATTATGTAAACACGCTCAATCATCATACTGTTGAGATAAAACTCATCTATGAGATTAATATCAAACAAACTAATATCTATAAAGTTTCATCCATTTTTCATACATATCCCAATTATAACATTTCTATAATATTAAGTCCATCATACTAATTTTTCATAATATAACTCACAATAGTTCTATTGAAAAATTTACACCCAACTCATAGGAAAATAATTCTCTCAATTTTCCTTTTTCTTTTCAATCACCACACTACACACTAACACATTGGGATACAATAATACTTTCTTGTCTCTATTTTCACAACTCAATACTACTGCTTATCATTTTTCAACCATCACAAATGAGAATAGTATGTTATACTTATTTATAAAATTCTTTATATGATAATAAGACTATATGGATAAGCATATCAAAAAGATTAGCAATTAAGTTTTCTTAACATTTAAATCAATATTTTGAATTTTTCCTACAAGTTCAAACATTCATAAATAATACACATAATATATATTGACTCATATCAATAGAAGCTTCCTTATCAGAAGCTCTGTGCTCTTCTCGTACTTTTGGATCTCCCTCATAGCCACCCTACCTGCCCTGAAACGGTGAGGCTTTTTCACGCCTAGCTTGTTTGGATTAATTGATGCTTGGGTTAATAATTTATGATTTCATTGCACTTACATATTTTTCTAATTCTCTCTATTATCTTTATGCTTTTTTGTAGATAAAGAAAATGCAAATTGTGCATGAAGAAGTGAGATGTTGAAGCAACTGTGTGTTAATGGATGTGAAGGTGGAGAGTATTTATATGGTGGAGATTGTGAAAAGGGGATGGCGGGAATTTTGAAAGGATATGTTTTGGTTTGTGAAATTTTTAGAGAGCCAAAAGAACAACCGTTGATGAGTTTCCTAATCAACAGATGTAGTGGTTCATAAGATGAAGCCACGGATCGTCATCTCCAGCTGTGAGAAATTAAAACCTCCAATAGCCATGTGCCACGTGTTCATAAATGCAATGACTAATGTAGTAAGTATCACCCAAGTATTGAAAAGAAACCCCTAATTGGGGCACCCAACAATCCTCTAGCGACAATTGGCAGCAAATGAGACCCCCCTTTCCCCCCAAAAATTTTGGCTCCCTCAGCCTCTAAGCTTTCCTCGATTTTGAATTGAATCATTTTGGATTATTTTGTATCATCTGAAAAAAAAGATACTCTCTCTCTCAAAATTTCACTTTGCCTCTTCCTCTCCTCCCACCTTCTTCACTTTTCTCTCACTTCCTCTCTCTGTCTCTTCCGTTCTTCCTCTCCTACCCCATCTTCTCCATTAATTGTTCATCATCTTCTCAAACTCTCTCCGTCTTGCTCTCTTCTCCGCACACCTCCATCTCGCTCTCCATCTCCTCTTATTCTCCCTATTATCTCGCTCTGCATGTCTTCCTTTTCCTCATATTTAGGGTTTGTGTGATTTGAATTTGTGTTTTGTGTGGGTTTGGAAAGGTTTAGGATTTAAGGGTTTCCTCTCCACTTTGTGTATCACTAAAGCCTCCTCCCCCACCGTTGTTTGCCTCCAATCTTCACCTTGCGCCGCCGTAGCTTGGATTTTGTTTGCATCGATCACAAGTTTGTCTACTTTTTCCTTTTTCTTTTAGTTTCCTACTCTTTTGTGTATTACTCTCTTCTACTGTCTTATTCTCCCTATCTTATTCATTTATTTTGTGTCTCTTTCCATGGTTGCTAGCTTGCTTGGATTGATTGATGCTTGGGTTAATAATTTATGATTTCATTGCACTTACATATGTTTTCTAATTCTCTCTATTATCTTTCTGCTTTTTCGTAGATAAAGAAAATGCAGATTGTGCATGAAGAGACAGGTAAATGGTAATAAATTAAATATTTTCTAAATTATCACAAAGTGAACGAACTTGTGTTTGTGATAATGGTTTATGATTTAGCAGTTTTTGACATTATAGGGGATCTTTAGATTTCTTGAATGTATGGACACTACATGGAGGTTTTGTTAGATTTGATTTAATAATGTCATCTGAATAATGTAGGCTCTAATTGTTTTCTCAGTTTTTTTCCTACTCATGGACCTTAGTGAGTAGTCACCATGAGTGTTTGTTCGTCGATCTCGAATGATACGGAATAGAATTATCTGGGTGAACTCGGTAAGTGCAGAGATGGAACAAAATGATTTTATATATGGGCTTGGTATTCCTAGCTGAGATATGACTAATAATGTATTTCTTTTCTATTGCATCCTTTGTATCCATTTTTTAGAGTTTGGATGCAGCAAGTTTTTGTTAATCACTGCAAATTGATTGTTACTAATTTTTTTAGCCTCTACTCCATATGTTGTAACTTCTTCTGCTTCTTTTTTCAATGGCTTATCTTTTCTACCTTTTGGAGTGGTGAGTCTTGATGTACTTAGGGAGTTATTTTTCAATTTCCATTTTATTGTTTTTTTTTTTGTTATACAACCGGTACACGGACAATATAAATTTTTAGTCACAATTGTTGTGTTGTTATTGGAAATATGTTATGGAGATGCTTATTAATTTTTTTTTTATCCTTTTGTTGCAGAAATTCTTTCTTCAGGGTAGGCTCATAGTTGGACCGGAACTTTGTTACCCTCTTCTCTGTTTTGGTTTCCACGGGAACCTGAAACTTTGATATTGCATTCATTTAATTTTCTATCCAGGGTATGTCTCAATTTAATTTTTGAATAATATTTTCCAGATTTCAGCTTTATTTCTTCAATTGTCTTTCTTGAACATAAATTCGTGACCTATATAACATTATCTCTAATTGTCTCAATATGAATTTGATATTCACTTGAATTTGCCAAAGGAGGAATGGATATTCAATTTTCGTGTCATACCTTTTACTCATTATGCTTCCCAATAAGTTTGAATTGTGCATTGCATTGTTTATTCATTCTAGCATATTAATGTAAGTAGTTAATTATCAGCTTTATATGTCATTGTTTATGTTAGTTATGTTAATATTCATGTAAATATTCATTGTACTATATTCTGATTCCTTATGTTTTTTCAGAGGTTTGCATGAGAAATGTTTTGAGAAATGAAAAAATAGCAGGATATTTGACAGAAAGATGATAGAAAGCAAAGACTTAGAACCGCAAAAGAAATTAAAGCTGCTTACAAAAATAACTAGGGTAATCATTAGCTATCTATGCTTTTTGTCTTTGATTTAATACTATATTGTTTTCAATGAGCTAAATATATTAATTAATCCCTTATAGCATGATGCTTTTTCAGTTGATGCACAAGCAAGAAACAAGCTTATGGAGAGGGGAGAAAAATTGGAGGTAGAAATTTATCTGATCTCAGTCATGTCATCTTTCACAACTTTTATAACAAAAACTTGTTGCACTTAATTCTTGAAAAAAAACATGGAAAACTCATAATAATTGATGATTAATAGATGATTATTTTGGTATTTTTTTTGTTACAGCCTCTGCTTTGATTTGGAAGTAGGTCATTGTTCCTTCTTTATAAACCATTTCATTAACATGCATGGCTCAGTTTTTCCCCCTTAATATCACAAGTTTCCGATTATGCAAAGGAATTGGAGGAGATGGAGCATACATGAAAACAAGAATTTATTGCATCACTGCGAAGGTTTGGGAGCTGGCCTAAAACATGTTTAACATCATACTTCATTGCAGTGACAACTACTATAATTGTACTTCCAAAAAAGCTTTGGTGTTTCAAGAACAAGTAATGTTTGAGCATATCCTCCAATTCCACTATAATTGGTAGTTTGTTTAGGGATATATATATTTAAGTGTATTAATCTATCGATAATATACAAATTTACATGTGTATACTATATATAATTTATACTTTTCAATGTTATTATCATTATCATAAGTACCATCAAACTCATTTATATATGTTATTGTATATTTATTATAAAATATTTAAAAGCAAATTAACTCAAACACAAAAATGACCCGTTCACCGTTTTTTTTCTTGGGTTTCATGTTGTGTTAAATAATCCAATTTTTTTTCATGTTTAGTATTTTTTTTGTTCTAGTTCGGCACGGGAGAAATTGTGTCTATACAAAAGTTTTGAAATTTGGAAAGGTTCTTAATGCAATGTTTATTAAGGTGAATTTTTTCTTAGTTTGATCATTATGTGTATTTTGAAGTATATAAAACTTATTAAATATTTTAATTTTGATTGCGCTATTGTTTATTCATTATAAGACATTACTATAAACTTATAAATGCGTCATCGAAGACCCGAGCGAACATGTTCAATAATTTTGAGATTACACCACACAAATTGTTCTATCGATGGGAATTTACCATTCAGAGTTTGTGATGTAAGTTGATGGATTTTTTGAGAAATATAAAGCTGCCATTCTTTTATCTTTTTGTTTGTGATGTCAATTCATTTTTCACAAATGATTGTTACCGATGGCTGGATCAAGTATTTTATTTTTTGTATCTTAGATTTCATGTATTTTTTGTTAATCATATCAATGGATGGTAATTGTCTTACAAAATTTTGCGTCACACTCAAAACAGAAGCATCGAAAACCCGTGCCAACACACAGGTACCGTACTAGTCAAAAGAATGTTATTTATATTTAAGGATAATTAGTTAATTACACTAACTTTCTTTGAGATTTGTCCATAGTATATTTACTTTCTTTAGTTTTAAAATTACACTTATTCTCTTAAGAACGGTTTATATGGAAAAAAAATTGATAAACCACCACAATTTTCAATATAAATAAACCTTCCAAGACTTCTTATAATTCAAATGTTTTCCAAAAATGCACTATGATGCAAAGAAAATTTTAATGATCAAAGTGTGACCTACTTAACATGTATTTAAAATATATATACATATAACTCATTGATTGAGAAAAGAGTATAACTCATACGGAAAATACTATCTCATACAAAGAAATTAGTAGTATCCACTTGAAACTTTCTCACATTGCATTTATTCTCTGTCATAAAAGCCCATCTCTTTTGGACTTATTTCACCTGCACATAGACAACCCATGGTTAAATATACTTATTAAAGTACAACAAATCTAAAGTACATCTTTAAAATAATTGTCAAGCACTTCAACTACAAAACTGTACATAAAAAACTACATACAAGAATTAATCTCAAAGCCTTTGTATAATTCCTTGTACAAACAATGGAGCTATGATTATACCATAGTACTAGAATTTAGCAAGGACCAGAATTGTGTTTTATATGAGGAAACTTTCTACACCAATCAAATCATTTTTCTTAAATTTCTTATAATTGATTCCACAAACAGTCATTATGTTTTGCATGAAAAAATGGTAAATACGTTAGAGCTAGGAAGCTTTAAATATTCAAAAGACTTTTTGGCTTCAGGTCGGTGCGTATTAGGTGTAATTCATGCATATCTGAAACTTGAGAAATAAGAATTAAAATTGGAAATAAAATAAAGATCAAGAATAATCCACATAATAAAACATGAGAAATTAACTAAATGTCAAGAATAATCCACATTCCACACACATACTACAACTGTAGTTGATTGGCAAGTAAGAGTTATTAGGATAGAACGTGAGAAATAAATTGAAGGTAAAAAATAATTCACATACATGCTATAGATTCCTAAAGTTGTCATCCAAATTCCCAAACAAGATTCACAGAAAATGGTCAGTATTTATTTCTCTAAAAAAGAAAATAAGCTTGGCCTAAGCTTCTCAAAAACCTAATAACATTAAAATGTATTGAAAGGAATGTTTCTACTTTGCAAGTATATTCAATAAATGCAAATCCAAGAGAAGAATGACAGCCCTCAACTAAATTACAAAAGAACTAAATCTGCAGAAGGAGCATTTAGTTAATACAATAACAAAGTTACTGCAAATATAACCCAGAAAAGAACAGACTAGTAAAAAAGAATTACCACTGGGGTATGGGCCTTAAATTTGACACAATAGATGCATCTACAAGATCCCAGAAATAGATGAAGCCATCCTCAGAGCTACCGTCCACATGAGCATCCATATTGGTAAGGCAGAGTTTGGCTACATTGACAACCCGTTCACCCCTTGGATCATGTCCCATGCATTACCTCATGGTTTCCAGTTCACGAAGCAGCTAAAATAGTATGACGGGACGAAGGACCCGACCATGCATGTGAGTACTTTCGAAAAAGCCATGTATTTCCAAGGGGACAATGAAGCCATTGTATGCCGGGCTTTCCCTTTGACATTATCAGAAGCAGCAAGCCGATGGTTTTCTGATCTCCCGCCACAGTCTATCAACAATTGGAAGACCCTTAAAGATAAGTTTGTTTTGCACTTTACCAGTAGTAAAAGACAGTTTAAATCCGAATTTCATTTATAAACAATTAAATAAATGAAAGACGAATCTCTAAGGGAATATATAACTCGGTTTAATAACGAAGTGTTGGAGGGTAAAAATGTCGAATCTAACTTTGTCAAAGGATTATAACCAGGCGCCTTTGCCAAAGCCTTAGCCGGCGAGAAGCCAACGTCCATGGACGACTTGAAGGCTAGAGCCGAAAAATGGATTAGAATTGAAGAATGGGAAAGGGCCCAGGCAGCCCAAGCCGCCAAAAAAGATGACAAAGGGAAGAATCAGCAGAACCCCCAATCTCGGGGAAAGGAGGATAATGCCCAGGACAAACCGCCGAAAGGCCCCTGAGGAATGTTCAATACTTACAACCCGCTGACCGTATCACCAGCGATGGTTTACAAGGAGGTAATGAATTCAGAGATAAGGGATAGACCTCGACCTCTCACGAACCCAGGGCGGTTTCAGAACCGCTATTGTCATTAACACCGAGAAAAGGGCCACTCAACGAACGAGTGCATCCAGCTGCGGGATGCCATTGAAAAGTTGATTCGTCAAGGGAGGCTTAGAAATTATACTCAAGAGTCCAATGATAGAAGAGACCGTAGGCAAAGCCCCAATCCCCGGGAGCGACGACCGAGATCACCACAAGTCAACAGGCACCCGCGACCTGAAGCTCGAAATAGATCTTGGAGCCCTAGACGTAATCAAGGATCCCCGCAAAGATGAGTAATCCAGGTCATAGCAGGGGGAACAAGTTGGAAGGGTTTGGAAGATAGAAAAAGAAACCGTGATGCCAGGGACTCGTGCTCATAGGTGGCCCAGGAAAATAACCCACTACTATCCTTTTCTGATGCTGAACAGGTCAGAGATAACGAGCCATTGGTGATTGCCGTAAACATGGCGGGATTTGAAGTTCACCAGATTTTCATAGATCAAGGAAGTTCGGTGGATATTATGTTTTGGAGCCTGTTTGACAAGTTAGGCCTAGGCTCCAAGGACTTAACCCCTCACAAAGGCAGTCTGATCGGCTTCAGAGGAGACACTATATATAATGCCGAAGGGATATGTCGATCTGAAAGTCCTTTTTGGGCAAAAGCCACGCACCAAGGCAGTAATGACCAAATTCATCGTGGTAGATTTCCCATCGGCTTATAACGCCATACTAGGACGCCCGACTTTGAACCACTTGGGCGCCATCGTCTCAACTATACATTTGGTTATGGAATTTCCTGGGGAAGATGGATCCGTTATCACAATAAGGGGAAAAGGTATTTGATAAGTGCAAATTAGTGTGTTTATATAATAAAGGATTTGCACTTATCTTCTCTAGAAATTACATGTTTTATACATAATTTCACCCTTTATCTTTACTTTGTGAGTTTAAGAGTAAATAAGTGGTAATAATAGGTTTTCTAACTTAGAAATGTATTTTCAGGTGTTTTTGGAGGCAAAATAAGAAGATCAAGTTGCTGGAGCATATAAGAGGCCAGCGCTCGAGAGCCATACCAATGCTCGAGCGTTGGAAGCTGAGGAACATAGGATCCTTTCTGCCAGTGTAAATGCTCTGGCGCTCGAGCGCCACACCAGGGCTCGAGCGCCAGAATACGTTGAGCATTGGATCCTCTCTGCCAATAGTAATGAGCCTGGCGCTCAAGCGCCACACCAGGGCTCGAGCGCCAGACGCATTAACCAGGCAATTAAGCTCATTAACCAGCACGTGTCAGGCCAGCGCTCAAGTGCCAAGAGGGCGCTCGAGCACCAGACCCCTGCCCAAAACACCTATAAATACAACCTTTGAGAAGTTAGGGAACATATTGAATTGTATAGAAATAAACCACAAAGTTTAGGCTTTTAGTCAAAGTTCTAATACTCTTAGGTTTAGTCCTTGAAGTTCATGGCCTTGCTAGGCTAAACTTTCCACCGGGATTGAATGTAATTACTTCGTCTCTTGTTTCTTTCAATTGATAGTTTATATTATTTATGAATTGGAGTTCTTCTTCTGCTCTTCTTTTCTTGGTTTAAGTTTGATCACCTTTTGCCTTGTGTTAGTTTATTTGCACAATTGGAAAATTGGTTTATAAACGGATTTGGAGAAAAACTCTCATAAAACCTTCTAGTCTAGGGATAGATGGAAGTGTTTATGATTGCTTTATACTCTATTTAATGCAAGACTTAGTTCCTAAAGCGCCAAGGGATTGGGCTCTAGAAAGTAGTGTCTTAGAATCAAGTGACAAAGGGATTTGCACTTGTGACATTGAGTATGCATCTTTTCTTATAATATTTATCTTTTATTGAAAGAAACAAGGTGAAGTAAAGAAACTCAATCCCAGCTGACTTGTTATCTTATTTGTTTATCTCTTTATCTATTGTTTATTTTATTTCCCATTCACAATCTTGATATGTTTTTGAACAACTTGTCAACTTAATTCTTAATTGAATTAATCCAAGTGCTCCCTGTGGACGATACACATATAGTCACTATACTGAAACGAGTTAACCATTTCCAGCACCATTAAAAGGCTAACAATAGTGACGTTAGGCGATGTTACCAGGAGAGCCTTAAAATCATGAAGACGCCAATAAAACCCACCGAAGTTCATATGGGAAAGGGTAAGAAGAAAATGGAGCGCCGGGACTTGCCACATGAGGCGGGGGTAATGATGACCAACCTAGATCCCCGCGCAGATTTTGAAGAGCAGTTGCCCCAACCAAAGGGAGATCAGATTCTTATCCAGATAGGGCAGAAAGAAGACCAAACAGTGAAGGTAGGAGCAAATTTGCCGCCAGTCATCAAAGGGTGACTTATTGACCTCCTCAAAAGAAAATAAGATTTATTCGCTTGGGTCTCGTCCGATATACTGGTAGTTAAACCAGATTTAGCATGTCATCGTCTGTCCATCAAACCGGGATGCACACCAGTAGCCTAGATAAACCGTAGATTGGGATCGGAGCGAACAGAAGCCATCGAGAAATAAGTGAAGGAGCTCCTCGATGCCGGGTTTATGCGCGAGATCCGTTACGCGGAATGGCTCTCAAATGTAGTAATGGTAAAAAAGGCCAACGGGAAGTGGCGAATGTGTATATATTACACCGACCTGAACAAAGCTTGTCCAAAAGATCCTTTCCCACTCCCATGCATTGACAAGTTAGTAGACAACTCGGCGGGATACAAATATCTATCTTTCATGGATGCATACTCGGGATACAACCAGATACCCATGCACCCCGATGATCAGGAGAAAACCGCCTTCATTACCGACGAGTGTATTGCTATAACATGATGCCATTCGGTCTGAAGAATGCCGGCGCTACTTACCAGAGAATGATGAGCAAAGTCTTTGTAGGACAGATTGGCCGGATCCTGGAAGTCTACATTGACGATATGATAGTCAAAACTCCGGAACATGAAGACCCGGTGGCGGATCTGGAGGAGACTTTCGGTCAAATACGCAGGTATGATCTCAGATTGAATCCGAATAAATGTACTTTTGGTGTAGAAGCTGGTAAATATTTGGGATTTATGTTAACCAACCGGGGGATCGAGGTCAACCCGGACAAGTGTAGTGCTGTTCTAAAAATGTAGAGTCCCACAACTATAAAAGAAGTCTAGCAAGTAACGGGAAGGATAGCAGCCCTAACCCGTTTCCTGCCGGCTTCGGCCCAGAGATGCTTGCCTTTCTTCAAAACGCTTCGTAGCAATTTTGAGTGGAATGCAGAATGTGAACAAGCATTCCAAGAGCTGAAGGGGGTCTTAGCGTCGCTCCCAGTTTTATCAAGACCAGATCCCGGCCAAATCGTGTATGTATACTTGGCGATATCTGATGAAGCGGTAAGTGCTGCCTTAATCAAGGAAGAATCCCGGACCCAGAGTTCGGTATACTTTGTTTCCAAAGCTTTGCAGGGATCAGAGTTGAATTATTAAAGGCTAGAGAAGGTTGCTTATCAGGCGTCAAGACGTTTGCGTCCATATTTCCAATGTCATCCTATCACGGTTCGCACCAAACAACCGATGAGGCAAATCTTGCATAAACCTGATCTCGCCGGAAGAATGATGGCTTGGGCAGTAGAGCTTTCACAATATGATATATCTTATGAGCCAAGGCAAGCGATAAAAGCACAGGTCTTAGCAGAATTTATAGCAGAAATGACACATCTTGGGGACCAAAACCAGGGATCCTGGATGATATATGTGGATGGTTCTTCGAATCTTAAGGATTCCGGAGCCGGGATTTTAATTGAAAACGATCAAGGAGTGGCGATCGAATATTCCCTCAAATTTGAATTCCCGACTTCCATTAATCAAGCGGAATACGAGGCGTGTTTGGCGGGAATAAGAGTAGCCAAGGAATTGGGAGCTGCAGTAGTGACATTGTGTTCAGATTCTCAGCTGGTAGTGTCTCAAATCAACGGAGATTACCAAGCAAAGGAACCTTTAATGCAGAAGTACTTCACCCTGGTCAGAGAAAACTTGGTGGGATTTTCTATGTTTGAAATTAAGCATGTCCCACGCTCGGAGAACAGTAGGAGGGATTTGTTATCAAAGCTGGCGAGTACTAAGTCGGCTTTGGTCCTACGTTCAGCGGTAGAAGAAGTCATCCCGGCCCCAGGGGCGGTTCACGACATAGAGGATGAAGATTGGAGGACTCCGTTGAAGAGTTATATTGCCAAAGGGATTTTGCCCAACGATCAGAAGGAAGCTAGACAGATTGTCCAAAATTCGACAAGATACGCTGTAATTGAAGGGCATCTTTTCAAAAAAGGGTTATCCACACCATTGCTCAAGTGTATCGGACCTTCCGAAGTCTGGTACATATTAGCAGAAGTACACGAAGGAAGTTGTGGACATCATATCGGCGGGAAGTCCCTAGCAAGAAAGTCCTTGCGGGCATGATATTTTTGGCCTACAATGAACATAGATGTGGCGGCATACGTAAAAAAGTGTCAGAAATGCCAGGAACACAGTCCTCTCACACGCGTTCCCACCGAAAATTTGCATAGCATCTCAACGCCTTGGCCCTTCCGCACTTGGGGTTTGGACCTTGACCATTCACTCCCGCGGCAGGTCAGTTAAAACATTTAATTGTTGCTATTGATTATTACACTAAATGGATTGAATTGGAACCCTTGGCTAGCATAGCATGTATAAAAGTTCAGAACTTTGTTTTCCGCCAAATTATATGTCGCTTTGGTATCCCAGCAGAGGTTATTTGTGATAACGGGACCCAATTCACTGATAAGGAGTTTCGAGAAATGTTAGTAGGGCTTCATGTCAAACCGTACTTCGCTAGTGTGGAGCATCCCCAATCAACGGCCAGGCGGAATCTGCAAACAAGGTCATTTTAACTGGCCTTAGAAAGCGGTTTGAGAAGGGAGGAGCAAGTTAGACAGAAAACTTATATCAAGTGCTTTGGAGCTACAGAACTACGCCCCACAGTACCACTGGAGAAACTCCTTTTAGAATGGTGTATGGATCTGATGCAGTTATCCCGGTGGAGATTGGCCATCCTTCTTGGCGAGTGATGTATCCCGCCGAAAATAATGAGCAGTTACTTCGTGAAGATTCTGATATGATAGATGAAGTCCGGGAAATCACCAGAATAAAAGAACTGTCAAGGAAGCAGCAGATAGCACAAAGATACATTAAACGGCTTAAAAAGCCGAAAGACCAAGGTCCCTTCAAAGAAGGCGATAAAGGTCACGACGACATTAAACGGCTTAACAAGCCGATGACCAAGGTCCCTTCAAAGAAGGCGATAAAGGTCACGACGACATTAAATGGATTAACAAGCCGAAGATCAAGGTCCCTTCAAAGAAGGCGATAAAAGGTCACGATGACGCTAGACGGCTTACAAAGCTGAAGGCCAAGGTCCCTTCAAAGAAAGAGATAAAGGCCACAGGCGACATCAAAGAATGACGACTTTAGAAATCAAAGATGCTACTACTAAAAGGTACGGACAACATGTGATCATTAGATAAGAATTCAACCGGATTTCTTAATCGAAATTCGTCATGATTACAAGCCGGAGGCCACAAATGAAAACTCACTAGTAAATGTTACCAAATAAAACAAAACATTAAGCCTCCATGCCATCATCGCTCGAATTAACGGCGACATCACCTTCTTCTTGAAGAGGAGAAGAATCACAATTGAACGGCTCCATCGAGGCGGGATCCAAAAGAACGGGATTCTGATTGTCGTGGAAGTCCCAGAATTGCCCATCGTTCACCCCATGAAAGGGATCCAGCCCGTGGAGATTGAGGTCCACACCGGGGTTCAGAAAGACAATAGACTTGACGGTTTCCCGGTAGGCATCATACCCGGCCTCCTTGAGCTCAACCATCATCTCGTCATCTTTGGCATCCAAGGCGGATTTAAGCTTGATACTCTGAGCTTTAAGTTGAGCAACTTCCTCTTCCGATTCTTTCAACTTGGCGGCATTAAACGCCACCTTCTTCTTCTCGGCTGCAAGCAGCTCCTCTCGCTCAGCCAGGGCCCTATCCTTTTTGTCCACGTCCTCCTTGAAGGCGGCCAACTGACCCGGTAGAAGACCAACATTTTCCTTAGAGCTCTTGAGCAAATTTTCCTTCAGATCAAGGTCATCTCGGACATCTGGAAGCTCACCCTTCAACCGAGATACTACCTCCGAATGGTCAACTTCCTCCTGGACAACTTGGAGCATGGACAAACCCATAAACATCCAACCCATGAGGGACTGGATCTGGCCCTACAGTGAATAAGAGAAGAGAAGAAGTTAATCAACAGGATACGCATGTCAGGAAGAAAATTACCTTTCGAGTGTCGCCAAATCCTTTCTGAAAAAAGTCGCCATGCCTAAACTGGATGCTGGGAGGTTGAAAACCCTCCCAAACTTGAGGCTGATTGCACACGGCCGGGATAAGAGCCGTGTAAGATCCACCCTCAACCGTTACAGGTTCGGCTGCACGCGATATTTCAAAAACATGAAATAAAAGCAAGCGGAAGTAAAGCACATCAAGGGATGGAAGGAATAAGAAGAAGCAATTATCACCTTGGGTAATCCGTGCCGTTTTGCTCTGGCGGATCTCTCCTCCCTTCTTAGTTCCCGAAGCAACAGGAGTCTTTCCCGCCAAGGGGGAACCCCAAGCAGCGGATACCTCCTTAACTCCTGCACCGGGGTTACTTCCCGCCGCATTTTCACCTCCGCCATGAGAAGGGGAATTTGGCGGATTGACCTTACCTTTTCCTTTGGCGTCTTTGGCCACCTTGGCATCGAATCGTGCAGAAAATTTTGTCATGATCTCAGCTGCAAAGCAAAAGAACGTCAATAAAACATCAATATACCCAATAAAGTATGCAAAATAAAAGAGTCAAGAGAAAAATTAATACATAAACACAAGGCGGGACTAGCACGAGTGGATCTGAGTACATCTCGACAGTGGATGGCCATTCGTTAACTGGTGACAAAGTCGTGCAAGTTATTAAAAGTCTTTGCATCGTCATCATCAAGGAAGCCACATTCAAGTTCTTCGCTAGAAAGCGGCTTAGAGTAATGTTCAGCCGACCAATATAGAGGGAAGAGCGGTTCACGATCGGCTCTCTCCCAAAAAGCTATAAAGTCGTCCTTCCGGGGTGTCACCTTCACGTATAGATCTCGCCGAACTTTGACGGAATCATCCCACGAAATGAACATCTGCATAACGTTCTTATGATGTCGAAGGGATATCCAAGACCAGATGGAAGATCCCCGATATGGGCCAAACAAGTATAGAAACGGACTAGAAGAGTATTTCCACTCGTTGGCCCAGCAAAAAACTTCTAAAGCTTATAAAAAAGCCCAGCCATTGGGATGAAGTTCAGAAGGGGCGAGATGAAGATTGTGAAGGACTTCTATCTGAAAATCGGAGAAGGGGAAACGAATCCGAAATTGGTCGAACATGGAGGTATACGCCATAAAGAAAGCTCTACATCCAACAGCGGCATAGGAACAAATCCGCTCATCATCTCCTGGGATCTCTAGCTTATAGTCTGCAGAAGGATAAGAAGTGTAAGAATTGTCGGGCGTGTTGGGCCCATAATGAAAACACTTTTTCCACTCCGTCTCCATGAGTTCCAGCTGCTGCGGAGACGAGATAGAACTAGGTTGACTTAGCCATGTGGCTGGAACCCACAACAGATTTCCGATGCCTCGAATACCGGCCCATTTCGTTCTCATTGCTTAGAAGTTGAAACGGACCCCAGAGGGGCCGGCCTGCTTAGCGTCATCTTGATTACCCTTGTTACCGGAAACTTTAGTAACACGATGGCAAGTTCTCTTTGGCGCCATATCTACAAGAGCACAAGACGAACGGTTAGATCCTGGAAGAGGAGAGTTTGAGGTAGGAGAAAAAGAAGGTTGGTATGCCAGATTCAGAATCTAAGGAATTCGTCATAGACGATGATAATTCATCCAAGTTTTTCATATGACTCCCAGGATCAGGAAAGGAAAGATGGTTTTTTATTAACCTACGATCAGGATTAGATTTCGTTTCGGCTGAATCCAGAGGATTTTCTAGGGATTTCCTAATCATCTCTACATACACCGGAGACTTAGGATTCAGAACTTTAGAGGGAGCGTTCACATGTTGGGTAACGGACTCTTCACTCTCAAAGCTTTGAGGTGAATAAGGCGAGATGAAATGAGGCTTTGAGAAATGAGGATTGTTGACAGAACACATACCTATCACGAGGTCATAATTTGGAGTTCTTAGGGGTTTGTTGAGCCTATTTGCGTAAGCCATAAGGACCTCGGTGTCACAGGAATCAGAAGAAGAAGACATGTTGGAAAGGACAATGATTCGTTCATCCATGGGAAGGGAATGATCACACTAGGGAAAACAACACGAAGAATCCACGAAAAACCCTAAGAAGAAGATCCATACCCACGCAATGGAAAAAGATTCCTCCTCACGAAGAAGAAGACTCCGAAGGGGGAAAATTGTGGTAGGAATAAAAGGTTGAACAAAGCTTTTGAAATAAAGCAAAGAGAGAGGGAAACACAGTATGTGGCAGGAATGACGAAGGTGAGAGAAAGAGAGATAGTAACTGTCTCGTCGCATTAATGGGCGAGTGGCTCAAGACACCCCCCAATCATAACGCAAGATACCCTATGACAGCGCGTGGCCACACGTTCCCCAAGGAAGATCAACCGTGTGCACCTAACGACGAGTTTAAGATATGGATTCAAGACGACGAGCGTTGGAGTCTCTGTAGGTGGGAACACCGCCGTCGAGGAGTGACAACGCTATATGATATATTCGTCATCATTGAAGATCTACTTGCGGTTATCAGCCCAGGTTGTCTCTAAAGTACGATCACAACACTAACCTTTGTGGCGAACAGATTGATGGGTGCATTTAGCGACGGTGTGACTGATGAAGAGGATGACGCTCGAATGTGGGAAGTATAATATGAAACTTTATAGATATCAATTTGTTTGATATTAATCCCATAGATGAGTTTTATCTCAACGGTATCATGATTGAGCGTGTTTAAATAATCAAGACACTTATCAAGTTGAGTAAGTGTGCCTAAAATGATTAGAGTAAAATATTTATCTTAGAGGCATATTTTGACTTAGATAAAATATATAAGCAACACACATAGTTGTCCATTTTAAATTGTGATAATGTGCCGCTCTATGAGAGCGAATTATGTATTGATTGGTATGTGTATGTGCACAGTTTTAGTGATATTAATTGATTAAAGGGTTGACTTGAGTACCACAATACTTCTCACATCATGAATGTAGAGAGAGAGGCTCGATGTAAGCAAATTCATTCACTGACTAATGAGTATATGGTGAAATAATTATTTTGAAAAACTTATGATTAGTTGTAAAGTACCATTAAATATGGTGCTATAATATTAAGTTTTGAGGAGAATCCACCATATCTATTGATTTGATTCAAATGAGGATCAATTCTTAAGTGAGTTTATCGGATTTATGAAAGTGTTCTCCTCTATTTTTCCAACACTTGCATCCTTTTTCCCCTCTTCTTTAACTCTAATTTCTCTAAGAGCAAAGGATCCTCAAATCCTTCCATGATCACATGCAACCCATGATTTGGGTCATTGTGGGTCACTAATGACCTGAGGTTTGCAAATCATAGGAAACTCAAGGGTAAATTGGTGATTGGAGAGCTAGGACTTGGAAAGTTTTGAAGAAAGGGAGAATTTGTGAGTTTGAAACTCAAATCAAGGTAACCCCAAACTCAAAACCCCAATTAGGGAAACATACAAATTAGTGATTTTATGATGTTAGGGTTTGAACTATTGTATGTTAGAACTAGGTTTGAACTTAACTTTGTTGATAAATTTGGTGTGAATGTTTGATTATGTGCATGATTGATGTCTTAGGTATTGTTATATTGCAATTGAATGTTTATGATCTTGTATGCTATGAGAATGATCTTGATGATGATGTGAAATTGATGGAATTGAACTTTGGTCATCCTTGGGAATTGATTCATGAGTGATTTGTATTTAATTGGATGAATTTGGCATGATTTATGATGAATTGAGATGGAAGGTAGGATTGAAATTGTGAAAAGTTGATCAATGCTATTTTACCTTGTTTTGGCTGAATCTTGGTACAGTTTGGACTAAATATTTGACTTGGGTTTATTTGGATAAATAATTCACTAGAAAGCTTTCTTTTAGAAAGTTTACCTTTAAATCTACCAACTTTCCTTTTAAGTTTCACCAATAAATCTGTACAAAATTCCAGGGCGATTTACAATCTAGTAGATGTCAAAAAATTAAAATAAAGATTCATAACCACCAACGGAATTTCTTCCAAATACAAACCTATAAAACTGAAAGTACGTAATTCAAGTTTTTTAATCACTCAAGCACATCAATTAGTTAAGGAATCTGAAACAAATTGCAAGCAATGAGTATCCATAGTTTAAAATAACAGCATATGAACATGGGTCAATTATGCATCTGGAGCGGCAGGTATAGAGATGAAACAGGAAGTAACCTGATAATATATGTAGTTAGTTAGTTAGTTAAGTCAAGTCTAATTAATTTTATCACAAAGTCGTTGTAGTACAATATAATATTAACTTTTTTTGAAAGGCTAAAGTGCATCCACAGGGGTTCGAACAGAGCACCTGCTACTCAAAACAGGTCTCATCAGCCATTCGACCTACTTGTTGGATGCACAATACAATATTAACTAATTAATTAATCTTGCTACTTTACTTTACTTCAAAGCATATTTCTCGCTTATCCTCTGACCCAATTGTAGTTAGAACAAACTCAAATATACATTTATATGTTACGGATGTAATAGCATAGGTACACAATAATTTAGCATGATATTTTAGTTTTGAATATCAAAAGTAGATGCCAGAAAAGGCAACAAGAAAATCAAATTCAATAAAGAAAAAGAAAGAAGAAATAGAACGGAAACAAACAACATAGTCATACTTACGAGTGAAAAAAATATAGCCATAATCCCATAGCTCACAAGGGGAAAGAAAAAGAATATGGCCAGAACACAAGGACTTCCTGAAAGGACATAAATTCGCTATTAATCTTAAGCATGAACTAAGTCAGAGGATGAAGCATTTTACATAGAATATTTTGTTACATAATTCAATGTTCCAGAAAAGAAAATAGACTCAGAGACCATATTAATTTTTTTAGCATTCTGCCACGGTTCACGAACATGAAAATCTTCCATCCTCATCCTTATTTCTCAATTATCCTTTCACTAATTAGCATTACTTTGTCTCTTACATGTGTTAAGAAACTAATTAACGTTTTACTTTTTTTCACCGGAAAATATTCAGGAAACGTTGTTTTATTCTCATGAGTACCAATAAAAACATAAAAAGAAGCCACTTGACCTAAACATATCAATTTTCTCTCGCAAATCAAATGGGTATACTTAAAAAAGTTGATGTAATTAAGTCAACAAAAAAACTTACAAAAACCAGCAAAAAATTGCTAATAAGATTCAAAGTACTCAAGCCTTCTGGCACTTCATTGAAGTTCCATTTATACCTAGTAAAAGCATACTTTTGAGCATCCACCCAACTATTATCGAAGGATATAAAACAATGGTGTATATATGGAGCACTTTGTCCACACAGCAATATGTATACATCCATGAAAGAAGTGCAAATTTTAGGAACTTCCCAATGTACGGTATGAACCCGGTTGCATAGACTTGCATATAACATCAGAAAGTGCTTTATTGGTTGTTACCTAACTAATAATAAGGACTAAATGAAGCAAAATCTAGTTTGCTGAATATAAGGGCATATATAAAAATCTGATAAATATGGATCATAAATTAAATGATTTTATTACCTCTAGAAAGAAAACACTCAAAAGTAGTATGGAGTAGGCCTACTGTCCTATTCCAATCATGAGCCTGAGTTAAGCTAGCACAGTAACGTTCAGATAATGTGCCTTTGGATTCTCTGAAAGTAGTTTGAGTTTAATTTAAGACTAGACTGAGTCAATTAGTTTTTATTAGATGAGTCAGTTTGAATAAGTTGTTACTTTTAGATTAGGATAAGTTTGTTTCGATTTAGTGATTAGGAAGTTTGTTATTTCCTAGTAGTATAAATGTAAGTGCTCATCAATTAATAAAATGAATTCCCTCTGTTCATTAGAAAAGTCTCAATAAAATATTTCAATTTATATTCATTACTTTCCTATTTTCTTCAAAAAAACCAACAATTGGAATCTAGAGCCCACTTCTTACGAGATTAGTTATGTGGATAGTTTTTCTCATGTTGTTCCTATGGTCTTTGATAGAGTGAATTATGACCTTTGGACAATAAAGATGGAGTCCTATCTAGATGCTTTGGATTTGTGGGAAGCTATGGAAGAGGATTACGTTGTAACTCCGCGGCTAGAAGATCCTACCATGGCATAACTAAAAAGTCACAAGGATCGGAAGGCCCAAAAAGAAAAGGAAAAATCATGTCTTTTTGCTAGTGTCTTAACAACCATGTTCACAAGAATTATGAGTTTAAAAACTCCAAAAGAAATATGGGATTATTTGAAAAAAAGAGTATGCAGGAAACGAAAGAATTAGAGCCATGCAAGTGATTAATTTGTTTAGGGATTTCGAGTTGCAAAACATGAAGCAATCAGGGACAATTAAAGAATATCCAGATAGGTTGCTCGGTATTGCAAATAAGGTAAGATTACTAGGCACTGGATTCACTGATTTTAGAATTGTAGAAAAAAATCTCGTCACTGTGCGTGAGAAACAAAGCGTCTATAACTAGCTTGGAGAATACAAAGGATCTGTGTAAGATCACTTTGTTTGAAGTTTTACATGCTTTGCAAGGCCAAGAGCAACAAAGGCTACTGAGACATGATCAAGATCATAAAGTTGAAGGTGCATTAGCAGATAAGCACCAACTAAATAGAAATTTTCCTCCCTGTAAGCACTGTGGGAAAAAGGACATCCACTATTCAAATGCTAGATTAGGCCAGATGCACAAGGTAGCAAGTGTAATCAACTGGGCACGAAGCAATAATTTGTAAAAAAAAAAAGATGGTGAAGGTGAAGACGCTTGAGTTGTTAAGCAAGAGGAGGAGGAGGACCAATTATTGGTGGCTACTTGTTTTACAAATAATAAACCAAGATAAGGTTGGTTAGTTGATAGTGGTTGCACCAACCATATGGCCAACTATATAAAAAATTTCAAGGATCTAAAGTCATTCGATATCACCAAAGTCAGAATAGAAAATGGTGACTACATCCCAATAAAAGGGAAAGGAAAAATTGTGATTCCAACGAGTTCAGGGGCAAAGAAAATACATTGTGTTATTTATGTTCTGAGTATTGACCGGAATTTACTTAGCATTGCTCAATTATTAGGAAATAGATTTAAATTAATATTTGCAAATCAATGTTGTTATATTTTCAACTTAGTTGGGAAGGAGATCTTAAATATTAAAATGAAAGCTAAAAGCTTTTCTTTTGATCTAACTAAAAATGAGCAGATGGGTCGTCATACTTCAAAGAAGTCTACAGAGTCAACAACATCAAGGGAGAAAAGTTTTATTCATGATGAAGTTGTTAAATCGAAATTTTGTTCACCCAACAAATTTGAAAATTTGAAGAGCCGGCAAGGAGGAGTGTTAAGATAATGTGCCTTTGGATTCTCAGAAAGTAGTTTGAGTTTAATTTAAGATTAGACTGAGTCAATTAGTTGTTATTAGATGAGTCAGTTTGAATAAGTTGTTATTTATAGATTAGGATAAGTTTATTTTGATTTAGTGATTAGGAAGTTTGTTAGTTCGTAGTAGTATAAATGTAAGTGTTGATTAATTAATAAAATGAATTCCCTCTTTTCATTAGAAAAGTCTCAACCAAATATTTCAATTTTTATTCATTAGTTTCCTATTTTCTTCAAAAGAACCTTTTAGTACCAATTTCCCCGGTAAGAATTGATTGCAATCATAATTGGAAAAAGAAATACATAAAAACATAAAGTAACTATTAATTAGAACTTTACTATAAGCATTTTGTATATTTAGTGAATTATTATGGCCTTTATCTTTCTCTTAGTAAACTTAGTTCTTCCCATTGCAATATGCCCATACTTGGCAATGTCATTGTACCTAAAAACATTCTATTAGCAATTCTCATACGAACAAATCCTATCTTTCAATGGAAGAATAATATGTTAAGCAAGAAACAGGAAATGCAAATACAAAGAATAAGAGCAAGAACTCCAAACTATGGAGAAACCACCTGGTGTCAAACTTTCAACCAAGCAAATAGAAAAGTGAACACCTCTTTCCTTCTATGTTGATTATCATTCCTTAAAACATATTATTTTTCTCATTCCTTTAACTAACTCCCTCCCTCTTGGACTCTAACTTTAAAAAATCATATTAATTTTGTTTGGGCCTACCGAGATAAACCTGTAAGGCCTTAGCTTTTGCATCCTTATTTCTATGAAATTCCTATTTAGACAACAAACAATGAAACATTATACTATTTACTACTCACATTATGTAATAGTTTATTGGATATGGAAATCCAAAACTAAGAATGCTTAGCTTGTTATTACAATGGGATGATGGCTATTGGCATTGAAATTAAATATTTTCCCTGGGACCAAACACTATTTGGCAATATAGATGTATTTAACAGCTATGTTGGGGGACATAAACTAAAATTTCCATAGTAATTATTCGGGTAGGAGTGTTTAGATGAATATTGAATATAGCATGGAGTTGGGGTTACATTGTATTTAGATTTTAGTGTTCCTATGAGCATTTGGTGTAAATTAATTAATGAGTAGGATCTGGGCAATGTACTAGAATATCCATCCCCATACTCATGTTTTAAGAAAAAGATCCATTATCAAACCGATGCCCACAGGAGTAGCAATTAATGTGTTTATACCTCGAGGACACCAACATATCTAGACTCTAACCCAGTACTGTATTATTGTAGTTCAATGAAATACGATTTTCTTTTAACGTGTCTTCTTTTTTACATTCTAGCAAAACAACAATGCTAATCAAGTATAAAAAATCAAGAGAACTACATAAAAATACATCTAACTAATTCAAAATATCAATTGATTAAGAATGTGAAAATTGTTAAACCATGAACCATCTTCATCTTGTATGCATTGCATTCCATTCAAAATGTTTTGATTTGTGGTGTTCTCTTACACCAAACAAGAACATTGCAACGATATCAAATCAACCCATGAGCTTTGGATTCCAAGAGAAGTCAAGCTTCTTCTAGGAATGCCTCATTGCTTTCCATAGAAAAACTACCACACAAGTTTGCGCAGGCGAGATGAGATTAGAGAAAGCAAAGGCAAAACCCTAGAAACGGAAATGAAAAGAATGATTGAAAGATAGAGTTGAAACTTAGAAATGCCTAACTTGGTGGAGGAAGGAAGAGAACTCCACAGTGGAGAAGCAGCGGGGATGGTGAGTAGTGACGGCGAGCTTAGAACGGACGAGCTTCGATGCCAACGAGCTCAGAATTGCATAGTTCTGAAATGAAGGAAACGATCACAACGAACAGCGAGACAAGCTCACAGATTGCCACAACATAGACGATGGTCACGAGAGAGAAGGGTTCGGGTCACGAGGGAGTTTTCTCCAAAGAGAGCTTGCGAGAGAGCAGAGCTTTGGGGTCGCGAAGGAAAGCTTTTTTTAAAAAAAACAATTAAACCTATAGTTGCAGTCATGACTAGAACCATTGGTAGTGATCAAGAAATAACTTATACCAGTGGTTAGTCACGGAACCGCTGGCATATGTTGGGTTGGATTAGACTAAATCTTGCGTAGTGATGATTATTATATTACTTTTAAGCATGTCAGTTCTCCTCTTTCAATGTTATCAAAAAGAAACTTATAAGCCTGTGAAAGAAAGAGTAGAGAATATGATCTTTAAAGCATATATAGAGCACAAAATGAGAGACTAAGGAGATAAAAATCTAAGAGCACAAATCAAGCTTATATTGTATGAATCTCAAATCACTAATTGCCACTTTTAAAAATCAAGTCTAAGATATTTATAGGCATGTATTAATAAGAGTGATATCAAACAAGGGTAAGAAGATATGTCAAAGAATTAGACAAGTTTATTACCCTTTTCCTAAGACATACATGCATGACCAATGCAATGTAACATGTGAGTCATGAAAGCAAATATCATTACCAAGCTTATGTTGCCAAACTTCAATGCCAAACAAATATGTTCATTTAGTCATAGAGGATCAAGAATGATAATGTGTGTCCAAGTAAGCAAGATAACATCAATTATGATGTTCTTTGAAAGCATATGGGCAGGGTAAGCATGCAAACATATATATAATCTAAGCATTGCTACTCCTTACTACAAGACTATATCACACATGAGAGATCAATAGTAATCAACATCATTTATCATCATCTACTCATGTAAAACATTATAGCAAGAAATGGATAATTAAATTAAGCAAGATCATATGTCTAAGAATAGAGGCCATTTATAACAAAAACCATGTACTTGTTTATTAGTGCTCATTCAATAACAATCTATCCCATTTATGTAGTTTTAGATATATAAGAGTGCAATAAGCCATTATTATGATAAACATAATTTGCACAATCAAGATCATAAAATGATGTCAAATAGGAATCATGAATAATCTGAAACAAGGACATAATGCCATAGAGAAAATTTTAAGATGTAATATTTTCAAAAAATATTTAGTTATATAAAGCACAATGGTAGGGAGCAAACAAACTATCAAATTTTTTAAATTTATTCATAAGTAGATGGTATCAATAGTGAAAGCAAAATTAATCATAGTATAATTTTGTGATTGTTAAAGATAAATGTTTTAACAATTAAAAGGTTTATAAAACAATCTCCAAATCCATTGACGACCTGAAAACATCAAACAAAAGACTTAGTTAAGTAAAACACAAATGTCTCTGTCAATCAAGATAATGGTTCTTGACAGCAAGAAGTTGCTGCTCTTCCACTTGTTCAGTTATGACAAAGGAAGAACATCTTTTCTTCAAAATAATGCTTCCAAGTAGAAGCGTTGCTTCTATTCATTCATCAACTTCAAGGCAAGAAGAAAGACTAGTAGTAACTTAGAAGAAATGCTTGATCACCCAATTTATCCACCTTAACTCATTCCATAGCATCATAGTCCATCTTGTAAATATTTAAATTCTTCTCAAGAACAAAATCAATCACTAGAAGTTGATTATGTGAAACAACCATCTCAAGATCAATAGAATCAACATTACGAGCATTTTTCACATTTAGACATGAGAATCTTGTTTTTCTTTTGTCTGTAACATTTACCTATAACTCCCAAAATTCAGTTTTGTGTATAACATCACAAACACGCCAGTTGAAAATTGTCGTGGCCACCCAAAGGTTCTTTAACAAAAACCCACAGAACCAATCATCCTCCTTAGAGCAAAAGATTTGAAGCTACTTCTTATCACTAATGATCGCTAAGAGCACATAACTTTTACGGGGTAGTGTTAATGTGTAATATGATATGGTCAGCAACAATAGCTTTGATTAGAGGTCGGATTCTCCAATACCTCTATCTTCACATTAACCCTACCCTCTAAAAGTTATGTGCTTTTAGCTATTGTTAGTGATCTTTCGCTCTAAGGAAGATGATCGGTTTGTTGGGATATTATTGAGAGAAACTTTGGTGGCCGCCACAATTTTCAACTAGTGCTTGTGTTGTTACATAGAAAGTTGAAAATGAGGTATTAAAGATAAATGTTACAAACGAACGAAAAACAAGATTTTCATGACTAAAGTTGAAAAAAACTCCTAATGTTGATTCTCTTGATCTTGAGTTGGTTGTTTCATATAATCAATTTCTAACGATTAATTTTGTTCCTGAGAAGCATTTAAATATTTACAAAATGGACTTTGATGCTATGGAATGAGTTAAGGGCGATAAATTGGGTGATCAAGTATTTCTTCTAAGTTACTACTAGTCTTTCTTCTTGCCTTGAAGTAGATGAATGAATAGAAGCAACGCTTCCACTTGGAAGCATTTTTTTGAAGCATTTTTTTTTTAAAAAAGTTGTTGTTAGAAAAAAAACTTCTTTTATAATGATAACAGTCTTTCGAAACTAGTACCACTAGTCATAGCATTTTCTTTTTCCTCTCACAAGTATCCTAACATTTTCAAAAGTATAAGCTTCTATGACTCCATACCTTCTCAATTCTTTGACTTTGGATTCTAAATTGTGTGTGTGGAATGAAAATTTCTCTACATTTGCATTGAAATTGGATGTTGATAGCTTAGAGATATGCAAGTTGTTTGTGATTATAAAAATGAATCTAATGCACTTGTTAACCATGCTCGTCATTTAAAATGTAACATATTATCTACCAAAAAGTTGTCTCCCAAAATAAGAGATATCAGTAATATAAAATTTAGGTTTAAATAAAAATTTTGCTGTTATACTTTAAAATTTTTACTCTATAACAAAGATATTCAAGTGATTTCCATTACCTTTTTTTCTGTAACATTCACCACTCTTCTCTCTCATTTCACTTTCCCTTTCCCCTATACCTCAATAACATAGATGGCTTGTTGGTATCCCAACTGGTGCTGTGCAAACAAAAAATAAATTAATAAAAATAAAGTTTTCTATTTTTATGGATGTGTAACAGAAGGACCAGATCAACATATCTGATCTTTTCAAAACAAAAATTACCAATCACTTGAAATCAAATTCAAAACAAATTATAATATCGAAAATCAAATCCCAATAGCAATTTTTTTATTATTATTTGATGTGTTTCAATTCTAAACAAGATTATCGACTAAGTGGAAAACAAAATAAACACAGCTCACTTTAAGCAAATGGTAGAACAAGAATCTAACCTTTGTGGCGAACAGACTGATGGGGTGCATCAAGCGACAGTGCGACTGATGAAGAGGATGACGCTCGAACGTGGGAAGTAGCCGAAGTGAATAACGTTTAAAGCAATCGCCAAAATAACAAGATGGGAACACTCTTCTATGAATTCGTGAAACAAGAGAGTTGTGATCTTTGTCTCTCTCAATTTCTCTCTTCAACATCTCTCTCAATTTTTTTGTACGAGCTCATGTGTTTCCAGTTAGCAATAAGAAGAACCAAACAAGGAATATATGGTAAGAAAGTGAGTTTTATCCAATGCGAAAGTGTGGATGAAAGAAAATGCGAAACTAATGAGCTGAAATTGATGCATGGTGGCCACGTCATAACAATCGTGCCACCAATAATAAAAAATATATTACTGATGAACTTGTTTTTGCTTTACACTGACGATTTGGTCCTTCTGATATTTTTTTTTGTTTTTTCTATGTCAATTATTATCCTTTAGGTGGAATCTCAACAAATATCTAATCTAGGGTAGGTGGAATCTCAATAGAAATTTGATCCAGGGTAGGTAGACTTTTTTTAAAAGGAAAACGAGATGTATATAATCACAGTATAGGATAAGGATTTTTATTTCCTACCTTACCCTGGCTTATAATATATATTCTTAAATTAACATATATTTTTATATTAAAAAATTAAAACAAATAATAATAATAAAATTAATAATATATTTTTAATATTTACTAACATTGATAATAATAATTTTTTTAATAATAATAATAGTAATAAAATAATAAGAAATAAAAATAATAATAATGAAAATGAATAATAATAATAATAGTAATAAAATTAACAATAAAAATAATAGTAATAGTAATAATAATAATAATATTAATAATAATAATAACAAATAAACCCCCTAAAGTCTACATAAATGACAAAAAAATTATAGAAATTGCATATCCTTCAATCAAGGAAAAACTTAAAAATTGACATGATGCAAAAAAAAAAAAATCAGAAAATGTGAATGAGCGAAAGCTAAGCATATTTGTTGAGATATACTGCTTCAATAGGTTCAGTTCAATTTCAAAATCTGAGATAGACCATATTTGTTGAGTAATAGAACACAATATTTGTATTTTGGAGTTTTTATATATTACCTCCCCTTGTTTTGATTTAGTGAGTAGGTCCATATAATCGGCTTCAAACAACCAGAATCCAATCAATAAATTCTGAAGTGCGAGATCCATTTCCTGTAAAGACATTTGATAGGAAAAATAGAGAACTTATAGAATGATGTAGGGAATCTTATTTAATTTTAAACTTAACCACTTCAATAGTAACTTGTCTCAGAGTTGGTGTTAGCAAATTCTCTTCATAGATAGAGTAAAGCCAAGTCACCATTTTCCTACCAAACAAATATCATAAAAAATGTTAAAAATAGGAGTTAAAAATTTTTGAAAGCAAAATAAAATATCTCAGTGCAAGAAATGTTGATGACATAACTTGATGTTGAATCTCTCCCATGTTGAATGCTGCAATATCACAAAATAAGGGAGAGTAGCAAGTCCGAACGAAGAAAAAGAAAGATGGGTAAATAAACAAAGTATATACACCACAATGGTTGTTGAAGCTATACCCTTAAAGCGAGAATAACAAAATAAACTTAGAGAAAGAGAGAGAAGCTCACGAAACTCAAAGAATGAGCACGCGAAGGAACCCTTTGTAGTAGCAGAGGTTTTGGTCACAGCAAAGGGGAGATCTGGCGGAGAATTTTGCATACACACGTCTCTTGATAGAACAACTTCGGACAATTACTATATCTCTAAAATAACACGGTTATTGTACGTATATACGTTGTAAAAAAATGTAATTAAACTAGAGAGTGAAATACTCACGAAGTTGAGATTAGATTGGCGCATGAATCTCTAGATCCAAAAATTGTCTTCAAATCAGACTCCATCCACTGGATTTTTGCAAGTTGTAACAAATATTACCTGCAAAACACTTATCCATTTATACTCATAGAAGATTTAACAGAGAGAGCGATCACATGTACGTGAAATGGTGATGAAGATATAGCTGCCACTAAAGAAATCAAGACAATCGCACAACCCAACTACACAATTGCATATCCATAGCTTCTACGCTAGGAAGATCCGAACTTCTTCAAATAAACCACTGTAGATCTATGTTGTCAGAATCAAATTAAAAAATAAAGTAACTGAACTGAAGAGAAAGAGAGAAAGACTCACAATCTGAGATTGATAGGCGCATGAATCTTAGGATCCAAAGAATTGTGGAGAAAGTGAGAGACTCACAATCTAAGAGGGATTGGCCCATGAATCTAAGGATTCAAAAAATTGTCTTTAAATCACACTGAATTGATTTGATTTGCGTGTCCTAACAACTATCACCTGCACAACTCCGATCAATTTATACTCACATAAGATTAAAGGAGAGGGACCGATAGAGAGAGAGCTTACCTGAAATGGCATTGAAGTTTCAGTTCTATTAGAAGAAATCCTAGACAATCGCAACTACACAGTTGCATATCCATGGATTTCTTTTCCTCGGAAGATCAAAACTCCTTCTACTACGCAGCTGCTTCTCAATGTCAGAGTGTCAGAAACCCTAGGGCTATCCTATTGCTTTTATAGTGTTGAAATTGTGGTTGGTGGTCCACTTTTACTTCTGTGATTGATGTGCAGTGTTTCTTCACAATTAAAGAGAATTATGAAAATTAAACTATTAATTATTTTCTAAAAATAATATTTAAAAATTTATATCTGATAAGATGATCCATTAAAAGCAAAAATAAAGAAAACATACAAAAAATGACATGAAAAAGATCTTAACTCTTATTTATGCGTATGATAGTACCCATCGTTAGATGTGTATGTTAGTAGTGTATTTGATCCATGTGGTGTGAGAAATTTCTAGAAAATTAGAAATGTCAACTCCCATTTCTTGTAAACATTTAACGGCAATTGAAAATTAAAAAATATATTAATTTTCTGGAAATATGTTTTAAAATTTTAGTTGAGATACCATGGTTCATTAATTGAGAAAAAAAACACAGAGAAAATTCAATTGAAAATATCACCTAACTTTTGAAATATTAAACAATTGAAATATTAATTAAACTTTTCTATATCTATTTTTTTATTTGTTTTCTCATTTAATAATGGACCATCTTATAACATGCATTAAAGTTTTGAAACTTTAACTTTTATAATATTGACACTTATTAAATGAGAGAGTAAAAAAAAAGGATAGATACAAAAGTGAAATAAAAAAGATACCAATTTATATTTATGGGTATGAGAACATCTGTCATTAGATTAAATCTGTATATGTATCTAGGTGGTCTAAGGTGTTGGTAGAAGATTAGAAATTCCCACCAACTTTCATTTCTTGTAAAAATTGGAGAGAATTTTGACAATTTAAATATTGATTGAATTTCTAAAAATGTGTGATAAAATAAGGAAGACACAAAGTAGTTTGAAATGAAAAATATCTTAAATCATATTTATGCATATGAGAGTATCTATTGGCATATTGTACTTGCACGTGTACTGTATTTCTAGAAGAATAGAAATCCCTACCATTCGCCTCTATTTCTTATTAAAGTTAAAGAGAATTTCGATAAATAAAATATTAGTTTATATTTCAAAATATGATTTAAAATTTTATTTGATAAAATGAGAAAATAGAAAAGAAACTAAGAATAGTGAAATGAAAAATATCTTCAACAATTATATTTAGGCATGCGAGAGTATCTATCGTTATGTTGTACTTGAATGGTCATCTTGATTTGAAAATTATGATCTTAACATACATTCTGAGATTCAAAAATTAATTTATTTTAAGTAAAATATGATTGAAAAGTGTATATGTGATAAGTTATATGGTTCATTAAATGATAAAATAAAAAAGATATTGAGGCAAGCAAAATGTAAAATATCTTAACTCATATTTAGTAGCATATGTTGTTAGATTATTCTACTTGCATATTGTACACACTAGTATTTGATGCCCGTGCGTCACGCACGCACTAGCTAGGACTCTTTAATATGTTGAATTCAAAATCAAAAGTAAGATTGCTTATAGCATTTGTCACTTGTGTTTTGACATTGTTATCCATATGCTCAAGAATCAGTTACTTGTCACGTTCCTGTAAGATTTATAATTTGTTTCAGTCTATTATTTTGGAAATATAGTTTGCTTCAAGTATTAATTAATTATGTATTTTTGTTCTAGGTCTATTGTTGGCTTCAGGCTGGAATATAAGTTACCTAAGTCACGTAGTTTTGAGCCTAATGCTTGCTTAAGACTCAAGTATTAGTTACTTGTATTATCTTGTTTTATGTCTGTCATTTACATAAAGCCTCCCATAATACAAGTAATTAAAGCAAATTGTATTTCCAAAATAATAGAATGTAAATAATTGATAATTGGATTAGAAACAAATGATAAGACTTAAAAGAACGTGATAAAAGTAATTAAGACTAGAGCATAGGGATGACAACAGAATGAGGCACATACTAGCTATTTATATGAAAATAATATTTAAATTTTACATATCCTAACTAAAATTTGAATTAAAAATTATATATCAATTAACATAAAATTAAAATACAATTATATTATTTAAGTTAGATTTATTCATTTGGAAAATCCGTACAATAATATTATTATATTTTTATAGCCAAATTCATACTTTAATCTCATAACTTAATCTCAAATTCTAATTTGATCCTTTACTTTTCTTTGTATTAGTAATTTATCTTTTTAATATAATATAATCATTTGTACTAATTTTTGTTGATAAATAATTAATGCCTACAATATAATTTTTTTCTAATTGTGTTCTTTTTTTTCACATCCAGCAACAATTTTGGATACTTTAATTAATAATTTCATAAAATAAAATGAAGCTAAAATAAGTAAAAGAGCTAAAATGAACAAAAGTAAAAGAATCAAATTGAAATTAATTTTATTTTGAATTAATTAAAGCTCATATACCATTTAATAAGGTAACAAAATATAAATATTTAATTAAAAAAATAGAGACATATAAATTAGATTAAAAATAAAAACTAAATGTTAAATTCAAATTAAAAACAAAATCAAGTTTATATCTATTTTTATGATCAAATCAAGTTTATATCTATTCAAATATAAATGAAATAATGGAGAATATGATTTAATTAAATTTCTGATTGTATCCTATCAATTTTTTGGTTTGATTGGATAAGAAGGCATTGTGTCATCTTGATCGAAATGGCACCATAGAAATCACCTATATTCAAACACATCTTACACCCGGGAGAATGCAGAGGTACCATACCAATAATACTTTATTTTGGATAAAAGTTAAAACAAAATGAAATGAAAATTTAAAAGCAATTCGAAATGGCAAAAGGAAAAGGAAAGAAAAAGAAAGCAAGGGAAGAAAAAGGCAAAAAACAACGCCATATGCTTTGTTATTCTACAGAGAGTGAAATAAGCATGTTGATTTAAACATGAAAATGGAATCCAATTCTTTTCATAAGAAACGATGAATTTTACAACCTCTTCTATGGAAACTCAAATCCAATTAACCTTCTAATAAAGATGACAGTTTAAAGAACCCTAAAACTGCGAAAAGATTCAATACATGACAAGAGCAAACCCTAAGGTCTCTTGTCCCCATTCCTACGAACGAGCTGAATATCCTTAGGCATAATAGTGACTCTCTTATCATGAATTGCACAGAGATTGGTATCTTCAAACAATCCGTTGAGGTTGGCTTCGGTGGCTTCTTGCAGAGCGGAAACGGCACTGCTCTGGAATCGGAGATCTGTTTTGAAATCTTGAGCAATTGCTCTGACCAATCTCTGCAATAGAAGCTTCCTGATGAGAAGCTCTGTGCTCTTCTTATACTTTTGGATCTCCCTCATAGCCACCCTTCCTACCCAAAAACGGTGAGGCTTTTTCACACCGCCGGTTGCCGGAGCAAACTTCCGAGTTGCCTTTGTCGCCCGTTGCTTCCTCGGAGCCATTCCTCCGGTGGATTTCCTTGTGGTTTGCTTCCTGCGAGCCATTACAATGACTGTCTCATACTTGCTTATTAAAATGATTGATCTTTCGTAGGTCTAAGAACTGAGATGTTGAAGCAACTGTGTGTTAATTGATGTGAAGGTGGAGAGTATTTATACGGTGGAGAGTATTTATAAGGTGGAGATTGTGAAAAGGGGAGGGTGGGAATTTCGAAGGGATATGTTTTGGTTTGTGAAATTTTTAGAGAGCCAAAAGAACGACCGTTGATGAGTTTCCTAATCAACGGATGTTGTGGTTCATAAGCTGAAACCACGGATCGTCATCTCCAGCTGTGAGAAATTAAAGCCTCCAATAGCCATGTGCCACGTGTTCATAAATGCAATGACTAATGTAGTAAGTATCATCCAAGGATTGAAAAGAAACCCCTAATTGGGGCACCCAACAATCCTGTAGCGACAATTGGCAGCAAATGAGACACCCCTTTCCCGCCAAAAATTTTGGCTCCCTCACCCTCTAAGCTTCCCTACATTTTGGATTATTTTGTATCATTTGAAAAAAAAGATACAATACTCTCTCTCTCCAAATTTCATGTTGCCTCTTCCTCTCCTGCCACCTTCTTCACTTTTCTCCCACTTCCTCTCTCTGTCTCTCCCGTTCTTCGTCTCCTCCCCCATCTTCTCCATTCATTGTTCATCATCTATCTTCGATTGATTGATGCTTGGGTTAATAATTTATGATTTCATTGCACTTACATAATTTTTCTAATTCTCTCTATTATCTTTCTGCTTTTTCGTAGATAAAGAAAATGCAGATTGTGCATGAAGAGACAGGTAAATGGTAATAAATTAAATATTTTCTAAATTATCACAAACTGAACGAACTTGTGTTTGTGATAAGGGTTTATGATTTAGCATTTTTTGACATTATAGGGGATTTTTAGATTTCTTGAATGTATGGACACTACATGGAGGTTTTGTTAGATTTGATTTAATAATGTCATCTGAATAATGTAGGCTCTAATTGTTTCCTCAGTTTTTTTCCTACTCTTGGACCTTAGTGAGTAGTCACCATGAGTGTTTGTTCGTCGATCTCTAATGATACGGAACAGAATTATCTGGGTGAACTCGGTTAGTGCACAGATGGAACAGAATGATTTTATATATGGGCTTGGTATTCTTAGCTGACTAATAATGTATTTCTCTTCTATTGCATCCTTTGTATCAATTTTTTAAAGTTTGGATGCTACAAGTTTTTGTTAATCACTATAAATTGATTGTTACTATTTTTTTTAGCCTCTACTCCATATGTTTTACCTTCTTCTGCTTCTTTTTCAATGGCTTTATCTTTTTTGCCTTTTGGAGTGGTAAGTCTTGATGTACTTAGGGAGTTATTTTTCAACCATTTTATTGTTTTTTTTGTTATACAACCTGTACAATTTACCGACAATATAAATTTTTAGTCACAATTGTTGTGTTGTTATTGGAAATATGTTATGGAGATGCTTATTAATTTTTTTTTATCCTTTTGTTGCAGAAATTCTTTCTTCAAGGCATGCTCATAGTTGGACCGGAACTTTGTTACCCACTTCTCTATTTTTGTTTCCACGGAAACCTTGAACTTTGATATTGCATTCATTTAATTTTCTCTCCAGGGTATGTCTTAATTTCATTTTTGAATAATATTTTCTAGATTTCAGCTTTATTTCATCAATTGTCTTCCTTAAACATAAATGTGTGACCTATATAACATTATATCTAATTGTCTCAGTATGGATTTTATATTCACTTGATTTTGCCAAAGGAGGAATGAATATTCAATTTTCATGTCATACCTTTTACTCATTATGCTTCCCAATGAATTTGAATTGTGCAGTGCATTGTTTATTCATTCTAGCATATTAATGTAAGTAGTTAATTATCATCTTTATATGTCAGTGTTTACGTTAGTTATGTTAATATTCATGTAAATATTCGTTATACTATATTGTGATTCCTTCTGTTTTTTCAGAGGTTTGCATGAGAAATGTTTTGAGAAATGAAAAAATAGCAGGATATTTGACAGAAAGATGATAGAAAGCCAAGACTTAGAAACGCAAAAGAAATTAAAGCTGCTTACAGAAGAAACTAGGGTAATCATTAGCTATCTATGTTTTTTGTCTTTGATTTAGTACTATGTTGTTTTCAATGAGCTAAATATACTAATTAATCCCTTATTGCATGATGCTTTTTCAGTTGATACACAAGCAAGAAACAAGCTTATGGAGAGGGTAGAAAAATTGGAGGTAGAAATTTATCTGATCTCAGTCATGTCATCTTTCACAACTTTTATAACAAAAACTTGTTGCACTTAATTCTTGAGAAAAACATGGAAAACTCATAATAAAAATGATATGATGCATGAACTAAACGTTAGCTTATGTTTCTTTCTCATATTCAACTTACTGATTAATGCATGATTATTTTGGTATTGTTTTTTGTTACAGCCTCTGCTTTGATTTGGAAGTATATGTCATTGTTCCTTCTTTGTAAACCATTTATTTAGCATGCATGGCTCAATTTTTCCCCCTTAATATCACAAGTTTCCCATTATGCAAAGGAATTGGAGGAGATGGAGCATACATGAAAAAAAGAATTTATTGCATCACTGTTGAGGTTTGCCATCTGGCCTAAAATATGTTTAACACTATACTTCATTGCAGCAACAACTACTATAATTGTACTTCCAGAAAAGCTCTGGTGTTTCAAGATCTAGTATTGTTTGAGCATATCCTTCAATTCCACTCTAATTGGTAGTTTTTTTAGGGATATATATATTTAAGTGTATTAATCTATCGATAATATACAAACATACATGTGTATACTATATATAATTTATACTTTTCAATGTTGTTATTATTATCATAAGTACCATCAAACTCATTTATATATGTTATTGTATATTTATTATAAAATATTTAAAAGCAAATTAACTCACAAACACGAAAACGACCCGTTCACCGTTTTTTTTCTTGGGTTTCATGCTGAGTTATATAATCCAATTTTTTTTCATGTTTAGTATTTTTTTTTGTAGTTCGGCACGGGAGAGATTGTGTCTATACAAAAGTTTTGAAATTTGGAAAGGTTCTTAATGCAATGTTTATTAAGGTGAATTTTTTCTTTTTGTTTGATCATTATGTGTAATTTGCAGTATATAAAACTTATTAAATATTTTAATTTTGATTGTGCTATTGTTTATTCATTATAAGACATTACTATAAACTTACAAATGCGTCATCGAAGACCCGAGCGGACATGTTCTATAATTTTGAGATTACTTCTCACAAATTGTTCCATCGATGGGAGTTTACCATAAGAGTTTGTGATGTAAGTTGTTGGATTTTTTGAGAAATATAAATTTGTCATTCTTTTATCTTTTTGTTTGTGATGTCAATTCATTTTTCACAAATGATTGTTACCGATGGTTGGATCAAGTATTTATTTTTTGTATCTTGGATTCCATGTATTTTTTGTTAATCATATTAATGGATGGTAATTGTCTTACAAAATTTTGCGTCACACTCAAAACTGAAGCATCCAAAACCCGTGCCAACACACGGATACCGTACTAGTCAAAAGAATGTTATTTATATTTAAGGATAATTAGTTAATTACACTAACTTTCTTTGAGATTTGTCTATATTATATTTACTTTCTTTAGTTTTTAAATTACACTTATTCTCTTAAGAATGATTTATATGGAAAAATAATTGATAAACCACCACAATTTTCAATATAAATAAACCTTCAAAGACTTCTTATAATTCAAATGTTATCCAAAAATGCACTATGATGCAAAGAAAAGTTTAATGATCAAAGTGTGACCTACTTAACATGTATTTAAAATATACATACATATAACTCATTGATTGAGAAAAGAGTATAACTCATACGGAAAATACTATCTCATACAAAGAATATAGTAGTATCTACTTGAAACTTTCTCACATTGCATTTATTCTCTGTCATAAAAGCCCATCTCTTTTGGATTTATTTCACCTGCACATTGAGAACCCATGGTTAAATATACTTATTAAAGTACAACAAATCTAAAGTACATCTTTAAAATAATTGTCAAGCACTTCAATTACAAAACTTTACATAAAAAGCTATGATTCCTTATACAAACAATGGAGCTATGATTATACCATAGTACTAGACTTTAGCAAGGACTAGAATTGTGTTCCATATGAGGAAACTTTCTACACCAATCAAATCATTTTTCCTAAATATCTTATAATTGATTCCACAAACAGTGATTATGTTTTGCATGAAAAAATGCTAAATACCTTAGAGCTAGGAAGCTTTAAATATTCAAAAAAAAATTGGCTTCAGGTTGGTGCAGATTAGGTGTAATTCATGCATATCTGAAACTTGAGAAATAAGAATTAAAATCAGAAATAAAATAAAGATCAAGAATAATCCACATAATAAAACATGAGAAATTAACTAAAGGTCAAGAATAATCCACATTCCACACACATACTACAAGTGTAGTTGATTGCCAAGTAAGAGTTATTAGGATAGAACATGAGAAATAAATTGAAGGAAAAAAATAATTCATAGACATGCTATAGATTCATAAAGTTGTCATCCAAATTCCCAAACAAGATTCACAAAAAATGGTCAATATTTATTTCTCTAAAAAAGAAAATAAGCTTGGCCCCAGCTTCTCAAAGACCTAATAACATTAAAATGTATTGAAAGGAATGTTTCTACTTTGCAAGTATATTCAATAAACGCATATCCAAGAGAAGAATGACAACCCTCAACTAAATTACAAAAGAACTAAATCTGCAGAAGGAGCATTTAGTTAATACAATAAGAAAGTTACTGCAAATATAACCCAGAAAAGAACAGACTAGTAAAAAAGAATTACCACTGAGGTATGGGCCTTGAACTTGACACAACAGATGCATCTACAAGATCCCAGAAATAGATGAAGCCATCCTCGGAGCTCCTAGCCACATGAGCATCCATATTGGTAAGGCAGCAATCCAATTTGTAAGACTGATAATAGTCCAATAGAAATTATCAAAGTTCATAAAATGAATATTAATAAGTTTGTAACAGACATATAAAGGTTAATCAAAACATAGAGAAAAATATTCTTTAAGGTTAAAAAAATGTTTTATGAATGAACAATTGCAGCAATCTGCCTATATCATTAAATGATGCTACTTGTAGATCAATAGAAAACGCTAAATCAGTAAAACTAGAATTAGGTATATGCACGCTAACCTTACAAGTGTGTCCTTTATATTCATTTTCCAAAAAGGTACAATTTTTTAACATCATGCTACGTTTCGTTCTAGTTTTAGAACATATCAAACATAGGATAAAACTCAATTTATGCACTGCATCTTTCTAGCATCCTATCAAATACTACCTAAAGCACTAATATCAGCCTATCTCTTTCATTTAGAAATATCAGTTAACTGATCATACTTGATAGTTTTTTGTAAATAGAAATTCATCTATCACAAAAATTATCATTAAGTTTTATAACAAACCTGCCAATACAAATGTAAAATGTCCCAACACTTCCATCAACACTTCCTCCAATAATTTCATTTTTTGTTGGACAAACCGACATCACACTATCGGAAAATGTGTGAATAATCTGCACATCATTTGCAACAATAAGCCATGAGAAATTAATAGAATGCATTGCATATATTGTGTAATAGGCATGAAATCAAAAAAGTGCGGGAGGCGGAGAGTTGATCAATTCCACCTGGCTCAGTACTGTGACATCTGCAATCCCACCATGCACGCAATGATCGATCATAGCGGTCAGAGACTATAATAGATGAATACTCGTTGAATTTCACACCATTTACCTACATAAGAAATTACTAATCAAAAACCATAAATCTGTAGACTAGTTTGGATTCAAGGCTGAGTCAACATATTTTGCAATAACAATCATTGAGATTTAAGAGCCCGGAACATAAGCCATAACACCTAATGATTTTGAGACGTAATTTTTTCGATTTTATTCTTGTAAGTGAATTAAAAATAGATTGCAATATTTGATTAAATTAAAAAATAATTAGCTAATTACCGTTTCAATTTTGCAAAAGGTGCAAATTTTTAAGAGGTTACCAACTTAATAACATTTCAATTTGTGAATACTTTAAGAGGTTACCAACTTCAAACTAAATAGTTCCAAAGCCATGAAAAACCCCAATTCACTAGGTTCACTTTTGCTTCCTCCAAAATCATAAACAAGCATGTTGTTATACGGCTCATAATTTAATGTCCACGGATCTTTACAAAATAAATCAACCAACCAAAATAATGAAGTGCTCTTGCTACTTGTGCGTTGGAGAATCCCATTTCTTCAAACAACTTCAGGTTCACTAGAACAAAAGAAAAGTGAGAAAAGAGCATAAAAAAAACACCGACAAGTCAAATTGCATGAATGAATACGAAGAAAACACATTACCTTGCTTGAATCAATACAAAGCTAACAAAAAAATTTTCAAATTCATACTCACAAGTGAAATCGCTTAAATCAATTGACAGTTGCTTCAAAATGCGTACAAGGTTTCCAATCTTTTAAAAGAGGCCTTGAGTAAAGTCCATAGAAATAGAGTTATTTTTAACTCAGCTCAGATTGATGTCTGTGAGGTGATTGAAACGTTATGATCAGGTCATGGAATTGGTTTTATCCTTTCAAAGGTGGAACCGTTACTTTCTCAAATTGGTGTGTGAATCCTGTAATGTGCCCTAAGGAGTTCCTAATTGTAATTCTTCCCCTTTTTCCCCCTCTGTTTAATTTTCCAAACTCCCAGAAGAGCACTTCTTGTACTCTTTATATATTAATAAAATTTTGGGCTTATAAAAAAACATAAAAGGAAAATTCTCGAAATAACCAATACGAAAATAGTTTTTCTTCGCATAAAGGAAAGCTTAAGCCTAGAACTCATAATTAACCCATGCATACATCTCAAGCCACCAACTCCAAATATCAATGCAAATGGAAGAAAATTCACTACCATGGATACAAGTTTGGGAAATGAAAACATGATGATTTTTTATATTCATCTAGGCTCTAGCACATGCAAGACAGTATATTACCAATAAATAACATGCATCAGACAATGGTAAGAAATAAAAATAAGGAAAAAGAAAGAGAAAGAATTGAGAAAGTAATTAGATGGAGCCATGAAAGTTTATTATCTTTGAAAATGCTAGTAAAAAGAATAAAGATACCACATGCAAGTTAGCAAAAGACTGACATAGTAACAATTGTTTGCTTCTATAAAGTATCTTATTTTTGGAAACATTTTAAAAATTAAAGCAGAATCATTTATGGCTCCATCCAGTAGCTTTTTCAATTCTTTAATCTATTTATTTCCAAAACTTGTGGCCATGATAGTAAACTTCTCTTCATCTATCACTATACCACATTATAAGAAAAAACGTGATAATTTTTATTCCCTAATGATATCAGTTATCTTTTGGACATTAAGAAAAACAATAAATTTTTTTTGCTGATGTATTAAGTTTTAATTGACAATTCAATTCCAACAACTCACAGGTTTTCATTTCTCCTAATCAGTAGCCACATGCATATCTCCAAACCCAAATTTCTAATGTGGGCACAAGTTTTAGGAATTAAAAGGTGAAATAATTGAGAATGTTACAAAATGGAGCAATATATAAATACTATTGCTTTTGAAAATGTTTCTTAGGATAAGGATACTTGAATGACAAAGAAAAGAAAAGACTATAACATTGTTAATATCACCCACTTGGACAACGAAATACTTATGGTAATAATATTGTGATCGTTAAAAAAGTATGTTTTAACAATTAAAAGGTTTAAAAAACAATCTCCAAATCTATTGATGACCTCAAAACATCAAACAAAAGACTTAGTTAAGTAATACACAAATGTCTTTGTCAATCAAGATAATGGTTCTTGACAGCAAGAAGTTGCTGCTCTTCCACTTGGTCACTTGTGACAAAGGAAGAACATCTTTGCGTCAAAAAAATGCTTCCAAGTAGAAGCGTTGCTTCTATTCATTCATCTACTTCAAGGCAAGAAGATAGACTAGTAGTAACTTAGAAATATACTTGATCACCCAATTTATCCACCTTAACTCATTCCATAGCATCATAGTCCATCTTGTAAATATTTAAATGCTTCTCAAGAACAAAATCAACCACTAGAAGTTGATTATGTGAAATGACATCACAAGATTAACAGAATCAACATTACTAGTATTTTTCACATTTAGCCATGAGAATCTTGTTTTTCTTTCGTCTGTAACATTTACCTATAACTCCCCAAATTCAACTTTGTCTATAACATCACAAACACCTCCGTTGAAAATTGTCGTGGCCACCCAAAGGTTCTTCAACAAAAACCCACAGAACCAATCATCCTCCTTAGAGCAAAAGACTTGAAGCTCATTCTTATCACTAATAATCGCTAAGAGCGCAAGGTCAGCGACAATAGCTTTGATAAGTGGTAGGATTCTCCATGACCTCATTATCTTCACATTAACACTACACTCTAAAAGTTATGTGCTTTTAGCTATCTTTAGTGATCTTTCGCTCTAACAAGGATGATTGGTTTGGTGGGATTCTATTGAGAGAAACTTTGGTGCCCACCACAATATTCAACTAGTGTTTGTGTTGTTACATAGAAAATTGAATTTGAGGAGTTAAAGATAAATGTTACAAATGAACGAAAAACAAGATTTTCATGGCTAAAGTTGAAAGATACTCCTAATGTTGATTCCCTTGTCTTGAGTTGGTTGTTTCAAATAATCAATTTCTATTGATTGATTTTGTTCCTAAGAAGCATTTAAATATTTACAAAATGGACTTTGATGCTATGGAATGAGTTAACATTGATAAATTGGGTGATCAAGTATTTCTTCTAAGTTATTACTAGTCTTTCTTCTTGCCTTGAAGTAGATGAATGAATAGAAGCAACGCTTCCACTTGGAAGCATTTTTTTGAAGTATTTTTTTTAAAAAAGCTGTTGTTAGAAAAAAAAACTTCTTTAATAATGATAACAGTCTTTTGAAACTAGTACCACTAGTCATAGCATTTTCTTTTTCCTCTCACAAGTATCCTAACATTTTCAAAAGTATAAGCTTCTATAACTCCATACCTTCTCAATTCTTTGACTTTGGATTCTAAATTGTGTGTGGAATGAAAATTTCTCTACATTTGCATTGAAATTTGAAGCTGATAGCTTAGAGATATGCAAGTTGCTCGTGATTACAAAAATGAATCTAATGCACTTGTTAACCATGCTCGTCATTTAAAATGTAACATATTATTTACCAAGAAGTTGTCTCCCAAAATAAAAGATATTAGTGGAATAAAATTTAGGTTTAAATAATATTTTGTTGTTATACTTTAAAATTTTCTCTCTATAACAAAGATATTCAAGTGATTTCCATTACCCTTTGTTTTCTGTAACATTCACCACTCTTCTCTCTCATTTCACTTTCCCTTTCCCCTATACCTCAATAACATAGATGGCCATGTCTGTTGTTGGTATCCCAATTGGTGCTGTGCAAACAGAAAATAAATTATCTTTATGGATGGGTAACACAAGGACCAAATCAACATATGTGATCTTTTCAAAGGTGTCGTTGAACACTAGAGAACAAAAATTACCAATCACTTGAAATCAAATTCAAAACAAATTATAATATCAAAAATCAAATCCCAATTGCAATTTTTTTCTTATTATTTGATCTGTTTCAATTCTAAACAAGATTATCGACTAAGTGGAAAACAAAATAAACACAGCTCACTTTAAGGAAATGGTAGAACAAGAATCTAACCTTTGTGGCGAACAAGAATCTAACCTTTTTGCATTTATACTTTGAAAATTTCTCTCTATAACAAAGATATTCAAGTGATTTCCATTACCCTTTTTTTCTTGTAACATTCACCACTCTTCTCTCTCATTTCACTTTCCCTTTCCCCTATTCCTCAATAACACGGATGGCCATATCTGTTGTTGGTATCCCATATGGTGCCGTGCAAACAGAAAATAAATTAATAAAATTAAAGTTTTCTATCTTCATGGATGGGTAACATAAGGACCAGATCAACATATGTGATCTTTTCAAAGGTGTCGTTGAACACTAGAGAACAAAAATTACCCATCACTTTAAATCAAATTCAAAACAAATTATAATATCGAAAATCAAATCCCAATAGCAATTCTTTTCTTATTATTTGATCTGTTTCAATTCTAAAAAGATCATCGACTAAGTGGACAACAAAATAACTTTAAAACAGAACTCACTTTAAGGAAATGGTAGAACAAGAATCTAACCTTTGTGGCGAACAAATTGATGGGTGCATCTTGCGACGGTGCGACTGATGAAGAGGATGACGCTCGAATGTGGGAAGTAGCCGAAGTGAATAACATTTAAAGCAATCGCCAAAATAGCCGGATCGGAACACTCTTCTATGAATTCGAGAAACAAGAGAGATGTGGTCTTCGTCTCTCTCAATTTCTCTTTTCAACATCTCTCAATTTTTTTTTGTAGGAGCTCATGTGTTTCCAGCAATAAAAAGAACCAAACAAGGAATATATGGTAAGAAAGTGAGCTTTATCCGGTGCGAAAGTGTGCATGAAAGAAAATGTGAAACTAATGAGCTGAAATTGATGCATGGTGGCCACGCCATAACAATGGTCCCACCAGTAATAAAAAATACATTACTAATGAATTTGATATTGCTTTAAACTGACGATTTGGTCTTTCTGATAAGTTTTTTTGGTTTTTTCTATGTCAATGATTATCCTCTAGGTGGAATCTCAACAAATATCTAATCTAGGGTTGGTGGATTTTGGATAGGTGGAATCTCAATAGAAATTTGATCCAGGGTAGGTAGATTTTTTTTAAAAGGAAAAAGAGATGTATATAATCATAGTATAGGATAAGGATTTTTATTTCCTACCTTACCTTGACTTATAATATATACTCTTAAATTAACATATATTTTTATATTAAAAAATTAAAACAAATAATAATAATAAAATTAATAATATATTTATAATATTTACAAATATTGATAATAATAAATTTTTTTAATAATAATAATAAAATAATAAGCAATAAAAATAATAAAAATGAAAATGAATAATAATAATAGTAGTAATAAAATAAATATTAATAATAATAAATTTATATAATAATAATAGTAATTAACAATAAAGAATAATAATAATAAATCATAATAATTGTGATTTGAAGAAAAATAAATAATAATAAAAAAATATAATTATAAATTAATAAAATAAAATAGTAATAGTAATAATATTAATAATAATATAATAATAATAATAATAATAATAATAATAACAATAATAAGAATAACAAATACACCCCCTAAAGTCTACATAAATGACAAAAAAATTGTAGAAATTCCATATCCTTCAATCAAGGAAAAACTTAAAAATTGACATGATGCAAGAAAAAAAAAAATCAGAAAATGTGAATGAGCGAAAGCGAAGCATAACAATGTGGTGACAAATTCACACCATCCTGCAAATCCACCAAATTGAGGACAAAAATCAACTTCAACATGTTTAAATAAGCTAAACGAAGCTAATTGAAGAAACAAATTCATCAAATTTACCTTGAAATTTAGGCAACCCCAAAACCTCTTGCCTTTGTTCTCGTTGAACTTCGTAACCCACAAACAAATGCTCTCTCTTTGCCATCGAAGCATGGAGGAAATCTTGTACCTCGGTTTAATTGTTTGCTACCAGCACTTGGAGAACAACAAGACGCCATTGCTGTGAATTTAGAAGATGACGATGGGATTTGGTTATGAAATAAACCCTAAATCCCCAAATTGAATCCCTCAAACTTATAAACATTAGATTTTCTTTTATTTCTTTTTTGTTTTTCCATGTCAGCGTATTTTTTACCGTTACAATATGCCATGTCAGCACCGTTACTAACGTCGTTTGTGCCAACTAACAGAAAGGACTTATATTTTTAACGGAAATGACTTAGAGGACGAAATTGAAACTTTTATTACTTGCAAGAGGAAATTGAAACAAAAAATATAAGTTGGAGGACGAAATTACTAATTTGGCCTAAATAATATTAAATTATAGGCCAAAGTAGTCCGCATGGATTCCAACTCAGAAGATGCTACTCAAAGTAAACCCCAACCGTTCGACCAGCCTGATGGATGCAGACAAAATTCAAATTTAACAACTAATTTTAATCCAAAACATGAAACTCAAATGCTAAAAGTCTTATTTTCAAAATATCAAACAACAATAATGAATTCAATATAGAAAAACAAAGTTAATTATTAGAATCTTAGATTTCTCTGTATTCTTTACTTGAAATCTAAAGAGTAATGCAAGTTAGACTCAATACTCATGAGAACGATTTTTGTTTCGTCCAACCCGCGCAAGATTTTCAATAACTTGACCACCTTTGCAGGATCCTTGTAAATGTAATATCAACAAATGAAAGGGGTTTGAGTTAAAAGTAATCATGTTAATTGGATAGTAGAAATATAACAACATATTTGAGATCGTACTTTTTTCTAAAATAATAATGAAGAAGTATTTATAGTATGGAGTTTTGTCAAAGATCCAAATTGGCTATGATTATGTACTACCTTAATTGGTACCATCTACTCTCCAAAACATTTTTAATATTCATCTAGTAAGTGAAAGATAATATATTTATTACCATTAAATAATATAAATAAATTACATGCATCATACACATCTCATCTAATATAAATGTTTATTTATTTCACATCCAATTCCTATCATTAAAACCTCCTTGATTTTTTATGTTGTTATTTGAGATGGTACTTTGTGGTTATGGAGACGGTCTTGGAGGAGGAATTTTTTCCAATGGGAACTCTATATATATGATGATCTGATGATCCTGTTACATAGAGTTGTTCTTCACCCCCTAAGAGAAGATTCCTAGGAATGGTTTCCTGGACTGTCAGGCACATTCACAATGATTTCTACATACTCTTTGGTGGTATCGAAATGCTTACCTCCAACTACAGTATATGCAGATTTGATGCTAGTTTTCAATAAGTTATGGTCCCCCTTTTCCCCTTATAAAGTAATTGTTTTTTCATGGCTAGCATTCAGAAACAGATTTCCATGCAAAAGGAATTTATGGAGTAGAGGCGTTATCCAAGACAACGGTACTACAACATGCTCCCTGTGTGGCGTAGAAGAGGAGGATGACAAACACCTGTTTCACTCTTGTAATGTTGCAGCAACCATTTGGCGCTAAATTCTGAAAAGGATGGGGCTACAATGCGCACTGCCACAGTCATTAGGCGATTGATTTCAACAATTTATAGGCTTATTTTTTGGGAAAGGCATTAAAAGGAAAGGATTGGTAGTCTGGTTTGCAACTCTTTGGTCAATATGGTTATTCAGAAACAGAGTTATTTTTAACTCAGCTGAGATTGATGTCTGTGAGGTGATTGAAATGTTAAGACCAGGTCATGGAATTGGTTTTATCCTTTCAAAGGTGGAACCGTTTCTTTCTCAGATTGGCGTGTGACTCCTGTAATGTGCCTAAGGAGTTCCTAATTGTAATTCTTTCCCTTTTTTCCCCTCTATTTAATTTTCCAAACTCCTAGAAGAGCACTTCTTGTACTTCTTTATATATCAATAAAATTTTTGGCTTATAAAAAAAACATAAAAGGCAAATTCTCAAAATAACTAAAAAGTAAAATAGTTTTTCTTCACACTAAAGAAAGCTTAAGCATTTTTAGTATCCATCCATCTTTAAATTTTAAGAAAGAAAACATCAGTACCTTTTCACTCCAAATTTTATTGGGTTATGACCTATACTCATAATTAACCCATGCATACATCTCAAGCCACCAACTCCAAATATCAATGCAAATGCAAGCAAATTCACTACCATGGATACAAGTGTGGGAAATGAAAAGGGAAAAGAATTGAGGAATTAATTAGACAGAGCCATGAGTTTATTATCTTTGAAAATGGTGGTAAGAATAAAAACATCTCTTTGAAGTATCTTAATTTTAAAAATAATTTCAAAATTAAAGTAGAATCCTTTAAGACTCTATCCTCAATTCTTTCACCTCTTTATTTTCTAAACTTGTGCTCATGATAGTAAACTTCTCTTCATCGGTCACAATACCGCATTTTAAGGAAAAAACATGATATTTTTTATATTCATCTAGGCTCCAGCACATGCAAGATAGTATATTTATTACCAATAAATAACATGCATCAGACAATGGTAAGAAATAAGAATAAGGAAAAAGAAAGGGAAAGAATTGAGAAACTAATAAATAACATGCATCACAATACCTCTATTTTTAATTCCTTCCTGTTGTAAAATTGAGATATACTGCTTCAATACGTTCAGTTCAATTTCAAAATCTGAGATAGACCATATTTGTTGAGTAATAGAACACACTATTACTTAATATCTAAGAACTTAGCCTTGAAGGTATTCTTATTACTGTTAGAGTCAAGTACTGCCGCTTTATTGTCAAAATACATTTTCAATGGTCTCTCTATGCTATCTACTATCGCAATTAAGTGATGAAATTCCGCATCCATTGTGCATGGATGGCTGCCTTAAAACAAGCCATAAATTTTCAGTTTTTGCTTTGCAAAAAGGAAACAGACTCAAAACAGGAAATAAAAACAAAAAATTACAATGCAAACCAAAGAGCCCCTAAAGGAGGATGGGATTAGCACCATTTCTATTGGAAGTGGCACCATCCTTTTTATATGTAAGAATCATAAATTTATATACTAAAAAAGATGGTGCCACTCCCAAGAAGGATGGTGCTAATCCCATCCACCGCCCCTAAAATTTTAATATTCCAGTAGTACATACTCCTTGCATAAAAGTGTGGTGGGGATAAAGAGTGGTGGGCCTGCAATACATGGTAGGTGGTGGAGATTAAATTAAGTTTTATAATTTTTTTTTGAAAATGGACACTTGTCATTATTTAAAATGGTGTTGTACAAGCTGTATTGTAGATTTTTCCCACAATAGAGGGTTTGTATGTCTTTTCAAATTTGACCAATAAAAATATTTCATATAAGATTAAAGAATTGTAAATTAGTAGTATCAATCAAAATGAATTCTAAATTAGTAAACTAGTATCAATCTTTACAAAATAAAATATTAATCTTATTTCTTATTTATAAAACTATAAAATAATTCTATTCTTTAATATCTTTTTTAATATATATTTTAACATGTCATTTGACGGTAAATTTAGATAAAAGTTTATATGTTTAAAAACATTTATCAAATTAGTCTTAAAGAAAAAATTACCAAATTGGGTCTATTCATTATTAATCTCCAATTTTCTTAAATAAAAAATAATAAAAATTCTAGTGCTGCCACATGGCGGGACCTGAATTTTTGCATTGAAAAATAATATAAAATAATAAAAAATAATATAAAATATTAAAAAATAATGTTAAATATTAAAAAATATTGTAAAAGTAATATTCAATATTTAAGAAACTTAATAAAAACAATATACAATATCAAAAAATTAAATAAAATATTAAAAATAATAATAAACTAATAAAAATAAGAAAATACTATTTAAAAAAAAAGAAAAATAAAGGGCTTGTATGTCATTTCTAGTTTGACTAATTAAAATGTGACATGTAGGATGAATCGATTGTAAATAAGTATGAATTAGTGTCAATCATAATGAATTTTAAATAAGTAAACTAGTATCAATTTTTATAAAATTATAAATAGACGTATTTCTTAAAAAAATTACCAAATTGGGTCTATTCACTGTTTATATCTCCAGTTTTCTTAAATAAAAACAAATTTAGGTGCCATCACATGGTGGGACTTGGATTTTTGTATCAAAAGTTAATATCGAGGATTTAAAAAATTAAAATATTGAAAAATAATATTAGATAATATTCGTTATTTAAAAATAATTTTCAAAACTAAAAAATAATTTATAATATTAAAAATATTTAATATATTAAAAAGTAAAAAAAAAAAGAGCAGATATATCCTAACTATGTGATCATGTGAAAGTTGTACTAGAAGTTTTTGTTAGTTGAGTTTAAAACTTCAAAGTATGGTAACTTTTGCTATACTTTTTAGATTTGAGTTTATTATATACAGATTTTGATATCTTGACGCCATCTACGCACGGTAAATCCCCTTTGAATTCTAAAAAAGGTCATTTTCTATAGTTTTTTTCTATTTTTATCGTATTTTTATATCTAGTTCACATAGTTACGCTTCAAATTTTAATTAGAAAATTTTATGTTGCATATTCTGATTTTTGGATATTTATCATGAATGTGTCATATTAAATCTTTTTACATCTAGTTCCCATGGTTAGACTTTGAATTTCTGTTTGACTTTTTTTTATTTCATGACATGATTTTAGGATATATCTGATATGTTTTAATTTTTTTAATATTTTACATATTTTGTATAATTTAAAAATATTTTTTAAATATTATTTTATTTTTCAGATATTAAAATTTTTTTTATTATTTTTATTAGTTTATTATTAATTTTAATATTTTATGTAACATCCCCCAAAATTGAATTTTCATGTGGAGTTTGAAATCTCTATTGGCTTCTCAATCTTAATTGCAATTTAGTCCTTGTAGTTTATTCTATTGGGAATTAATTAGGTCTTTCTACTAAATTTTTATATAATCAATGACATGCATTTTGAGAATGCTTCTACCTCCTCTTATTTTTCTACGAGTTGATGAATACTTATATTTGCTAAGATGGTGTTATGGTTAAACGTTAAATATTTAATTTTGATGAATGCATTTTGATGAATACTATAAGTTCACTTCTCCAAGATGCTATCCCTTATTCTACTATGTGCTCAAGTTCATGCATATTAATTTGACCCCAATTTATAGTCAATATATATCATCTACATTATTTATGAATGTTTGAACTTGTAGGGGAAATTCGAAATATTGATTTAAATGTTAAGAAAACTTAACTACTAATCTTTGTGGTATGCTTATCCATATACTCTTATTATCATATCAAGAATTTTATAAATTATAACAACATACTATTCTCATTTGTGACGGTTGAATAATGATAAGCATTAGTATTGAGTTGTTGAAATAGAGACAAGAAAGTATTATTGTATCTCAATGTGTTAGTGTATAGTGTGGTAATTGAAAAGAAAAAGGAAAATTGAGAGAATTATTTTCCTATGAGTTGGGTGTAAATTTTTCATAGAACTATTGTGAGTTATATTATGAAAAATTAGTATGATGGACTTAATATATAGAAATGTTATAATTGGGATATATATGAAAAATGGATGAAACTTTATAGATTTCAATTTGTTTGATATTAATCCCATAGATGAGTTTTATCTCAACAGTATGATGATTGAGCGTGTTTACATAATCAAGACACTTATCAAGTTGAGTAAGTGTGCCTAAAACGATTAGAGTATAATTTTTATCTTAGAGGTATATTTTGACTTAGATAAAATATATAAGCAACACACATAGTTGTCCAGTTTAAATTGTGATAATGTGCCGCTCTATGAGAGCGAATTATGTGTTGATTGATATGTGTATGTGTATAGTTTTAGTGATATTAATTGAGTAAAGGTTGACTTAAGTACCACAATACTTCTTACATTATGAATGTAGAGAGAGAGGCTCGATGTAAGCAAATTCATTCACCGACTTATGAGTATATGGTGAAATAATTATTTTGAATTATGATTAGTTGTAAAGTACCATTAAATATGGTGCTATAATATTAAGTTTTGAGGAGAATCCAACATATCATGGTGATGAATTGATTTGATTCAAATGAGGATAAATTCTTAAGTGAGTTTATCGGATTTATGAAAGTTTTCTCCTCCATTTTTCCAACACTTGCATCCTTTTCCCCCTCTTCTTTAACTCTGATTTCTCTAAGAGCAAAGAATCCCCAAATCCTTCCATGATCACATGCAACCCATGATTGGGGTCATTGTGGGTCACTAATGACTTGAGGTTTGCAAATCATAGGAAACTCAAGGGTAAATTGGTGATTGGAGAGCTAGGGCTTGGAAAGTTTTGAAGAAAGGGAGAATTTGTGAGTTTGAAGCTCAAATCAAGGTAACCCCAAACTCAAAACCCCAATTAGGGAAATATACAAATTAGTGATTTTATGATGCTAGGGTTTGAACTATTGTATATTAGAACTAGGTTTGAACTTAATTTTGTTGATAAATTTGGTGTGAATGTTTGATTATGTGCATGATTGAAGTCTTATGTATTGTTATATTGAAATTGAATGTTTATGATCTTGTATGCTATGAGAATGATCTTGATGATGATGTGAAATTGATGGAATTGAACTTTGGTCTTGTGAATTGATTCTTGAGTGATTTGTATTTAATTCGATGAATTTGGCATGATTTATGATGAATTGACATGGAAGGTAGGATTGAAATTGTGAAAAATTGATCAATGCTTTTTTCCCCTGTTTTGGCTGAATCTTGGTACAGTTTGGACTAAATATTTGACTTGGGTTTCAAAACACAGGAAGTAACTTGGTAATATATTTAGTTAGTTAGTTAAGTCAAGTCTAATTAATTTTATAACAAAGTCGTTGTAATAAAATATAATATTAACTTTTTTGGAAAGGCTAAAGTGCATCCACAAGGGTTCGAAAGGAGGACCTGCTACTGAAAGCAAGTGTGATCAGCCATTCGACCTACCTGTTGGATGCACAATATAATATTAACTAATTAATTAATCTTTCTACTTTACTTTACTTCAAAGAATATTTCTCGCTTAGTCTCTGACCTAGTTGTAGTTAGAACAAACTCAAATATACAACGATATGTTACAGATGTAATAGCATAGGTACACAATAATTTAGCATGATATTTTAGTTTTGAATATCAAAAGTAAATGCCAAAAAAGGCAACAAGAAAATCAGATTCAATAAAGGAGAAAGAAAGAAGAAATAGAACGGAAACAAACAACATAGTCATACTTACCAGTGAAAAAAATATAGCCATAATCCCATAGCTCACAAGGGGAAAGAAAAAGAATATGGCCAGAGCGCAAGGATTTCCTGAAAGGACATAAATTCGTTATTAATCTTAAGCATGAACTAAGTCAAAGGATGAAGCATTTTACATAATACAATAATTTGTTACATAATTCAACGTTCCAGAAAAGAAAATAGACTCAGAGACAATATTAATTTTTTTGGCATTCTGCCTCGGTTAACGAACATGAAAATCTTCCATCCTCATCCTTATTTCTCAATTACCCTTTCACTAATTAGCATAACTTTGTCTCTTACATGTGTTCATAAACTAATTAACGTTTTACTTTTTTTTCACTGGAAAATATTGAGGAAACGTTGTTTTATTCTCATAAGTACCAATAAAAACATAAAAAGAAGCCATGTGACCTAAACATATCAATTTTCTCTCGCAAATCAAACGGGTATACTTAAAAAAGTTGATGTAATTAAGTCAACGAAAAAACTTACAAAAACCAGCAAAAAATGGCTAATAAGATTCAAAGTACTCAAGCCTTCTGGCACTTCACTGAAGTTCCATTTAAAAGCATACTTTTGAGCATCCACCCAACTATTATCGAAGGATATAAAACAATGGTGTATATATGGAGCACTTAGTCGACACAGCAATATGTATACATCCATGAAAGGAGTGCAAATTTTAGCAACTTCCCAATGTACGGTATGAACCCGGTTGCATAGACCTGCATATAACATGAGAAAGTGCTTTATTGGTTGTTACCTAACTAATAATAAGGACTAAATGAAGCAAAATCTAGTTTGCTGATTATAAGGGCATATATATAAATCTCATAAATATGGACCATAAATTAAATGATTTTATTACCTCTAGAAAGAAAACACTCAAAAGTAGTATGGAGTAGGCCTACTGTCCTATTCCAATCATGAGCCTGAGTTAAGCTAGCACAGTAACGTTCAGATAATGTGCCTTTGGATTCTCTGAAAGTAGTTTGAGTTTAATTTAAGACTAGACTGAGTCAATTAGTTTTTATTAGATGAGTCAGTTTGAATAAGTTGTTACTTTTAGATTAGGATAAGTTTGTTTTGATTTAGTGATTAGGAAGTTTGTTATTTCCTAGTAGTATAAATGTAAGTGCTGATCAATTAATAAAATGAATTCCCTCTGTTCATTAGAAAAGTCTCAATAAAATATTTCAATTATATTCATTACTTTCTTATTTTCTTCAAAAAAACCAACAATTGGTATCTAGAGCGCACTTCTTACAAGATTAGTGATGTGGATAGTTTTTCTCATGTTGCTCCTATGGTCTTTGATAGAGTGAATTATGACCTTTGGGCAATAAAGATGGAGTCCTATCTAGAGGCTTTGGATTTGTGGGAAGCTATGGAAGAGGATTACGTTGTAACTCCGCTGCTAGAAGATCCTACCATGGCGCAACTAAAAAGTCACAAGGATAGGAAGACCCAAAAAGAAAAGGAAAAATCATGTCTTTTTGCTAGTGTCTTAACAACCATGTTCACAAGAATTATGAGTTTAAAAACTCCAAAAGAAATATGGGATTATTTGAAAAAAGAGTATGCAAGAAACGAAAGAATTAGAGCCATGCAAGTGATTAATTTGTTTAGGGATTTCGAGTTGCAAAACATGAAGCAGTTAGGGATGATTAAAGAATATCCAGATAGGTTGCTCGGTATTGCAAATAAGGTAAGATTACTAGGCACTGACTTCATTGATTTTAGAATTGTAGAAAAAAATCTTGTTACTATGCCTGAGAAACATGAAGCGTCTATAAATAGCTTGGAGAATACAAAGGATTTGTGTAAGATCAATTTGGTTGAAGTTTAACATGCTTTGCAAGGCAAGAGCAACAAAGGCTACTGAGACATGATCAAGATCATAAAGTTGAAGGTGCATTAGCACATAAGCACCAACTAAATAGAAATTTTTCTCCCTGTAAGCACTGTGGCAAAAATGACATCCACTATTCAAATCCTGGATTAGGCCAGATGCACAATGTAGCAAGTGTAATCAACTGGGCACGAAGCAATAATTTGTAAAAAAAAAAGATGGTGAAGGTGAAGACGCTTGAGTTTTTAAGCAAGAGGAGGAGGAGGACCAATTATTGGTGGCTACTTGTTTTACAAATAATAAACCAAGATAAGGTTCGTTAGTTGATAGTGGTTGCACCAACCATATGGCCAACTATATAAAAAATTTCAAGGATCTAAAGTCATTTGATATCACCAAAGTCAGAATAGAAAATGGTGACTACATCCCAATAAAAGGGAAAGGAAAAATTGTGATTCCAACGAGTTTTAGGGGCAAAGACAATAGATTGTGTTATTTATGTTCCGAGTATTGACCGGAATTTACTTAGCGTTGCTCAATTATTAGGAAATAGATTTAAATTATTATTTGCAAATCAATGTTGTTATATTTTCAACTTAGTTGGGAAGGAGATCTTAAATATTAAAATGAAAGTTAAAAGCTTTTCTTTTGATCTAACTAAAAATGAGCAGATGGGTCGTCATACTTCAAAGAAGTCTACAGAGTCTACAACATCAAGGGAGAAAAGTTTTATTCAAGATGAAGTTGTTAAATAGAAATTTTGTTCACCCAACAAATTTGAATTTTTGAAGAGCCGGCAAGGAGGAGTGTTAAGATAATGTGCCTTTGGATTCTCAGAAAGTAGTTTGAGTTTAATTTAAGATTAGACTGAGTCAATTAGTTGTTATTAGATGAGTCAGTTTGAATAAGTTGTTATTTATAGATTAGGATAAGTTTATTTTGATTTAGTGATTAGGAAGTTTGTTAGTTCGTAGTAGTATAAATGTAAGTGTTGATTAATTAATAGAATGAATTCCCTCTGTTCATTAGAAAAGTCTCAACCAAATATTTCAATTTATATTCATTAGTTTCCTTTTTTCTTCAAAAGAACCAAAAGAACCTTTTAGTACCAATTTACCCGGTAAGAATTGATCACAATCATAATTGGGAAAAGAAATACATAAAAACATAAAGTAACTATTAATTAGAACTTTACTATAAGCATTTTGTACATTTAGTGCGTTATTATGGCCTTTATCTTTTTCTTAGTAAACTTAGTTCTTCCCATTGCAATATGCTCATACTTGGCAATGTCATTGTACCTAAAAACATTCTGTTAGCAATTGTCATACGAACAAATCCTATCTTTCAATGGAAGACTAATATGTTAAGCAAGAAACTGGAAAAGCAAATACAAAGAATAAGAGCAGGAACTCCAAACTATGGAGAAACCACCTGGTGTCAATCTTTCAACCAAGCAAATAGAAAAGTAAACACCTCTTCCCTTCTATGTTGATTATCATTCCTTAAAACATATTATTTTTCTATTTCCTTTAACTAACTCCCTCCCTCTTAGACTCTCACTTTCAAAAATCTTATTAATTTTGTGTGGGCCTACCGAGATAAACCTATAAGGCCTTAGCTTTTGCATCCTTATTTATATCAAATTCCTATTTAGACAACAAACAATGAAACATTATACTATTTCCTACTCACATTATGTAATATTTTATTTGATATGGAAATCCAAAACTAAGAATGCTTAGCTTGTTATTACAATGGGATGATGGCTATTGGCATTCAAATTAAATATTCTCCCCTGGGACCAAACACTATTTGGCAATATAGATGTATTTAAGAGCTATGTTGGGGGACATAAACTAAAATTTCCGTAGTAATTATTTAGGTAGGAGTGTTTAGATGAATATTGAATATAGCATGGAGTTGGGGGTTACATTGTATTTAGATTTTAGTGTTCCTATGAGCATTTGGTGTAAATTAAGTAATGGGTAGGATGTGGGCAATGTACTAGAATATCCATCCCCATACTCATGTTTTATGAAAAAGATCCATAATCAAATAGATGCCCACAGGAGTAGCAATTAATGTGTTTATACCTCCAGGACACCAACATATGTAGACTCTAACCCAGTACTGTATTATTGTAGTTCAATGAAAAATGATTTTCTTTTAACGTGTCTTCTTTTTTACATTCTAGCAAAACAACAATACTAATCAAGTATAAAAAATCAACAAAACTACATCAAAATACATCTAACTAATTCAAAATATCAATTGATTAAGAATCTGAAAATTGTTAAACCTTGAACCATCTTCATCTTGTATGCATGGCATTCCATTCAAAATGTTTTGATTTGTGGTGTTCTCTTATATTCTTTAGGCCAAATTAGTAATTTCGTCCTCCAACTTATATTTTTTGTTTCAATTTCCTCCTGCAAGTAATAAAAGTTTCAATTTCGTCCTCTAAGTCCTTTCCATTAAAAATATAAGTCCTTTATGTTAGTTGGCACAAACGACGTTAATAACGGTGTTGACATGGCATATTGTAACGGTAAAAAATACATTGACATGGAAAAACAAAAAGAAATAAAAGAAAATCTAATGTTAATAAGATTGAGGGATTCAATTTGGGGATTTAGGGTTTATTCATCCCCAAATCCCATCGTCATCTTCTAAATTCGCAGCAATGGCGTCTCGTTGTTCTTCAAGTGCTGGTAGCAAACAATTAAACCGAGGTACAAGATTTCCTCAATTCTTTGATTGCGGAGAGAGCAGTTGTTTGTGGGTTACGAAGTTCAACAAGAACAAAGGCAAGAGGTTTTGGGGTTGCCTAAATATCAAGGTAAATTTCATGAATTTGTTTCTTCAATTAGCTTATTTAAACATGTTGAAGTTGATTTTTGTCCTCCATTTTGTGGATTTGCAGGATGATGTGAATTTTTCACCACATTGTTATGCTTCGCTTTCGCTCATTCATATTTTATGATTTTTTTTTTTTGCATCATGTCAATTTTTAAGTTTTTCCTTGATTGAAGGATATGGAATTTCTAGATTATTTTTGTCATTTATGTAGACTTTAGTGGGTGTATTTGTTATTATTATCATTATTATTATTATTATTATTATTACTATTACTATTATTATTATTATTATTTAATTTTGTCATTATTTTTATTTATTTTCTTTATAATTATTTTCATTACTATTTTATTTTATTAATTTATAATTATATTTTTTATTATTATTACTTATTTTTCTTCAAATTACTATTATTATGATTTATTATTATTCTTTATAGTTAATTACAATTAATATTATATAAATTTATTATTATTAATATTTATTTTATTACTACTATTATTATTATTCATTTTCATTATTATTATTATTTTTATTATTATTATTATTAAAAAAAATTTATTATTATCAATATTTGTAAATATTATAATTATACTATTAATTTTATTATTATTATTTGTTTTAATTTTTTAATATAAAAATATATGTTAATTTAAGAATATATATTATAAGCCAGGGTAAGGTAGGAAATAAAAATCCTTATCCTATACTACGATTATATACATCTCTTTTTCCTTTTAAAAAAAATCTACCTACCCTGGATCAAATTTCTATTGAGATTCCACCTATCCCAAATCCACCTACCCTAGATTAGATATTTGTTGAGATTCCACCTAGAGGATAATAATTGACATAGAAAAAACCAAAAAAACTTATCAGAAGCACCAAATCGTTAATGTAAAGCAAAATCAAGTTCATCAGTAATATAATTTTTATTATTGGTGGGACCATTGTTATGACGTGGCCACCATGCATCAATTTCAGCTCATTAGTTTCACATTTTCTTTCATGCACACTTTCGCACCGGATAAAGCTCACTTTCTTACCATATATTCCTTGTTTGTTTCTTTTTATTGCTGACTAGAAACTCATTAGCTCCTACAAAAAAAATTGAGAGCTGTTGAAGAGAGAAATTGAGAGAGACGAAGACCACATCTCTCTTGTTTCTCAAATTCATAGAAGAGTGTTCCGATCCGGTTATTTTGGCGATTGCTTTAAACGTTATTCACTTCGGCTACTTCCCACGTTCGAGCGTCATCCTCTTCATCAGTCGCACCGTCGCTAGATGCACCCATCAATTTGTTCGCCACAAAGGTTAGATTCTTGTTCTACCATTTCCTTATAGTGAGTTGTGTTTTAAAGTTATTTTGTTGTCCACTTAGTCGATGATCTTTTTTAGAATTGAAACAGATCAAATAATAAGAAAAGAATTGCTATTGGGATTTGATTTTCGATATTATAATTTGTTTTGAATTTGATTTAAATTGATGGGTAATTTTTGTTTTCTAGTGTTAAATGACACCCTTGAAAAGATCAGATATGTTGATCTGGTCCTTCTGTTACCCATCCATGAAGATAGAAAACTTTAATTTTATTAATTTATTTTCTGTTTGCACGGCACCATATGGGATACCAATAACAGACATGGCCATCTGTGTTATTGAGGAATAGGGGAAAGGGAAAGTGAAATGAGAGAGAAGAGTGGTGAATGTTACAGGAAAAAAGGGTAATGGAAATCACTTTAATATCTTTGTTAAAGAGAGAAATTTTCAAAGTATAATTGCAAAAATTTTATTTAAACCTAAATTTTATTGCATTGATATCTCTTATTTTGGGAGACAACTTTTTGGTAAATAATATGTTGCATTTTAAATGACGAGCATGGTTAACAAGTGCATTAGATTCATTTTTGTAATCACGAACAACTTGCATATCTCTAAGCTATCAGCTTCAAATTTCAATGCAAATGTAGAGAAATTTTGATTCCATACACAATTTAGAATCCAAAGTCAAAGAATTGAGAAGGTATGGAGTCATAGAAGCTTATAATTTTGAAAATGTTAGGATACTTGTGAGAGGAAAAAGAAAATGCTCTGACTAGTGGTACTAGTTTCAAAAGATTGTCATCATTATTAAAGAAGTTTTTTTTCTAACAACAATTTTTTTAAAAAAATTCTTCAAAAAAATGCTTCCAAGTGGAAGCGTTGCTTCTATTCATTCATCTACTTCAAGGCAAGAAGAAAGACTAGTAGTAACTTAGAAGAAATACTTGATCACCCAATTTGTCAATGTTAACTCATTCCATAGCATAAAAGTTCATTTTGTAAATATTTAAATGCTTCTTAGGAACAAAATCAATCAATAGAAATTGATTATCTGAAACAACCAACTCAAGACAAGGGAATCAACATTAGGAGTATCTTTCAACTTTAGCCATTAAAATCTTGTTTTTCGTTCATTTGTAACATTTATCTTTAACTCCTCAAATTCAACTTTCTATCCAACAACACAAACACTAGTTGAAAATTGTGGCGGCCACCAAAGTTTCTCTCAATAGAATCCCACCAAACCAATCATCCTTGTTAGAGTGAAAGATCACTAAAGATAGCTAAAAGCACATAACTTTTAAAGTGTAGTGTTAATTTGAAGATAATGAGGTCATGGAGAATCCTACCTCTTATCAAAGCTATTGTTGCTGACCATGCGCTCTTAGCGATCATTAGTGATAAGAATGAGCTTAAGTCTTTGCTCTAAGGAGGATGATTGGTTCCGTGGGTTTTTGTTGAAGAACCTTTAGGTGGTCACGACAATTTTCAACGGACGTGATTGTGATGTTATAGACAAAGTTGAATTTGGGGAGTTATAGGTAAATGTTACATACGAAAGAAAAACAAGATTCTCATGGCTAAATGTGAAAAATACTAGTAATGTTGATTACGTTAATCTTGAGATGTTGTTTCACATAATCAATTTCTAGTGGTTGATTTTGTTCTTGAGAAGCATTTAAATATTTACAAGATGGACTATGATGCTATGGAATGAGTTAAGGTGGATAAATTAGGTGATCAAGTATATTTCTAAGTTACTACTAGTCTATCTTCTTGCCTTGAAGTAGATGAATGAATAGACACAATCTCTCCCGTGCCGAACTACAACAAAAAAATACTAAACATGAAAAAAAATTGGATTATATAACACAGCATGAAACCCAAGAAAAAAACGGTGAACGGGTCGTTTTCGTGTTTGTGAGTTAATTTACTTTTAAATATTTTATAATAAATATATAATAACATATATAAATGAGTTTGATGGTACTTATGATAATGATAATAACATTGAAAAGTATAAATTATATATAGTATACACACAACTTAAACACTTAGTGTGTATAAGAATACACAACTTAAACACAAAAAAATTTGAACAAAGAGACTCAAAAATGGATGGGTTTTATGCGCAAGAACATGTATATGAAGAATATCAACTCAAATTTTGGATTCAATCATCAAATAGGCAAGAATCAAGCATGAACTTCCAAGAACACTCAAGAACACATATACAGAATTTTTTTTAATCAAGAACACAAGTGCAGAATTTTTTTAATCAACACTTGATCCTAAGGTTTTCCACCATGAGGAATCCAAATTTTTAACTCCAAATCACCAAATTCCCAACCAATTAGGCAGAAAATTGCAGAAATTTCAGAATACGAAAATTGGAAAAAAAAGGAGAGAAATGAAAAATCAAGCAAGGAGAACCAAGGATGCATGATTCAATTCCCGCAATACGGAAAAAGAGGATCAAAATCAAGAACTACCCAATGAACACCATGGCTCGAGATACCAAATGATGGGGATCTTCATAACGGATCTAGTTCACTTGGGTTTCAATCTCCTTAAAATGCTTGAAAGAGGAGCATAAAAGAAATGAACATAAGGCAAGAATAAAATTAAGACATGAATATAAAGTAAGGCATAAATGGCGCAAAATAAAAGAATGGAGAAGAAGAAGAAGATGGAAGAATTAAAGGTAGGGAGCCACAAATTGCCTAGACAATTTGATAATCCTTGTTTGATCGCCACAATGGACTTGATTCCATTGATAAGACCCTTTGCTTCATGCTCAAAGAGCTATGAATTCAAGAGAGAAAAATGCTCTCACAAAAGGATTCAATCCAATTTCTATTATATCAAAAAAATGTCTACAATGTGATTATTCAAGGCTATTTATAGAAGCCTTCCTTGCCTCTTACATGTGCACCTCACATGATCACTAAAAAGGCCTAAAACTAGCGCCTATTTTGCCCCTCTTGTGCACATGAAATTGGTCATACCTTGACCAATTGATACATGTCATGAAAATATAAAAAAGACTTCTAAAAATGCCATTTACTAACAAGGCATTATTTATTACAAATCTTTACACTAAAATTATTAAAAGTAGAATTAAAAACTCCAAATTCTTCTAAGTGTTCCCCAAACATGATGCTAGTAGCAAATTCTTCAAGTCTCTTCTTTTTGCTCCTAGTCATAGGACCATCTACCCTTAATGCTTGTCCTCCAAAGTCCTTCAAGTTAGGGTCCACTCCTTTATTTCCATCATCCTCTCCTCCATAGAGATGATTCGTCCTCGAATCCACTTTGGAATCACCTACATCAAAAAAAGAGAGATCACTTACATTGAAAGTGGAAGAAATATTATGCTCACCTCGCAAATCCACTTTGTAGGCATTCTCGTTCACTTTCTCCAAAATTTGAAAAGGACCTCCACCTCTAGGATGAAGCTTAGATTTTCTTTCATTTGGGAATCTTTCCTTTCGAAAATGTACCCAAATCCAATCTCCCGGTGCAAAGTTCACGGCCTTTTTCTTCTTGTTAGCCAATCTCTCATAATGGGCTACTTGTTTTTCAATTTGCGCCTTCACCTTATCATGTAGCTTCTTCACATAAGAAGCTTTAGCCTCACCATCTTTATGCAACAAAGAATTATCAAGAGGAATAGGCAACAAATCCAAAGGGGTTAGGGGGTTAAATCCATAAACAATTTCAAATGGTGAGTGCTTAGTAGTAGAGTGAGGCACCCTATTGTAAGCAAACTCAACAAAAGATAAGGACTCTTCCCAAGATTTCAAATTTTTAGAAACAAAAGATCTCAACAAAGTGCCCAAAGTTCTATTTACAACTTCCGTTTGTCCATCCGTTTGAGGATGACAAGTAGTGGAGAAAGACAACTTAGTACCAAGTTTGGCCCAAAGTGTTCTCCAAAAATGTGACAAGAATTTAGCATCCCTATCACTCACAATATTCAAGGGCACCCCATGCAATCTCACAATATTATCAAAAAACAAGTTAGCAACATGAGTAGCATCATCACATTTAGCACAAGGCACAAAATGAGCCATCTTGGAAAATCTATCAACAATAACAAAGATGCTATCTTTACCCCTCTTAGAGCGAGGCAAACCAAGAACAAAATCCATAGAAATATGAGTCCAAGGGGAATTAGGAATGGGGAGAGGGAGATACAAACCATGAGGCATAAGCCTAGACTTAGCCTTTTTACACACAATACACCTCTTACAATGCCGTTGCACATGAATGCGCATATGAGGCCAATAAAATTTGGCATGTAAGACATCAAATGTTTTAGCCACTCCAAAGTGACCCATCAAGCCTCCTTCATGAGCTTCCGCCACAAGCAAATACCTAAGAGAACCTTGAGGCACACAAAGCAAATTAGCCTTAAAAAGAAATCCCTCAACAAGATAATAGTCATCATGTGCCTTAATGATATTCTTGGCGGCCAACTCACATAAATCACCAAAAATAGGACCAAAATGTTTATCACTAGCATACAAGTCCTTTATAGAATCAAAACCAACAAAATGAGAATCAAGAGTGGAAAGGAGACTATGCTTAATAATGTTGGCCATGCCTTGCTTATGCTTAATCACATATGAAAATTGTTCCAAAAATTCCACCCACTTAGCATGGCGCCTATTAAGCTTCCCTTGACCTTTAAGGTACTTGAGGGACTCATGGTCACTATGAATGACAAATTCCCTTGGGAGCAAATAATGTTGCCAAACTTGAAGCGCCCTAATCAAAGCATACAATTCTTTATCATAAGTGGGGTAATTAAGACAAGCACCACTCAACTTTTCACTAAAGTAGGCTATAGGGTGGCTTTCTTGAAGAAGAACAGCCCCTATACCTATATTTGAGGCATCACATTCCAATTCAAAGGATTTTTCAAAGTTAGGAAGAGCCAAGATGGGAGTGTTTGTCAACCTATCTTTCAAGGCGGCAAAAGCTTCCTCTTGTTTTTGTCCCCAATGGAATGTCACACCACTTTTCACCAATTCATTTAGAGGAGAAGCAATTGTGCTAAAATCCTTGACAAACCTCCTATAGAAGCTTGCCAAACCATGAAAACTCCTCACATCTTTCACACAAGTAGGTCACGGCCATTCAAGGATAGCCTTAACCTTTTCATCATCAACATGTACACCATGCTCACTAATCACAAATCCTAAAAATGTAACTTTAGGCATACAAAAAGAACATTTCTCAAGATTAGCAAACAAAGTAGCATCTCTCAAAGTTTTCAAAACAAGTTCAACATGCTCCAAGTGTTCATCAAATGATTTAGAATAAATGAGGATATCATCAAAATAAACCACCACAAATTTACCCATAAATTTCCTCAAAACATGATGCATCAACCTCATAAAGGTACTAGGAGCATTTGAAAGTCCAAACGGCATTACCAACCATTCATACAAACCAAATTTAGTTTTAAAAGCCGTTTTCCATTCATCACCTTCTTTCATACGAATTTGATGGTACCCACTTTTCAAATCAATTTTAGAAAACAAAGAAGCACCACAAACTCATCAAGAAGGTCATCAAGTCTAGGGATAGGATGTCTATACCTTATTGTAATTGCATTGATAGGTCTACAATCACAACACATTCTCCATTTACCATCCTTTTTGGGCACCAAAATGACCGGCACCGCGCAAGGGCTCAAACTCTCTCTAATCCACCCTTTGCTCATGAGGTCATCCACTTGCCTTTGTATCTCTTCACTCTCTTGTGGATTTGCTCTATAAGCGGGTCTATTTGGAATTGAAGAACCCGGTATGAAATCAATTTGGTGCTCAATACCACGGATCGGTGGCAATCCCTTTGGTGTCTCAAGTGGAAACACATCTTTGTACCTATCCAACATAGAAGAAAAAGCACTAGGAACCACATGATTATCATTGTTAGAAACAACATTTAAACACATATCATGAGGAATCATAAGATACATGGGCTTGTGAGCCAAAAATAAGTGCTTAAACTCATGTTTAGATACAAGAAGATTGGAATGAGAAGATGATTCATCCCCACCAAGGCCCTTAGCGCATTGCTTAGCCTTGGAAGAGCTTTTTGAGCTCTTTGCACATGTCTCACTAGCAAAAGGGTTAGTGAAACCCTTATTGGCTTGTTTCAAGGCCAATTGCTCTTTTTCTCTTTTCTTTTTCATGAGGTGTTGATCATGACTCACCTCTTTGGGACTCAAAGGAACAAGGGTCAATTTGGAATCCTTATACTCAAAAGAATACTTGTTTGAGTGCCCATCATGAATAGCATTTCTATCAAATTGCCAAGGCCTCCCAAAAAGGATATGGGTGGCCTCCATAGGTACCACATCGCATACAATGCTATCACAATATTTGCCTATGGTTAACTCCACCAAAACTTGCTTGTCAACAAGCAATTCACCATTATCATTAAGCCATTGAAGTTTATATGGCCTAGGATGGGGAGTAGTAGGCAAATTAAGCTTGGACACAAGTCTTGTGCTTGCCACATTCACACATGAGCCACTATCTATAATCAAGGAACAAGTGGCATTTTTCACCAAGCACCTAGTGTGAAAAATATTTTCTCTTTGAGTATTGTCATCTTCTTTGGGGTGACTCCCCAAAAACCTCCTAACAACCAACAAATCTCCTTCATTGGGGTACAATTCATCATCACTAGAAGAAGCATAAGAAGAAGAATGGTTAGAAGAAAGCTCATCATTAGAGGAATTAGAATGAGAATCATAAACCCCATCAACGCACATCATAGTCTTTTTTGTGGGGCATTGAGAGGCAATGTGACCTCTACCCAAACACTTAAAACACTTGATTTCACTTGATTTATGGCTTTGACCATGGCCAACTCCCTTAAGCTTGGAAGTTGAGGGAGGAGAATCACTAACTCCCCTTTGGCCGTGGCTATGATCATTGTGGTTCTTTTTCCAATTTTTATTGGAGTCACTCTTGCCATCTTTATCAAATGAATTTTTGAAATCATTTTTTTGAAAACTTTTTGAAGGAAAACGCCCAAAAGAAGATTGAGATTTAGAATTTTTTGAATAATATGCATGATCTCTATCTTGCCTTTTCAATTGGGCTTCCACCCTATGACATTGGTGCAATAATGAATCCATGGATGCATGATCATGTAATTCTAAAATGTCTCTAATCCTAGGATGCAATCCATCTATGAACCGTGCCATAGTAGCCTCTTCACGCTCAACAATGTTGGCTCTAGTTAGAGCCACCCACATCTCCCTATAATAGGCCTCCACACTTTTGGAACCTTGGGAGATAATTTGAAGCTTCCTATGCAATTCTTTGATGTAATGTGGGGGCACCCAACGTTGCCTAAAACGCACCTTTAATTCCTCCCAACTATGGAGAGGATGGAAAGGTAAGATTGTCTTTTTATGATTATCCCACCATAATAAAGCATAATTAGTCAAATGCACTGTAGCAAGGGCTATTTTCCTCTCATCATCAAACCGTTGCGCCTCAAAGATTTGATCCAGGCGCATTTCCCATTCAAGGTACTTTTCGGGATTCACATTCCCATCAAAAGTGGGAATCTCCAACTTCACACCTAAGTACCTATTTTCAAGCCTAGGATCACCAAATTGGGGAATGTCATCAAGAACATTCCCTTGACCAAACCGTTGGTTAGGCCGTGGGTCAAAGGCTCCATGTCTAGGCATATGATGCAAATTATCATGAATATGAGCATTATTTCGATGCCTATGATGCCTAGAGTGTGCATGCAATTCATCGTCACTTCCACTAGTCAAGGGATGATATGCATGATGCCTACCATGTGCAAGTTCATCATAAACATTTCGAGAGTTATGAGCAACATTTTTAGTGACATGAGATGAAGTAGCATTAAGAAAAGGAGAGGGTATACCTTCACTTACCCTTGGGGAGGAATGGACTTTTTCCTTCCCCTTGTTGGAGCTTTGAATTTTGTCCAAGGTTTTATATATACCTTCAAGTTCCTTGGACATAATTTGCTTCATTTGTGATGTTAATTGCTCCAAGAGTATAGTATTAGGAGTTTGATTGTCCATGATGAGAAAAAAAATAGAATAAAAATGAAAAATATCTATGCAAGCCAAGTAGCTCAAACTAAACCAAAAATAAGAAAAGAATACATCAAAGCAAAAGAGAAAAATAATAGTCTATCCTAAGGACCTCACAAATCACACAAACTCACAAGAAATGTATCATTCAAATCCACTCGTGTTTCACACTTTAAAGGCTTTTTCTATAATGTCACACTCTTGCCTTTTACCACTCAACATCCCTTGACTATCATAGCAAAAAGAGCACAAATAATCAAAGTCTTATGTCAATTAATCAAATTAATGGATCCAAAGTGGCAAACCCTCAAGAAGTAGCAAAATATCTAAGTCAACACGTGACACAAGAGTACAAATGAAGAAATACTCAAAGACACAACCAAGAGGTCAAATAAAGACAAGCAATAAAAGCTAACTCAATCAAAGAAAATGGCACACAAAAATGGAGTAATTATGTTGACAAAGGCACAAGAAAAGAGTACTAAGAAAACTAGACAAAGTCAAGAAAAATAAGATGCTAGCTAGGATTCACCAAAGCAATAATGGATGTGAACAAGAATAACACCAATGTAGAAGGTATAATATGTGGATAAACAACGTGAAAGTGTGCAAATCAATAATCAAGAACAAACATACGTATATGAATTGTTTTCTTCTTTTGTATATTGCACCTCTTTTTTTTTTTTTATATTGCAAAGCAACTTTTTTTTTTCTTGCACACAAATCACTAGGAATCAAAGATAGAATGAATGTAGAATAAACGGACAAGGTGTTCAAGTGTATTGTAAGGTAGAAAAGCTAGCTAACAAGATTAATGGGCACAAAACAATACAAATATGAAGGAAATCCATGAACAAAATGGAAACAAGAAAGAAAGAAAGCTAGACTCAAACACAAAATTTTTCTTAGGCATTTTCACAAACACTTAGTGTGTATAAGAACACACAACTTAAACACAAAAAAATTTGAACAAAGAGACTCAAAAATGGATGGGTTTTATGCGCAAGAACATGTATATGAAGAATATCAACTCAAATTTTGGATTCAATCATCAAATAGGCAAGAATCAAGCATGAACTTCCAAGAACACTCAAGAACACATGTACAGAATTTTTTTTAATCAAGAACACAAGTGCAGAATTTTTTTAATCAACACTTGATCCTAAGGTTTTCCACCATGAGGAATCCAAATTTTTAACTCCAAATCACCAAATTCCCAACCAATTAGGCAGAAAATTGCAGAAATTTCAGAATACGAAAATTGGAAAAAAAAGGAGAGAAATTAAAAATCAAGCAAGGAGAACCAAGGATGCATGATTCAATTCCCGCAATCCGGAAAAAGAGGATCAAAATCAAGAACTACCCAATGAACACCATGGCTCGAGATACCAAATGATGGGGATCTTCATAACGGATCTAGTTCACTTGGGTTTCAATCTCCTTAAAATGCTTGAAAGAGGAGCATAAAAGAAATGAACATAAGGCAAGAATAAAATTAAGACATGAATATAAAGTAAGGCATAAATGGCGCAAAATAAAAGAATGGAGAAGAAGAAGAAGATGGAAGAATTAAAGGTAGGGAGCCACAAATTGCCTACACAATTTGATAATCCTTGTTTGATTGCCACAATGGACTTGATTCCATTGATAAGACCCTTTGCTTCATGCTCAAAGAGCTATGAATTCAAGAGAGAAAAATGCTCTCACAAAAGGATTCAATCCAATTTCTATTATATCAAAAAAATGTCTACAATGTGATTATTCAAGGCTATTTATAGAAGCCTTCCTTGCCTCTTACATGTGGACCTCACATGATCACTAAAAAGGCCTAAAACTAGCGCCTATTTTGCCCCTCTTGTGCGCATGAAATTGGTCATACCTTGACCAATTGATACATGTCATGAAAATATAAAAAAGACTTCTAAAAATGCCATTTACTAACAAGGCATTATTTATTACAAATCTTTACACTAAAATTATTAAAAGTAGAATTAAAAACTCCAAATTCTTCTAAGTGTTCCCCAAACATGATGCTAGTAGCAAATTCTTCAAGTCTCTTCTTTTTGCTCCTAGTCATAGGACCATCTACCCTTAATGCTTGTCCTCCAAAGTCCTTCAAGTTAGGGTCCACTCCTTTGTTTCCATCAATTATTAAATCAAATCTAACAAAACCTCCATGTAGTGTCCATACATTCAAGAAATCTAAAGATCCCCTATAATGTCAAAAACTGCTAAATCATAAACCATTATTATAAACACAAGTTTGTTCAGTTTGTGATAATTTAGAAAATATTTAATTTATTACCATTTACCTGTCTCTTCATGCACAATCTGCATTTTCTTTATGTTGGAAAAAGCAGAAAGATAATAGAGAGAATTAGAAAAATTATGTAACTTCAATGAAATCATAAATTATTAACCCAAACATCAATCAATCCAAGCAAGATGATGAACAATGAATGGAGAAGATGGGGCAGGAGAGAAAGAACGGGAGAGACAGAGAGAGGAAGTCGGAGAAAAGTGAAGAAGGTGGCAGGAGAGGACAAGGCAACATGAAATTTGGGGAGAGAGAGTATCATATCTTTTTTTTTCAAATGATACAAAATGATTCATTTCAAAATGGAGGGAAGCTTAGAGGGTGAGGGAGCCAAAATTTTTCGGGGAAAAGGGGGGTCTCATTTGCTGCCAATTGTCGCTACAGGATTGTTGGGTGCCCCAATTAGGGGTTTCTTTTCAATCCTTGGATGATACTTACTACATTAGTCATTGCATTTATGAACACGAGGCACATGGCTATTGGAGGCTTTAATTTCTCACAGCTGGATATGACGATCCGTGGCTTCAGCTTATGAACCACTACATCCATTTATTAGGAAACTCATCAACCGTTTTTGGCTCTCTAAAAATTTCACAAACCAAAACATATCCTTTCAAAATTCCCGCCCTCCCCTTTTCACAATCTCCACCTTATAAATACTCTCCACCATATAAATACTCTCCACCTTCACATCCATTAACACAGTTGCTTCAACATCTCAGTTCTTAGACCTAAGAAAGATCAATCATTTTAATAAGCAAGTATGAGACACTCATTGTAATGGCTTGTAGGAAGCAAACCGCATGGAAATCCACCGAAGGAATGGCTCCGAGGAAGCAACCGACGACAAAGGCAACTCGGAAGTTTGCTCCGGCAACCGGCGGCATGAAAAAGCCTCACCGTTTCAGGGCAGGAAGGGTGGCTATGAGGGAGATCCAAAAGTATGAGAAGAGCACAGAGCTTCTGATAAGGAAGCTTCTATTGCAGAGATTGGTCAGAGCAATTGCTCAAGATTTCAAAACAGATCTCCGATTCCAGAGCATTGTCGTTTCCGCTCTTCAAGAAGCCGCCGAAGCCAACCTCGACGGATTGTTCGAAGATACCAATCTCTATGCAATTCATGATAAGAGAGTACCTATTATGCCTAAGGATATTCAGCTCGTTCGTAGGATTAGGGACAAGAGACCTTAGGGTTTGTTCTTGTCATGTATTGAACCGTTTCGCAGTTTTAGGGTTCTTTAAACTGTCATCTTTATTAGAAGGTTAATTGGATTTGAGTTTCCATAGAAGAGGTTGTAAAATTCATCGGTTCTTATGAAAAGAATTGGATTCCATTTTCATGTTTAAATCAACATGCTTATTTCACTCTCTGTAGAATAACAAAGCGTATGGCATTGTTTTTTGCCTTTTTCTTCCCTTGCTTTCTTTTTCTTTCCTTTTCCTTTTGCCATTTCTAATTGCTTTTAAATTTTCATTTCATTTTGTTTTAACTTTTATCCAAAATAAAGTATTATTGGTATGGTACCTCTGCATTCTCCCAGGTGTAAGATGTGTTTGAATATAGGTGGTTTCTATGGTGCCATTTCGATCAAGATGACACAATGCCTTCTTATCCAATCAAACCAAAAAATTGATAGGATACAATCAGAAATTTAATTAAGTCATATTCTCCATTAATTCATTCATATTTGAATAGATATAAACTTGATTTTATTTTTAATTTGAATTTAACATTTAGTTTTTATTTTTAATCTAATTTATATGTCTCTATTTTTTTAATTAAATATTTATATTTTGTTACATTATTAAATGGTATATGAGCTTTAATTAATTCAAAATAAAATTAATTTCAATTTGAATCTTTTACTTTTGTTCATTTTAGCTCTTTTACTTATTTTAGCTTCATTTTATTTTATTAAATTATTAATTAAAGTATCTAAAATTGTTGCTGGATGTGAAAAAAAAAGAACACAATTATAAAAAAATTATATTGTAGGCATTAATTATTTATCAACAAAAATTAATACAAATGATGATATTATATTAAAAAGATAAATTACTAATACAAAGAAAAATTAAAGGATCAAATTAGAATTTGAGATTAAGTTATGAGATTTAAGTACGAATTTGGCTATAATAATATAATAATATTACTGTACGGATTTTCCAAGTGAATAAATCTAACTTAAATAATATAATTGTATTTTAATTTTATGTTAATTGTTATATAATTTTTATTTCAAATTTTAGTTAGGATATGTAAAATTTAAATATTATTTTCATATAAATAGCTAGTATGTGCCTCATTCTGTTGTCATCCCTATGCTCCAGTCTTAATTACTTCTATCACGTTGTCTTATCATTTGTTTCTAATCCAATTATCAATTATTTACGTTCTATTATTTTGGAAATACAATTCGCTTTAATTACTTGTATTATGGGAGGCTTTATGTAAATGACAGACATAAAACAAGATAATACAAGTAACTAATACTTGAGTCTTAAGCAAGCATTAGGCTCAAAACAACGTGACTTAGGTAACTTATATTCCAGCCTGAAGCCAACAATAGACCTAGAACAAAAATACATAATTAATTAATACTTGAACTTGAAACAAATTGTATTTCCAAAATAATAGCCTGAAACAAATTATAAATCTTACAGGAACGTGACAAGTAACTGATTGTTGAGCATAGGGATAACAATGTGAAAACACAAGTGGCAAATGCTATAAGCAACCTTACTTTTGATTATGAATTCAACATATTAAAGAGTCCAAGTCACGCACGGGCATCAAATACTAGTGTGTGCAATATGCAAGTAGAATAATCTAACAACATATGCTACTAAATATGAGTTAAGATATTTTACATTTTGCTTGCCTCAATATCTTTTTAATTTTATCATTTAATGAACCATATAACTTATCACATATACACTTTTCAATCATATTTTACTTAAAATAAATTAATTTTTGAATCTCGGAATGTATGTTAAGATTGTAATTTTCAAATCAAGATGACCATTCAAGTACAACATAACGATAGATACTCTCGCATGCCTATATATAATTGTTGAAGATATTTTTCATTTCACTTTTCTTAGTTTCTTTTTTATTTTCTCATTTTATCAAATAAAATTTTAAATCATATTTTGAAATATAGACTAATATTTTATTTATAGAAATTCTCTTTAACTTTAATAAGAAATAGAGGCGAATGGTAGGGACTTCTAATCTTCTAGAAATACAATACACGTGCAAGTACAATATGTCAATAGATATTCTCATATGCATAAATATGAGTTAAGATATTTTTCATTTCAGACTACTTTGTGTCTTCCTGATTTTCTCACACATTTTTAGAAATTCAATCAATATTTGAATTGTCAAAATTCTCTCCAATTTTTACAAGAAATGGAATTTGGTGGGAATTTCTAATCTTCTACCAACACCTTAGACCACCTAGATACATATACAGATTTAATCTAATGACAGATGTTCTCATACCCATAAATACAACTTGGTATCTTTTTTATGGATTTTTTAACTTGTGCCCACGGGCACAAGATAACAATGATTAGCAACCAATAGAATTTCATTAAGGGGAAGTTAACAAGTAGTGGGTGCTATGGGGTTTAGTGGGTGCACACAGGGTATAGTAAAATGAATCAAATCCAACCATTAAAAAATTTAATCTAATCATTGTTAACTTGTGCCCATGGACACAAGTTAGAAAAACCCCTTTTTATTTCACTTTTGTATGTATCCTTTTTTTTATTTTCTCATTTAATAAGTGTCAATATTATAAAATTTAAAGTTTTAAAACTTTAATGCATGTTATAAGACGGTCCATTATTAAATGAGAAAACAAATAAAAAATAGATATAGAAAAGTTTAATTAATATTTCAATTGTTTAATATTTCAAAAGTTAGGTGATATTTTCAGTTGACTTTTCTCTGTGTTTTTTTTCTCATTTATTGGACCATGGTATCTCACCTAAAATTTTAAAACATATTTCCAGAAAATTAATATATTTTTTAATTTTCAATTGCCGTTAAATGTTTACAAGAAATGAGAGTTGGTGGACATTTCGAATTTTCTAGAAATGTCTCACACCACATGGATCAAATACACTACTAACATACACATCTAACGATGGGTACTGTCATACAAATAAATAAGAGTTAAGATCTTTTTCATGTCATTTTTTGTATGTTTTCTTTACTTTTGCTTTTAATGGATCATCTTATCAGATATTAATTTTTAAATAATATATTTAGAAAATAATTAATAGTTTAATTTTCATAATTCTCTTTAATTTTGATTAGAAATTGACCACCTCCCACAACTTCAGACACTATACAATTGTAGTTTACTATAGATAATATCATACGCCTAAGTACAAATTAACATCTTTTTCATGTCACTTTTCTTTATGTCTTATTTATTTTTTTATATTTTTACAACCATGTTATCATAATATTTTAATTGTGAAGAAACACTGCACATCAATCACAGAACTAAAAGTGGACCACCAACCACAATTTCAACACTATAAAAGCAATAGGATAGCCCTAGGGTTTCTGACACTCTTACATTGAGAAGCAGCTGTGTAGTAAAGGAGTTTTGATCTTCCGAGGAAAAAGAAATCCATTGATATGCAACCGTGTAGTTGCGATTGTCTAGGATTTCTTCTAATAGAACTAAAACTTCAATGCCATTTCATGTAAGCTCTCTCTCTCTATCGGTCCCTCGCCTTTAATCTTATGTGAGTATAAATTGATCGGAGTTGTGCCGGTGAGAGTTGTTAGGACGCGCAAATCAAATCAATTGAGTCTGATTTGAAGACAATTTTTTGAATCCTTAGATTCATGGGCCAATCCCTCTTAGATTGTGAGTCTCTCACTTTCTCCACAATTCTATGGATCCTAAGATTCATGCGCCTATCAATCTCAAATTGTGAGTCTCTCTCTCTCTTTCTCTTCAGTTCAGTTACTTTATTTTTTAATCTGACAACATAGATCTACAATGGTTTATTTGAAGAAGTTCAGATCTTCCTAGCGTAGAAGATATGGATATGCAATTGTGTAGTTGGGTTGTTCGATTGTCTTGATTTCTTTCGTGGCAGCTGTATCTTCATCACCATTTCACCTACGTGTGATCTCTCTCTCTATGTTAAATCTTCTATGAGTATAAACAGATAAGTGTTTTGCAGGTAATATTTGTTACAACTTGCAAAAATCCAGTGGATGAAGTCTGATTTGAAGACAATTTTTTGGATCTAGAGATTCATGCGCCAATCTAATCTCAACTTCGTGAGTATTTCACTCTCTAGTTTAATTACATTTTTTTACAATGTATATAGGTACAATAACCGTATTGTTTTAGAGATATAGTAATCGTGCGAAGTTGTTCTATCAAGAGACATGTGTATGAAAAATTCTCCGCCAGATCACCCCTTTGCTGTGACCAAAACCTCTGCTACTACAAAGGGTTCCTTCGCGTCTCATTCTTTGAGTTTCGTGAGCTTCTCTCTCTTTCTCTAAGTTTATTTTGTTATTCTCGCTTTAAGGGTATAGCTTCAACAACCATTGTGGTGTATATACTTTGTTTATTTACCATCTTTCTTTTTCTTCGTTCGGACTTGCTACTCTCCCTTATTTTGTGATATTGCAGCGTTCAACATGGGAGAGATTCAACATCAAGTTATGTCATCAACATTTCTTGCACTGAGATATTTTATTTTGCTTACAAAAATTTTTAACTCCTATTTTTAACATTTTTTATGATATTTGTTTGGCAGGAAAATGGTGACTTGGCTTTACTCTATCTATGCAGAGGATTTGTTAACACCGACTCTGAGACAAGTTACTATTGAAGTGGTTAAGTTTAAAATTAAATAAGATCTCCCTACATCATTCTATAAGTTCTCTATTTTTCCTATCAAATGTCTTTACAGGAAATAGATCTCGCGCTTCAGAATTTATTGATTGGATTCTGGTTGTTTGAAGTCGATTATATGGACCTACTCACCAAATCAAAACAAGGGGAGGTAATATATAAAAACTCCAAAATACAAATATTGTGTTCTATTACTCAACAAATATGGCATATCTCAGATTTTGAAATTGAACTCAACCTATTGAAGCAGTATATCTCAACAAATATGCTTAGCTTTCCCTCATTCACATTTTCTGATTTATTTGTTTTTTTTTTTTTGCATCATGTCAATTTTTAAGTTTTTCCTTGATTGAAGGATATGCAATTTCTATAATTTTTTTGTCATTTATGTAGACTTTAGGGGGTTTATTTGTTATTATTAATATTATTATTATTATTATTATTATTACTATTACTATTTTTATTATTATTATTATTCATTTTCATTATTATTATTTTTATTTCTTATTATTTTATTACTATTATTATTATTAAAAAAATCATTATTATCAATGTTAGTAAATACTATAAATATATTATTAATTTTATTATTATTATTATTTGTTTTAATTTTTTAATATAAAAATATATGTTAATTTAAGAATATATATTATAAGCTAGGGTAAAGTAGGAAATAAAAATCCTTATCCTATACTGTGATTATATACATCTCTTTTCCCTTTTCAAAAAAATCTACCTACCCTAAATCAAATTTCTATTGAGATTCCACCTACCCCAAGTCCACCTACCCTAGATTAGATATTTGTTGAGATTCCACCTAGAGGATAATAATTGACATAGAAAAAACCAAAAAAACATATCAGAAGGACCAAATCGTCAGTGTAAAGCAAAAATAAATTCATCAGTAATGTATTTTTTATTATTGGTGGCACCATTGTTATGACGTGGCCACCATGCACAATTTCAGCTCATTAGTTTCACATTTTCTTTCATGCACACTTTCGCACCGGATAAAACTCACTTTCTTACCATATATTCCTTGTTTGGTTCTTTTTCTTGCTAACTGGAAACACATGAGCTCGTACAAAAAAAATTGAGAGAGATGTTGAAAAGAGAAATTGAGAGAGACAAAGATCGCAACTCTCTTGTTTCACGAATTCATAGAAGAGTGTTCCGATCCTGTTATTTTGGCGATTGCTTTAAACGTTATACACTTTGGCTACTTCGCACGTTCGAGCGTCATCCTCTTCATCAGTCGCACTGTCGCTAGATGCACCCCATCAATCTATTCGCCACAAAGGTTAGATTCTTGTTCTACCATTTCCTTAAAGTGAGCTGTGTTTAATTTGTTTTCCACTTAGTCGATAATCTTGTTTAGAATTGAAACAGATCAAATAATAAGAAAAAAATTGCTATTGGGATTTGATTTTCGATATTATAATTTGTTTTGAATTTGATTTCAAGTGATGGGTAATTTTTGTTCTCTAGTGTTCAACGACACCTTTGAAAAGATCAGATATGTTGATCTGGTCCTTCTGTTACACATCCATAAAAACAGAAAACTTTATTTTTATTAATTTATTTTTTGTTTACACAGCACCAATTGGGATACCAACAACAGACATGGCCATCAATGTTATTGAGATATAGGGGAATGGGAAAGTGAAATGAGAGAGAAGAGTGGTGAATGTTACAGAAAAAAAGGTAATGGAAATCACTTGAATATCTTTGTTATAGAGTAAAAATTTTAAAGTATAACAGCAAATTTTTATTTAAACCTAAATTTTATTCCACTGATATCTCTTATTTTGGGAGACAACTTTTTGGTAGATAATATGTTACATTTTAAATGACGAGCATGGTTAACAAGTGCATTAGATTCATTTTTATAATCACAAACAACTTGCATATCTCTAAGCTATCAACTTCAAATTTCAATGCAAATGTAGAGAAATTTTCATTCCACACACACAATTTAGAATCCAAAGTCAAAGAATTGAGAAGGTATGGAGTCATAGAAGCTTATACTTTTGAAAATGTTAGGATGCTTGTGAGAGGAAAAAGAAAATGCTATGACTAGTGGTACTAGTTTCAAAAGAGTGTTATCATTATAAAAGGAGTTTTTTTTCTAACAACAACTATTTTAAAAAAAAATGCTTCCAATTGGAAGCGTTGCTTCTATTCATTCATCTACTTCAAGGCAAGAAGAAAGACTAGTAGTAACTTAGAAGAAATACTTGATCACCCAATTTATCCACCTTAATTCATTCCATAGCATCAAAGTCCATTTTGTAAATATTTAAATGCTTCTCAGGAACAAAATTAATCGTTAGAAATTGATTATATGAAACAACCAACTCAAGATCAAGAGAATCAACATTAGGAGTATTTTTCAACTTTAGCCATCAAAATCTTGTTTTTTGTTCGTTTGTAACATTTATCTTTAACTCCTCATTTTCAACTTTCTATGTAACAACACAAACACTAGTTGAAAATTGTGGCGGCCACCCAAGTTTCTCTCAATAAAATCCCAACAAACCAATCATCTTCCTTAGAGCGAAAGATCACTAACAATAGATAAAAGCACATAACTTTTAGAGGGTAGTGTTGATGTGAAGATAGAGGTAATGGAGAATCCGACCTCTAATCAAAGCTAATGTTGCTGACCATATCATATTACACATTAACACTACCCCATAAAAGTTATGTGCTCTTAGCGATCATTAGTGATAAAAAGTAGCTTCAAATCTTTTGCTCTAAGGAGGATGATTGGTTCTGTGGGTTTTTGTTGAAGAACCTTTGGGTGGCCACGACAATGTTCAACGAGCGTGTTTGTGATGTTATAGACAAAGATGAATTTGGGGAGTTATAGGTAAATGTTACAGATGAAAGAAAAACAAGATTCTCATGGCTAAATGTGAAAAATGCTCACAATGTTGATTCTGTTGATCTTGAGATGGTTGTTTAACATAATCAACTTCTAGTGATTGATTTTGTTCTAGAGAAGAATTTAAATATTTACAAGATGGACTATGATGCTATGGAATGAGTTAAGGTGGATAAATTGGGTGATCAAGTATTTCTTCTAAGTTACTACTAGTCTTTCTACTTGCCTTGAAGTTGATGAATGAATAGAAGCAGCACTTCTACTTGGAAGCATTATTTTGAAGAAAAGATGTTCTTCCTTTGTCATAAGTGAACAAGTGGAAGAGAATCAACTTCTTGCTGTGAAGAACCATTATCTTGATTGACAGAGACATTTGTGTTTTACTTAACTAAGTTTTTTGTTTGATGTTTTGAGGTCGTGAATGGATTTGGAGATTGTTTTATTAACCTTTTAATTGTTAAAACATTTATCTTTAACAATCACAAAATTATACTATGATCATTTTTGCTTTCACTATTGATACCATCTAGATATGAATAAATTTAAAAAATTTGATACCATCTAAATATTTTTTGAAAATATTACATGCTTGGTATGACCATTCACTCAAAAGTTTCTCTATGGCATGATGTCCTTGTTTCAGAAATGTCATGATTCCTATTTGACATCATTTTATGATCTTGATTGTGCAAATTATGTTTATCATAATAATGGATTATTGCACTCTTATATATCTAAAACTACATAAATGAGATAGATTGCTATTGAATGAGCACTAATAAACAAGTAGATGGTTTTTTTTATAAATGGCCTCTATTCTTAGACATATGATCTTGCTTAATTTAATTATCCATTTCTTGCTATAATGTTTTACATGTGTAGATGATGATAAATGATGTTGATTACTATTGATTTCTCATGTGTGATATAGTCTTGTAGTAAGGAGTAGAAATGCTTAGATTATATATATGTTTGCATGCTTACCCTGCCCACATGCTTTCAAAGAACATCATAATTGATGTTATCTTGCTTACTTGAACACACATTATCATTCTTGATCCTCTATGACTAAATGCACATATTTGTTTGGCATTGAAGTTTGGCAACATAAGCTTGGTAATGTTATATGCTTTCATGACTCACATGGTACATTGCATTGGTCATGCATGTATGTCTTAGGAAAAGGGTAATAAACTTGTCTAATTCTTGCTCTTATTCTTTGTATTTGCTTTTCTTATTTCTTGCTTAACATATTAGTCTTCCATTGAAAGATAGGATTCGTTCGTATGAGAATTGCTAACAGAATGTTTTTAGGGATAATGACACTGCCAAGTATGGGCATATTGCAATGGGAAGAACTAAGTTTACTAAGAGAAAGATAAAGGCCATAACTCACTAAATGTACAAAATGCTTATAGTAAAGTTCTAATTAATAGTTACTTTATGTTTTTATGTATTTCTTTTTCCAATTATGATTGCGATCAATTCTTACCGGGTAAATTGGTACTAAAAGGTTCTTTTGGTTCTTTTTGAAGAAAATAGGAAACTAATGAATATTAATTGAAATATTTGGTTGAGACTTTTCTAATGAACAGAGGGAATTAATTTTATTAATTAATCAACACTTACATTTATACTACTACGAACTAACAAACTTCCTAATCACTAAATCAAAATAAACTTATCCTAATCTATAAATAACAACTTATTCAAACTGACTCATCTAATAACAACTAGTTGACTCACTCTAATCTTAAATTTAAACTCAAATTACTTTTTGAGAATCCAAAGGCACATTATCTTAACACTCCTCCTTGCCGGCTCTTCAAAATTTCAAATTTGATGGGTGAACAAAATTTCGATTTAACAATTTCATCTTGAATAAAACTTTTCTCCCTTGATGTTGTTGACTCTGTAGACTTCTTTGAAGTATGACGACCCATCTGCTCATTTTTAGTTAGATCAAAAGAAAAGCTTTTAGCTTTCATTTTAATATTTAAGATCTCCTTCCCAACTAAGTTGAAAATATAACAATATTGATTTGCAAATAATAATTTAAATCTATTTCCTAACAATTGAGCAACGCTAAGTAAATTCTTGTCAATACTCGGAACATAAATAACACAATGTATTGTCTTTGCCTCTGAACTCGTTGGAATCACATTTTTTCCATTCCCTTTTATTGGGATTAGTCATCATTTTCTATTCTGACTTTGGTGATATCAAATGGCTTTAGATCCTCGAAATTTTTTATATAGTTGGCCATATGGTTGGTGCAACCACTATCAACTAACCAACCTTATCTTGGTTTATTATTTGTAAAACAAGTAGCCACGAATAATTGGTCCTCCTCCTCCTCCTCTTGCTTAACAACTCAAGCGTCTTCACCTTCACCATCTTTTTTTTTTTACAAATTATTGCTTCGTGCCCAGTACATTACACTTGCTACATTGTGCATCTAGCCTAATCCAGCATTTGAATAGTGGATGTCCTTTTTGCCACAGTGCTTACAGAGAGGAAAATTTCTATTTAGTTGGTGCTTATTTGCTAATGCACCTTCAACTTTATGATCTTGATCATGTCTCAGTAGCCTTTGTTGCTCTTGGCCTTGCAAAGCATGTAAAACTTCAACCAAAGTGATCTTACACAGATCCTTTGTATTCTCCAAGCTAGTTATAGACGCTTCATGTTTCTCAGGCACAGTAACGAGATTTTTTTCTACAATTCTAAAATCAGTGAATTCAGTACCTAGTAATCTTACCTTATTTGCAATACCAAGCAACCTATCTGGATATCTGCATACTCTTTTTTTCAAATAATCCCATATTTCTTTTGGAGTTTTTAAACTCATAATTCTTGTGAAAATGGTTGTTAAGACACTAGCAAAAAGACATGATTTTTCCTTTTCTTTTTGGGTCTTCCGATCCTTGTGACTTTTTAGTTACGCCATGGTAGGATCTTCTAGCAGCGGAGTTACATCGTAATCCTCTTCCATAGCTTCCCACAAATCCAAAGACTCTAGATAGGACTCCATCTTTATTACCCAAAGGTCATAATTCACTCTATCAAAGACAATAGGAGCAACATGAGAAAAACTATCCACATCACTAATCTCATAAGAAGTGGGCTCTAGATACCAATTGTTGGTTTTTTTGAAGATAATAGGAAAGTAATGAATATAAATTGAAATATTTTATTGAGACTTTTCTAATGAACAGAGGGAATTCATTTTATTAATTGATCAGCACTTACATTTATACTACTAGGAAATAACAAACTTCCTAATCACTAAATTAAAACAAACTTATCCTTATCTAAAAGTAACAACTTATTCAAACTGACTCATCTAATAAAAACTAATTGACTCAGTCTAGTCTTAAATTAAACTCAAACTACTTTCAGAGAATCCAAATGCACATTATCTTAACAGGTTGTGCTTGCTTAACTCAGGCTCATGATTGGAATAGGACAGTAGGTCTACTCCATACTACTTTTGAGTGTTTTCTTTCTAGAGGTAATAAAATCATTTAATTTATGGTCCATATTTATGAGATTTATATATATGCCCTTATATTCAGCAAACTAGATTTTGCTTCATTTAGTCCTTATTATTAGTTAGGTAACAACCAATAAAGCACTTTCTGATGTTATATGCAGGTCTATGCAACCGGGTTCATACCGTACATTGGGAAGTTACTAAAATTTGCACTCCTTTCATGGATGTATACATATTGCTGTGTCGACTAAGTGCTCCATATATACACCATTGTTTATATCCTTCGATAATAGTTGGGTGGATGCTCAAAAGTATGCTTTTACTAGGTATAAATGGAACCTCAGTGAAGTGCCATAAGGCTTGAGTACTTTGAATCTTATTAGCCATTTTTTGCTGGTTTTTGTAAGTTTGTTCGTTGACTTAATTACATCAACTTTTTTAAGTATACCTGTTTGATTTGCGAGAGAAAATTGAAATGTTTAGGTCACGTGGCTTCTTATTATGTTTTTAATGGTACTCATAAGAATAAAAACAACTTTTCCTGAATATTTTCCGGTGAAAAAAAGTAAAACATTAATTAGTTTCTGAACACATGTAAGAGACAAAGTTATGCTAATTAGTGAAAGGATAATTGAGAAATAAGGATGAGGATGGAAGATTTTCATGTTCGTGAACCGTGGCAGAATGCCAAAAAAATTAATATTGTCTCTTAGCCTATTTTCTTTTCTGGAACGTTGAATTATGTAACAAAATATTGTATTATGTAAAATGCTTCATCCTCTGACTTAGTTCATGCTTAAGATTAATAATGAATTTATGTCCTTTCAGGAACTCCTTGCATTCTGGCCATATTCTTTTTCTTTCCCCTTGTGAGCTATGGGATTATGGCTATATTTTTTTCACTGGTAAGTATGACTATGTTGTTTGTTTCCAATCTATTTCTTCTTTCTTTCTCCTTTATTGAATTTGATTTTCTTGTTGCCTTCTCTGGCAGTTACTTTTGATATTCAAAACTAAAATATCATGCTAATTTATTGTGTACCATTGCTATTACATCCGTAACATATCATTGTATATTTGAGATTGTTCTAACTACAACTAGGTCAGAGGCTATGCGAGAAATATGCTTTGAAATAAAGTAAAGTAGCAAGATTAATTAATTAGTTAATATTATATTGTGCATCCAACAGATAGGTCGAATGGCATAATTGACCCATGTTCATATGTTGTTATTTTAAACTATGGATACTCATTGCTTGCAATTTGTTTCAGATTCCTTAACTAATTGATGTGCTTGAGTGATTAAAAAACTTGAATTATGTACTTTCAGTTTTTATAGGTTTGTATTTGGAAGAAATTTCGTTGGTGGTTATGAATCTTTATTTTAATTTTTTGACGTCTACTAGATTGTAAATCGCCCTGGAGTTTTGAGCAGATTTATTGGTGAAACTTAAAAGAAAAGTTGGTGGATTTAAAGGTAAACTTTCTAAAAGAAATCTTTCTAGTGAATTATTTATCCAAATAAACCCAAGTCAAATATTTAGTCCAAACTTTACCAAGATTCAACCAAAACAGGGGAAAATAGCATTGATCAACTTTTCACAATTTCAATCCTACCTTCCATCTCAATTCATCATAAATCATGCCAAATTCCTTCAATTCAATACAAATCACTCAAGAATCAATTCCCAAGGATGACCAAAGTTCAATTCCATCAATTTCACATCATCATCAAGATCATTCTCATAGCATACAAGATCATAAATATTCATTTTCAACATAACAATACCTAAGACTTCAATCATGCACATAATCAAACATTCACACCAAATTTATCAACAAAGTTAAGTTCAAACCTAGTTCTAACATACAATAGTTCAAACCCTAACATCATAAAATCACTAATTTGTATATTTCCCTAATTGGGGTTTTGAGTTTGGGGTTACCTTGATTTGAGCTTCAAACTCACAAGTTCTCCCTTTCTTCAAAACTTTCCAAGCCCGGCCTCTCCAATCACCAATTTACCCTTGAGTTTCCTATGATTTGCAAACCTCAAGTCATTAGTGACCCACAATGACCCAAATCATGGGTTGCATTTGTCATCATCAAGGATTTGGGGATCCTTTGCTCTTAGAGAAATTAGAGTTAAAGAAGAGGGGAAAAGGATGCAAGTGTTGGAAAAATGGAGGAGAACACTTTCATAAATCCGATATACTCACTTAAGAATTTATCCTCATTTGAATCAAATCAATTCATCACCATGATATGGTGGATTCTCCTTAAAACTTAATATTATAGCACCATATTTAATGGTACTTTACAACTAATCATAAGTTTTTCAAAATAATTATTTCACCATATATTCATAAGTCAGTGAATGAATTTGCTTACATCGAGCTTCTCTCTCTACATTCATGATGTGAGAAGTATTGTGGTACTCAAGTCAACCCTTTACTCAATTAATATCACTAAAACTGTGCACATACACATATCAATCAATACATAATTCGCTCTCATAGAGCGACACATGATCACAATTTAAAATGGACAACTATGTGTGTTGCTTATATATTTTATCTAAGTCAAAATATGCCTCTAAGATAAAAATTATACTCTAGTCATTTTAGGCACACTTACTCAACTTGATAAGTGTCTTGATTATGTAAACACGCTCAATCATCATACTGTTGATATAAAACTCATCTATGGGATTAATATCAAACAAATTGATATCTATAAAGTTTTATCCATTTTTCATACATATCCCAATTATAACATTTCTATAATATTAAGTCCATCATACTAATTTTTCATAATATAACTCACAATAGTTCTATGAAAAATTTACACCCAACTCATTGAAAAATAATTCTCTCAATTTTCCTTTTTCTTTTCAATTACCACACTATACACTAACACATTGAGATATAATAAGACTTTCTTGTCTCTATTTCAACAACTCAATACTACTTCTTATCATTATTCAACCGTCACAAATGAGAATAGTATGTTGTTATAATTTATAAAATTCTTGATTTGATAATAAGAGTATATGGATAAGCATACCAGAAAGATTAGCCGTTAAGTTTTCTTAACATTTACATCAATATTTCGAATTTCCCCCACAAGTTCAAACATTCATAAATAATGTAGATAATGCAGCTCATAGAAAAATAAGAGGAGGTAGAAGCATTCTCAAAATGCATGTCATGCTATCAAAATGGCATTTGCTCTACTAAATTCGAATTTCATTTCAACCCAAATTTCACAGTTTCATAATGTGATATTTCATCTCAGGTTAAATTTTTGAAATACATAAATTTTACAACAGCAAGTGCTTACTTATGCAATGTGGGAGCTTGGGGTTGAAGATCCAAGTCTGGCCAATGGAAGATTTAAGGAAGAGGATCTTGATTCTTGGAGGTCGAAGATGAGCCCTAAGAGAGGAGAGGAGATGAGAGGAATGAAATTGGGAGTATAATAAGAGTGAGAGGGAGTGAGGGCGTGAGGTGGCGAGAAAAGGATGAGTGGGTCAAGTAGAGAAATGAGAGTGAGTGAGTCTTTGAGTGAGGGTGGGTGTAGAATGGGTATTGTGAGCACAAGGCTTTTATTAAAGATTGTACCTAAGTCCTTGATTATATAGAATTAAGTATAAATACCTCATTAATTCCAAATACAATAAACTACAAGGACTAAATTGCAATTAAGATTGAGAAGCAAATACAGATTTCAAACTTCACATGAAAACTCAATTTTGGGGGATGTTACATAAAATAAAAAAATTAATATTAAACTAATAAAAATAATAAAAAATATTTTAATAACTGAAAAATAAAATAATATTTAAAAAATATTTTTAAATTATACAAAATATGTAAAATATTAGAAAAATTTAAACATATCAGATATATCCTAAAATCATGTCATGCAATAAAAAAAAGTCAAACAGAAATTCAAAGTCTAACCATGGGAACTAGATGTAAAAAGATTTAATATGACACATGCATGATAAATATCCAAAAATCATATTATGCAACATAAAAAATTTCTAATTAAAATTTAAAGCGTAACTATGTGAACTAGATATAAAAATAGAAAAAATGACCTTTTTTAGAATTCAAAGGGGATTTACCGTGCATAGATGGCGTCAAGATATCAAAATCGGTATATAATAAGCTCAAATCTAAAAAGTATAGAAAAAGTTACCATACTTTGAAGTTTTAAACTCAACTAACAAAAACTTCAAGTACAACTTTCACATGATCACATAGTTAGGATATATCTGCATTTTTTTTACTTTTTAATATATTAAATATTTTTAATATTATAAATTATTTTTTAGTTTTGAATATAATTTTTAAATAACGAATATTATTTTATATTATTTTTCAATATTTTAATTTTTTAAATCCTCGATATTAACTTTTGATACAAAAATCCAAGTCCCACCATGTGATGGCACCTAAATTTGTTTTTATTTAAGAAAACTGGAGATAAATAGTGAATAGACCCAATTTGGTAATTTTTTTAAGAAATAGGTCTATTTATAATTTTATAAAAATTGATACTAGTTTACTAGTTTAAAATTCATTATGATTGACACTAATTCATACTTATTTACAATTCATTCATCCTACATGTCACATTTTAATTAGTCAAACTAGAAATGACATACAAGCCCTTTATTTTTCTTTTTTTTTAAATAGTTTTTATTATTTTTATTAGTTTAATATTTTTTTTAATATTTTATTTAATTTTTTGATATTGTATATTGTTTTTATTAAGTTTCTTAAATATTGAATATTACTTTTACAATATTTTTTAATATTTAACATTATTTTTTAATATTTTATATTATTTTTCAATGCAAAAATTCAGGTCCCGCCATGTGGCAGCACTAGAATTTTTATTATTTTTTTATTTAAGAAAATTGGAGATTAATAATGAATAGACCCAATTTGGTATTTTTTTCTTTAAGACTAATTTGATAAATGTTTTTAAACATATCATCTTTTATCTAAATTTACCTTCAAATGACAAGTTAAAATATATATTAAAAAAGATATTGAAGAATAGAATTATTTTATAGTTTTTATAAATAAAAAATAAGCTTAATATTTTATTTTGTAAAAATTGATACTACTTTACTAATTTAGAATTCATTATGATTGATACTACTAATTTACAATTCATTAATCCTATATGAAATATTTTGGTTGGTCAAATTTGAAAAGACATACAAACCCTCTATTATGGGAAAAATCTACAATACAGCTTGTACAACACCATTTTAAATAATGACAAGTGTCCATTTTCAAAAAAAAATTATAAAACTTAATTTAATCTCCACCACCTACCATGTATTGCAGGCCCACCACTCTTTATCCCCACCACACTTTTATGCAAGGACTATGTACTACTGGAGTATTAAAATTTTAGGGGCTCTTTGGTTTGCATTGTAATTTTCTGTTTTCATTTCCCATTTGAGTCTGTTTCCTTTTTGCAAAGGAAAAACTGAAAATTTATGGCTTGTTTTGAGGAAGCCATCCATGCACAATGGATGGGAAATTTCGTCACTTAATTGCGCATAGTAGATAGCATAGAGAGACCATTGAAAATGTATTGTGACAATAAAGCGGCAGTAATGTACTCTAACAGTAATAAGAATACCTTCAAGGCTAAGTTCTTAGATATTAAGTAATAGTGTGTTCTATTACTCAACAAATATGGTCTATCTTAGATTTTGAAATTGAACTGAACCTATTGAAGCACTATATCTCAATTTTACAACAGGAAGGAATTAAAAATAACAGTATTGTGATGCATGTTATTTATCAATTCTTTCTCTTTCTTTTTCCTTATTCTTATTTCTTACCATTGTCTGATGCATGTTATTTATTGGTAATAAATATACTATCTTGCATGTGCTAGAGCCTAGATGAATATAAAAATTATCATGTTTTTTCCTTAAAATGCGGTATTGTGACCAATGAAGAGAAGTTTACTATCATGAGCACAAGTTTAGAAAATAAAGAGGTGAAAGAATTGAGGATAGAGTCTTAAAGGATTCTACTTTAATTTTGAAATTATTTTTAAAATTAAGATACTTCAAAGAGATGTTTTTATTCTTACCACCATTTTCAAAGATAATAAACTCATGGCTCTGTCTAATTAATTCCTCAATTCTTTTCCCTTTTCATTTCCCACACTTGTATCCATGGTAGTGAATTTGCTTGCATTTGCATTGATATTTGGAGTTGGTGGCTTGAGATGTATGCATGGGTTAATTATGAGTATCGGTCATGAGTGCCAGTTATTATATCAACGTCGACACTAGGATAACCCAATAAAATTTGGAGTGAAAAGGTACTGATATTTTCTTTCTTAAAATTTAAAGATGGATGGATAGTAAAAATGCTTAAGCTTTCCTTAGTGTGAAGAAAAACTATTTTACTTTTTAGTTATTTCGAGAATTTTCCTTTTATGTTTTTTTATTAGCCAAAAATTTTATTGATATATAAAGAGTACAAGAAGTGCTCTTCTAGGAGTTTGGAAAATTAAATAGAGGGGAAAAAAGGGAAAGAATTACAATTAGGAACTCCTTAGGCACATTACAGGAGTCACACACCAATGTGAGAAAGAAACGGTTCCACCTTTGAAAGGATAAAACCAATTCCATAACCTGGTCTTAACATTTCAATCACCTCACAGACATCAATCTCAGCTGAGTTAACTCTGTTTCTAAATAACCATATTGACCAAAGAGTAGCAAACCAGACTACCAATCCTTTCCTTTTAACGCCTTTCCCAAAAAATAAGACTCTGAATTGTTGAAATCAATCGCCTAATGACTGTGGCAGCGCGCATTCACTACAAGAATGCAGGGATATAGCGAGGGACATTACCGTCGCTAACTGGCCAAAAGCCGTCGCTAATTAAGTGTTAGCGACGGCCAAGCAACGGAGGTCGAGCCGTCGCTATTTTTTTCGTTGCTATCTATAAGCTGTCATTCTTCTCATGGATTTGCGTTTATTGAATATACTTGCAAAGTAGAAACATTCCTTTCAATTTATTTTAATGTTATTAGGTCTTTGAGAAGCTTGGGCCAAGCTTATTTTCTTTTTTAGAGAAATAAATAGTGAATCTTGTTTGGGAATTTGGATGACAACTTTATGAATCTATAGCATGTATGTGAATTATTTTTTACCCTCAATTTATTTCTCATGCTCTATCCTAATAACTCTTACTTGCCAATCAACTACACTTGTAGTATGTGTGTGGAATGTGGATTATTCTTGACCTTTAGTTAATTTGTCATGTTTTATTATGTGGATTATTCTTGATCTTTATTTTATTTCTAATTTTAATTCTTATTTCTTAAGTTTCAGATATGCATGAATTACACCTAATCTGCACCGACCTGAAGCCAAATTTTTTTTGAATATTTAATGCTTCCTAGCACTAAGGTATTTAGCATTTTTTCATGCAAAACATAATGACTGTTTGTGGAATCAATTATCAGATGTTTAAGAAAAATGATTTGATTGGTGTAGAAAGTTTCCTCATATGAAACACAATTCTGGTCCTTGCTAAAGTCTAGTACTATGGTATAATCATAGCTCCATTGTTTGTAGAAGGAATTATACAGGCTTTGAGATTAATTCTTGTATGTAGTTTTTTATGTAAAGTTTTGTAATTGAATTGCTTGCCAATTATTTTAAAGATGTACTTTAGATACCACTAATTTCTTTGTATGAGATAGTATTTTTCGTATGAGTTATACTCTTTACTCAATCAATGAGTTATATGTATATATATTTTAAATACAAGTTAAGTAGGTCACACTTTGATCATTAAACTTTTCTTTGCATCATAGTGCATTTTTGGATAACATTTGCATTATAAGAAGTCTTGGAAGGTTTATTTATAATGAAAATTGTGGTGGTTTATCAATTTTTTTTTCCATATAAACCGTTCTTAAGAGAATAAGTGTAATTTAAAAACTAAAGAAAATAAATATAATATAGACAAATCTCAAAGAAAGTTAGTGTAATTAACTAATTATCCTTAAATATAAATAACATTCTTTTGACAAGTACGGTACCCGTGTGTTGGCACGGGTTTTCGATGCTTTGAGTGTGACGCAAAATTTTGTAAGACAATTACCATCCATTAATATGATTAACAAAAAATACATGGAATCCAAGATACAAAAAATAAAATACTTGATCCAGCCATCGGTAACAATCATTTGTGAAAAATTAATTGACATCACAAACAAAAAGATAAAACAATGACAACTTTATATTTCTCAAAAATTCCAACAACTTACATCACAAACTCTTAATGGTAAATTCCCATCGATGGAACAATTTGTGAGGTGTAATCTCAAAATTATAGAACATGTCTGCTCAGGTCTTCGATGACGCATTTGTAAGTTTATAGTAATGTCTTATAATGAATAAACAATAGCGCAATCAAAATTAAAATATTTAATAAGTTTTATTTACTGTAAAATACACATAATAATCAAACAAAAAGAAAAACTTCACCATAATAAACATTGCATTTAGAACCTTTCCAAATTTCAAAACTTTTGTATAGACACAATGTCTCCCGTGCCGAACTACAACAAAAAAAATACTAAAAATGAAAAAAAATTGGATTATATAACACAGCATGAAACTCAAGAAAAAAAAACGGTGAACGGGTCGTTTTCGTGTTTGAGTTAATTTACTTTTAAATATTTTATAATAAATATACAATAACATATATAAATGAGTTTGATGGTACTTATGATAATGTTAATAACATTGAAAAGTATAAATTATATATAGTATACACATGTATATTTGTATATTATCCATAGATTAATACACTTAAATATATATATATCCCTAAAAAAACTACCAATTATAGGGGAATTGGAGGATATGCTCAAACAGTACTTGATCTTGAAACACCAGAGCTTTTCTGGAAGTACAATTATAGTAGTTGTTGCTATAATGAAGTATAGTGTTAAACATATTTTAGGTCAGCTCGCAAACCTTAGCAGTGATGCAATAAATTCTTGTTTTCATGTATGCTCCATCTCCTCCAATTCCTTTGCATAATCGGAAACTTGTGGTATTAACAGTTAAAACTGAGCCATGCATGCTAAATAAATGGTTTACAAAGTAGGAACAATGACATACTTCCAAATCAAAGCTGTAACAAAAAAAAATACCAAAATAATCATGCTTTAATCAGTAAGTTGAATATCAGAAAGAAACATAAGCTAACGTTTAGTGCATGCATCATATCATTTTTATTATGAGTTTTCCATGTTTTTTTTTCAAGAATTAAGTGCAACAAGTTTTTGTTATAAAAGTTGTGAAAGATGACATGAGTGAGATCAGATAAATTTCTACCTCCAATTTTTCTCCCCTCTCCATAAGCTTGTTTCTTGCTTGTGCATCAACTGAAAAAGCATCATGCAATATGGGATTAATTAATATATTTAGCTCATTGAAAACAATATAGTACTAAATAATAGACAAAAAGAATAGATAGCTAATGATTACCCTAGTTTTTTCTGTAAGCAGCTTTAGTTTCTTTTGCGGTTCTAAGTCTTGGCTTTCTATCATCTTTCTGTCAAATATCCTGCTATTTTTTCATTTCTCAAAACATTTCTCATGCAAACCTATAAAAAAACAGAAGGAATCACAATATAGTATAATGAATATTTACATGAATATTAACATAACTAACATAAACAATGACATATAAAGATGATAATTAACTACTTACATTAATATGCTAGAATGAATAAACAATGCAATGCACAATTCAAATTCATTGGGAAGCATAATGAGTAAAAGGTAAGACACGAAAATTGAATATTCATTCCTCCTTTGGCAAAATCAAGTGAATATCAAATCCATATTGAGACAATTAGAGATAATGTTATATAGGTCACAAATTTATGTTCAAGGAAGACCATTGAAGAAATCAAGCTGAAATCTGGAAAATTAAATCAAATCTAACAAAACCTCCATGTAGTGTCCATACATTCAAGAAATCTAAAGATCCCCTATAATGTCAAAAACTGCTAAATCATAAACCATTATCACAAACACAAGTTCGTTCAGTTTGTGATAATTTAGAAAATATTTAATTTATTACCATTTACCTGTCTCTTCATGCACCATCTGCATTTTCTTTATCTACGAAAAAGCAGAAAGATAATAGAGAGAATTAGAAAAATTATGTAACTGCAATGAAATCATAAATTATTAACCCAAGCATCAATCAATCCAAGCAAGATGATGAACAATGAATGGAGAAGATGGGGCAGGAGAGGAAGAACGGGAGTGACAGAGAGAGGAAGTGGGAGAAAAGTGAAGAAGGTGGCAGGAGAGGAAGAGGCAACATGAAATTTGGAGAGAGAGAGTATCGTATCTTTTTTTTCAAATGATACAAAATAATCCAAAATGATTCAATTCAAAATGGAGGGAAGCTTAGAGGGTGAGGGAGCCAAAATTTTTGGGGGGAAAGGGGGGTCTCATTTGCTGCCAATTGTCGCTACAGGATTGTTGAGTGCCCCAATTAGGGGTTTCTTTTCAATCCTTGAATGATACTTACTACATTAGTCATTGCATTTATGAACACGTGGAACATGGCTATTGGAGGCTTTAATTTCTCACAGTTGGATATGACGATCCGTGTCTTCAGCTTATGAACCACTACATCCGTTTATTAGGAAACTCATCAACGGTCGTTCTTTTGGCTCTCTAAAAATTTCATAAACCAAAACATATCCTTTCAAAATTACCGCCCTCCCCTTTTCACAATCTCCAACTTCTAAATACTCTCCACCTTCACATCCATCACAGTTGCTTCAACATTTCAATTCTTAGACCAAAGAAAGATCAATCATTTTAATAAGCAAGTATGAGACACTCATTGTAATGGCTCGCAGGAAGCAAACCACAAGGAAATCCACCGGAGGAATGGCTCCGAGGAAGCAACTGACGACAAAGGCAACTCGGAAGTTTTCTCCGGCAACCGGCGGTGCCTCACCGTTTCAGGGCAGGAAGGGTGGCTATGAGGGAGATCCAAAAGTACAAGAAGAGCACAGAGCTTCTGATAAGGAAGCTTCTATTGCAGAGATTGGTCAGAGCAATTGCTCAAGATTTCAAAACAGATCTCCGATTCTAGAGCAGTGTCGTTTCCGCTCTACAAGAAGCTGCCGAAGCCAACCTCGACGGATTGTTAGAAGATACCAATCTCTGTGCAATTCATGATAAGAGAGTCACTATTATGCCTAAGGATATTCAGCTCGTTCGTAGGATTAGGGACAAGAGACCTTAGGGTTTGTTCTTGTCATGTATTGAACCTGTTTGCAGTTTTAAGGTTCTTTAAACTGTCATCTTTATTAGTAGGTTAATTGGATTTGAGTTTCCATAGAAGAGGTTGTAAAATTCATCCTTTCTTATGAAAAGAATTGGATTCCATTTTCATGTTTAAATCAACATGCTTATTTCACTCTCTGTAGAATAACAAAGCTTATGGCGTTGTTTTTTTCCTTTTTCTTCCCTTGCTTTCTTTTTCTTTCCTTTTCCTTTTCCCATTTCTAATTGCTTTTAAATTTTCATTTCATTTTGTTTTAACTTTTATCCAAAATAAAGTATTATTGGTATGGTACCTCTGCATTCTCCTAGGTATAAGATGTGTTTGAATATAGGTGGTTTCTATGGTGCCATTTCGATCAAGATGACACAATGCCTTCTTATCCAATCAAACCAAAAAATTGATAGGATACAAACAGAAATTTAATTAAGTCATATTCTCCATTAATTCATTTATATTTGAATAGATATAAACTTGATTTTATTTTTAATTTGAATTTAACATTTAGTTTTTATTTTTAATCTAAATTATATATCTCTATTTTTTTAATTAAATATTTATATTTTGTTACATTATTAAATGGTATATGAGCATTAATTAATTCAAAATAAAATTAATTTCAATTTGATTCTTTTACTTTTGTTCATTTTAGCTCTTTCTTATTTTAGCTTCATTTTAGTTTATTAAATTATAAATTAAAGTATCTAAAATTGTTGCTGGATGTGAAAAAAAAAGAACACAATTATAAAAAAATTATATTGTAGGCATTAATTATTTATCAACAAAAATTAATACAAATGATGATATTATATTAAAAAGATAAATTACTAATACAAAGAAAAATTAAAGGATCAAATTGGAATTTGAGATTAAGTTATGAGATTAACAGTACGAATTTGGCTATAAAAATATAATAATATGACTCTACGGATTTTCCAAGTGAATAAATCTAACTTAAATAATATAATTGTATTTTAATTTTATGTTAATTGTTATATAATTTTTAATTCAAATTTTCGTTAGGATATGTAAAATTTAAATATTATTTTCATATAAATAGCTAGTATGTGCCTCATTCTGTTGTCATCCCTATGCTCCAGTCTTAATTACTTCTATCACGTTCTTTTAAGTCTTATCATTTGTTTCTAATCCAAATATCAATTATTTACGTTCTATTATTTTGGAAATACAATTCGCTTTAATTACTTGTATTATGGGAGGCTTTATGTAAATGGCAGACATAAAACAAGATAATACAAGTAACTAATACTTGAGTCTTAAGCAAGCATTAGGCTCAAAACAACTTGACTTAGGTAACTTATATTCCAGCCTAAAGCCAACAATAGATCTAGAACAAAAATACATAATTAATTAATACTTGAACTTGAAGCAAACTGTATTTCCAAAATAAATAGCCTGAAACAAATTATAAATCTTACAGTAACGTGACAAGTAACTGATTGTTGAGCATAGGGATAACAATGTCAAAACACAAGTGGCAAATGCTATAAGCAACCTTACTTTTGATTATGAATTCAACATATTAAAGAGTCCTAGCCCGTGCGTGCGTGACGCACGAGCATCAAATACTAGTGTGTACAATATGCAAGTAGAATAATCTAACAACATATGCTACTAAATATGAGTTAAGATATTTTACATTTTGATTGCCTCAATATCTTTTTAATTTTATGATTTAATGAACCATATAACTTATCACATATACGCTTTTCAATCATATTTTACTTAAAATAAATTAATTTTTGAACCTCGGAATGTATGTTAAGATCATAATTTTCAAATTAAGATGACCATTCAAGTAAAACATAACGATAGATACTCTCGCATGCCTAAATATAATTGTTGAAGATATTTTTCATTTCACTTTTCTTAGTTTCTTTTTTATTTTCTCATTTTATCAAATAAAATTTTAAATCATATTATGAAATGTAGACTAATATTTTATTTATCGAAATTCTCTTTAACTTTAATAAAAAATAGAGGCGAATGGTAGGGATTTCTAATCTTCTAGAAATACAGTACACATGCAAGTACAATATGCCAATAGATACTCTCATATGCATAAATATGAGTTAAGATATTTTTCATTTCAGACTACTTAGTGTCTTCCTTATTTTATCACATATTTTTAGAAATTCAATCAATATTTGAATTGTCAAAATTCTCTCCAATTTTTACAAGAAATGGAAGTTGGTGGGAATTTCTAATCTTCTACCAACACCTTAGACCACCTAGATACATATACAAATTTAATCTAATGACAGATGTTCTCATACCAATAAATACAAGTTGGTATCTTTTTTTTGGATATTTCTAACTTGTGCCCATGGGCACAAGATAACAATGATTAGCAACCAATAGAATTTCATTAAGGGGAAGTTAACAAGTAGTGGGTGCTATGGGGTTTAGTGGGTGCACACAGGGTATAGTAAAATGAATCAAATCTAACCATTAAAAAATTTAATCTAATCATTGTTAACTTGTGCCCATGGGCACAAGTTAGAAAAACCCCCTTTTTATTTCACTTTTGTATGTATCCTTTTTTTTTATTTTCTTAATTAATAAGTGTCAATATTATAAAATTTAAAGTTTTAAAACTTTAATGCATGTTATAAGACGGTCCAGTATTAAATGAGAAAACAAATAAAAAAATAGATATAGAAAAGTTTAATTAATATTTCAATTGTTTAATATTTCAAAAGTTAGGTGATCTTTTCATTTGACTTTTCTCTGTGTTTTTTTTCTCATTTAATGGACCATGGTATCTCATCTAAAATTTTAAAACATATTTCCAGAAAATTAATATATTTTTTTAATTTTCAATTGCCGTTAAATGTTTACAAGAAATGAGAGTTGGTGGACATTTCTAATTTTCTAGAAACGTCTCACACCACATGGATCAAATACACTACTATCATACACATCTAACGATGGGTACTATCATACACATAAATAAGAGTTAAAAATTTTTTCATGTCATTTTTTGTATGTTTTCTTTACTTTTGCTTTTAATGGATCATCTTATCAGATATAAATTTTTAAATAATATATTTAGAAAATAATTAATAGTTTAATTTTCATAATTCTCTTTAATTTTGATTAGAAATTGACCACCTCCCACAACATCAGACACTATACAATTGTAGTTTACTATAGATAATATCATACGCCTAAGTACAAATTAACATCTTTTCCATGTCAATTTTATTTATGTCTTATTTATTTTTTTATATTTTAACAACTATGTTATCATAATATTTTAATCGTGAAGAAACACTGCACATCAATCACAGAACTAAAAGTGGACCACCAACCACAATTTCAACACTATAAAAGCAATAAGATAGCCGTAGGGTTTCTGACACTCTGACATTGAGAAGCAGCTGCTTAGTAGAAGGAGTTTTGATCTTCCCAGGAAAAAAGAAATCCATAGATATGCAACTGTGTAGTTGCGATTGTCTAGGATTTCTTCTAATAGAACTGAAACTTCAATGCCATTTCATGTAAGCTCTCTTTCTCTATCGAACCCTCTCCTTTAATCTTATGTGAGTATAAATTGATCGGAGTTGTTCCGGTGATAGTTGTTAGGACGTGCAAATCAAATCAATTGAGTCTGATTTGAAGACAATTTTTTGAATCCTTAGATTCATGGGCCAATCCCTCTTAAATTGTGAGTCTCTCACTTTCTCCACAATTCTTTGGATCCTAAGATTCATGCTCCTATCAATCTCAGATTGTGAGTCTCTCTCTCTTTCTCTTCAATTCAGTTACTTTATTTTTTAATCTGATTCTGACAACATAGATCTACAATGGTTTATTTGAAGAAGTTCGGATCTTCCTAGCGTAGAAGATATGGATATGCAATTGTGTAGTTGGGTTGTGCGATTGTCTTGATTTCTTTAGTGGCAGCTGTATCTTCATCACCATTTCACCTACGTGTGATCTCTCTCTCTATGTTAAATCTTCTATGAGTATAAATGGATAAGTGTTTTGCAGGTAATATTTGTTACAACTTGCAAAAATCCAGTGGATGGAGTTTGATTTAAAGACAATTTTTTGGATCTAGAGATTCATGCGCCAATCTAATCTCAACTTCGTGAGTATTTCACTCTCTAGTTTAATTACATTTTTTTACAATGTATATACGTTCAATAACCGTGTTATTTTAGAGATATAGTAATCGTCCGAAGTTGTTCTATCAAGAGACATGTGTATGCAAAATTCTCCGCCAGATCTCCCCTTTGCTGTGACCAAAACCTTTGCTACTACAAAGGGTTCCTTCACGTGCTCATTCTTTGAGTTTCGTGAGCTTCTCTCTCTTTCTCTAAGTTTATTTGGTTATTCTCGCTTTAAGGGTATAGCTTCAACAACCATTGTCGTGTATATACTTTGTTTATTTACCATCTTTCTTTTCCTTCGTTCGGACTTGCTACTCTCCCCTATTTTGTGATATTGCAGCATTCAACATGGGAGAGATTCAACATCAAGTTACGTCATCAACATTTCTTGAACTGAGATATTTTATTTTGCTTTCAAATTTTTTTAACTCCTGTTTTTAACATTTTTTATGATATTTGTTTGGCAGGAAAATGGTGACTTGCCTTTACTATATCTATGAAGAGGATTTGCTAACTCCAACTCTAAGACAAGTTACTATTGAAGTGGTTAAGTTTAAAATTAAATAAGATCTCCCTACATCATTCTATAAGTTCTCTATTTTTCCTATCAAATGTCTTTACAGGAAATGGATCTCACGCTTCAGAATTTATTGATTGGATTCTGATTGTTTGAAGTCGATTATATGGACCTACTCACCAAATCAAAACAAGGGGAGGTAATATATAAAAACTCCAAAATACAAATACTGTGTTCTATTACTCAACAAATATGGTCTATCTCACATTTTGAAATTGAACTGAACCTATTGAAGCAGGATATTTCAACAAATATGCTTAGCTTTCGCTCATTCACATTTTCTGATTTATTTGTTTTTTTTTTTTTTTGCTTCATGTCAATTTTTATGTTTTTCCTTGATTGAAGGATATGCAATTTTTATAATTTTTTTGTCATTTATGTAGACTTTAGGGGGTTTATTTGTTATTATTATTATTATTATTATTATTATTATTATTACTATTACTATTTTTATTATTATTATTATTCATTTTCATTATTATTATTTTTATTTCTTATTATTTTATTACTATTATTATTATTAAAAAAATTATTATTATCAATGTTAGTAAATATTATAAATATATTAATAACTTTATTATTATTATTTGTTATAATTTTTTAATATAAAAATATATGTTAATTTAAGAATATATATTATAAGCCAGGGTAAGGTAGGAAATAAAAATCCTTATCCTATACTGTGATTATATACATCTCTTTTTACTTTTAAAAAAAATCTACCTACCCTGGATCAAATTTCTATTAAGATTCCACCTACTCCAAATCCACCTACCCTAGATTAGATATTTGTTGAGATTCCACCTAGAGGATAATAATTGACATAGAAAAAACCAAAAAAACATATCACAAGGACCAAATCGTCAGTGTAAAGCAAAAAAAAATTCATCAGTAATGTATTTTTTATTATTGGTGGCACCATTTTTATGACGTGGCCACCATGCATCAATTTCAGCTCATTAGTTTCACATTTTCTTTCATGCACACTTTCGCACCGGATAAAACTCACTTTCTTACCATATATTCCTTGTTTGGTTCTTTTTATTGCTAGCTGGAAACACATGAGCTGATACAAAAAAAATTAAGAGAGATGTTGAAGAGAGAAATTGAGAGAGACAAAGATCACAACTTTCTTGTTTCACAAATTCATAGAAGAGTGTTTCGATCCTGTTATTTTGGAGATTGCTTTAAACGTTATTCACTTTGGCTACTTCCCATGTTCGAGCGTCATCCTCTTCATCAGTCACACTGTCGCTAGATGCACCCCATCAATCTGTTCGCCACAAAGGTTAGATTCTTGTTCTACCATTTCCTTAAAGTGAGTTGTGTTTATTTTGTTTTCCACTTAGTCGATAATCTTGTTTAGAATTGAAACAGATCAAATAAAAGAAAAAAATTGCTATTCGGATTTGATTTTCGATATTATAATTTGTTTTGAATTTGATTTCAAGTGATGGGTAATTTTTGTTCTCTAGTGTTCAACGACACCTTTGAAAAGATGAGATATGTTGATCTGGTCCTACTGTTACCCATCCATAAAGATAGAAAACTTTAATTTTATTAATTTATTTTTTATTTGCACAGCACCAATTGGGATACCAACAACAGACATGGCCATCTATGTTATGGAGGTATAGGGGAAATGGAAAGTGAAATGAGAGAGAAGAGTGGTGAATGTTACATAAAAAAGGGTAATGGAAATCACTTGAATATCTTTGTTATAGAGTAAAAATTTTAAAGTATAACAGCAAAAATTTTATTTAAACCTAAATTTTATTCCACTAATATCTCTTATTTTGGTAGACAACTTTTTGGTAGATAATATGTTACATTTTAAATGACGAGCATGGACAAGTGCATTAGATTCATTTTTATAATCAAAAACAACTTGCATATCTCTAAGCTATCAACTTCAAATTTCAATGCAAATGTGAGAAATTTTCATTCCACACACACAATTTAGAATCCAAAGTCAAAGAATTGAGAAGGTATGGAGTCATAGAAGCTTATACTTTTGAAAATGTTAGGATACTTGTGAGAGGAAAAAGAAAATGCTATGACTAGTGGTACTAGTTTCAAAAGACTGTTATCATTATAAAAGAAGTTTTTTTTTTCTAACAACAACTTTTTTTAAAAAAAATGCTTCAAAAAAATGCTTCCAAGTGGAAGCGTTGCTTCTATTCATTCATCTACTTCAAGGCAAGAAGAAAGACTAGTAGTAACTTAGAAGAAATATTTGATCACCCAATTTATCCACCTTAACTCATTCCATAGCATCAAAGTCCATTTAAATGCCTCTCAGGAACAAAATTAATCGTTAGAAATTGATTATATGAAACAACCAACTTAAGATCAAGAGAATCAACATTAGTAGTATTTTTCAACTTTAGCCATGAAAATCTTGTTTTTCGTTCGTTTGTAACATTTATCTTTAACTCCTCATTTTCAACTTTCTATGTAACAACACAAACACTAGTTGAAAATTGTGGCAGCCACCCAAGTTTCTCTCAATAAAATCCCAACAAACCAATCATCTTCCTTAGAGCGAAAGATCACTAACAATAGCTAAAAGCACATAACTTTTAGAGGGTAGTGTTAATGTGAAGATAGAGGTAATGGAGAATCCGACCTCTAATCAAAGCTAATGTTGCTGACCATATCATATTACACATTAACACTACCTCGTAAAAGTTATGTGCTCTTAGCGATCATTAGTGATAAGAAGTAGCTTCAAATCTTTTGCTCTAAGGAGGATGATTGGTTCTGTGGGTTTTTGTTGAAGAACCTTTGGGTGGCCACGACAATTTTCAACGGGCGTGTTTGTGATGTTATAGACAAAGCTGAATTTGGGGAGTTGTAGGTAAATGTTACTGACGAAAGAAAAACAAGATTCTCATGGCTAAATGTGAAAAATGCTCGTAATGTTGATTTTGTTGATCTTGAGATGGTTGTTTAACATAATCAACTTCTAGTGATTGATTTTGTTCTTGAGAAGAATTTAAATATTTACAAGATGGACTATGATGCTATGGAATGAGTTAAGGTGGATAAATTGGATGATCAAGTATTTCTTCTAAGTTACTACTAGTCTTTCTTCTTGCCTTGAAGTTGATGAATGAATAGAAGCAGCACTTCTACTTGGAAGCATTATTTTGAAGAAAAGATGTTCTTCCTTTGTCATAAGTGAACAAGTGGAAGAGCAGCAACTTCTTGCTGTCAAGAACCATTATCTTGATTGACAGAGACATTTGTGTTTTACTTAACCAAATCTTTTGTTTGATGTTTTGAGGTAGTCAATGGATTTGGAGATTGTTTTATAAACCTTTTCATTTTTAAAACATTTATCTTTAACAATCACAAAATTATACTATGATCATTTTTGCTTTCACTATTGATACCATCTAGATATGAATAAATTTAAAAAATTTGATTGTTTGTTTGATCCCTACCATTGTGCTTTATATAACCAAATATTTTTTGAAAATATTACATGCTTGGTATGATCATTCACTCAAAATTTTCTCTATGGCATGATGTCCTTGTTTCAGAAATGTCATGATTCATATTTGACATCATTTTATGATCTTGTTTGTGCAAATTATATTTATCTAAAACTACATAAATGAGATAGATTGCTATTCAATGAGCACTAATAAACAAGTTGATGGTTTTTGTTATAAATGACCTCTATTCTTAGACATATGATCTTGCTTAATTTAATTATCCATTTCTTGCTATAATGTTTTACATGAGTAGATGATGATAAATGATGTTGATTACTATTGATCTCTCATGTGTGATATAGTCTTGTAGTAAGGAGTAGAAATGCTTAAATTATATATATATTTGCATTCTTACCCTGCCCACATGCTTTCAAAGAACATCATAATTGATGTTATCTTGCTTACTTGAACACACATTATCATTCTTGATCCTCTATGACTAAATGCACATATTTGTTTGGCATTGAAGTTTGGCAACATAAGCTTGGTAATGATATATGCTTTCATGACTCACATGGCACATTGCATTGGTCATGCATGTATGTCTTAAGAAAAGGGTAATAAACTTGTCTAATTCTTTGATATATCTTCTTACCCTTGTTTGATGTCACTCTTATTAATACATGCCTATAAATATCTTAGACTTGATTTTTAAAAGTGGCAATTAGTGATTTGAGATTCATACAATATAAGCTTGATTTGTGCTCTTAGATTTTTATCTCCTTAGTCTCTCATTTTGTGCTCTATATATGCTTTAAAGATAATATTCTCTCTTTCTTTCACATGCTTATAAGTTTCTTTTTGATAACATTGAAAGAGGAGAACTGACATGCTTAAAAGTAATCCAATAATCATCACTAGGCAAGATTTAGTCTAATCCAACCCAACATATGACAGCGGTTCCGTGACTAACCGCTGGCATAAGTTATTTCTTGATCACTACCAGTGGTTCTAGTCATGACCGCAACTACAGGTTTAATTGTTTTTTTTTTAAAAAAAAGCTTTCCTTCGTGACCCCAAAGCCTTGTCTCTCGCAAGCTCTCTTTGGAGAAAACTCCCTCGTGACCCGAACCCTTCTCTCTCATGACCATCGTCTATGTTCCGGCAATCTGTGAGCTTGTCTCGCTGTTCATTGTGATCGTTTCCTTCATTTCAGAACTATGCAGTTCTGAGCTCGTTGCCATCGAAGCTCGTTGCCATCGAAGCTCGTCCGTTGTAAGCTCGCCGCCACTGCTCGCCATTCCCGCCGCTTCTCCACTTTGGAGCTCTCTTCCTTCCTCCACCAGGTTAGGCATTTCTAAGTTTCATCTCTATCTTTCAATCATTCTTTTCATTTCCGTTTCTAGGGTTTCGCCTTTGCTTTCTCTAATCTCATCTCGCCTGCGCAAACTTGTGTGGTAGTGGTTCTATGGGAAGCAATGAGGCATGCCTAGAAGAAGCTTGACTTCTCTTGGAATCCATAGCTTATGAGTTGAGTTGACATCTTTGCAATGTTCTTGTTTGATGTAAGAGAACACCACAAATCAAAACATTTTGAATGGAATGCAATGCATACAAGATGAAGATGGTTCATGGTTTAACAATTTTCAATTCTTAATCAATTGATATTTTGAATTAGTTAGATGTATTTTTATGTAGTTCTGTTGATTTTTTATACTTGATTAGCATTGTTGTTTTGCTAGAATGTAAAAAAGAAGACACGTTAAAAGAAAATCATATTTCATTGAACTACAATAATACAGTACTGGGTTAGAGTCTAGATATGTTGGTGTCCTGGAGGTATAAACACATTAATTGCTACTCATATGGGCATCGGTTTGATTATGGATCTTTTTTCTTAAAACATGATTATGGGGATGGATATTCTAGTACATTGCCCAGATCCTACCCATTACTTAATTTACACCAAATGCTCATTGGAACACTAAAATCTAAATACAATGTAACCCCAACTCCATGCTATATTCAATATTCATCTAAACACTCCTACCCAAATCATTACTATGGAAATTTTAGTTTATGTCCCCCAACATAGTTGTTAAATACATCTATATTGGGATGTAGTCACCATTTTCTATTCTGACTTTGGTGATATCATATGGCTTTAGATCCTCGAAATTTTTTATATAGTTGGCCATATGGTTGGTGCAACCACTATCAACTAACCAACCTTATCTTGGTTTTTATTATTACTAAAATAAGTAGCCACGAATAATTGGTCCTCCTCCTCCTCCTCTTGCTTAACAACTCAAGCGACTTCACCTTCACCATCTTCTTTTTTTACAAATTATTGCTTCGTGCCCAGTTGATTACTCTTGCTACATTGTGCATCTGGCCTAATCCAGCATTTGAATAGTGGATGTCCTTTTTGCCACGGTGCTTATAGGGAGGAAAATTTCTATTTAGTTGGTGCTTATCTGTTAATGCACCTTCAACTTTATGATCTTGATCATGTCTCAGTATCCTTTGTTGCTCTTGGCCTTGCAAAGCATGTTAAACTTCAACCAAAGTGATCTTACACAGATCCTTTGTATTCTCCAAGCTAGTTATAGACGCTTCATGTTTCTTAGGCACAGTAACTAGATTTTTTTCTACAATTCGAAAATCTCAGTGCCTAGTAATCTTACCTTATTTGCAATATCGAGCAACCTATCTGGATATTCTTTAATCATCTCTGACTGCTTCATGTTTTGCAACTCGAAATCCCTAAACAAATTATTCACTTGCATGGCTCTAATTCTTGCGTTTCCTGAATACTCTTTTTTTCAAATAATCCCATATTTCTTTTGGAGTTTTTAAACTCATAATTCTTGTGAACATGGTTGTTAAGACACTAGCAAAAAGACATGATTTTTCCTTTTCTTTTTGGGTCTTCCGATCCTTGTGACTTTTTAGTTACGCCATGGTAGGATCTTCTAGCAGCGGAGTTACAACGTAATCCTCTTCCATAGCTTCCCACAAATCCAAAGCCTCTAGATAGGACTCCATCTTTATTGCCCAAAGGTCATAATTCACTCTATCAAAGACCATAGGAGCAACATGAGAAAAACTATCCACATCAGTAATCTCGTAAGAAGTGGGCTCTAGATACCAATTGTTGGTTTTTTTGAAGAAAATAGGAAAGTAATGAATATAAATTGAAATATTTTATTGAGACTTTTCTAATGAACAGAGGGAATTCATTTTATTAATTGATCAGCACTTACATTTATACTACTAGGAAATAACAAACTTCATAATCACAAAATCAAAACAAACTTATCCTAATCTAAAAGTAACAACTTATTCAAACTGACTCATCTAATAAAAACGAATTGAGTCAGTCTAGTCTTAAATTAAACCCAAACTACTTTCAGATAATCTAAAGGCACATTATCTTAACATGTTCAGTGCTTGCTTAACTCAGGCTCATGATTGGAAAAGGACAGTAGGTCTACTCCATACTACTTTTGAGTGTTTTCTTTCTAGTGGTAATAAAATCATTTAATATATGGTCCATATTTATGAGATTTATATATATGCCCTTATATTCAGCAAACTATATTTTGCTTCATTTAGTCCTCATTATTAGTTAGGTAACAACCAATAAAACACTTTCTGATGTTATATGCAGGACTATGCAACCGGGTTCATACCGTACATTGGGAAGTTGCTAAAATTTGCACTCCTTTCATGGATGTATACATATTGTTGTGTCGACTAAGTGCTCCATATATACACCATTGTTTTATATCCTTCAATAATAGTTGGGTGGATGCTCAAAAGTATGCTTTTACTAGGTATAAATGGAACTTCAGTGGAGAGCCAGAAGGCTTGAGTACTTTGAATCTTATTAGCCATTTTTTGCTGGTTTTTTGTAAGTTTTTTCGTTGACTTAACTACATCAACTTTTTTAAGTATACCCGTTTGATTTGCGAGAGAAAATTGAAATGTTTAGGTCATGTGACTTCTTATTATGTTTTTATTGGTACTCATGAGAATAAAACAACGTTTCCTGAATATTTTCCGCTGAAAAAAAGTAAAACGTTAATTAGTTTTTCAACACATGTAAGAGACAAAGTTATGCAAATTAGTGAAAGGATAATTGAGAAATAAGGATGAGGATGGAAGATTTTCATGTTCGTGAACCGTGGCAGAATGCCAAAAAAATTAATATTGTCTCTGAGCCTATTTTCTTTTCTAGAACATTGAATTATGTAACAAAATATTGTATTATCTAAAATGCTTCATCCTCTGACTTAGTTCATGCTTATGATTAATAACGAATTTGTCCTTTCAGGAAGTCCTTGCGTTCTGGCCATATTCTTTTTCTTTCCCCTTGTGAGCTATGGGATTATGGCTATATTTTTTTCACTCGTAAGTATGACGATGTTGTTTGTTTCCGTTCTATTTCTTCTTTCTTTCTACTTTATTGAATTTGATTTTCTTGTTGCCTTTTCTGGCATTTACTTTTGATATTCAAAACTAAAATATCATGCTAAATTATTTTGTACCTATGCTATTACATCCGTATCATATCATTGTATATTTGAGTTTGTTCTAACTACAACTGTGTCAGAGGCTAAGCGAGAAATATGCTTTGAAGTAAAGTAAAGTAGCAAGATTAATTAATTAGTTAATATTATATTGTGCATCCAATAGGTAGGTCGAATGGCTGATGAGACCTGCTTTGAGTAGCAGGTCCTCCGTTCGAACCCCTGGATGCACTTTAACGTTTCAAAAAAAGTTAATATTATAATGTACTACAACGAATTTGTGATAACCCAAGTCAAATATTTAGTCCAAACTGTACCAAGATTCAGCCAAAACAGGGGAAAATAGCATTGATCAACTTTTCACAATTTCAATCCTACCTTCCATCTCAATTCATCATAAATCATGCCAAATTCATGCAATTCAAAACAAATCACTCAAGAATCAATTCCCAAGGATGACCAAAGTTCAATTCCATCAATTTCACATCATCATCAAGATCATTCTCATAGCATACAAGATCATAAACATTCAATTTCAACATAACAATACCTAAGACTTCAATCATGCACATAATCAAACATTCACACCAAAATTATCAACAAAGTTAAGTTCAAACCTAGTTCTAACATACAATAGTTCAAACCCTAACATCATAAAATCACTAATTTGTATATTTCCCTAATTGGGGTTTTGAGTTTGGGGTTACCTTGATTTGAGCTTCAAACTCACAAGTTCTCCCTTTCTTCAAAACTTTCCAAGCCCTAGCTCTCCAATCACCAATTTACCCTTGAGTTTCCTATGATTTGTAAACCTCAAGTCATTAGTGACCCAGAATGACCCAAATCATGGGTTGCATGTGATCATGGAAGGATTTGAGGATCCTTTGCTCTTAGAGAAATTAGAGTTAAAGAAGAGGGGAAAAAGGATGCAAGTGTTGGAAAAATTGAGGAGAACACTTTCATAAATCCGATAAACTCACTTAAGAATTTATCCTCATTTGAATCAAATCAATTCATCACCATGATATGGTGGATTCTCCTCAAAACTTAATATTATAGCACCATATTTAATGGTACTTTACAACTAATCATAAGTTTTTCAAAATAATTATTTCACCATATACTCATAAGTCGGTGAATGAATTTGCTTACATCTAGCCTCTCTCTCTACATTCATGATGTGAGAAGTATTGTGGTACTCAAGTCAACCCTTTACTCAATTAATATCACTAAAACTGTACACATACACATACCAATCAATACATAATTCGCTCTCATAGAGCGACACATTATCACAATTTAAAATGGACAACTATGTGTGTTGCTTATATATTTTATCTAAGTCAAAATATGCCTCTAAGATAAAAATTATACTCTAATCATTTTAGGAACACTTACTCAACTTGATAAGTGTCTTGATTATGTAAACACGCTCAATCATCATACTGTTGAGATAACACTCATCTGTGGGATTAATATCAAACAAATTGATATCTATAAAGTTTCATCCATTTTTCATACATATCCCAATTATAACATTTCTATAATATTAAGTCCATCATACTAATTTTTCATAATATAACTCACAATAGTTCTATGAAAAATTTACATCCAACTCATAGGAAAATAATTCTCTCAATTTTCCTTTTTCTTTTCAATTACCAGACTATACACTAATACATTGAGATACAATAATACTTTCTTGTCTCTATTTCAACAACTCAATACTACTTCTTATCATTATTCAACCGTCACAAATGAGAATAGTATGTTGTTATAATTTATAAAATTCTTGATATGATAATAAGAGTATATGGATAAGCATACTAGAAAGATTAGCAGTTAAGTTTTCTTAACATTTAAATCAATATTTCGAATTTCCCCCACAAGTTCAAACATTCATAAATAATGTAGATAATATATATTGACTATAAATTAGGGTCAAATTAATATGCATGAACTTGAGCACATAGTAGAAGAAAGGGATAGCATCTTGGAGAAGTGAACTTATAGTATTCATCAAAAAGCATTCATCAAAATTAAATATTTAACGTTTAACCATAACACCATCTTAGCAAATATAAGTATTCATCAGTTCATAGAAAAATAAGAGGAGGTAGAAACATTTTCAAAATGCAAGTCATGCTATCAAAATGGCGTTTGTTCTACTAAATTCGAATTTCATTTCAATCCAAATTTCACAGTTTCATAATGTGACATTTCATCTCAGGTTAAATTTTTGAAATACACAAATTTTACAACAACAAGTGCTTACTTATGCAATGTGGGAGCTTGGGGTTGAAGATCCAAGTCTGGCCAATGGAAGATTTAAGGAAGAGGATCTTGATTCTTGGAGGTCGAAGATGAGCCCTAAGAGAGGAGAGGAGATGAGAGGAATGAAATTGGGAGAATAATAAGAGTGAGAGGGAGTGAGGGCGTGAGGTGGGGAGAAAAGGATGAGTGGGTCATGTAGAGAAATGAGAGTGAGTGAGTGTTTGAGTGAGGGTGGGTGTAGAATGGGTATTGTGAGCACAAGGCTATTTATTAAAGATTGAACCTAAGTCCTTGATTATATAGAATTTAGTAGAAATACCTAATTAATTCCAAATAGAATAAACTACAAGGACTAAATTGCAATTAAGATTGAGAAGCCAATAGAGATTTCAAACTCCACATGAAAACTCAATTTTGGGGGATGTTACATAAAATATTTTAATTAATATTAAACTAATAAAAATAATAAAAAAATATTTTAATAACTGAAAAATAAAATAATATTTAAAAAATATTTTTAAATTATACAAAATATGTAAAATATTAAAAAAAATTAAAACATATTAGATATATCCTAAAATCATGTCATGCAATAAAAAAAAGTCAAACAGAAATTCAAAGTCTAACCATGGGAACTAGATGTAAAAAGATTTAATATGACACATGCATGATAAATATCCAAAAATCATATTATGCAACATAAAAAATTTCTAATTAAAATTTAAAGCGTAACTATGTGAACTAGATATAAAAATATTATAAAAATAGAAAAAAACTATAGAAAATGACCTTTTTTAAATTCAAAGGGGATTTACCGTGCCTAATGGCGTCAAGATATGAAAATCGGTATATAATAAGCTCAAATCTAAACAGTATAGAAAAAGTTACCATACTTTGAAGTTTTAAACTCAACTAACAAAAACTTCAAGTACAACTTTCACATGATCACATAGTTAGGATATATCTGCATTTTTTTTTACTTTTTAATATATTAAATATTTTTAATATTATAAATTATTTTTTAGTTTTGAAAATAATTTTTAAATAACGAATATTATTTTATATTATTTTTCAATATTTTAATTTTTTAAATCCTCGATATTAACTTTTGATACAAAAATCCAAGTCCCACCATGTGATGGCACCTATATTTGTTTTTATTTAAGAAAACTGGAGATAAACACTAAATAGACCCAATTTGGTATTTTTTTTAAGAAATAGGTCTATTTATAATTTTATAAAAATTGATACTATTTTACTAATTTAAAATTCATTATGATTGACACTAATTCATACTTATTTACAAATCATTCATCCTACATGTCACATTTTAATTAGTCAAACTAGTAATGACATACAAGCCCTTTATTTTTCTTTTTTTTTAAATAGCATTTTATTATTTTTATTAGTTTAATATTTTTTTAATATTTTATTTAATTTTTTGATATTGTATATTGTTTTTATTAAGTTTCTTAAATAGTGAATATTACCTTTACAATATTTTTAATATTTAACATTATTTTTTAATATTTTATATTATTTTTCAATGCAAAAATTCAGGTCCCGCCATGTGGCAGCACTAAAATTTTTATTATTTTTTTATTTAAGAAAATTGGAGATTAATAATGAATAGACCCAAATTGGTATTTTTTTCTTTAAGACTAATTTGATAAATGTTTTTAAACATATCATCTTTTATCTAAATTTACCTTCAAATGACAAGTTAAAATATATATTAAAAAAGATATTGAAGAATAGAATTATTTTTTAGTTTTTATAAATAACAAATAAGATTAATATTTTATTTTGTAAAAATTATACTAGTTTACTAATTTAGAATTCATTATGATGGATACTACTAATTTACAATTCATTAATCCTATATGAAATATTTTGGTTGGTCAAATTTGAAAAGACATACAAACCCTCTATTATGGGAAAAATCTACAATACAGCTTGTACAACACCATTTTAAATAATGAAAAGTGTCCATTTTCAAAAAAAAATTATAAAACTTAATTTAATCTCCACCACCTACCATGTATTGCAGGCCCACCACTCTTTATCCCCACCACACTTTTATGCACGGACTATGTACTACTGGAGTATTAAAATTTTAGGGGCTCTTTGGTTTGCATTGTAATTTTCTGTTTTCATTTCCCGTTTTGAGTCTGTTTCCATTTTGCAAAGGAAAAACTGAAAATGGATGCGAAATTTATTGTGAAATTTTCTGTTTCCGTTTTGAGGCAGCCATCCATGCACAATGGATGCGAAATTTCGTCAATTAATTGCGCATAGTAGATAGCATAGAGAGACCATTGAAAATGTATTGTGACAATAAAGCGCCAGTAATGTACTCTAACATTAATAAGAATACCTTCAAGGCTAAGTTCTTAGATATTAAGTAATAGTGTGTTCTATTACTCAACAAATATGGTCTATCTCAAATTTTGAAATTGAACTTAACCTATTGAAGCACTATATCTCAATTTTACAACAGGAAGGAATTAAAAATAACAGTATTGTGATGCATGTTATTTATTAGTTTCTCAATTCTTTCTCTTTCTTTTTCCTTATTCTTATTTCTTACCATTGATTGGTAATAAATATACTATAATGCATGTGCTAGAGCCTAGATGAATATAAAAAATATCATGTTTTTTCCTTAAAATGCGGTATTGTGACCGATGAAGAGATGTTTACTATCATGAGCACAAGTTTAGAAAATAAAGAGGTGAAAGAATTGAGGATAGAGTCTTAAAGGATTCTACTTTAATTTTGAAATTATTTTTAAAATTAAGATACTTCAAAGAGATGTTTTTATTCTTACCACCATTTTCAAAGATAATAAACTCATGGCTCTGTCTAATTAATTCCTCAATTCTTTTCCCTTTTCATTTCCTAAACTTGTATCCTTGGTAGTGAATTTGCTTGCATTTGCATTGATATTTGGAGTTGGTGGCTTGAGATGTATGCATGGGTTAATTATGAGTATAGGTCATGAGTGCCAGTTAATATATCAATGTCAACTCTAGGATAACCCAATAAAATTTGGAGTGAAAAGGTACTGATCTTTTCTTTCTTAAAATTTAAAGATGGATGGATAGTAAAAATGCTTAAGCTTTCCTTAGTGTGAAGAAAAACTATTTTACCTTTTAGTTATTTCGAGAATTTGCCTTTTATGTTTTTTTTATAAGCCAAAAAATTTATTGATATATAAAGAGTACAAGAAGTGCTCTTCTAGGAGTTTGGAAAATTAAAAAGAGGGGAAAAATGGGAAAGAATTACAATTAAGAACTCCTTAGGCACATGACAGGAGTCACACACCAATCTAAGAAAGAAACGGTTCCACCTTTGAAAGGATAAAACCAACTCCATGACCTGGTCTTAACATTTCAATCACCTCACACACGTCAATCTCAGCTGAGTTATACTGTGTTTCTAAATAACCATATTGACCAAAGAGTAGCAAACTACCAATCCTTTCCTTTTAATGCCTTTCCCAAAAAATAAGCCTCTGAATTGTTGAAATCAATCGCCTGATGACTGTGGCAGCGCGCATTGTAGCCCCATCCTTTTCAGAATTTAGCACCAAATGGTTGCTGCGACATTACAAGAAGAAACAGGTGTTTGACATCCTCCTCTTCTACGCCACACAGGGAGCATGTTGTAGTACCGTTGTCTTGGATAATGCCTCTACTCAATAAATTCCTTTTGCATGGAAATCTGTTTCTGAATGCTAGCCATGAAAAAAGAATTACTTTAGAGCATCAAATCTGCATATACTGTAGTTGGAGGTAAGCATTTCGATACCACCAAAGAGTATGCACAACTCATTTTGCATGTGCCTCAAAGTCCACGAAACCATTCCTAGGAATCTTCTCTTAGGGGGTGAAGAACAACTCTAAGTAACAGGATCATCAGATCATCATATATATAGAGTTCCCATTGGAAAAAATTCCTCCTCCAAGACCGTCTCCATAACCACAAAGTACCATCTCAAATAACAACATCAAAAATCAAGGAGGTTTTAATGATAGGAATTGGATGTGAAATAAATAAACATTTATATTAGATGAGATGTGTATGATGCATGTCATTTATTTATATTATTTAATGGTAATAAATATATTATCTTTCACTTACTAGATGAATATAAAAAATGTTTTGGAGAGTAGATGGTACCAATTAAGGTAGTACATAATCATAGCCAATTTGGATCTTTGACAAAACTCCATGCTATAAATATTTCTTCATTATTATTTTAGAAAAAAGTACGATCTCAAATATGTTGTTATATTTCTACTATCCAATTAACATGATTACTTTTAACTCAAACCCCTTTCATTTGTTGATATTACATTTACAAGGATCCTGCAAAGGTGGTCAAGTTATTGAAAATCTTGCGGGGGTTGGACGAAACAAAAATCGGTCTCATGAGTATTGAGTCTAACTTGCATTACTCTTTAGATTTTAAGTAAAGAATACAGAGAAATCTAAGATTCTAATAATTAACTTTGTTTTTCTATATTAAATTCATTATTGTTGTTTGATATTTTGAAAATAAGACTTTTAGCATTTGAATTTCAAGTTTTGGATTAAAATTAGTTGTTAAATTTGAATTTTGTCTGCATCCATCAGGCTGGTCGAACGGTTGGGGTTTACTTTGAGTAGCATCTTCTCAGTTGGAATCCATGTGGACTACTTTGGCATATAAAAAAATTAAATTTTGTCTAAGATTTAATATTCTTTAGGCCAAATTAGTAATTTCATCCACCAACTTATATTTTTTGTTTTGATTTCCCCCTGCAACTAATAAAAGTTTCAATTTCATCCTCTAAGTCCTTTCTGTTAAAAATAATAGTCCTTTCTGTTAGTTGGCACAAACGACGTTAGTAACGGTGCTAACATGGCATATTGTAACGATAAAAAAATACGCTGACATGGAAAAACAAAAAAGAAATAAAAGAAAATCTAATGTTTATAAGATTGAGGAATTTGGGGATTTAGGGTTTATTTCATCCCCAAATCCGAGGCACAAACAATGTTAGGGTTTATTTCACATTTTATAATTTATTTGTTTTTTTTTTTGCATCATGTCAATTTTCAAGTTTTTCCTTGATTGAAGGATATGGAATTTCTAGAATTTTTTTGTCATTAATGTAGACTTTAGGGGATGTACTCGTTATTATTATTATTATCATGATTATTATTATTATTATTATTATTATTATTATTTATTATTATTATTATTATTATTATTATTATTATTACTATTACTATTATTATTATTATTTATAATAGTACTATTATTATTATTTATTTTATTACTATTATTATTATTTAATTTTGTCATTATTTTTATTTATTTTCATTATTATTATTTTTATTACTATTTTATTTTATTAATTTATAATTATATTTATTATTATTATTATTTATTTTCTTCAAATTACTATTATTATGATTTATTATTATTTTTTATTTTTATTACTATTATTACTATTTATTTTAATACTATTATTATTATTATTATTCTTCATTTTCATTATTATTATTTTTATTGCTTATTATTTTATTATTATTTTTATTAAAAATTTATTATTATCAATATTTGTAAATATTATAAATATATTATTAATTTTATTATTATTATTTGTTTTAATTTTTAATATAAAAATATATGTTAATTTAAGAATATATATTATAAGCTAGGGTAAGGTAGGAAATAAAAATCCTTATCCTATACTTTGATTATATACATCTCTTTTTCGTTTTAAAAAAAATCTACCTACTCTGAATCAAATTTCTATTGAGATTCCACCTACCCCAAATCCACCTACCCTAGATTAGATATTTGTTGAGAATCCACCTAAAGGATAATAATTGACATAGAAAAAACAAAAAAAAACTTATCAAAAGGAACAAATCGTCAGTGTAAAGCAAAATAAAATTCATCAATAATGTATTTTTTATTATTGGTGGGACCATTGTTATGACGTGGCCACAATGCATCAATTTTAGCTCATTAGTTTCACATTTTCTTTCATGCACACTTTCGCACTAGATAAAGCTCACTTTCTTACCATATATTCCTTGTTTGGTTCTTTTTATTGCTGACTCCAAACACATGAGCTCGTACAAAAAAAATTGAGAGCTGTTGAAGAGAGAAATTGAGAGAGACGAAGACCACAACTCTCTTGTTTCACGAATTCATAGAAGAGTGTTCCGATCCGGTTATTTTGGTGATTGTTTTAAACTTTATTCACTTCGGCTACTTCCCACGTTCGAGCGTCATCCTTTTCATCAGTCGCACCATCCCTAGATGCACCCATCAATCTGTTTGCCACAAAGTTAGTGTTGTGATCGTACCTTAGAGACAACCTGGGCTGATGACCGCAAGCAGATCTTCAATGATGACGAATATCTCATATAGCGTCGTCACTCCTCGACGGCGGTGTTCCCACCTGCAGAGACTCCAACGCTCAAGTTAGTAAATGATTTAGGTTATTCGTAGTAAATTGGATAGAACATACTGTGCATGGAGTGTTCATATGGATATTTATATAGAGCGTATTAGGGTTGAGCCTATATCATTATGGGCTTGACCATCGTCTTCTAGGCCCAATTTGGAGTCTGTATTGTAGTGTGTATCTCGCCTGGTATCTTCTTGGTTACAGGCGGGTTACTACTTGTGATGTTTAGATGACATCTGACTAGGTACCGGGTTATCACAATCCCAGACCATAACAGTTGCCCCTCAAGTCGTCGGTTTCCCTTGTGGTGAAGTCGTCGAGTTGTACACATCAAATGTCGTCTTGAATCCAAATCTTAAACTCGTCGTTAGGTGCACACGGTTGATCTTCCATGGGGAACATGTGCCCACGATTACTATCTCTCTTTCTCTCACCTTCGTCATTCCTGCCACATACTGTGTTTCCCTTTCTCTTTGCTTTAGTTCGAAAGCTTCGTTTAGCCTTCTATTCCTACCGCAATTTTCACCCTTTGGAGTCTTCTTCTTTGTGAGGAGGAATCTATTTTCCAGTCTCCCTTGATTGTTTCTTCGGCTACATTGAGGTATTTCTCCTTTCCCTCCTCATTCTGTTTTGCTTTATTTTATCTATCTTTTTCCATTGTGTGGGTTTGGATCTGCTTCTTAGGGTTATTCCTGGGTTCTTCGTGTTGTTTTCCCTAGTGTGATCATTCCCTTCCCATGGATGAACAAATCATTGTCCTTTCCAGCAGTTCTTCTTCTGATTCCTGTGACACCGAGGTCCTTATGGCTTACGCAAATAGGCTCAACAAACCCCAAAGAGCTCCAAATTATGACCTCGTGAGAGGTATGTGTTTTGTCAACAATCCTCATTTCTCAGAGCCGCATTTCATCTCGACTTATTCACCTCAAAGCTTTGAGAGTGGAGAGTCCGTTACCCAACATGTTAACACTCCCTCTAAAGTTCTGAATCCTGAGTCTCCGGTGTATGTAGAGATGATTAGGAAATCCCTAGAAAATCCTCTGGATTCAGCCAAAACAGAATCTAATCCTGGTCGTAGGTTAATAAAAACCCATCTCTCCCTTCTTGATCCTGGAAGTCATCTAAAAAACTTGGATGAATTATCATCGTCTATGACGAATTCCTTAGATTCTGAATCTGATCCGGCATACCAACCTTCTTCCTCTTCTACCTCAAACTCTCCTCTTTCGGGATCTAACCGTTCATCTTGTGCTCTTGTAGATATGGCGCCAAAGAGAACTCGCCATCGTGTTACTAAAGTCGCTGGTAACAAAGGTAATCAAGATGACGCCGAGCAGGCCGGCCCCTCTGGAGTTCGTTTCAAATTCCAAGCAATGAGAATGGAATGGGCCGGTATTCGAGGCATCGGAAATCTGTTGTGGGTTCCGACCACATAGCTAAGTCAACCTAGTTCTATCTCATCTCCACAGCAGCTGGAACTCATGGAGACAGAGTGGAAAAAGTGTTTTCATTATGGGCCCAACACGCGTGACAATTCTTACACTTATCCTTCCGCGGTCTATAAGCTAGAGATCCGAGGAGATGATGAGCGGATTTGTTCCTATGCCACCGATGGATCTAAAGCTTTCTTTATGGCGTATACTGCCATGTTCGACCAATTTCGGATTCGTTTCCCCTTCTCCGATTTTCAGATAAAAGTCCTTCACAATCTTCATCTCGCCCCTTCTCAACTTCATCCCAATGGCTGGGCTTTTTTACAAGCTTTTGAAGTTTTTTGGTGGGCCAACGAGTGGAAATACTCTTCTAGTTTGTTTCTATACTTGTTTTGCCCATATCGGGGATCTTCCATCTGGTCTTGGGTATCCCTTCAACATCGTAAGAACGTTACACAGATGATCATTTCGTTGGATGATTGCGTCAAAGTTCAGCGAGATCTATACGTGAAGGTGACACCCCGGAAGGACGACTTTATAGCTTTTTGGGAGAGAGCCGATCGTGAACCGTTCTTCCCTCTATATTGGTCGGCTGAACATTACTCTAAGCCGCTTACCTGCGAAGAACTTGAATGTGGCTTCCTTGATGATGACAATGCAAAGACTTTTAATAACTTGCACGACTTTGTCACCAGTCAAGGAATGGTCATCCACTGTCGAGATGTACTCGAATCCACTCGTTCTAGTCTCGCCTTGTGTTTATGTATTAATTTTTCTCTTAACTCTTTTATTCTGCATACTTTATTGGGTATATTGATGTTCTTTTGCTTTGCAGCTGAGATCATGTCCAAATTTTCTGCACGATTCGATGCCAAGGCGGCCAAAGACGCCAAAGGAAAAGGTAAGGTCAATCCGCCAAATTCCCCTTCTCATGGCGGAGCTGAAAATGCGGCGGGAAGTAACCCCGATGCAGGAGTTAAGGAGGTATCTGCTGCTCGGGGTTCCCCCTTGGCGGAAAAGACTCCTGTTGCTTCGGGAACTAAGAAGGGAGGAGAGATCCGCCAGAGCAAAAGGGCACGGATTACCCAAGGTGAGAATTGCTTCTTCTTATTCCTTCCATCCCTTCATGTGCTTTACTTCCGCTTGCTTTTATTTCATGTTTTTGAAATGTCGCGTGCAGCCGAACCTGTAACGGTTGAGGGTGGATCTTCCACGGCTCTTATCCCGGCCGTGTGCAATCAGCCTCAAGTTTGGGAGGGTTTTCAACCTGCTAGCATCCAATTTAGGCATGGCGACTTTTTTCAGAAAGGAAGCGCCGACACTCGAAAGGTAATTTTCTTCCTGACATGCGTATCTCATTAGATTTCTTTGGTATGTTGATTAACTTCTTCTCTTCTCTTATTCACTGTAGGGCTAGATCCAATGGGTTGGATGTCTATGGGTTTGTCCATGCTCCAAGCCATCCAGGAGGAAGCTGACCATTTAGAGGTAGTATCTCGGTTGCAGGATGAGCTTCGAGATGTCTGAGATGACCTCGATATGAAGGAAACTTTGCTCAAGATCTCTAAGGAATATGTTGCTCTTGTGGAAGGTCAGTTGGCCGCCTTCAAGGAGGACTGGACAAAAAGGATAGGGCCTTGGTTGAGCGAGAAGTCAAAAAAATATACATATATACATATACATTTACATAAAGTGTTTTCCATTTATTTTAAAACCCAAAGAGATAACTAGTCCAACTAAGTAGCCATACAACAAAACCAATGACTACCTAAGTGTAACAAAATATAACTGCTAGCGTCTTCTCAGGCATTGACACCCTCCGAGTCTATATCACCTGCAATACTGTAACCGTCAGTTATATGTTCGACATATAACTGAGTAACCGTCGGTATTGAAAATAACATATACAATATTGCAGCCAGTCTAACTGGAAAACCTCCCCAAATAAAATTCCCAACAAACACACACAATATGTATGAAATGACAAGTTAAATATGTATGCATGCCATGAATTATCCCGTTTTCCATTTCATTTCTTTCTTCTTTTAATGGGAAACCCTGTGCACAGGGAATCCACCATAGGTGCACGACAGTGAATGCACAGTTGAGCACTATCTATCCGGTTTTCGGGATAGCCTAGCAGTTTAGGTTATCTGCCCCTTTCAGGATAACCCTACATTCTCATCTTTTTATGTTTTGTCCACTTACCCGGTCTACTTCCAGCAGAACTCAACCCTCTTACTCAACCTATTTTGATGGGGGAAAGCATTATCCATTTTTCCCTTTGTTTGATTTCAAATTTTAGGTTCTCATGCATCAAACATTCATATTCATCTCATAGATATTCATACAAGAGTTCCAGTAACCTCATATTCAAATACAGGCATCCTATATTTGAATAACATGTGACAGAAGTGTTATATTTGAATATCTATTCCAATATAGCCCTCCATCATCTATTTGTATATTTAATCAACACACATATCATTCAAACATAGCATACAAATCTCAAGCATACACAGGATCCTAAATCAAACAACCTATAACATGTTTTTAAATCCCAAATTACATGTTACTAATGTTCCTAGCATTTCCTAGAATCCTTAATTTGGGGTTTTTTAGGGTTACCTCTAATCTTCCAGAATCCCTTTCTTCTTCAAGCTTCAATCCCCAGTCTCCAACTTCCTTCCTTCGCACTTGCTGACTCCGAGTATGAATCCCACCCCTTGGAGCCTTAGTCATGAAGAGGCTAGTGAGAAGAAACTCTAAGACGGAAGAGTTGTGGAGTGTTGTTGATTTGTGATAGAGGTTTAGTGAGGTATCTTTGGAGAGAATATGAGAGAGTGGAGAGAAAAATGGTGAAATATGGAGGTAGGGCACCCTTATTTATAGTTTTAGGGGTCTGTATTCGAATATGGATCCTCCATATTCGAATATGAAGCTTCTATAAGAAATTCCACACCTCTATATTCGAATATGACGTTTCATATTCGAATATGCACAATCCATATTCGAATATGACAGTCCATATTCGAATATGCACCGTCCATATTCGAATATGCACAGTCGATATTCAAATATGACTCATCCATATTCCAGTATAGGTCATTCATATTCAAATAAAGCTATTCATATTCGAATATATAAGTCCTTTTTGTCCTTCCTTTAACCTCTCTACATGCAACTGATCCTCCTTCCTCTTTTCTCTATAATTTGAAACTAAATCCCTTAGGTTCTAAGTATCTTATGGATTTTTGGGATGTTACAATTTTACCCCACTTAAAATAATTTTTTCCTCAAAATTAGAGAATTACCTTCATTACTGAAACAGTTTGGGTTATTGATAAATGTCCACTTATCTATGTTTTAGGGGTTATTTTCACCTTTGTTTTGTTGATCTGTTGACATTCTAGGATAAGAGTTGGAGATGATCGAAGAACCAAGCAAGGAAAGAGTCATGAAGGTTGAAGAGAAGTGAACTAAGCAAGGAACCACCCAATCCAAGGGTGCTCACGCTCATTCATGAAGGAATTATACCTACTTTGAGGGTGCTCACGCTTAAGAGGAAGTTGCCAACGCTTGGATTGAAGTAACTCTCGGGAACTAGAGTGTGAGCATACCCAGTTCAAAGTGAGCACACACCCATGGAGGAAGGAAGCACTGAAGGAGCGCTTGTGCACCCCCATTGCAGCGTGCGCACCCGCTGCTTGGATGAAAAGAGGATGGATGAAGCAAGCAGGGCAGCATGAGCATGCCCAAAGCAGTGTGTGCACGCGCTGCCCCTACTATATATAGATGTAGTTAACTATTTTGTACGGATCTTGGATCATTTTCTCTATTTTAGCGCGATTCTTCTCCTTCTTCTCACTTCTCTCTGTCCTTGGAAGTGTTCTTGAGCTCTGAAAAGGGATTGTGGAAGCAAGACCTTGAAGATCTCATGGATTCCTCCTATTTCTTGGTTTTTCTCTCTTCTCTTATCTCTATTATGTTAGGCTAGATTTCTTTGGTTAGGGAATTGTGGATTTTAATCCCAAACTATGTAATTGAACCTAAGTTGTAATTCAATGTTCTTTCTTATCAATTCAGTGATTACTTGTTCTCTTAATGCTTCTTCTTGTTTGATTATATTGAATTTTGGTGGGATTACCTCCGATGTGGAGTGCTACACTTGAATTAATCAATTGGGATTTTGATCTAGATACAATTAGGCAATTGAAAAATTGGTAATTGTATTGGAACGTTTGTAATTCACCATAATTTTGCATCATTCTAGGAATAGAACTTGTAGGTTGTGAGGTTTTGTGAAAATCCACTTCTTTCTTGCTTTCTCTAAAATTGGCCTCAAGAATTAAGGGGTTTTAGTTAGAACAAATGGGCTAACAATCTAGGAATAGACTTAGTCCGGAATTGTGGATTAATACCTTCAATTGATGAGATTGGACTTGAATGAAACTTAGGGGATAATTGAACCATGACCCTAACCTAATCTTTCTTTGATTCTTTTATCTTGTTTTCATTGCTTGCTTTATAATTCATGCAAAAATCATCATCAAACCATGTTTTCAATTGTTCAAATAGTGAGAGCCTTGGGGACTAGATATTCTTCTGCATAGTCCCTGTGGAGACTATACCGTATTCACCCATATCCTCTTTAAATGAACTAGTGCACTTGCTTGCAAGGCAAATGCCTATCAGGTATTCGTCCCTCATGTCTTTCTCTTTTTCCAAAGTGATTTCTAATGAGTCGATGTTCTCCCACAATACTTTTACCAATGGGATCACCTTGTCCCGTAAGGTTTTCTCCCCTCGGTCTAGGATCTTCACAGGTTCCACCCGATATGAGGTGTTCGACTTCAACATGATGTTGTCCTCTTCTAAAATGTGAGAGGGAACAGAGACGTACTTTTGGAGTTGAGATACATGAAACACATCGTGAAGGTTGGAAAGATGAGGAGGTAAAGCTAGTTGGTAAGCAACAGGTCCTATTCTTCGGAGAATCTAATAAGTACCAATAAAATGAGGCTGAAGCTTCTTCGTCTTCATCGCTTTCCCAATAGCGGTATAAGGTGTTACTTTTAGAAACACATGCTCTCCTTCTTCGAATTCTAAGGGATTCCTTCCTTGATCTGCATAACTTTTCTAACGGTCTTGGGCTCTCTTCAACCTTTCCTTGATACTCCTAATACTATTTGTTGTATCTTGCACCAAGTCCGGTCCCAATAGTAACTTTTCTCCAGTTTCAAACCAACATACTGGTGACCGACACTTCCTCCTATTGAGTGCTTCGTAGGGTGCCATGCCTATACTTGAATGAAAGCTATTATTATAAGAAAATTCTACCAGTGGCAAGTATCTTCCCCAGTCCCCACCTTCTTCTAGTACACAAGCTTGAAGCATGTCCTCCAGAGTCTGAATCGTTCTTTCGGACTGCCCGTCGGTTTGGGGATGGTGTGAGGTGCTCATGTGCAGCCGAGTCCCAAAAGCCTTTTGTAATGCTCCCCAGAAACGAGAAGTAAACTTGGGGTCTCTATCTGATATTATACTCATCGGTGCTCCATGTAGTCGGACTATTTCTGCAATGTATACTTTGGCATATTTCTCTACTGAGTAGGTAGTCTTGACAGGTAAGAAGTGAGCAGACTTGGTCAATCTATCTATTATAACCCAAATTGAGTCGTGTCCTGCTGGCGTTCTGGGTCATCCAACAACGATGTCCATGGCTATAGACTCCCATTTCCACTCTAGAATGTCTAACGGTTGAAGCAGTCCAGAGGGTCTTTGGTGTTCTTCTTTGATCTTTTGACAGGTGAGGCACTTAGACACAAATTCTGCAATTTCTTTCTTCATTCCAGGCCACCAAAACAACTTCTTCATGTCTTGATACATCTTAGTAGCCCCAGGGGGTACCGAGTACTGGCTACTGTGATTCTCTTCAACTATCGTCTTCTTGGTTTTGGCGTGATTATGAACATACACTCTGTCTCTAAATAAGATCGTACCATCACCAGCCACGGAGAAATCATCTCGTTCCTTGAGCTTCTAATGTTCATAATCATATATCTGTGCTTCCCATATTTGGTCTCGAAGTGTACTCTTCACATCAACCTTACACACAGAAAGGCTAGCATCGTAGCAAGACACATCCAAGTGCAAGTCTCTGAATTTATCCAAGAGTTTCATCTGGTGAATCATCATAGTTGACACATGCAAAAATTTCCATCTGAGTGCATCAGCCACCACATTGGCTTTTCCCGGATGGTACTTCAATTCGAAATCATAGTCCATTAAGAATTCCATCCACCGTTTCTGCCTCATATTCAGCTCCCTTTGATTATACAGGTATTTTAATTTAGGCTTTTATGGTCGCTGAATACTTCAAAAGTGACTCCGTACAAATAGTGTCTCCAAACTTTTAACGCAAAGACTACAACAGCTAATTCCAAGTCGTGCGTCGGGTAATTCACTTCATGTGGCCGTAATTGTCGGGAAGGGTAAGCAACTGCCTGTCCTTCTTGCATAAGAACGCATCCCAAGCCTTACTTAGATGCATCGCAATACACTTGGAAATTCTTTGTCGGATTAGGAATCATTAACATTGGCGCTGTTGTCAGCTTTTCTTTCAACAACTATAAACTGTCTTCACACTTGGCATCCCACACAAACGGAACACCCTTCTGTGTCAGCTTATTCAATGGAATAGAAATCTGAGAAAATCCTTTGATGAATCGCCGATAATACCTTGCTAATCCAAAAAAACTTCAGATTTCTGTGATATTGGTCGGTCTTTCCCTTTCAACACAGCTTCGACTTTGCTTGGGTCCACAACTACGCCGTTTTTATTGATCACATGGCCAAGAAATTGGACTTCTTCTAACCAGAACTCAGACTTATCCAATTTGGCATACAACTGTTTCTCTTTGAGTATTCCTAACACTAGTCTTTAATGCTCTTCATGTTCTTCGATAATCTTAGAGTAAATGAGAATATCATCAATGAAAACTACAACATACTTGTCCAAGTATGGCCGGAAGATGCGATTCATATAGTCCATAAAAACGGCAGGTGCATTTGTTAATCAAAACGGTACTACCAAGTACTCATAATGGTCGTACCGTGTCCGGAATGCAGTCTTAAGAATAAATTCAGACTTAATCCTAATTTGGTGATATCCTGAACGAAGATCAATCTTGGAAAATACCTTGGCTTCCCCCAATTGGTTGAGCAAGTCATCAATTCGAGGCAGTGGAGAATTGTGCTTCACTATTAACTTATTCAGTTCTTAATAATCCACACACAAGCGTAGTTTCCCATCCTTCTTCTTGACGAGAAGCACTGGGGCTCCCCATGGTGCAGCGCTTGGTCGAATAAACTACTTCTACAACAATTCTTCGATTTTTCGTTTTATCTCCACCAACTCAAGTTGTGCCATTCTATACGGTGCCTTAGAAACCGGTCCAGCCTCTAGAATTAACTCAATTGAAAACTCTACTTCTCTTTCTGGTAGAAAAGATTCAATGTCATCATAAAACACCTATGGAAAGTCTCGGACTACGGGAAGATAATCGACATTAACCGGGTTCTTAACATTACTTACACAGACAACCAAATACCTTGGGCCATCATCATACATAGACAGATTATGGAGATCAAAAGTAGGATGATATGTATAGTATATCTCCAAGCCTCGATCTGGAACATGCACGGTCTTGGTGGCACAGTCAATCTTGACTTCGTGAGCTTTGAGCCAATCCATGCCTAAGATCACATCTAGCCCCTTCAATGGTAGTACAGATCTAAGCAGAAAGTTTTGCCTTGGAGATCTAGGAACACTAGGGAACACATAGTGGTTGTACATATTTTCTCTTCATAGGGAGTAGATACTAATACTTCATAGGGTAGCTTGGATACAGGAAAATAAACTCGTCTTGCACAGTCTACTGATATAAACGAGTGAGTTTCACCCGAGTCAAACAAAATGTTAACAGGTGATAAGTGAAAATTAGTGTGTTTATATAATAAAGAATTTGGACTTATCTTCTCATGAAATAACATGTTTTGTGTAAAATTTCACCTCTGATCCATAATTTGTAAGTTCAAGAGTAAATAGGCAGAAATAATAATTTTTCTAACTCTAGAATTGTATTTTCATGTGTTTTGGAAGCTAAATGAGAAAGTCAAGGTGCCGGAACATATAAGAAGCCAGCGCACGAGCTCCACACCAAGGCTCGAGCGCTGGGAATTACACTAGCATAGGATCCTCACTGCCAACATAAATGCTCTGGCGCTCGAGCGCCACACTACTCGAGTGCTGTGATCAGTTCAGCATTGGATTCTCACTGCCAGGGTTATCAGTCTGGTGCTCGAGCGCCAGACATATTAACCAGGCATTTAAAATCCATTAACCAACGCATTAATGCCAGCGCTCAAGCGTTGAAACTGGCGCTTGAGCGCTAGACCCCTGTCCAGAACATCTATAAATATAGCTCTACAGAGTAAGGAAGATATATTGGATTGTAGAGAAAAAAAACTCTAAGTTCCATTACTTTAGTCAGTGTTTTAGTACTCTTAAGTTTTGTTCTTGAAGTTCATGGCCTTGTTTGGCTAAGATTTCCACCGGGATTGAATGTAATTACTTTATCTTTTGTTTTTTTCAATTACTAGTTGTCTATTATACATGAATTAGAGTTCTTCTTTTCTTGGTTCAGTCTGATCATGTTTACCATGTCTTAGTTTATTTGCAAAGTTGAGAACCTTGTTTATAAATGGTTTTGGAGAAAAACTCTCATAAAACCTTCTAGTCTAGAGATAGATGTAAGTTCTTATGAATGTCAAAATACTCTGCTTAATGCAAGACTTAGTTCCTAATGCTTCAAGAGATTGAGCTCTAGAAACTAGTGTTTTAGAATCAAGTGACAAAGATATTTGCACTTGTGACATTGAGTATGCATCTTTTTATATATAATATTTAACTTCTATTGAAATGAACAAAGTTAAGTAATGAAATCCAATCCCAGGTGAATCTTTATCTTATTTATGTAAAATCTTATCAAGCTTTTATCTTCTTACTAGTTTATACTTTACTATGTTTTTGTCACTCTTTTAACTCAATTCTTAATCAAATAAATCTAGTGCTCCCTGAGGACGATAAACGTTTTATCACTATAATTGAAACGAATTAACCATTTGGGGTTACATAAAAAGGTAAACAAATTTTTGGCGCCGTTGCTGGGGATCACGGTAGTTTATTTTAAGTTTTGAGTCAAGTTGTAAAATTGTGAATAGTAATTCTTTTTGTACTTAATTGTATATTTGTACCTTAAGTCTCACCATTGTTCTAGTGTTATTGTATGCTTACTCGCAGCAAAAGACAAAGAGATAACTTATTGTATATTGACGAAATCGAGGCATTTGCAAGGCAAAAGTCTGCGATAAAACACCACGAACAAAAGGAGGGAGAGTGTTCCTCAATTTTCTCTAGTAACTCTACACATTATGCTACTTTTATCATGGCTGAGGAAGTTCATAATCCTCCACCTTCGAGGGTTGTCCTTGGTGACTATGTGATTCCTCAAGGTCCAAGGAATTGGTCCGCTATTGTCTTGTCCCCCACAGCTCAGTAGATGGAGATTAAGCCATATTGGTATAATCTCATTTTGACTAATCAGTTCATGGGGAAAGATCATGAGGATCCGCATAATTTATTGGAAATCTTTTATGATCTTGTAGCAACTATGGGCCTGGATGAAGTAAGTGTTGAGGATGCCTATATGAAATTATTTCAATTAGCACTTATTTGAGATTCAAAAGAATGGTTCAAGACTCTTCCGAGTCAAATTTTGAACACATGGAGTGAGGTTGAAAAAGCCTTTTTAACAAGGTTCTTTCCTCCTTCTAAAATGATCCAAGTGCAATATGAAATATCTGCTTTTAAGCAGGGGCAAGATGAAGCATTCCATGAATCTTAGGAGAGGTACCAAAGGTTGCTAAGGAAATGCCCACATCATGAGTTGACCGATGTTGCAAAACTGAATATCTTTTGGGCAGGATTGAACCACCAATGGACAATCCATCTCACTACAACTGTTGGAAGGTCACTTAAAACCATTGATGTACCGACTTCAATGGAAATTATCACTTTTATGGCAACAAGTGATAGAGCTGGTCATCAGCCAAGAAGCCAAGTCTCAAAGTCCAAGGGTGTTCTTCAATTAAATTCTTCTGATGCGATTCTGGCACATAATAAGCTTATGACTCAGCAAATTGAGCTCTTGAGTCAAGCTATTATCCAATTGGTTCCTAAGCCGCAACAAGTTCAAGTAGTGAATCAACAAGCTCAAGTAGGAGCATGTGAATTGTGTGGTGAGGCTCATCCATACACTCAATGTCCACATGCCTCCTGCCAAAAAGATGAAGAGTTGAATTTTGTCAATAATCGGTCAAGAGGAAATTTCTTTTCTTCACCCTTTAAATCTAATGTTTCCAATGCTGGAATATAAAGGTGGAAGAATCCTCAAGGACAAAATCAAACAAACTAGAAAAATTCAACGAATTCATCTAACAGGCTGCCATTTGTTCCATTGGTAGAGAGGACCATTAAATTGGAAGACACCTTGGATAAATTTATCCAAGCTTCATTGGCTAATCACAAAAATAATAAGGCTTTCTAGAAAAACACTGAGGCGTCTATCCGGAATCTTGTGACGCAAATTGGTCAAATCTCTAAGCAATTGGCAGAGCTTACCACTACGTCTTTCTCCGCTAATACCACCACAAATCCTAAAGAACAATGCAAATCAATTATAACAAGGAGTGGTAAGGAGATCGGTAAAGATATTGGAGATCATTTGAATGAACCCGAGGATACGGAAGGAGGAATGGAAAAGATAGTAATGAAGGAAACAGGGAAGGAAGTTGAAACTGAAAGAAATGAGGAGAATAATAATGTAAATATTGGAAAAAGTAAAAAAATAAAAAAGAAGGGTGAGGACAAGGAGAAGATGGATGGAGTACCTCAGGTGAAGGAGGTTCCTTATCCTTTGCATCCATCAAAGAAGAACAAGGAAAAGCAATATGCTCGGTTTCTAAACATTTTTAAACGGCTTCAAATTAATGTACCATTCATGGAAGCTATGGAGGAAATGCCCACTTATGCCAAGTTCATGAAGGACTTGTTAACTAAAAAAAGAAAGTTCAAGGATGACACTGTGGAACTAGAAGCCAGGTGTAGTGCTATCATTCAAAAATCTTTGCCTCATAAGACCAAAGATCCGAGTAGTTTTACTATCCCGTTACTATTGGTGTCCTTCCTGTTGTTATCCATGTTAAAACAGATTGGTGATTTGGAAGTGAAACCAATTAGAATGACTCTCCAACTAGTGGATAGGTCATTAAAGTTCCTTTATTGTGTAGCGGAGGATATTCTAATGCGGGTGGATAAATTCGTTTTTCCAGTTAACTTTGTCATCATGGATATTGAGGAGGATTTGGAGGTGTCTTCAATTTTAGGCCTCCTTTTCTGAAAATGGCAAGAGTCATTATCGATGTCGATAATGGTCAACTCAAGGTACGAGTCGAAGATGATGAGGTTAAGTTTGATTTTTTAGAGGCCATGAAGCACCCAAAGGAGAAACAGTCAACCTTTAGTGTGGATGTCATGGAAGAGGCATTTCTATTAGGGAAGCAAGAAGTGTGCAGTGCTAGACCTTTAGAAAAATCCTTAGTGAAGTCCATGAAAAATTATATGACCTGGAAAAAGTCAAGATTTAAAAATGTTTGAGGGGTCTAGATACTCTTAAAAAGCTCACCATGAAAACATTTGTCCTAGAAGATTTACCAAGTGAAGGAAAGTCAGAAAATAATAAGTTAGAGTTGAAAGTGTTTCCGTCTCATCTAAAATATGCATTTTTAGATGAAGAGGGAGGCAAGCCAGTAATTATTAATAGTTCACTATCTTCTGTTCAAGAGGCACAACTCTTGGAGGTTTTGAGAGCCAATGAAGGTGCAATAGGATGGGCATTGACTGATCTTAAAGGTATAAGTCCTTCTTTTTGTATTCACAAAATACATATGGAAGAGGATTTCAAGCTTGTTGCCCAACCTCAAAGGCGATTGAACCCAACTATGAAAGAGGTAGTGAGGAAAGAAGTTCTTAAGTTACTTGAAGTTGGTATGATTTATCCCATTTCCGATAGTGATTGGGTGAGTCCAGTTCAAGTGGTCCCGAAAAGGGTGGGATGGCGGTTATTCAGAATGAAAAAAATGAATTAATTCCCACAAGGATAGTGACTTGGTGGCGCATGTGCATTGATTATCGGAAATTAAATCAAACCACACGAAAAGATCATTTTCCTTTACCCTTTATGGATCAGATGCTTGAGAGACTAGCTAGCCAGGCATATTATTGCTTCTTAGATGGATATTTTGGGTAAAACTAAATTTTGGTAAACCCAGAAGATCAAGAAAAGACAACTTTTACATGTCCATTTGGAGTTTTTGCTTATAAACGTATGCCATTTGGACTGTGTAATGCACCTGCCACTTTCCAAAGGTGCATCCTCCCCATCTTTTCAGATTTGGTTGAGAAATGTATCAAAGTGTTCATGGATGAATTTTTGGTATTTGGTAAGAGCTTTGATCAGTGTTTGAACAATTTGAATGTTGTGCTGGGTAGATGTGTTCAAACAAATTTGGTACTCAACTGGGAGAAGTGCCATTTCATGGTGGAAGAAGGGGTGGTGCTGGGTCGTAAGATCTCTTCTAAAGGGATTGAATTTAACAAAGCAAAAGTGGAAGTCATTGAAAAACTTCCACCACCCGTGAATGTGAAAGGAGTTCGGAGTTTTCTAGGACATACAGGTTTCTACCGGAGATTCATAAAAGACTTCTCCAAGATAGCCAAGCCACTTAGCAATCTGTTGGTTAAAGATGTGACTTTCAATTTTGATGCTAAGTGCTTGGAAGCATTTCAGAGGCTTAAGCAAAATTTGATTATGGTTCAAATCATAGTCGCTCCAAATTGGTCTTTGGATTTTTAGCTCAACTGTGATGAAAGTGACTATGCTATTGGTGCCGTATTAGGCTAAAGAAAAGATAAAATTTTTCACCCAATACATTATGCTAGTAAAGTATTAAATGATGCACAAGTTAATTATGCAACTATAGAAAAAGAATTACTAGCTATTGTATATGGGTTGGAAAAGTTTAGATCTTATCTTATAGGTCAAAAGTGATTGTATTTACTGACCATGCAGCCATTAAATACCTGGTGACTTAAAAAGAGTTAAAGCCAAGATTGCTTCTTTGGATTCTCTTGCTGCAGGAATTCAATCAAGTCATCAAGGATAAGAAGGGCTGTGAAAATTATGTGGCTGATCATCTCTCCAAACTCAATAACACAGAGGTGACTAGCGAAGAAGAAGAAATTGTCGAGGAATTCCCAGATGAACATCTGTTGTTGATACAAGAAAGGCCATCATTTGCGAATATGGCTAATTTTAAAGCAGCAGAAATCATTCCAGATGAATATACTTGGCATCAAAAGAAAAAGTTCTTAAAAGACTCTTCTTACTTTGGTGGAGATGGTCTTATGAGGAGGTGTGTTTTGCGTGAAGAAGCAAAAAGTATATTGTGGCATTGTCACAATTCACCCTATGGGGACATTTTAACAATGAATGCACTACAGCCAAAGTATTGCAGTCCGGGTTCTATTGGCCAACAATCTTCAAAGATGCTCACATATATGTGAAGCAGTGTGATAAGTGCCAAAGGACCGGAGGAGTGACAAGGAAAAATGAGATGCCATTAACCATTATGCAGAAGGTTGAGGTATTTGACTTCTGGGGAGTTGACTTTGTTGGTCCATTTCCACCCTCTTTCACCAATTAATATATCTTGGTAGGAGTGGACTATGTTTCTAAATGGGTTGAGGCAATTCCCTGTGCAAGAGCAGATGCAAAGATGGTAGTGACATTCTTGAAAAAGAATATATTTTCAAGATTTGGGTCCCCGAGAGTACTCATCAGTGATGGGGGTTCGCACTTTTGCAACTCCCAGTTGAAAAAGGTCTTGGAACATTATAGGGTGAGACACAAAGTTGCTAGTCCTTACCACCCTCAAACTAATGGTCAAGCTGAAGTATCGAATCGAGAAATTAAGCGAATTTTAGAAAAGACTGTTAGTGTTTCAAGAAAAGATTGGTCATTAAAATTGGATGATGCTCTATGGGCGTACCGGACAACTTATAAAGCTCCCATAGGATTAACTCCTTTTCAGTTAGTCTATGGGAAGTCCTGTCACTTATCAGTCGAACTGGAACATAAGGCATATTGGGCTTTAAAGTACTTTAATTTTGACCAAACAACTGCTTGGGAAAAACGAAAAATACAACTTCATGATTTGGAAGAGTTAAGACTTCGTGCTTATGAGTCTTCAAGATTATACAAAGAAAGAATGAAGTTGTATCATGATAAAAAGTTGGTCAAAAAGGAATTTAGTCCCAGGCAATATGTTTTGCTTTTTAATTCACGATTGAGATTATTTTTGGGAAAATTAAAGTCCAAGTGGTCCGGACCCTTTAGGGTTAAGGAAGTAAGACCTTATGGGGCTGTAGAGATTGAAGACCAGTCAAAAATGAAAGCTGGGTGGTTAATGGTCAAAGACTACAATTGTACCTTGGTGGTGACGTCGAGCGGCTAACCACCAAAATGGATTTAAAAGAAGCATAGCAATGCCATAGGCGTCGTGCTAATGATGTTAAACAAGCGTTGATTGGGAGGCAACCCAATTTTTACTTGTTTTATAAATAAATAATAAATAAATTTGATGAGTTTTGAAAGAATTTTTGTGAGAAAATTAAAAATTTGAGCACCGGAAGAAGGCTTCTTTACTATCAAAATTTTGGACTTGGCGCTCAAGCGCCAGGGTTATTAATTTTGCGCAGTTTTCAAAATTTTTGAGTCAGATGTTGGCGCTAGAGCGCCAGTATCAGCACTCGAGCACCAAAGACACCTGAAAAGCCTTTCTTCACTACCAACAATTTTGGGCTGGCGCTCCAGCGCCAGCAAAGTGTAACGGTTGATATGGTAATCAGTGCACCAGCGCTCGAGCGCCAGTCACGTGTTGGCTTTAAAAACAGTGCAGATTCAGTGATTTGGTATAATTCTCATATCTTCTCTTCTCTGTTACGCAAAATACATCATCTCACTAAAATTCTTCAAAATCATCAAGTTTTGCAAGTTTGTTTATCAAGTTTTTCATCATCATCATCATGTTTGGGTAAAATTTCTTTCATTGTTCAATGTTTGTCAAGTTTTTCAATTTCCCGCTCAGGCGGCAAGGAATCCATGTCATTGGGAAATACTTCCGGATAATCCCGGACAATAGGTATAGAGTTAATATTATGGACCATCTTAGAAGCTTCTAGACACAAAATTATAAACCTAGGCGCATCATCAAATTCAGCTAAATTGTCTTCGTCAAAAGTGGGATGGTGAGAGTAGTATACCTAATATCCGCGCTCCGGTACATGAATAGTCTTGTCGGCATAATCAATAAGGACCTTATGAGCATGCAACCAACCCATACCCAAAATAATTTCCAACCCTTTCATTGGAAGACAATACAATTCGAGATAGAAAACTTTATCTTGATAATTAAGTACACCGGTGAGCACATAGATTAGGTACTAAGGTTCCCCTCAGAAGGTGTAGAGACCATTAGTTCATAATTAAGTCCCCTAATGGGCAGTTGTATCCATTGAGCACACTATAACGAAATGAATGAACGTGTAACACCTGAATCAAAAAGGATGTGCACTGGTTGATTGTAAATAAGTCCCATACCTTGCACCAAATTTTCAGATTGTTCAGCCTCCTTTGCATCAAGAGTGTAGACTCTACCCCTCACTGGGGCCCTTGCTTGTCCATCTTTACGGTTGTCCTTGTCCGGGCATCGCCAAGCTATATGTACAGACTTCTAGAAAATGAAACAAACTCCTTTTTCCTTTCTGACACTCCCCCCTATGAAATCCTCCGCAATTTTTGTAATTTGAGTCGGTACGGTCGGAGTAGGTGGCCGCCTGTTTTCCCTTCTTGTCTCCACCATTTCTTCTTGAGCTTCCCGAGCCTTCTTCGCTCCTCTTTGTCTTCCAAACAGCTTGTTTCTCTGCTAACACCGCTGCCATTGAGGGTTCAGTGAGTTGGCATGCTTTAATTAGCTGTTGGTAATCCCGGATTCTATGAGCTGTAATCATATTTCTCAATTCCGGACGTAACCCCTGCTCGATCCTCTTACATTTCCACACATCATCAGCTTAGTTCAGAAGGTTGTTACAGAAGCGGGCTAGATTCTCAAATTTCGCCACATACTCGGATACAGGCATATTCCCTTGTTGTAAAAAGAGGAACTCAACCTCCTTTTGATTTCGAAGAGTACTCGAAAAGTATTTGTCCAAGAAGAGAGTCTTGAACTGTGCCCATGTCAATTGTCTTTGGTTGGCCTCCATATTTGCTCGGTATCCAAGCCACCACTGAGTTGCTTCCTCATCAAACTTGTAAGCCACTAAAGTAACCTTTTCCACATCCGTACATTGCATCACTCTAAATATCTCCTCCATTCGGCTTAGCCATGCCTCTGCCTCTATTGGACCTTGATCCCCCATAATGGTGGGAGGATCATGCACTCGGAAGTTTTGATACGGGTCTTCCCTGCCTTGACTCTGTAGTAGTTGGTTGAATGCTTGGGCTATTTGTCTGAAGGAATCGGCGGGTACGTCTGCCATTGTTCTGCATACATAACACCCACATTTAATTGATCAAACTCAACATAAGAGTACCATACACAGAAACACTAACAGTCAAGATTGGACATATCTTTGAACTCTATCTAATTTCATCTAAGTACCATAGTCCGAAGAATCAAACCGCTCTGATACCACATTGTAACACCTAATGGAAATTAAAGCTAACTTTTTTTTTACTTAAGACAAGTAATAGCTATCCAGTAACTCTCATACATGAGTACATACACTACTTAGTCTTAGAGAGGGGCTATCATATGCCCTATCAAAATACATAAGTCCGTAGGGGAAGATAATGAGTTTAAATATCTACTACATGCCAGAGAAATATGTCCAATAATGGTAGCCAACGAGCGTTCTACCGTGAAAGGTTGTCTACCCCAAGATACATATCAAACATAAAGATTCCAATAGCTTCTCCAAGCTTCAACGAACAAGATTCGTGAAGTGACTCTCTTGATTTGGGAGCTTGAAGACCAACCCTAGGAGAGCTTGAGAAGGGAAGGAAGAAAATTAGAAATTGAGTTGAGTGTGAGAGAGAGTGAGGGCAAGAATGAGATGGAAGAGGGGAAATGGGGGTTTTTGTTTGATTTTGCTATCTTCTTGAGTTTTGCTAGATGGTCCTCTCTTAAGAACTTTTAAAAATTTGCTCCTTAGTCCTTCTCTCTTTTTCTCTTGTTAGAGTTGCTACAAACCCTTAAATTCCCAATTTCTTCTAAAGAACCACTAATTCATACATGGGAATTTGTGGGATGTTACACGATTTATTTTTTATTTCGAAAAATTCCATATTCTTTAAGTGTATACGATCTATAAAAGAAATTGTTGAAATTATAAAAGTTTAACATGTTACGTAATTTGACCAAGAAACTTCAAAGTGAATAAGATTTTGTTTTCAAAAGCCTTCAAATAATTTAGGTAATTTAACACACCATATTTCATTTCAAAAACACCATATTATTTAAGTGTATATAGTACACGATCTCCTACAAAGTTGTTGCAATTTTTAAAATATAAAATTATGTAATTTGAGCTAGAAACTTCAAAGTAAATAATACATTGTTTCTAAAAAAACACTTCAAATAATTTAGTTATTTTAAAGACACCCTACTCATTTTAATTTCGAAAAACGTCATATTCTATAGTACACGATCTCTAAACAAATTGTTGTAATTGTAAAAATATAAAAGATTAAGTTAATTGAGCAACAAACCTCACAATGAATACGATAATTTTTTAAAAAAAGCTTCAAATAATTTAGGTAATTTAAAAAGATCCTATTCATTTTTATTTCGAAAAACTCCCTAGTCTTCAGGTGTATAGTATACGATCTCTAAAAGAATGGTTACAATTTTAAAAATATAAAAAGTTATATGAATAGAGTTAGAAACTTCATAGTGAAAAATGTTATTATCTGAAAGCTTCAAATAATTTAGCTATTTTGAAAATTGCATTTATTTTATTTCCAAAACCACCCTATTATTCAAGTGTATATAGTACACGATCTCTAAAAGAATGTTGAAATTTTTAAAATATTAAAAATTATTTAAATTTAGCTAGAAGATTCAAAGTGAATAATACATTGTTTTAAAAACACATTTTCACTTTTATTTCAAAAATAACAAATTTCATCAAGTGTATAGTACACATCTCTTAAAAAATTGTTGCAATTTTAATACAATAAAAAAGTACGTAAATTAAGTTAGAAACTTCAAAGTGAATATTACATTGTTTTAAAAAAGATTACGTTAATTGAGCTAGAAACCTCATTGAATACGATAATTTTTTCAAAAAGGCTTCAAATAATTTAGATAATTTAAGAAGATCCTGTAACACCTAGGTTTTAGGATCACTTTTTTTTAAAAAAAAAAACAAACAGCAGAAGTCCAAACATTATATATATATATATATATATACACACAAATGTTTACATAAAAGTATGTTTATTTATTATACAATCCCAGAGAGATAACTAGTCCATTTAAGTAGCCATACAACAAAACTAATGATTACCTAAGTATAACAAAGTATAGCTGCTAGCGTCTTCTCAAGCGCTGACCCCCTTAGGGTCTGTATCACCTGCAATACTGTAACTGTCACTTATATGTACGATATATAACTGAGTAACCATTGGTATATAAAAATAATATATATACAGTAATACAACCCGTCTAACTGGAAAACTGCCCCAAATCCAATTCCTAACAAACACACGCAATATGTATGATGTGACAATTAAGTATGTATGCATGCCATGATTATTTTCCATTTCCTTTCTTTCCTCTTTTAACGGGAAACCCCGTGCATAGGGAGTCCACCATAGGTGCATAATAGGTAATGCACAGTTGAGTCATCATCATCATGGTCCTGGCAAGCATCCTTCCAGGATCCTACTGCCGGGCTACCAACCCTAACTAAGGCTAGCCCAGGGACTATCTATCCCTTTCAGGATAGCACATTTGCACTAGACTATCTACATCGTTTTCGAGATAGCCTAGCACTTCAGGTTATCTGCCTCTTTCGGGATAACCCTACATTCTCATCTTTTTTTGTTTTGTCCTCTTACCCGTCTACTTCCGACAGAACTCAACCCTCTTGCTCAACCACTGTTGATGGGGAAAAGCATTTTCCACATTTCCTTTCTGTTTGATTTCACATTGCATGATCTAATGCATCAAACATCCATGTTCATATCATAACATTTAAACAAGAATTCCAGTAAACTCATATTCGAATACAGACATACCATATTCGAATATCATGTGACCAAAGTGTTATATTCGAATATATATTCGAATATGGCCCTCCATATTCAAATACACATTTGAATATACTAACTCTTGGGCTTATTTTTCTAAAACAGTTTGAAGACCATTCAGAGTCCAAGTCCGAGATCCATCACATTATAATCTGGAAATTCTTGTCATACAGTCATGCAATGTTATGATTCCATCATCATTCACATTTACAATTAAATTGCTAATCATGCATCATCTACATGTTTAATTAACACAACATCATACAAGCATAGCATGAAAACCTCAAACATACCCATTACTCTAAATCAAACAACCTAAAACATATTGTTTCTAAATCCTTAAAAATATGTTCCTAAGGTTCTTGGTATCCTGGATTGGGGTTTTCAGGGTTACCTCGAATCTTCCAGAATCCCTTTCTCCTTCAAGCTCCAATTCCAGTTCCCAACTTCTTCCTTCCGTACTTTCTGTCTCCGAAGCTGAATCTCAACTCTTGGAACCTTAGTGAGGAAGTAAACTTTGTGAGACGGAACTCTTTAGATGAAGGAGTTGTAGAGTGTGGTTGATTCGTGACAGGGGTTTAACGAGGTATTGAGAGGGTGTAGAGAGATGGAGTGGGAAATAGTGATTTTTGAAAGTGAAACACCCCTATTTATAGATTTTGGGGTCCATATTTGAATATATATTCGAATATGAAGCTTTTGTACTCAATTTTACACTACCATATTCGAATATCAGCTTTCCATATTCGAATATCAGACCTCATATTCGAGCATGACACATCCATATTTTAATATGAAAAGTCCATATTCGAATATCACTGTTCATATTCAAATATGTACAGTCCATATTCGAATACAGATGATGCATATTCAAATATAGCTGTTTACATTTGAATATACAAGTCATTTTGTCCCTCTTTTAACCTTTCTACTTATAATTGATCCTTCTTGCTCTTTTATTTGAAATTTGTAACCAAATCCCTTAAGTCCTAAGTCTATTAGGGATGTTTGGGATGTTACAGATCCTATTCATTTTTATTTCGAAAAACTCCCTATTCTTAAGGTGTATAGTACACGATCTCTAAATGAATTGTTACAATTTTAAAAATATAAAAAGGTATATGAATAGAGTTAGAAACTTCATATAAAAAGAATGTTATAGTACACGATTTTCGTATAACTTTTTATAACTCTAAAAGAATGTTATAACTTTTTATAACTTTGTATAGTACATGATCTCTAAAAGAATGTTATTTTCTGCAAGCTTCAAATAATTTAGCTATTTTAAAAATTACATTTTTTTTTATTTCCAAAACCACCCTATTATTCAAGTGTATATAGTACACGATCTCTAAAAGAATGTTGAAATTCTTAAAATATTAAAAATTATTTAAATTTAACTAGAAGATTCGAAGTGAACAATACATTGTTTTCAAAAATAAATTCAAATAATTTAACTAATTTTAAAAACACATTTTCACTTTTATTTCGAAAATAACAAATTTCATCAAGTGTATAGTACACAATCTCTTAAAAAATTGCTGCAATTTTAATACAATAAAAAAATATGTAAATTAAGTTAGAAACTTCAAAGTGAATATTATATTGTTTTCAGAAGGATTCTAACAATTCTGGTAATAATTGGCAACAAAATTATTATTAAAATGGCTTGGAGGAGGGCTTGAACATTTGATCTTGGGGTTAAGGGCCACACGCTCTAGCTAACCAACTGAGCTATTCCAGCAATTGCTATTGGTTAGCAAATAGCTAATATTTAAAAAAAATATTAATGGTATGGCAAATTATCATTTTTGTAAGAGTAAAATTAATTTCAAATTTTATGGAGGAACTATTCTAAATTTTGGATAGTGATTTATTTTATGAGTGGGCCTACCAATTAGAAATCGGAGCAATTAAGAAAAAAATACTCAACAATTTTTTTAAACAATTTGCTACAAACATAGTACCTCTACCTCCGTTCATTTCTAACTTTTTATTTATAAAAAAATTATTCTTAATATAATTGTCCACTTATATTTTAAATTTAACATTAATTATTCTTTTATTAATTGTACGCTTATATTTAATAAGAGAATTAATTAATGCTCCATTAATTAACAAATAAAATAATGAGAGGAAAAGCATATTGTTGAGAATTCAAAATTTATTTTGACGAAAACAATATATGTAATTTAATTTACTCTTAAATAAACAAATAAATAGGAATTAAAAAAAATTGTAATAATAAAGTTACATATATAGTTTTAAATATGTAAATCATAATTTAAATTAGGATTAAATATGTTTTTGGTCACTAAACTTTAGCGATAATTCATTTTTAGTTACTAAACTTTAAAAAGTTCGTTTTTAGTCCCTAAACTTTAATAAAAACCGCATTTTCCGTCCTTCTGTTAACAAACCCTACATTTATTAATATAAATTGCAGTAGCTGGTAAACATTGTTTAATAGTTTTATAGATTTAGATTTCGGCCACAAATTGTTCTCCAGGTATATTCGCTAAATATTTAACATCAATTTCATGTTCAAGCCCTCCTTCTAGCATTTTTAAGAATAATTTTTTTGCCAATTACTCCCTCCATCCCAAAATGTAAGACTCTCTAGAGAGTTTTTGCTTGTCTCATTTTATAGGACCATTTGAGAATTTTTGTGCTTATTTAATTTTATTTTACCATAATACCATTGCTATTCAACCAATTTTGATGAATCCAAAACATAATAAATAAAGTAAATAAATGAACAACATTAATTAAAAGAGAGAGATAGTGAGGTGATAGAAAGATATAGAAAGCGTAAATTTGGAAACTAATGCTTTTTGTTAGACAAATTTAATGCATTTAACTAAATTAGCCACTTTTGTTAATTCTCGCAATATTGGTCGATTGGGTCTTACATTTTGGGACGGAGGGAGTATAATACTACTTCTCTATTTTCCCCACATGCCAATTGTTAATTATAAGCTATAATGAACACACATTCAAATACTTTAGCAAAAATTTATTTTTCATAAATAATAGGTCTATTGCAATAATAATAATATAGGTTACATATTATTACTATAAATTGCAGTAGCTAGTAAAGATTGTTTAGTAGTTTTATAGATTTAGATTTTGGCCACAAATTGTTCTCCATGTATATTTGCTAAAAATTTAACATCAATTTCGTGTTTAAGTTGGGTTTCACCAGAAGAGCCAACCAAAATGGTGTGTTGTCCAATGACCAAGTTTCTTTTTCATCACTATCCACATTACTTAGCAATTGACATATATCTATTTTGGCTGTCACAAACTCTGTCATTCCCACTACAACTTGTACTCTTTCAAAATAATGTAAATATGTTATTTTCATGTAACACTAAAGAACAGTAGTATATGCATAAAAAAAAGAAAAATAACATAGAAAAAGAAAAAATGGGAAAAACTACAATGTAAAGCAAATGTCATAGAAAAAATAAAAATAAAAAAAAACGAAGCAAAAACTGCACATTGCAGTTTCAAACCCATGACCCCCAATAATAAGTAGGACAAACACCACTAGATTACACCTATTCTATTGAAAATATTTGCACATTATACATATTAGTAGTAGACTTTTGCGGAGAAGGAGGGAGGGCCCCCTATCCCCCCTTGCATCCGTCCCTATAAAAAAGTTATTTCTAGTTCTTATATGTGTCCGTCATTTTCAGATCAGTCCCTGTAATCAATTCAATATACTAACCGTGTTAATTTCATCAAACGTGGCTAACAGAACCTTTGTGAGCCAATCAATGACAAACACATCGACGGTTGACATGGAAATTAATTAATCCCTAATTTCCTATACATGTTTTATTTTTTGTTTTAGTCCCTATATATAATAATATACTTATCTTTTGTTTTAGTCCTTATACATATTATATACATATTTTTCGTTTCAGTCTCTATACTTGTTTTTTCATTTTGGCAGGGAATAACGATAAGATAACGGAAGGACTAAAAGTATTGACGGAGACACATATAAGGACTAAAAATAATATTTTTTACGTGTATATATATATATATATATATATAAAGACTAAAACTAAAATGAAGGGCACATCACACATATAAGGACTAAATGATTAATTTAACCTTAAATTTATTAATCTTTTAGTCTATTACTATTACCAAAAAAAAATAGATATCTTACGGTAATAACATTTTATCAATTTCATTACATACTTTTTGTTATGTTGAATGTTCTATTCTTCTCGAAACAGGAAAAGCAATGGCATATAAACCTATGTCTTCGAAATGCAACTCTCTTGGTGTCTCTCATACTTTGCTCATAAACCCTATTGGTACGAGTTAATGTAAGAGATTGTTTATTTTATTTTAATTTATTTCATATTCTTTTGTTGCAAAAAAAGAACAAACGGGATAAGATAAAATCCATAAATGATGAGATGTTAAGTAGATATAGATATAGCCGCTTTTATTCGTTAAGTACGTTAAAGTCGGATTGTACGGATAAGAGTTATCCTCCTCCTAAAGAATTGTAATAATTAGTGAAGATAAAGTTCACAATATTATCTTTCTCTATGTTCATGTAAATTAATTAGGGTTCGCCGAAATCTTTCATTCAATAGCTTTGGTTTTGTTGAGATGTCATTCCATTGCGTTAATGTTATTTCGTTTATGTTTATGTTTCTAACTAATGACATGTTATTTACTGGACTGAGACTACCATTGAGGCATTGACTAGTGATGTTCATAGAATGAATTGCATTCGTTTCTCATCATCTAACTCTAAACTTAAATCTTTAGACTCAACTTGACCCTAAATAGCAATAAACCAAACAATAATATATATAGGGTCTAATTAAAGCAGAGCCAAAGGTGATAAAATTGAGTTGGCCCAAAATTATATTTTGATAACTTATTATGAATAAAATATTACTTATAACACACTCTAAATACAGTTTGCAACTAAATTAAATGCTAAAATCTTAAGATTGATATGTAATAGCATAATAGTAATCTTAAGGTCTGACAACATATTTATGAATTTAAATTCCCTTGGAAGAAGAAAATTATATATGAGAAGACGACTTAATATATTTAACCAACTTAAAAGGATCGTACTCATCGGATCTTATTTGATTTAATCCCTTAAAATTATAACATTAAAAAAGTAGAAATTACGTCAATGAAATTTTTTATGAAATGTGTCAAATAAGGATAAAAAACAAACTTTACTGGTTATGTGACGTGGACGGATCACGAACACCGCTTCCATTGACAACAGTAGTAAGCTAAGAAGCTTTGATCTTCTATTTTTTATCTGTACTTCCGAAGCCATTGCCATTTTATCTTAGTGATTTGGAAAATAAAAAGTATATATTGTTAGTTCTTTTTAGCTCTTTATTATTTTTTTAGTTCGTAGGAAAATAAAACAATTGAGCTACATGTTTGTGCTACATGCGTTCACCAACTTAACTACATACATGACTAGCAATAATTTCAAAGAGAAATTTATACCCGAAAAATTAATTTTTTACTTTAATAATAAGATTAGAGGATTGGGGAGTCTCCTCTTACGTCCCTATTTCCTCGGTTGTTTCAAGTTTCTTTTTGATCCATTGTCTGTTGTTACTTAAATGGGATCTATGAGCGAGGAAGGATGGATCTGAGACCTGAAATGGCGCCATCAGCTTTTTGCTTGGGAAGAACCTATTCTTATTGAGATGATGTACTTCTTTTACTCCCTCTTCAAGTTCTTGTGATGGTTTGTTAACATTTTCTCAAGAATGTGTGCGGAAGCTTTATGATTGAGCACAAGGAAGAAGACAATCTCGCAGAGATGGAGAGAAAAGGGAACCGAATATGCTTTTGCCTTTAATTAAAAGAACTGAATTAAAAAATGTAATGACAAACTATGGCTTATATATAAGCTTTCTAAACAGATGATAGAAAAGAAAGAAAACAGTAAAAACAGAAAATAACTGTAAACAGAAAACGTGAAAATTGATACAACATAAGGACTAAACAGCAATACTTAAAAGACTTAAGTAGCTTCAGATAGAATTAGAAAATTGCTCATTGGTCCTTCCTTCATCATTCCTTAAGCTTATTGTTTCCTTTCTCAGGCGCTTGCTTTCTGCTTGTTCTTCATTCTTCGACAGCCTCCCACAAGTTGGAATGTATATATTTTTCATTCCAAGCTTGGATTCAGCTTCCTCAAAAGGTCCTTTGGCAAGTCCTTTGGTGAATATATTCGCCACTTGTGAGGTGTTTCGAATTGTCATAAGGCGCACAATTCCTTTCTCTACAGCATCTCTGACTATATGGCAATCTAGTTCTATATGTTTGGTGCGTTCATGGAAGACGGGGTTGTTGCCAATATGAACAGCTGACTAGTTATCACAAAAAAGAGGAATAGGTAGGTTAGGGGTGATATGAAAGTCTTTGAAGAGTTTCAATAGCCATTTTACTTCACATGTGGCATGTGCAATAGCACGGTATTCTGCCTCTGAAGACGACTTGGATGGCGTTTTCTGCTTCTTGTTTTTCCATGAGACTAAAGAAGATCCCACGAAAAAGCAATAACCGGTTGTAGACTTCCTTGAATCCACACATCCTCCCCAATCTGCATCAGTAAAACCTCGAAGGGACAGGTCTGGATCAGCAGGAAAGAAAAGCCCCTTTCCTGGTGTCTTTTTGATGAACCTGATAATCTTCATTGGTCCTTGGTGGTGTGTCTCTGTTGGTTGCTGCATGAACTGACTGAGATGATTCACCGCATAGCATACATTTGGCCTACTGTGCGTGAGATAGAGAAGTTTCCCTATCAGCCTTCTGAAGCTCTCTGGATCTGTCATAGGATTTCCTTGATGCTTGCTGTACTTAACCTTGTTGTCAATGGGCGTGTTGCAAGGTTTTGCATTCATAAGACCCGCGTCCTTTAGAATGCCCATGGCATATTTTCTCTGGTTTAAATTGATTCCCTTGTTTGTCCTTGCTAGTTCCATGCCCAGAAAGTATTTTGCGTCTCCTAGATCCTTTATGCTGAATTTTCTGTCCAATTCTTCCTTGATCTTCTCAATTTCTGCAGCATCATTTCCAGCAAGGAGGAGGTCATCTACATAAATCAGAATAAAAGTTAGAGATGTTAATGTCTTCTTTGAAAATAGTGAATAATCAGACATAGATTGAGTGTATCCAAGCTGAGTTAGAAAAGAGCATTGTTTGTGATTCCACTCCCAACTGGCTTGCTTTAATCCATATAAGGATTTCTTTAACTTGCATACAATTTTTGGATCTCCTATTTCAAGACCCTGTGGCAGTTCCATGTATACTTCTTCCTTGAGTTCCCCATGAAGAAAAGTTGTGTTGACATCGAGTTGCTTGAGGATCCAGCCTTTTGCAGCAACTAGAGTAAGGAGGATCCTTATTGTGGACATTCTGACCACAGGACTGAAGGTGTCTGTGTAGTGAAGACCTTGAGTGTGAGTAAACCCTCTTGCTAAGCTTCCATCTGCCTTTCTTTTTGTTTTAAAAATCCATTTGCAAGTCACTGTTTTCTTGTCAGCAGGCAGCCTTGCTAGTTCCCAAGTCTTGTTTTGTTCATGGGCTGCAAGTTCACTTCTGATAGCTTCTCTCCAACATTCTTGTTGTAGTGCTTGTTGATAACTTGTGGGATCTGAATCTGAAGAGATATTTAGGCAGAAGTGTCTGAATTGTTTTGACAACTTTGCATATCCCACATAGTTGGTTATGGGATATAAAGTTTTCTCAGGTTTTTCTTCCTTTTGTAGACAGGTGATAGAACTCCCTTCTTCTGATGAGTTGTCACCAGTTATGCTCCATTCATAATCTTTCAGATGTTGTGGTGCCCTCCTTTCTATGGTTGGTCTTCTACTATCTTCTATTGCTCTAACTTCAGCAGCCTTCTCTTGTTCTGCAACTTCTTCTTCCTCGATTTCCATGTATTGTGTTCTCAGGTTGGCCAAAGGATCTTCTGTGAAACTTTGATTAACTGCCTCAACTTGCATCTGTTTTTCTATAAAAGGGAAAACATCTTCATAGAATTTCACATTCCTGCTAACAAAAGTTTCCCTATTGTTCAGATCAAATAATATAGCACCTTTCATTCCTTGTTTATATCCTAAGAACATACATTTTCTGGCCCTACTATCAAGTTTCTTTCTGTTCTTAGATAGGGTAGCAGCATAGCATAGACAACCAAAACATTTGAGATGATTCATGTTGGCAATTTCATTATGTATTACATGATAAGGAGAAATGTTAGTAGTTTGCTTACTGAGCAACCTGTTTATTAAGAAGACAACATGAGAAATGGCATAAGTCCAGAAAACTTTAGGGATGTTGGACTGATGTAAGAGATCCCTTGCCACGGAAAAAATGTGTTGGTGCTTCCTCTCTACCCTGCCATTTTGCTCAGCACACTCCACACATGAGGTTTGATGAAGAACTCCCTTGAAAGCATAAAAAATTGTCAACTTAAATTCATGACCATTATCACTTCTTATACATTTAATAGTGGTGTTATGCTGATTTTCAATTAAAGACACAAAGGATTTTACAAGATCAGATGTTTCAGCCTTTGATTTCATGAAAAACACCCATGCATGTCTACTGTGATCATCTACAACAGTTAGGAAGAATCTATGACCAAAGATTGAAGGAATAGACAAAGGACCCCAAATATCAACATGTATAAGATCAAAAACAGCAGATGCAATACTATCACTTCTTTTATATGAACTCCTTCTGTATCTAGAAGAGTGACAAACATCACAAGGAACAGAATTTTTATTTGCAGTAATGCAAGGATAATACTGTTTTGGCTTATTCATTCTACTTATAGGTGGATGACCAAGCCTAACATGCCAAATGTTTGTCTTATCTACTTTAAAAGAATTAATGGTCGAAGATGTAACAATGTTTGTTGATCCATCTAAAGCATATAAACCATTCTTTACACTAGCAGCACCAATCTTCCTCAAGGTAATTTGATCCTACACAAGACAATCACTTTTAGTGAATACCAATTGACATAATAGGTCTGCAGTTAACTTAGAAATAGTTAAAAGGTTAAACTCAAAAGATGGAATGAATAGAACATCATTTAAATAAAAGTCCTTGGAGAATATGATAGTTCCAGCCAAGGAAGCCTTCACATACTCTCCATTGGGTAACTTAACAGATATGGATCTGATTCTCTTGATGGATTGGAAATTCTTAAGGGAGTGACACACATGATCTGTAGCTCCCGTATCAATTATCCATCTAGAGCCTTTATAAATAGGGAGCAAGGCATTGAAACTACCTTGATCACTCTTACTTTGTTGAGCTGATTTGTTGTGAAATTGTTTGGACTCAGCTTTGATCTGATTTATGCTGTGAGATGTGTTGTTACTTGCTTCCTGCAAAATGGCCAAGATGGCTTTCTTCTGATCGGGTGAAAAATCAAAAATGCATTCATCACTAGCAGCTGCTTCTTGGTATCCGAGTCATCTTCACTGTTTCCTGAGTTGTCTTCATCAGCAACACAGTTGTTGATTGAGCCATTCTTCTTCAGGTGCCCAGGAAAACCAAATTTCTTGAAGCATGTCTCTGCAGTATGCCCAACCTTCTTATAGTGAGTACAGATCTTGCTTGCATAACTCCCTCCTTTTGAGTCCTTAAACTTGTTCTTTCCTTTTAATTTCTTCTTTTCAGAGAAGTTAGCATTGAATAGGACCTTTGATTCTTCAGCACTTTCATCCATTTGTCTTTCTTGCTGGCATAAAAGATTGCAAGCCTTTTCTACATCAGGTAGAGGGGACATAATCATGATTTGAGACCTCACATTGGCGAAAGATTCATTAAGACCTCTTAGGAACATGATCACATAATCATTTTCCTTTTGAGCTATGATTGTGAGAATGAGGGTGCAAGAATAGGTGACAGCGCATAAGCATTGTGGAATAGGTCTGAAGCTATCAAGTTCAAGACGAAGTTTCTCCATACGGGTAAAATACTCAGAGATTGTTTGTTCTCCTTGATGAAGGTTGTAGAGATCTCCTTGAATAGCAGCAATTCTGAAAGCGTTTGCTTGATGAAATTTTCTTCTCAAATTCTCCCATATTTCCTTTGTTGTGTCTAACCAGATAACACTTTCTGATATAGAAGGACTTAAAGTTTGATTAATCCAGGCTATAACCAAAGAATTACATCTGTCCCAAGCTGCAAAGTTATCATCATCTTCCTTTGGCTTGGGTAGATTTCCATTGATGAATTGGAGCTTGTTCTTGATTTTAAGAGCAAAATAGATGGCTCTCGACCAAGCATGGTATTTCGGTCCATTTAGGATGACGGGAATCAAGGGTGTTCCAGGGTTTTCACTTGGATGGACGAGTAGAGGACTCGACACATCAATGGTGGTTTTCGCCATAGAAACATAAAAAAAATCAAACAATCCAAAAAATGCAAGACGAAAGAAAAGAAACCAAGAAAAGGAGAAGCAAGAGAGAAGAATCACAAACAGATATGTCCAAGGATCTTCATTCAAACCAAGGCTCGAGATATCATGTTAACATTTTCTCAAGAATGAGTGCGGAATCTTCATGATTGAGCACAAGGAAGAAGACAATCTCGCAGAGATGGAGAGAAAAGGGAACTGAATATGCTTTTGCCTTTTATTAAAAGAACTGAATTAAAAAAATGTAATGACAAACTATGGCTTATATATAAGCCTTCTAAACAGATGATAGAAAAGAAAGAAAACAGTAAAAACAGAAAATAAATGTAAACAGAAAACGTGAAAATTGATACAACATAAGGACTTAACAACAATACTTAAAAGACTTAAGTAGCTTCAGATAGAATTAGAAAATTGCTCATTGGTCCTTCCTTCAGCTTCTTGTTTCCTTTCTCTGGCGCTTGCTTTCTGCTTCCTTATACTACAACTTCTTCTTGTTCTTTATTCTTCAACATGGTTGGAAATGTGCCTTTGACAGCTCTAATTCCTATTTTTGTAAAGGGGCCTATGACTGGATCTATTCCTATATGGCTTCCTCTCAAGTCAATCTTCCAATCCTGCAATGCTTGAAATGTTTTTGGAATTATTTGGCACCTTAAAAATGTCAGATTTTCTGCTGGTGTGTTCTCTTGGATAAATTTCCTTCCAAAGAAAACTTGTATCAACGGGGTGTTTCTTTATCTCTTGAAGCATGTTTATGCTATTTTTGTGCTATATCTATTGAATCTGGAATCCATCTTTTCTCTGAATGCAGTTTTTCTAGACTCATTTGGAAAAAGTCTTTAGGTGGTTGGGTATCACTTTCCCAGATTCTTGGGATTACATACAAATTTTTCATGCAATCTGTCTTTTGGTTAATGGGAAACATCATATTAGCGTAATTTGTATGATTTGGAGCTGTGTATTGTGGGTAATATAGAACGGTAGAAATGCAAAGACTTTTAAGCAGGAATATGCTGTTGTTGAAGAGGTCTTTAATTCAATTCAATTCATGTCTTGGAGGTGGTTTCTATAAAAAACAAGCAATTCTCATTTGGTTTTCTCTGACTGGTTCTCAAACCCAGTAGCAACCATTAAGCACAACATCTGATTTATTGGGGGTCTTCTTTTGGAGTTAAGCACAACATCAATATTCCATATTATTATTTTGTTCTAGAATACTATGAAGAAATTCAAGTTTTAATGCTTCTGCTTTATGATTTAATTTATAATGATAATTGAAGAATAGAAGGCTCTTGATGATGAGTATAAAGTTCTTCTTGAGTTTCCTTTAATGGTGAACATAAAGTTTCACTTATGTATTTAAATATAAGAAAGTTTTGTGTTAATATTGATTATTATTGTGTTCTTGATTAAGAGTTGTTAGTCTAATTATTGGAATGTTTTTTATACCAATTAGTGGTTTGAGAATTAATTTGGAATTTATTTCATAATATTTCGTGATATCGATTAATATTCCATATTATTATTTTGTTCTAGAATACTATGAAGAATTTGAAGTTTTAATGCTTCCGTGATATGATTTCATTTATAATTATAATTAAAGAAATAAAAGGCTCTTGATGATGAGTATAAAGTTATTCCTGAGTTTCCTTTAGTGATGAACATAAAGTTTCCCTTATGTATTTAAATATAAGTTTGGCGCATCATGTAACTGCAAGAAGCAATTGTTATAGCATTTACTAATTGCAGTTCTTCATCTTCGTCGCGAATTCGAATTTGAAAATCGCATTTTGTTATGGACCTAACCCGCAAGAGAGGCACGTGCTATGCCTACGTGGGTGGCTTAAGTCATAGGCACCATGTCGTGTTCACCATGACATGGGCACCTGACTTAAGGCTTGGGGAGTTCCACCCCACGTGGGGTCGGTTACAGATTTGTACTTACCACCGCAATTCACGGGGATATGACAATGACAGCTTTGACTTTAGTAGCCTAAAGAGCTCTATAAATACTTGTAACCTATCTTCATTTGGTACGCTTTTACTAATCACTTGATAACTGGGTTACCCTCACTGTGAGAACTTATTGATTTGACCGTCGGAGTGCTTGCAGGTACCCCTCACCGCCAGGTGAGTGGCCGAACATCGAAAACCATCGTACCGGAGGCCAAAATGGAGGTCTTGGCCGCCATGCTTAGTTCATGACAAATCATTAATGCCGTCTGTGGGAAGAAATTTGTTCTTCTCCAATTTATTCATCTTATATCCTCTTTTTTCTAGTTTTCGCAGGGAGAAGACTTTCAGAGTCCAGAAAACCTAATCTTTTCGCTTGATCTAATCACTTTCCACCACTTGATAAGGTGAATTCTGGAAAGTTAATTGGTGGAAACATGGTTTCAACCGATTAACTGCTGGAAGCATGGTTTTTGACCAATTAACTGAACAGATATAAGTTTTCTTGGCGTTTCTGTTAGGCGTACAATCTGATTTTAGCATATTAACATGCTTTTACCCACCATTCTCTTGTGTTTAACTCCATCAATATCTTTGCACAAACTTATCAAATTCTATGACAAGAATAATTGTTACATTTGCATGAAAGCATGCAACAACCTACACTAACAAGTGGTTAAATTGTAGCAAGACGGTGAACACAAGAAGGAAGAATCAAGCTGCCAAGGGAACCTCTGCTCGTGGCGGAGAACTACCAGAAAAATAGGCTTCCGCAAATGGACCTCCTCCACGCCAACAAGAGGAACTCAAAATTGCTATCCAGCAATGTCAGAACAAAGGATGGTGACCATTGAGGATAGGCTGAATGACCTCAAAGAGATGATTTAAAAGCAAGCTGAAGAGATTGAGAAAATGAATAAGGAGCGTAAAGCTTGGCAAAAGCAACAGCTGGAGTTCCAGACAATCCTGGTGAACCTCGGCTTAGGACAACGAGTTCCTCCACGACAAGAGAATCAGCGAGATTGACACAACCAACATGATGAAAAACAAGTCTCCATGGTGGTACCGCAAAATCCCGCCGTCTCAGCCCGCCAACCTTCCTCCTCGCTTCCATGAGATTGACCAAGGAGAGCGGGTTGCAGAAAATGACATTCATGTTGATGGATGTCACAACCCATTTGTTCCAGAGATAATAATGAACTTTGAAATGCCAGCAAATTTTAAATTTGCGATGCAAATTGACACGTATGATGGGACCACTGACCCCAAGACCATATCGAGATATTCCAGCAAACTATGGTTTTTCAAGGAGCTAAGGAGCCTGTGATATGTCGGGCTTTCCCGTTGACATTGAAGGCCGCCACGCGGAGATGGTTCTCGTCACTACCAGCGATATCCATCGCGGGATGGAAGGCACTCAAATACAAGTTTGTCTCAAATTTCACAAGCAGTAAACAACAATTCAAAACAGAACACCATCTGGAAAGGATAAAGCAGAAGCCTGACGAGCTTTATGAGACTACATCATCAGCTCTAATGCAGAGTCCCTAGAGGTACGTGATGTCGCGCCTAATATGATGTTGTATTTTCTTTGACAGGGCTTGAAGCCAGGAGGATTTTCCAAAGACTTGGTAGGAGAAAAGCCCAAAAGCATGGAAGAGTTAAAACAACGAGCTGAGAAGTGGATCCAGATTGAAGAATGGGTCCGAAAAAACAAGGCTGATAATCAAGCCGCGAAACAAGAGCGAGATAAAAAAGACAAGGGAAAGGCGACTTACGGTGAGAAGTCCAGGGACAGTAAGAAGACTTATGACCGAAGTGTCAGACCTCCCAGGGGAGCTTACTCTAATTATGCCCCCCTTACAATGCCACCTTCAAGGGTATACAAGGAAATCATGTACTCGGAGCTCAAAGATAGACCCCCGCCACTACGGTCGCAATCAAAGAACAAAGATAAATTTTGCTTGTATCATAAAGATCACGGGAACTATACTAATGAATGCATCCACCTTAAGGACGCTATAGAGAAACTAATCACGCATGGAAAATTTAAGCAATTTGTCCAGAAGAATGACGAGGGGACATCTCAAGGTAGGAGCTCGTCACCTTCCAGAAGGCGTGGTTCTAGCCCCGGGAACAGGGATTCTGATCAAGGGTGAGATGAGAGGCGACGATCGAGATCTCGTAGCCCTAGGCGACATGATAACACGACCTCAAAGGGCGTCATAAACGTGATTGCAGGGGGATTAGATCAGGCAGAGCCATTGGAATCGTCGAGAAAGAAAACCCGAGATGAAAGGGATTATTGCATGGCTGTCAAGGCAATGAGGAGAATGACGCTCACATTTCAGAAGACGACTTGCCAATAGACAACACGGGATCAAATGCCCCTCTAGTCATCTCAGCTAGAATGGCGGGGTATGAAGTCAAGAGACTGTTCGTCGATCAAGGGAGCTCGGCCGACGTTATGTTCTGGGATCTTTTCCAGAAGCTGGGTCTGACCGAAAAAGACTTGATCGCACACAAAGGAAACTTGATCGGATTTACAGGAGATAGTATCTCCCCCAAAGGTTACGTGAAGATGAAGGTGACCTTCTCAGGTAGGGGAGGAAGCCGATCAGTGGAAGTAAAATTCCTAGTTGTTAACTGTCCATTGGCGTACAACGCTATCCTGGGTAGGCCAACTTTGAATGCATTAGGAGTCGTGGTGTCAACCCTGCATATGGCAATGAAGTTCCCAAGTGATAGAGACGACATTGTCACAGTGCGGGGTAAAGGCATGGAATCCCAGCTCTACTATTTGGAGAGCTTAAAGATAACAAAAGCTGCCCGGCACAAGAAAAAGAAGAGCAAAAAGAAGATCCCAAAAAAGATGCAAAAGGGAATCAAAAATTTGTTAGACAAGATGATGCAGTTATGTTGACGGACCTTGATCCAAGAGAGGAGTTCCAACATCAACAACCAAAACTAGAAGGCGACTCAGTCGAGACACAAGTCGGCGACAAACCTGAACAAGTAGTTAAAGTCGGGAAAAATTTACCTGCTAATGTTATAAAAAATATGACAAAGGTATTGCAGGATAACAAAGATATTTTTGCTTGGGTCGCATCGGATATGTCAGGGGTGGACCCAGAATTTTGATGCCACCGGCTTGCAATTCGGGAAGGGTCAAAGCCAATTGCCCAGAAGAAAAGGAGAATGGGCTAAGAAAGAGCAACAGCCATTGAAGCCCAGGTCAACAAGCTGCTCAACGCGGGATTCATCTGCGAGATACAGTACTCAGACTGGCTTTCCAATGTCGTTATGGTCAAGAAGGCGAACAACAAATGGAGGATGTGCACTGACTACACAGACCTAAACAAGGCTTGTTCGAAGGACCCCTTCCCACTTCCCTGCATTGATAAATTGGTAGACAATTCTGCTGGTTATTGGTACCTCTCATTTCTAGAGGCCTATTCAGGATTTAATCAAATACACATGAACCCCGATGATCAGGATAAGACGTCTTTTATTACTGATCTCGGGGTATTATGCTACAATGTGATGCCTTTTGGTTTAAAGAATGCAGGGGCGACGTACCAGCGGATGATGGATAAAGTCTTTGCCGAGATGAGGGGCAAGGAGGTGGAGGTGTACATAGACGATATGATCGTCAAGACCAAGGATGGTGAAGACCCATCCAAGGACCTGGAATCCGTATTTCAACGCCTACGATGGTATAACTTACGACTTAATCCTCTATAATGTACATTTGATGCGGAAGCAAGAAAGTTTCTGAGCTTCATGCTCACGAGTCGCGGCATAGAGGCAAATCCAGATAAATTTCGGGCAATCCTAGAAATGGAAAGCCCAAAGTCGGTAAAAGATGTACAAGAGCTTACTGGGAGGATTGCAGCTTTGTCGCACTTTCTCCCGACATCAGCAAAACGTTGCCTCCCAGTGTTCAAAATCCGTAAGAAGCAAGACTCATTCAAATGGACCCAGGAGTGTAAAGATGCCTTCCAAGAAGTCAAAGCCTCCCTGGCATCTCCTCCCGTTTTGACAAAACCAACCTTGGGCGATACATTGGTAGTATATCTTGTGGTAGCAAACGAAGCCGTGAGTGTCGTATTGGTCCGAGAGGAGGGCAAGGAGAAATTGCCTATTTACTTTGTTTCCAGGGCTTTACAGGGCGCCGAGGTAAACTACCAAAGACTTGAAAAGTAGCTTTTGTGCTGTTGATAGCTTCTAGGAAGTTGCGCCCATATTTCCAATGTTATCCAATTCTAGTTAGAACCAATCAACTAATACGGCAGATATTGCACAAGCCAGACTTGGCCGGGAGGATGCTGTCATGGGCCATTGAACTAACCCAGTATGATATATCGTATGAACCGCGGCTTGCAATGAAGGCGCAAGTCCTAGCTGACTTTCTGGCAGAAATGACGCATCCCGGGGAATGTATGATATATGTCGATGGCTCGTCAAACACTAAAGGATGTGGCGCACGTATGATCCTTGAAAACACGGATGGCTTGGCAATCGAGTATTCTTTGAAATTTGAATCCCCGACATCAAATAATCTGGATGACTATGAAGCCTTCCTTGCTGGAATATGGATGGCCAAAGAGTTGGGGGAAAATGTTGTCACCATTTGCTTAGACTCAAGGCTGGTTGTTTCTCAGATTAAGGGAGAATACCAGGCAAAGGAACCTATAATGCAGAAGTATCTCGCCAAAGTACAAGATGCTCTGGTGGGATTATCCAAGTTTGAGATCAGACATATTTCGAGAGAAGAAAATGCATGTTCAGACCTTCTCTTCAAGCTCGCCAGCATAAAGAAGGCATCAAATTACCACTCAGTGGTAGAGGAGGTAATCCCCTATCCCAGTCTAACTTTGCAAGTGCAAGAAGTTGACTGGAGAACATCCTTAATCGATTATATCGAAAGGGGAATCACACCAGAAGGACACAAAAAATCTACACAGATAATCAAAAAGGCAACAAGGTTTGCAGTGATTGAAGGCCACTTATTTAGGAAGAGGATCTCAATCCCACTCCTGAAGTGTATCGGTCCAGAGGAGGTCTGGTACGTGTTGGCCGAGATACATGAAGGAAGCTTTGGACATCATGTTGGGGCCAAATCTTTAGCCAGAAAAGCTTTGAGTGCGGGGTACTTCTGGCCGACAATGCAGGAAGATGCAACTAATCACGTGAAAAAATGCAAACAATGCCAACGTCATGCTAACATCCCGCCGGAAGAGCTGCATACCCTTTCAGCGCCATGGCCATTCGATATGTGGGGAATGGACATCTTGGGAACCATTCATAAAGCCTCGGGACAATTGAAACACTTGGTGGTAGCGGTGGATTATTTCACCAAATGGGTTGAAGCAGAACCTCTAGCCACCATTACTTCAGCAAGAGTGCAAGCCTTCACATTCAAAACAATCATATGTCGCTTTGGGATTCTGGTCGAGATTGTCATAGACAATTGGACTCAATTTACAGGAAGTCAGTTCAGAGAGCTCTTGGAGGGGCTGCAGATTCGACATCATCTTTCAAGTATTGAGCATCCCTAGACAAATGGACAGGCTGAAGCAGCTAATAAAATTTTCTTGAACGGCTTTAAAATGCGACTTGAGGATGCAAAGGGAGCATGGGTTGATAATCTGTATCAGGTACTATGGAGTTATAGAACCACCCCGCAGATTACCACGGGAGAAACTCCCTTTCGGCTTGTATACAGAGCGGATGCAGTAATCCCGATAGAGATCGGTGAACCATCGTGGAGGGTTATGCACACTCCACAAAACAACGAAGAAGTCCCGAGAGAAGAACTAGATCTCGCCGATGAAGTTCGCGAGTTGGCACGATTAACCGAAATGTAAAGAAACTAGCGAGTTGCACAAAGGTATGACGCCAAGGTCGTGAAACGCGGGTTTGCGGTAAACGATCTTGTGTTAAGAAGGGCCAGCATTGGTCTAAAGAATGCAAAAGATGGGAAACTGGCAGCGAGCTGGGAAGACCCTTATCGGGTTATAAGAAGTACACGAAAAGGTGCATATGCCGTAGAAACTTTACAAGGAAGAGAATTGCCGCGGACCTTCAATGCCGCGGATCTAAGGAGATACTACAGTTAAAGACTAGTGTGTTCATTTATGTTCCAGCCAATGTTGTATTCCAAGTTTTCATGTATAGTTTCTGTAAGGGGTACTCTTTTAACTTGGGTTTTATCCCTAAGGAGGGTTTTCACTTGAAGGTTTTAATGAGGTCCCAGGTTTGGTAACCTAATCACATAGTGAATAAGAATGAGAATTTGTCAAATTTTGAGATTTCAGTTGCATACATTCGACAATTACAATTGAAAAAAGCGTTCGCAAGGATTAAAGATCCCAACTTGGGCGATATGCACCGACAAGATGGCCACAGGCCTTGAAGTACTTCAAAAGGGTCAAAGATCCCAATAGGGAGACACGCCCCAATGAGATGGCAATAGGCCTTAAAGTACTTCAAAAGGGTCAAAGACCCCAATAAGGCGACACGCCCCAACGAGATGGCCACATGCCTTGAAGTACTTCAAAAGGGTCAAAGACCCCAATAGGGCGACACGCCCCAACGAGATGGTCACAGGCCTTGAAGTACTTCAAAAGGATCAAAGATCCCAATAGGGTGACACGCCACAACGAGATGGCCACAAACCTTGAAGTACTTCAAAAGGGTCAAAGACCCCAATAGGGCGACATGCCCCAACGAGATGGCCATAGGCCTTGAAGTACTTCAAAAGGATCAAAGAGCCCAATAGGGCGACACGCCCCAACAAGATGGCTATAGGCCTTGAAGTACTTCAAAAGGGTCAAAGACCCCAATAGGGTGACACGCCCCAACGAGATGGCCACGAGCCTTGAAATACTTTAAAAGGGTCAAAGACCCCAGCAGGGCGACATACAACGTTATACCTACATATGGCAAATACAAGAATACTTACTCAAACAAGTTAACTGTTACAGTATTGATGAAATTTAAGGTGAATTACGAAACAGAAATTGCTATGGAGATATAAAGGACGAACAAACGTCATTAAAAATTTAACATTACAAAAGAAAGGATGGTCAACACGTCAGCAAATTGTTCATAAAACAATAAACCTAACTATTACAAAAATAAAGCTCAAGGCTCAGCATGGGCAGAAGGAGACTTGGCGGGAGTAGCTTCTTCATCTTCGGCCGACGTTGGCGATAGTGAATAATCAGCATGAGGGTCAAAAGTTTCTAACTCGGGGTCGTTAAGGTCGACACAGGTAAGCAGATCGTTGTCATAATCTAACAACTTACCACCCTCGACCTCGTGAAGTGGGTGTATCCCCTGAAGTTGTACCCTCGGGTTTAGAAACTCCTCCTGCTTAAGGCAGCTGGAGAACGCCATGTAGGCACAATTAGAAATTAGTTGTCCTTGTTGTCGGACCTCGGGCTTCAGCTTGTTGTTGTTAGACTTCAACGACGCCTTGTCTGCGATCAACTGATCTCGGACCTAGGATAGAAGTTTGTTCTCCCCGCGGAGTGAAGTCACCTCCTCTTGGGCCTTGGAAAAGGCGACTTGAATCTCTTTCTTCTCCTATGAAAGCTTGATATTCTCCAACTTCAATTGCTCAAAGTTTGAGGCTGCGCCCAAAGTTCAGCTTGAGAAGCCTTCAATGAATCCCGCTCTTTGGTAAGAGCCTGAATCTGTTTCTCCGCAGCGGATTTTGTGGCCTGCAACTTCTGCTCTAGGTCGGCGGTGAGGTTGGGCTTCTCCAACTCGTCATGGAAGAAACTCAGCAGAGCTGATTGACGAGTCATCCAGCCCAGAGCCTCAGCGACATTGGCCTGCAAGATAAAAAGAAAAACGTGTTAAACACACAAAGTCGAGAAGTAAGAAGCATATAAATAAAAAAAAGACTAACCAACACCCAACACACCTTCAATACAGGGCGGGGAAGCTCGTTGAAGAACTCCCAATGATTAAAGGAAACAATGGGGGCCTTGAAGCCTTCCTATTGAGAAGAAGACGACAATCCCATACCAGGGGTGGGGCCTGTGAGAATTAAACCAAGCAGGATCAGCGACTTCGTAAGGTCAACGAATTTGCAAATTAATATCGCACAGTCCAAGAAAAAGGAAAAAGGAATGATCACGACATAAACACTACTCAACTAACCTCTCTTTAGTTTCAAGGCCAGGCCAATAGTCTTCGCCTCCTCGTCATCATCCAAGATAGATATCTCGTATTGAGGGGTAGGGTGGACTGTTTCCAACCCTTGGGAAGCAGGGGCTGGAGACGCTTGGCGAGTCTGGAGGACGAGTTTCCTCTTTTTGATGACTTGGGTGTCAGGGTGAGCCCCAGAGGTCGCAGCAGCACCAGCAGTAACAGTAGCGAGACCCTGGGGGACCCTTGGGTACTGAACCCCGTGATCAGTGAGCAGCTCAAGCTCCAAGTTCTGAAGATGGGCCTCCTTGTTCCCCTTCTTGGTCATGGCACCTTTCTTCTTCATCATTTGGGCGTATATAGACATGATGGAACCTGCAGAGATAGAAACGATATCAAGATCAATACGACATATCACATACAGATAATTACAATTATTTTAAGCTCTCCAAATAATAACATCAATAATACAAAAGTAGCAACAAACAATGGAAGGCGAGATTACCCAAGGTATCATCATGACTTATACAATGACTTTTAATGACGACATTTCACTTGATAAGGCCGTGCTTCCTAATGAACTCACGGAGGCCAGTGATGATGGCGTGATCAAAATCCAATAGTGAAGCCTAGTAAATCACAAAGGATTTTGCCTCCCGGAGGTAATGGTCGTATCTCCAGTATAAAGGAAATAAGGGGGAGCCGTCAGGGCCAACCAAAACAGGAAACACTTCTCTCGTATACGACACCTTGAAGTAGGAATCTTCGAAGGGAGAGAAAGAATATTCAAAAAGCTGAAAGAATAGATGATCTTTCCTATGGCAGAAGGAGATGAATCTGAAGTCTGAAAGGTGGTAGGGAGCAAACAAATATAGGAAGAGATTACTGGAGCACTCCCAGCAATTAGCCCAGTAAAAAATATCAAAGGCATGAATAAAACCCCAAGCATTGGGGTGAAGTTGTGAAGGCGCGACCTCAAGTCAGTTGAGGATCTCGACTTGGAAGTCTAAAAATAGGAAGTGGAGACGGATGAAGCGCAAAAAACACTCATAGAACATAAGGAAGTCTGGAGCACCCCTTCGGGGGCAAGATCTGATCCTCTCGTTGGGATCCACAGGTTCAGCTTTGTAGAGGGTGATAGGAGTTGAAGGGACATCCTCTGTTGGCATAGCCCCGGGAAAGTGCATGGCCTCCCTAAACCCAACCTCCGCGACATGAAATTTCAGTGTCGAGGATAACCCAGAAGCAACTTGAAGGATGTCGTTGTTTATCCAGAACATCCTCCTTACTTCTCGTATGCCCTGGAGCCTTTTTGGAACTTAAATTCTGGCGTCTTTCTTAGATGGGCCATACCATTCTTGAATCGTCTGGCACCGACGTTCTAGGGCTTTGCTCTTAGAAGGTCTCTTGGCGGCATCGGCTGGAATGGAAGTCGTGGGCGACTCAGAATCCAACATTGGGGAGTCAGCTGATGTAAGTTCTACAACAGAAATAGGAGGAACATACCAAAGGGTCAGAAGAGCCAAAATCAGAGAAGTTAACAGAACTTGTAGAAGAACTAGAACTTGAAGAATCAGATGAGGTACAGACTATCAAGGGTACATGAAGCCGTAACCTAGACGTTATAGCATTGTCACTACCCTCGGAAGACTCATCATACTCATATTTATAAACCCCATACCTTAAAGGTATAGGGGCAACAGATAACGAAAATGGAGCCCCAGAGAAAGAAACGTTTTGCGAAACTCCAGGAATGTGGTAGCCAAAGGCCTCAAAGAGAGGCTTGTCATGTGACTCTGAAAATGATGAGGGAGAGGGGACGTGGTACCCACTGCCATCACTAATTTCAGGCCTAGAAGGTGAGCCAATGAATTCCCCAACTTCCCTAGAGAGAGATTCTTTTGGGGGAAAATTAGTGGGCCTCTCAGGAGTTGACATGTTGTAAAGAAAAAGAAATTACACAGAGAAAATGAGAAGGGAACGGAAGAAATACCTGAGAAAGTGGAGGAGGAGAAGGTTGAAGATGGCTAGAAAACAGCAAGAAAAGGAAGAAACTCGAGAATACAGAGAAACTGGCTGCAAAATGAGAGAAAATATGCAGGGGAGCTTGGAGGCGAAGAAGTTTTTTTCAAGCAAAGAGAGGATGTATTTATAGACAGAGAAGTGGAATACGAAATGTGAAGAAGTAACGGCCTAAGGAGCATTAAATGCACGCATGCCTGATGTGATGGAGTGATGATGGGCGCGGCCCACAAAGGGTTGTGCCAATCCCACAGAGACACGTGTCAAGATGAAAACTGATGGTAGAATCCAAACGAAAACGACTTAGAAGGGGTACACGTCGCCAGATCATGTTAGGATTAGAAGTCAACAACATGCCTCACGACATACCGCAGACATGGGGGCAACTGTTATGGACCTAACCCGCAAGAGAGGCAGGTGCTATGCCCACGTGGTTGGCTTAAGCCGTAGGCACCATGTCGTGTTCACCACGACATGGGCACCCGACTTAAGGCTTGCGGAGTTCCACCCCCACGTGGGGTCAATTATAGGTTCGTACTTACCGCCACAATTCACGCAGATATGACAGTGGCAGGTTTGACTTTAGTAGCCTAAAGAGCTCTATAAATACCTATAACCTACCTTCATTTGGTATGCTTTTACTGATCACTTGATATCTGAGTTACCCTCACTGTGAGAACTTACTGACTTGACCGTGGGAGTGCTTGTAGGTACCCCCCTCACCGCCAGGTGAGTGGCCGGAATGACCTTCATGGCTGCCATGCTCAGTGCATGACGGATCACATTTCTTCATTTTCTTTCTTTAGTTTCGAGCATTTGACTTTTTACTCCAAAATTTTATTTTACCTTTTTAATAAATAAGGTTTATTTTTTTATTAAAACAATAAAAGCTTTTAAAAGAGTTAAGTTTTCAGGATCGAGTCCTCGATCATAAGGTAAAGTCTTAAAATCATAATAAAAAAATTGTAAAGTAAATAAAAATTCAAGTTTGGAATTTGATTGCTCGTAATGGCTAAAGACATTTTTTAAATATTGTTAAACTACATGAGTGACAAGATCATATAAATTTTATTTTATTTATTTTATTTTGGCAAGGTAGTGTCACCTTATGGTAGTCTTTTTTATGGCATGTTTTCTTGGTGTTTTTATGCTGTTTTTCGTGTATTTTGGTTATTAAACAACCGTGTGGCATGGTGACGTGGCTGTGTGACGTGACAGGGTGTGATACAGTGCTTTTAACGGGATTGTGTGATGGTTTGGCATGACTGTGGTTGTTTGTGGTTCTAGAACCATGTTGTCTTCTAATATTGATTCAAATCATTGAAGCAATTACATTGCCTCTATTATGGAGATCAATTTAAATAATTTTACAAAGATGAGTTTGTGGTTGTTTATGTTGGTTGTGCTTTCACCAAAAGGTGTAACACAACTTGACCAAACAATCCTAAGCTTATGACTATAACGTGTGACACATATGAAGTAATTGTTCATGTGAGTTATTGCTTGCCATCCAAAGATGGGCTTTCAGTTGACAAAAGTAACTATTGCCATTTGATTGTTGTGTGAGAGTACCACTTACAAGCCAACCCGTATGACCACAAGGCATTTGGGATTGGTGGAGTGCTTTAGTATCTTGTTAATCCATAATTTACAATATATCATCATATGTATATATTCTTTATTTATGTTTTTCTTTTAATTTATTCCCATCTTGTAAGTAAGCTAGTTATTAATTCTATGTTCTTTTATGTCTTATAAACTAGGATTAATGCAATTGTTTGGAAATTCAGACTCTGGAAGATATGTTGCGAGCTTGTGTCTTAGAAGAGGGTGGTGACTGGAGAAGATACCTATCGTTGGTAGAATTTGCCTATAATAATATTTTTCATTCAAGCATAGGCATGGCACCCTATGAAGCACTCTACGGGAGGAAGTGCCGGTCACCAGTGTGTCGGTTTGAAACTAAAGAAAAGTTACTATTAGGACCGTACTTAGTGCAAGATACCACATATAGTATTAGGCGTATCAGAGAAAGGTTGAAGAGGGCTCAAGACCGTTAGCAAAGTTATGCAGATCAACAGAGGAAGCCCTTGGAATTTGAAGAAGGAGAGCATGTGTTCAAGTTACACCTTATACCGTCGTTGGGAAAGCGATGAAGACGAAGAAGCTTCAGCCTCGTTTCATTGGTTCTTATTAGATTCTCAGAAGAATAGGACCCGTTGCTTACCAACTATCGGGTAGAACTTGTGAAGATCCTAGACCGAGGGGAGAAAACATTATGGAACAAGGTGATCCCATTAGTAAAGGTTCTTTGGGAGAACATCGACTCATCAGAGATCACTTGGGAAAAGGAGCAAGACATGAGGGACGCATACCCCGAATTGTTTAAGTAATGGAGGTAATATTCTAATTTTGAGGACAAAATTATTTTAAGTGGGGTAGAATTGTAACATCCCAAAAATCCCTAAAGAGACTAAGGACTTAAGGGATTTAGTTACAAATTACAAAGAAAAAGAAGAAGGAGGATCAGTTACAAGTAGAGAGTTCTAAGGAGGGACCAAAAGGACTTGTATATTCGAATATTAACAGCTATATTCAAATATGCATGATACATATTCGAATATGGATGAGTCATATTCGAATATGGATTGTCCATATTCGAATATGAATAGAGATATTCGAATATGGACTTTTTATATTCGAATATGGATGTGTCATATTCGAATATGAGGTATGATATTCAAATATGGAAAGCTGATATTCGAATATGGGAGTGTGGAATTGATTACAAAAGCTTCATATTTGAATATATATTCGAATATGGACCCCTAAGTCTATAAATAGAGGACTTGACCTCCACACTGCACCATATTCTCTCTCTTACACTACACTCTCTCAATCTTCTCTTCAAATACCTCCCTAAACCTCTGTCACAAACCAACCATACTCTACAACTCCTTCACCTTAAGATTCCCTTCTCACAAACTTCTTGTCTAAAGGTTCCAAGGGAGTAGATTTAGACTCGGAGATAGGAAGTGCAGAAGAAGGGAGTTAGAGACTGGGATTGGAGTTGAAGGAGAAAAGCATTCTGGAAGATTCGAGGTAACCCTGAAAACCGCAAATCAGAACACTAAGAACTTTAAGAACATATTGTTAGGGATTTAGAAACAATATGTTTTAGGTTTTTTTGATTTAGAATCATGTGTATGTTTGAGATTTGCATGCTATGTTGAATGATGTTTGTATTGGTTAAACATGCTAGTAGATGATGCATGATTAGGAATTGAATTGGAAATATGAATGATATTGGAGATCATAGAAATGTATGAATAAGATATTCCAGATTGTAATGTGATAAAATGGGGACTTAGACTGTCACATAATATTCGAATACAAGATGATTGTATGAGAATATGAGATTACTGGAATTCTTGTTTGAATGCTATCATATGAAAATGAATGTTTGATGCATGAGAAAATGGAATACCCCATCAACATTGGTGGAGTAAGAGGGTTGAGTTCTGCCGGAAGTAAACCGGATAAGAGGACAAAGCATAAAAAGATGAGAATGTAGGGTTATCCCGAAAGGGGCAGATAAACTGAAGTGTTAGGCTATCCCGAAAATTGGGTAGATAGTCTAATGCAAAGTGGCTATCCCGAAAGGGGTAGATAGTCTCTGGGCATGATGATGATGAGCTCAACTTTGCATTTACTGTCGTGCACCCATGGTGGATTCCCGGTGCACAGGGTTTCCCGGTAAAAGGCGAAAGCAATGAAATGGAAAATGGAATAATTCATGGCATGCATACATACTTAATTTGTCATTGCATACATATTGTGTGTGTTTGTTAGGAATTGGATTTGGGGCAGTTTTCCAGTTAGACTGACTGTAATAGTGTATATATGCTATTTTCAATACCGACGGTTACTTAGTTATATGTCGTACATATAACTGACGGTTACAGTATTGCAGGAGATACGGACTCAGGGGTTTCAGCGCTTGAGAAGACTTTAGCAGCTGTATTTGGATATACTTAGGTAGTCATTAGTTTTGTTGTATGGCTACTTAGCTGGACTAGTACTCCCTCTGGATTGTAAAAAGAACACAAACACTTTTATGTAAATATTTGTGTATATATATATATATATGAGTTGGGTTCAAATGACACCAAGGTGTCAAAGTTCTTAAATGACACCGCGCATAACTTTTTATAAAAAACGAATTTCGCTGATCCAACCAATCAATTGAAAGTTTGTATGACGTAGATCAACTATGCAAAAATTCATACCATATGAAAATGGGTAGGTATGTAATCTAACAAATGAAATTTACTTGTATTTTTAATAATGTATTAGACGTTCAAGCAAAACATTTCGATAATGTATCAAATAATTTTCAAATTGTATGAATTTTTGCATAGTTGATCTACATTATATAAACTTTCAATTGATTGGTTGGATCGGCGAAATTCATTTTTTATAAAAAGTTATGCGCGGTGTCATTTAAGAACTTTGACACATTGGTGTCATTTGAACCTAACTATATATATATATATATATATATATATATATATGGGGAGGGATCAAATAACACCGGTGTAACTTACACCAACTCTTACTCCGGTTAATAACTATTTGTCAAACATTTTTTTCACAAAACCCACCGTAGGATTGAAACTACATATCGTATAGATCATGTCTACAAAATTTCACATCATTCCAAAATTGTTTAGTACTCTATCATAATGCCTGTTAAATTTAACCTTAAATTTATTAATCTTTTAGTCAATAAAGTAGATATCTTACGGTAATAACATTTTATCAATTTCATTATATACTTTTTGTTATGTTGAATTTTCTATTCTTCTCGAAACACGGAAAGCATGGCATGTAAACCTATGTCTTTGAAATGCAACTCCCTTGGTGTCTCTCATATTTTCCTCATAAACCCTATAGATACGAGTTAATGTAAGAGTTTGTTTATTTTATTTTAATTTATTTCATATTCTTTTGTTGCAAAAAAAGAAAAAAATGGGATAAGATAAAATCCATAAATGATAAGAAGTTAAGTGGATATAGATATAGCCGCTTTTATTAGTTAGGTATGTTAAAGTCAGATTGTACGGATAAGAGTTATCCTCCTCCTAAAGAATTGTGATAGTTAATTTAAGATAAATTTCACAATATTTTCTATCTCTATGTTCATGTAAATTATTTAGGGTTTGCCGGAACCTTTCATTCAAGCTTTGGCTTTGTTGAGTGAAATCTTTGAAGCCACTCACATCATGCGGAGACTACCATTGCGTTAAGAGTCAAAAAAAATCTTTTCTTAATCTTGCTTCATTCATTAACTTTTTTATGTCATTCCATTGCGTTAATATGTTATTTCGTTTATGTTTCTAACTAATGATATGTTATTTATTGGACTGAGACTACCATTGAGGCATTGACTAGTGATGTTCATAGAATGAGTTGCATTCATTTCTCATCATCTAATTATCTTGGGGCACTATTTGTGCTCCTATTTTAATATATATTCTCCCTTTGCTGATAAAAAAAGATTCGAGGATACTTAGGAGAGAATATCAAAAGCTTTTTTTTTTTAAATTTATCACAGGCTGAAACAGTAATAAAAAAGATTTGATCAAGATGATTATAAAAGAGAATATATTTTATCCAGATTTGTTCTTCCACACATATTTTCTCGACGTATGCGATGTTGGTTTTTTGTTTCAGTTATGTAGCTTGCTTGTATCAAAACTATGCAACTGATTGTTGGGGAAAAACCTCATGCACATGCAAGCGTTAAGAATTAAAGATGAAAGCACACATACACACACAAGACATAGATAAAACATAGCGGAAGACACACAAGATTTAACGTGGTTTGGCACCTCTTGCCTACGTCCACGGAACCATCTCAACAAGGCATTCACTATCTTAACAAAAATTACAACGATTACAAGTTTTCTAGACAAACAAGTAAAACCCTCCCCGAATAGTGTATCACCCTACAAACCCGAGTCTCCCACTAAAAGTTACAAGGAATGGTATTACTCTCACTCTCACTCTGATATCCCCTCCTCAACAAGAGGTGTATATCTTTTCTTTTCTTCACAAATCTCCTTTATATAGTGGTTGTGGTTGCTTTTTCGATGATGAATTAATTCTTCCCACAATTCTAAGAACCTTCAAATAATCACACCTCTTCAAGATTCATAAATTAATCTCATACATGTATTCTCTCATCCATTGAACAACACTCATTCATTTTCTTATTCATTGATGAACTACACCTTCAATGAATCTAGCAATTTGTCTATTCAATGTATCCACCATTTGAAAATTATAATTGTTTTTCAACACAGTTTGATGCCAAAACTTTTAATTTTTAAAAGAGCGATGGTATTAAGTATGAATTGGTTTGATAACGAATGAAGCACAAAAATACATGGCATATATAATAATATGATTGTTTTTTTATAATGAAAAGGGGTTAAAGCCCAACAATGCAAAGCAAGAAATTTGAATGGGTTTGATAACGAATGAAGCACAAAAATACATGGCACATATAACAACATGATTATTTTTTTATAATGAAAAGGGGTTAAAAGCCCAACAATGCTAAGCAAGAAATTTACACTGGAATCGATCGAGTTTTGAGTAAAAACTCTAATAACAGTGTTAGAGAATATGTAAATATGGTTAGAATATGTAAATATCTTTTGTATATCCCTTGTATTATAGCCTAGGATCTCTGTTGATCTCTCACTTATTTTTACTAATTATGTTATATATTTAGTTTCCTTTATTATAGGTAGGATACTTGTAATGATTGTATATAATCTCCTATTAGCTAATAAAATCAAGAGAAATTATATTCTTTGATGGTATCAGAGCAAATATGAGATTATATACAAGCATTACAAGTATCCTAGCCTATAATAAAGGAAACTAAATATACACTAAAAAATAAGTGAGAGATCAACAGAGATCCTAGGCTATAATACAAGAGATATGCAAAAGATATTTACATATTTTAACCATATTTACATATTCATTAACAAGGAATATGCAAAAGACATTTACATATTCTAACCGTATTCAGATATTCTCTAACAAACATCGATCTGCAAACAATTTAACAAAGTATATACGACTTGGGGAGGAGGATTGAAAAGCTTTAAAATAATCTAGGTGGTGGTTCAAATTGAATTAGGTTTTCCTTGATATTTATATTTATTTTCTCCAAGTTTTTTTTTAAAACAAATTTTAATTCTGTTTTTAAAATGTTAAAATACAAATTAGAAATTATTTCCTATTAATCGTGACATTTTTTTTTAAAAATAAAGACTATAATTATATTTAAATTTGACTAAGATATTAAAAAAATATAGGCAATATATAATATCTTTGTTGGTTCAGATAAGGTAAATTAATTATAAAGGTATTAATGATAATAATATATTTCTTGTGCACCAAAGACATAGACAAATGAATTTGAAGATGCTCTGAGAAATTTGGGCATTTAATCATGTGTCTCTATTCCATGATTGACTTCTTGTTAATATGTGAATCTTATGTGAGTTATGAATTCCATTTTGTTATGGCCCGGGATTGTGATAACCCGGTACCTAGTTGGATGTCATCTGAAGATCACAAGTTATAACCCGCCCGTAGCCAAGGAGATACCAGGCGGGATACACGTTACAATACAGACTCCGGATTGGACCTAGATGACGATGGTCAGACCCACAATGATACATGCTCAACCCTAATATGCTCTTTATAAATATCCATATGAACACTCCATGCACGGTACGTTCTATCCAATTTACTATGAATAACCTAAATCACATACTAACTTGAGCGTTGGAGTCTCGGTAGGTGGCAACACCGCCGTCGAGGAGTCGCGACGCTATATTGGATATCCATCATCACTGGAGATACGCTCGCGGTCATCATCTCAGGTTATCTCTTAGGTACGATCACAACATTGGCGCCGTCTGTGGGGAACATAACAAAAGGTTGTTTTCTCTCTATTTTTGTCAATGGTATATTCCACTCGCAACAGGGATTATAACGATCTGGTACTCCAAGATCTGGGAGATGGCCAGCAGGGCGAGGATTCTAATCAACAGGCAGGGCCACAGCCGCCCTTCAACCTAGAAGCAGAGTTTCTTAAGTTGCAGAAGCTGGTGTAGGCACAGGCAAAGGAGATTGAAACCCTAAAGAAGCAAGAACAGGTTCTGAAGGATAAGGAAAAGATAGTAGAAGAGGGTCCCATCCAGGGAGTTGAGAAACAACTGAATAACCCTGATAATCCGGAGATTGGAAATCTTGATCCACGCAACACGGAGCGATAGTTGGAAATTAGGATAAGCCGGCAAAGAGAAGATGTTGTTCAGCAAGATCTTCGGGCAGCATCTCGAATAGGGGGTGCCAACCCGCCACCTTTACACCATGGGGGCCCACAGGTCGGCCCACAAGAGCACATAGCAGAAAATATTCCAAAGTTTGGCTACATTGACAACCCATTCACGCCTTGGATCATGTCCCATGCATTACCTCATGGTTTCCAGTTCGCGAAGCAGCTAAAAGAGTATGACGGGACGAAGGACCCGACTTTCCATGTGAGTACTTTCGAAAGAGTCATGTATTTCCAAGGGGTCAGTGAAGCTATTGTATGCCGGGCTTTCCGTTTGACTTTATCAGAAGCAGCAAGCCGATGGTTTTCTAATCTCCCGCCACAGTCCATCAACAACTGGAAGACCCTTAAAGATAAGTTTGTTTTGCATTTTTACAATAGTAAAAGACAGTTTAAATCCGAATTTCATTTAGAAATGATTAAACAAATGAAAGACGAATCTCTAAGGGAATACATAACTCGGTTTAATAACGAAGTGTTGGAGGTTAGGACTGTTGAACCTAACTTAGTGTTATATTTCTTTGTCAAAGGATTAAAACCAGGCGCTTTCACCAAAGCTTTAGCTAGCGAGAAGCCAACGTCCATGGACGATTTGCAGGCCAGAGCTGAAAAATGGATTAGAATTGAGAAGTGGGAGAGGGCTCAAGCAGCCCAAGCCGCAAAAAAAGATGACAAAGGGAAGAATCAGCCGAACCCCCAATCTCGAGGAAAGGAGGATAAGGTCCAGGATAAACCGTCGAAAGACCCCTGAGGAATGTTCAATACTTACACCCCGCTGACTGTATCACCAGCGACAGTGTACAAGGAGGTGATGAATTCGGAGATAAGGGATAGACCTCCACCTCTCAGAAATCCAGGGTGGTTTCAGAACCGCTATTGTCATTATCACTGAGAAAAGGGTCACTCAACGAACGAGTGCGTCCAACTTCGGGATGCCATCGAAAAGTTGATTCGTCAACGGAGGCTGAGAAATTATACTCAAGATTCCAATGACAGAAGAGACCATAGGCAAAGCCCCAATCCCCGAGAGCGACGACTGAGATCACCGCAAGCCAACAAGCACCTAGGACCTGAAGCCTGAAATAGATCTCGGAGCCCTAGGCGTAATCAGGGATCCCCGCAAAGAGGAGTAATCCAGGTCATAGCGGGGGGAACAAGCTGGAAGGGTTTGGAAGATAGAAAAAGAACCCGTGATGCCAGGGACTCATGCTCACAGGTGGCCCAGGTAAATAACCCATTACTATCTTTTTCTTATTCTGATCTGCCACAGAAACAGGTCAGAGATAACGAGCCATTGGTGATTGCCGCAAGCATGGAGGGATTTGAAGTTCACCGGATTTTCGTAGATTAGGGAAGTTGGGCGGATATCATGCTCTGGAGCCTGTTTGACAAGTTAGGCCTAGGCTCCAAGACTTAATCCCCCACAAAGGCAGTCTGGTCGGCTTCACAGGAGACACTATAATGCCGAAGGGATATGTTGATTTGAAAGTCCTTTTTGGGAAAAAGCCAGGCACCAAGGCAGTAATGACCAGATTCAGCGTGGTGAATTGCCCATCGGCTTATAAAGCCATATTGGGACGCCCAACTTTGAACCACTTGGGCGCCATCGTCTCAACTATACATTTGGCTATGAAGTTTCACGGGGAAGATGGTTCCGTTATCACAGTAAGGGGAAAAGGTAGTGATGCCAGGCGATGTTATCAGGAGAGCCTTAAAATCACGAAGACGCCAGTTGAACCCGCTGAAATTCATGAGGGTAAGGGTAAGAACAAAATGGAGCGCCGAGACTTTCCACAAGAGGCGGGGATAATGATGAACAACCTAGATCCCCGTGCAGATTCTGAAGAGCAGAGGCCTCAACCAGAGGGACATCAGATTCTGGTCCAGATTGGGCATAAAGAAGACCAAACCGTGAAGGTAGGAGCAAATTTTCCCCCAGTCATCAAAGGGCGACTTATTGAGCTCCTCAAAAGAAACAAAGGCTTATTTGCTTGGGTCTTGTCCGAAATGCCGGGAGTAAAACTGGATTTAGCATGTCATCGTCTGTCCATTAAACCGGGATGCACACCAGTAGCCTAGAAAAAACGAAGAATGGGGCCTGAGAGAACAGAAGCCATCGAGAAACAGGTGAAGGAGCTCCTAGATGCCGGGTTTATCCGCGAGATCTGCTACACGAAATGGCTCTCAAATGTAGTAATGGTAAAAAAGGACAATGGGAAGTGGCGAATGTGTACAGATTACACCGACCTGAACAAAGCTTGTCCAAAATATCCCTTCCCGCTCCCATGCATTGACAATTTAGTAGACAACTCGGCGGGATACAAATATCTCTCTTTCATGGATGCATACTCGGGATACAACCAGATACCCATGCATCCCGATGATCATGAGAAAACCGCCTTCATTACTGACATGGGAGTATATTGTCATAACATGATGCCGTTCGGTCTGAAGAATGCCGGCGCGACTTACCTAAGAATGATGAGCAAAGTCTTTGCAGGACAAATTTGCCGGATCTTGGAAGTCTACATTGACGATATGATAGTCAAAACTCCGGAACATGAAGACCCGGTGGCGGATCTGGAGGAGACCTTCGGTCAAATACGCAAGTATGATCTCAGATTGAATCCGAATAAATGTACTTTTGGTGTAGAAGCTGGTAAATTTTTGGGATTTATGTTAACTAGCCAGGAGATCAAGATCAACCCAGACAAGTGTGGTGCTGTTCTAAAAATGCAGAGTCCCAGAACTATAAAAGAAGTCCAGCAACTGACGGGAAGGATAGCAACCCTAACCTGTTTCCTGCCGGCTTCAGCCAAGAGATGCTTGCCTTTCTTCAAGATGCTTCGTAGCAAGAAGAATTTTGAGTGGAATGCAGAATGTGAGCAAGCCTTCCAAGAGCTGAAGGGGATCTTAGCATCACCCCAGTTTTATCAAGACCAGATCCCGGCCAAATCTTGTATGTATACTTGGCGGTGTCTGATGAAGCGGTAAGTGCTGCCCTAATCAAGGAGGAATCCCAGACCCAGAGTCCGGTATATTTTGTCTCCAATGCTTTGCAGGGATCAGAGTTAAATTATCAAAGGCTGGAGAAGGTTGCTTATTCTCTGTTAATGGCGTCAAGACGCTTGCGTCCATATTTCCAATGTCATCCATCACTGTTCGCACCAACCAACCGATCAAGCAAGTCTTGAAAAAACCTGATCTCGTCGGAAGAATGATGGCCTGGGCAGTTGAGCTTTCACAGTATGATATATCTTATGAGCCAAGGCAAGCGATAAAAGCACAGGTCTTAGCACAATTTATAGCAGAAATGACACATCCTGGGGACCAAAACCAGGGATCATAAATTTAATCAATTTCAAGCAAGACAACTAGTCAACCTTAAATGAAACAACACAACTTTTCATGAAACAACACAACTCTTCACGTTTTGTAAATTTTTCTCACTATATATTTCACACGGTTTGATCTGTGTCGTGATCACTTGTGCATATATACTGAAATCTTTCAACCTTTGGTTTTGCTAACTAAGTGACGAGTAACTTAGTTGACTTAGTTAGCAAAACCAAAGTTATAGCTAGAGATCATAATACAAGTTATACGAGTATGACGAGAAGAAGTATTTTCTTTTTATTTTAAACCTATCGTTATTTATTTATTACACTCTAATTTTCTCCTAAGTATGATTTGTAGCATTGCAGTTGTTAGGTTGTTTCTCTTTAATATAATATCGCTATTTTGAAAAGAAAAAGAAAAAAACAAACTGGTCGATGAAGGAGGAACGCCTGCATTAATTAGGTTTTTGTGAATCATTTTATCTTATTTTTTTGTTTTTTAGGATTATTAATGATTCAAACAAATAAAATACTAAACTACACTTCTTTTCTATAATTTTTTCAATCGATGGTCCAAGTTTAATGTACGTTAAAGGTTAGGGTTTAATTTAGGGCAGCGATGAGTTAACAAACATTTGACAGAAGGAGCTACTACCTAATTGTCTGATTGGTTCAAAAGGAGGGAAGGGATTTTCATTGAGGGGAGGGGAGAGAAGAGAAAATAAAAAAAAATTGTAGTGTGATTGGTTCAAATAAAAAAAATGGAGGGAAAAATAGGGAAAATAATGTTTTTGTGTTTGGTTGGACGGGGTGGAAAGAGATTTTAAGTGTTAAAAGCCCCTCCCCTCCAAATCCGGAAAAGAAAATGGATCAAAATCACTCTCCTCCCCTCCAATTCTCTCAAACCAATCGTAGTGTAAAGGTCTATAATAGTAAAGGTCTATCAGTTAATATTTTAAAGAAAATAGTTTTTTTTTAATTTCCTCCAAATTTATATGTAAATTTGGAAAGTGCTTTTACACTTTTTGAATTGAAAACAAACCAGACTCCAAAAATGTGGAATTTAAGGTCGGTTTGTTTTAAATTTTATTTTGGTCAAAATATGACCAAAGCTAAAATTATTTATTTCAATTGGATCATTGTGATTTTTGTGCATCAATAATCTCAACCATTAATTTTTAATTCTATTTATGTATTTTTCACTTCTCTTTTTAATAAATATATGTTATTTTACAGGTGGAAAACGAGCTCGTGTCCAGAAAGCTACCATGGAATACGACCAAGATGATACTAATGATGTCCTTAATAATAATGATAGTAATAACGATAGTGATAACACTGATGATATGCCATGTGAATTTAGTCCTTTAAAGATGACGCTATTGTCTCATCTTTGTGACTTGGAGCATAGAAAGTATTGTTGTTTTCCTTTTTGAAGTTATTAATTTTCTATTTAATTATTTGGTTAAATTGTTTCTAATATTTGTTTTTTTTCATTTATTTATTACAGGCCTATTAGAGAGAATGCACTATCCTCAATTATTTGGATTTTGAACTCCAGAACTGAGGATCATAGCTTGGAACAACAGTAAGGCCATATGTTATACTAATAAAGTTCTTAAGCTATTTATTAATTGATATTGAGATTTTTTACATATCACACATACATAATTTGATGCGAGATTTATTTATTTATTTGCAGTTTTTCTACTTTTTTATATCATATTTTGGGTTCGATCAAAAGTGATTCTACCAAGGAGAAGCGTCTAGCTGCTCAAGTTCTAGGTTTGTCCAAACTTGTTTTGTTTTGTTTTCTTTTCCTATATAAAGTAAAACTTTTACCCTTAGTTTTTATTTTTATATTTTTAGCATACACATATATTTGAAATTTTAGCTAAATTAAGTTTTTCAATGATATATGCAAATCAAATGTAGGGCTGATGGAAATGACGTTTTGTGGTACTGATGATGCACAAGAGCTGTATAAAGAATCGGTCCCTACATTGACAGAAGTACTTAATTCAAAGGTACCATTTATTTTAATTTATGTTAATTAGTTTGATTTAAGTGGTTTGGAAAGTGATGAGAAAGAGAATGTTTAATTATTTGATGCAGGGATGAAGCATTGGGACTTAGTTATCCTGTTGCAGGCGATGGTTACTTTCTTTTGTGCCAATAATTCAGTAGAGAAGCAACCAACGATGCAAATATTTTGGGAGATTGTTCTTCCTAAATCCAACTAGACATTAGATAAAAAGCACGTGCCACCTGTCATTATAGCAACAACAATTTTTGCTTGATAATTCCTCATCACAACAGTTGCTGGATGGGAACTTACTTACAACCATTAGCAAGGGTATTTATTTATATATACATCAATTTTCTTCTAATAGTCTTTTGATTAATATTAATTAACTAACTTTAATTGTTTATTATGGATATGATATTGCAGGGCAATTTATCATTTGTTGAAGATGTTAGAATCGGATGATGATTCTGTTTGTGTTGCAGCTGGTGAAGCATTGGCTGTTATATTTGATCGTGATAATATAGACAAATTCACTGATGAAGTTATTGAGAATCTTAATACTAATAATTCAACTCCAATAACATATTCAGAAAAGAAGAAACTTATTAAAGAGACTGTGTTCTAAAGAAAATAGAGAAAGTTTCAGAAGCAAGGAGTGATGGAACTACTCTACAACAAATGTTTTGTAATGCTGCTAAAGCTAATTGGAATGTCTTCAAGTATTTCAAAGAGGGTCCATATCCACGAACTTTTCAAAGAAACAAAGGACATAAATTAGAACTTTCTTCATGATCCTAAGTCATTCAGGTAAAAAATTTGGGTAAAAATACAAATTGATCCTCGAGATTGTAGGGGTGGATAATTTAGTTATGAGCTTTTTGAAATTTTTTGTTAATCTTCCGCATTGTAAAGCGATTATCACTTCTGTCCTATTTAGTACAAAACATTGGTAAAAAGTTTCAAAATGATAGTGAGAAAATAAAATTAAAAAGGACTGATGTGACTATCTTTTTACAAAGCCAGACAATAACAAATAAATTCTTAAAATCTCAAGGATTAAATTGTGCGATCCATGCTCTCTAGAAAACCGATTTGAGGGTGAATTGGTTGATTTAATCATTCTAAATATTAGTGTTCATGTTCTTTTAATCCTATTATGCATATATTTTACATCATTTTTCACCCCTGGCAATTGAATTTCTTGAAGAATTTTGTTGAAGTATTTTCAAAACATATGCTGGTTAGATCTTATTCATGTATCTTCTTGAAAAGGTTAATCAATTAAAATGGTCCATTTCTAATGTTTGAATTATTTTTCATTGTTAAAATAGGTAAATGAACTCTTACATGATTTATTTGAGTTTAAGCCAAGCTCCAAAGTTCTAGTTAGTTTGCTAATTAATTCATTAAGTGTGATTTTTGACAGGTAGAATATATGTATACTTACTTAAACAACTAGATCCTAAATTATTGACAAGAAAACAGAGGAAGGAAGAAAAACAATTGGTACGTAATAATTTATTTTCTACATGAAGTTCAGTTTTTATTTATTTATTTAGTTTTTTTGTGGGTGAATTTATTTTTTTTCTTGCATGTATATATTACATTGGTGTTCACTTTGTTATTTAATGTTTTCCAGAGACAATCAATTATCAGCAAATCAAAGCAGAAAGTGTTAAATAAAATGCGAACGTTTGCAGAGGTAGTCTTTTATTTTTCCCTAATTATCATTTTGATCTATGTGATGTGAGGCATGTACAATTAACTAATTTATATGCACATAATTTTCTTATCATAGGAGAGGAAGGGCAACATGTACCCAATTGAATCAGAGGTGTGAAGTGTGGCATCCTAGTTGGTAATTCATTTTGTTATATTTTTAAGTAAACGCTCAATTCTGTAAGCTCAACCTTTCAGTTTTTAAATTTTGTTCATTTTTTAATTTTACAGCATATTTATTAACAAATAAAATAATGAGAGGAAAAGGATATTGTTGAGAATTCAAAAGTTATTTTACGAAAATAATATATGTAATTTAATTTACTCTTAAATAAACAAATAAATAGGAATGATATAAATATGTAATAAAGTTACATATATAGTTTTAAATATGTAAATCATAATTTAAATTAGGATTAAATATGTTTTTGGTCCCTAAACTTTAGTGGGAATTCATTTTTAGGTACTAAACTTTTTAAAGTTTGTTTTTAGTCTCTAAACTTTAATAAAAAAATGAATTTTCCGTCCTTCTTTTAACTTTCATCAGATTCCGTCAAGTACACGTCATCGTTGTCCATTTTCAAATTTTCTTAATTAGATAAAATTTGAAAATTAAAAAACATTGGTTCACCTTGAAGGGACTCAATCAGGAACAAGGCAACTGAAGAAGCACAAATGGTTCATCAACATCTATTGAAACCAAAGCCGAAACCGAAAATAAAATCCCTAATCTCGCACAATCCCCAAATCGTAAGAGAAGGAACAAATGAAACAGTGGTTCAAAGGAAAGAAAGAGAGGTGTTGGGTTTGAAAAGAGAGATCGAAGATGGCTGTTTTTAGGATTTTTTTTTTCTGTTTATATTTTTCTTTTAAATTACTAAAATAATCCAACACGTGGCTTAACGAGAACCTGACACGTGGAAACCGTTTGCCACATCATGACCAGACTTGACGGAACTTAACGGAAGGACCAAAACCGGACATGGACTAAAAACATACTTTTTAAAGTTTAAGAACTAAAAACAAATTTTCGCTAAAGTTTAGGGACGAAATACATATTTAACCCTTTAAATTAATATTTTAGAACACTGGAAATGTAACATTGTAATTGTTATAATTTAAAATGTTAACGTGTATATTTGGTTAGTCGTTTGTTACCATTCAAAAGGCCCTTCCCGTTTGTAATTTTCTAAAGCATCAAAAAGCGAAATGGAAAGTAGTAGCGCAAGATTTAGGCTATGTTTGTATTTGCGTTCAAATACAAGACAACGTGAAAGTCGTATTCTTTTGCTTTGACATTATGTGTCTAGGAATCTGAAATTTAAGATTCAAATGCACCTCAATGCAAATGCAACAAGAAACAAATATACTATTAAGATTTTGGAATTAGGTATGCAACTTGACTAAAAGAAAGAAAAATAAAAAATAAATACTTTTAAATAAGTTTAAGAGAAATTTTAATTAATATTTACTGATATAATAAAATTAAAATTATAAAATTAGGAAATTGAATATAAAAATTAAGAGTATATAAGTACGAATGTGAAATACAAAAAAATTAGAGTATTATTTGTAAATCTTATAAATTTTGAAGGTGCACACGTCAATTACATCAACGCATAAGTCAGAAAGCACAGGAAACACGTGTTTTGATGGTAATCTTCACATTGGAAGTGATTACTAATTGTTCATATTAATTACAAATGTTCATATACATTTTGAAGAAGTATCAATGGGATTTCTTTTAAAAAGGCCTAGAAACCTCAAGGGGGTTATTACAATTTACCCTTTTTTAAAAGGAAACGAAAAAAGAGGAAAACCAAAACCCTCACACACACACTCTGATGCTCACATAAAGCCCTCCTCCCTTGATCTTTTTCTTCCTTACTGGCAGCACTTCTTTCCCTTCTCCAACGTTTTCATTTTTTTTTTCATTCGGCTCTGTTTGGTAACACTAGCTTATAGCTTATAACTTAACTTAATGCACATAATTGAATAGAGGTGTTTGGTAAAATTAACTTATTAGGTAGCTTATATTTGTAAACTTGACTTAAAAGGAAAAGTAAAAGCTAATTTTCATAAGCTATAAGCTACTTTAAGCTAGCTTATAAAAGCTAACTGCTATAAGTTTGTTGTCAAGAAACACATCCACTTATACCAGTGCCCCTGTTCTTTTCTTTTTTGATTCCCCTTTTCTCATCTCGATCTCTTCTTTCATCAATTTCACTTGATTTTTGTTTTTCACTTTAGGAATTCTTGTATTCATTTTTAGTAGAATGCTAGGGAGGCTTGTTGGATTTGAACATGAGAGTTGATTTTGTGAGCATTTTTTTTTTTATTTTATCATTGAATATTTAATAATTAGATTATTTTCAATTTGTAGCCTCCATTAGAATTTAAATATGTTTATGATGTTAGTTTGTATCTTTAATTTTGTTAATCTTTGTGTTTGTGTTAACGTTAATTTTATTGTAATCTTTGCGATAACGCCGAACCAAACAAGTCATAAGGCAACGTAATATATAGGAATTCCAATATTTAAAACATATTTTCTTTAAAGAAAAAAAGTGAATTTTAAGATACACAAAAAGTTAATTGTATTACTCTGTGTATACCTTTTTTTTCAGTTTGATATTTTTTAAGTTTTTTAACAAGTTATAATAAGTTAAAGTTTTCCTATAAAATTATCTAACTTATTACAACCGATTAAAATACAAAGAAGCAAAGGAGATATACATGTCTACAATAAGAAGTTTTCAGTATTTGAGTAGAGGTGTGAAGGTGACGATGGCGGTGGCAAGATGCGGCGGTTGACATCATGGCATCGGGTGGCTGAACGATAGTGAGTGGAGTTGCGGCGAGGCTCAGGTTCCAAATAAACATGAGTGGAATTGCATTTTGAATATGATGCACAATTTTTTTTATCGGCAAAAAACAATATATTAATTATAAAGAGCAGCAAAGGTGCAGTAGTACAACAAAATAATAATAAATAACAACAAACACACCTTACTTACACTAAAGGGAGAACCAGCAACAAAAAATAAAACTAACAGCCTCCTAAAACAAATGACTAAGTAAATAAAACTAAACGAAAGGAGCAGAAAAATACCAAGATCCGAAGAAAGCAAATTTACGCTGAACCTTCAACAAATAATCCTCAGAAAATTTTCCTTAGCTTCATAAAAACATATCCGGACGTTAACCCTACCAGAACCTTATCAAATTAACAACCTGATGTCCATTAAGACCAGTACAACTGGCAAAGACATGTGTGTGAGTGTGTGGTACATGGTTCAATATCTTGTGTCTTTAAATTTCCTTGTAAATGAAGAAAAAAAATAAAAAATTAACAATCAGCTAATCCTTCAATTATGCATTTCTGATGCAACGCCAAGGATTCTGAAATGAGGCAGATAAAGATGCAGAGAATTCAACACAATATGCCTTTATCTAGTTCCACGATCTAATGTGAATAGTCTCAAAAATTCTCTCCCAAGAAACTATTTTATTTTTAAATACCAAACAATTTCTCCACCACCAAATATTCCAAACCACACTGCATCAAATTGCGTACCACAATTTACTATTCTTCTTTGAATCCCAAATATGGCCATGTTATAAAAAATGATTTTTTTTTTAAACTGTATCAAATTCCCATGACTTGCCGTTTGTGTCGCACTATTTTGTTTTTCGTTATTTTGTGTGGCATTATTTTTGAAACGCCAAGAACAACGCTGCTATATATATATAGCGTGAATGACTGGCCATATATATATATGTATATATTTGCTTTTGTTAAACGTTATTGAAGCTTTTAATTGAAATTTTTGGAACTATCATTCGGTGTTGGATATATCTATAGTATTACTTGAAATTTTTTAATTGAAATTTAAATTGAAGCCCCCGACTCTACTAACACTTTCTCCCTCATTCCAGTAACACTTTCTACCTCACTCGCAAACACTCTTCTTGAGTTCTTCTTCACTCCACAAATGCTTCTGGTGGCGTCACCGTTGAGAGATTGTACGCCGCCACCGTCTGCTCTCACTCCCTCCGCTTGTTGTCGCCGATAGCACCAGGTAACACTTCTCTTCCTCTAAACACGATTTGGGGTTCACTACAAGAATGTCACTGTTTTGCCACGGATATATCCGTGGTAAAATTTCCAAACCCGTGGCAAAATTCATGTTTGCCACGGTTTAGCCACGGACGTCGAGTCGTGGCAAAAATGGGCATGGTAAATTTTTGACACGGATATTACCGTGGCAAATTTGCCACTGACAATACCGTGGCAAAATTTGCCACAGAAATGACCGTGGCAAATTTGCTACGGTATTGTCAGTGGCAAATTTGCCACGGTCAAGTATTGTCAGTGACAAATTTGCCACGGAAATGACCGTGGCAAATTTGTGACGGAAATGACCGTGGCAAATTTGCCACAGATATTACCGTGGCAAATTTGTCATTTTCGTTCTCTTATTTTTAGCTTTGCCACGGAATAGGTCGTGGCAAACTATATATTTATTTATTAATTCCTTATTCTAATTAATATACTTTGCCCTCCTCGTCTCTGCCTTAAGCTCCTTCCTTTTTGCGGAACAACTTCACTTGGACAGGTAATGTATTAATTACTACTAGTTATTTCTAATTTTTTATTTCCATTTTTTCTGAATTTGTGCACTTATTCATCTATTCGTCAGTATCATAATAATCAAATTTACAAACCAATATAGCTTCTATTGACCATATAAATTAATTAATTTTCTTCCTTCTAATTACTTGAACTACCTAGCCTTCAATCTCTCATTAATATTATTTTTACTGAGCAGCCTGAAGAAGAAGAAGAAAAAGAAGCAAACACATACCATTTCTCTCAAAATCAGAATGGATTGTGAAGGATGTTCCATCAAGGTGTGGATTTCGTCAATTTGAACTGGATTAGGGAGAGAGAATCGCTCTTTTGTAGTTAATTTGAGAGAGGTTTTGATGAGGAATCGAGTGAGAGAGAGGCGTGACGGAGCGTTCGCCGGAGATGTTGGAGGTGTGGTGGTGGAGCTTCGTCGGAGTTGCTGGAGGTGTGGTGGTAGAGCTTTGCCGGAGTCTTGGAAGCACAACGCTAGATCGGAGAAGGGGAAGAATGAGATATGCTGATGATAGGAGAGGATGATGAGCTATATAACTATTTTTTAGCCACGGCATATGCCGTGGAAAAATGTTTGGTTATTAAAAAAAAAACGCGGGCTTCTAAAAGTATCCACGGTCTTGGCCGTGGCAAATTTAGCCACGGTCCAAGCCGTGGAAAAATTTTAAATAAATACAAAAATAATAAATAAATTAAATTTACTGTAAAGTTAGCCACGGTCTTAGCCGTGGCAAAGTTAGCCACGGTCTTAGCCGTGACAAAGTTTAAATTAAATAAAAATAATAATAATTGCTGCTCCAGATTATCCACGGTCTTGGCCGAGGCAAGTTTTGAAATAAATTAAAAAACAAAAAATAAATTATATTTTTGGTAGGATTAGCCACGGTCATGGCCGTGGCAAATTTAGCCACGGTCCGTGCCGTGGAAATTTTTTAATTAAATACAAAAATAATAAATATATGAAAATTTTCTATAGAGTTAGCCACGGTCTTAGCCGTGGCAAATTTAGCCACGGTCTAAGCCGTGGCAAAGTTTAAATTAAACAAAAAAAATAAAAAAAAATAATAAATGCTATCCACGGTCTTAGCCGTGGCAACTTTGCCACGGAACAAGCCGTGACAAGTTTTTAAATAAATAAAAAAACAAAAAATAAATTATATTTGCTGCAGGATTAGCCACGGTCATGGACGTGGCAAATTTAGCCACGGTCCAAGCCGTGGCAAAGTTATAATTAAATAAAACAAAAAAATTGCTACTCAAATTTATCCACGGTCTTGACGAGGCAACTTTGACACGGTTCAAGCCATGGAAAATAATTTTCAGAATATAAAATTTAAATGCAAAATCCATTTATAACTTGAGTTAGCCACGGTCTTAGCTGTGGCAAATTTTGCAATGGTCTAAGCCGTGGTAAATGCGTTTTTTACCGTAGCTATTTTGTCACGGCCTCGGGCCGTGGCAAATTTTTAGTGGCAAATTTGTTGTTTTGTTGTAGTGGTTAGGTTTTGATTGATTTGGGATTTGGGATTAGGTTCTGAAATTCATTTCTCTCATGTGTGCTTTCATCTTACTTTGCATCGCAATCCACCCCAGCCCTCATGTGGGCTTTCATCTTCTCAACAATGGAGGCTTGTGCTTCGATAGTGGTTTCTGGACCTGTTCTCAAGGAATCTAGCTTTTCTTCTCTCTGAAATAGAGTCTTTGCAATTCATCTCTATTTGATATAGAAGGAAGCTATCTGCAAATTATCACAAAATATGAGAGTTATTTGAAGGTTTTATTCGCAATTATTAGGAATAAGCTAATTTTGTTAAGTAGTCCTTTTATTAGAAAATTAGTTATCGATATAAATAGGCTAATTATCAATGTAATCTTTGTCCAATTTGTCAGAATTAATCTTCTCTATGTGATCTGTAACATGTTCTAAATGGAGATTGCTGCAAATTTGCAGAAAACCATACATGAATCTGTTGCTCAATCTTTTCAGAACTTCACCAAGAATCTTGATCTTGGTTCTCCAATGTAATCGGTTAATGAGTTTTTCCGTGGAGAAAAATCAACCTCCACTCATTACGCTTGTGGTACGCGGTTAGCTCGCATTGACTTTCAAAGATTCAACGGAAAAAACGTGAATCAATGGATTTACTAATGCGATAACTATTTCCTAATTGATAATACACCGGAGGATGTCAAGGTGAGGCTTGCGATCGTGCATCTGGAGGGCAATGCGCTACAGTGGCACACTGCCTTTTCGCGATCTCTATCTCCAGATTCCTTACCTTCTTGGAGGGAATATGTGGCGATAGTATCTGAAAGATTTGAAGCTGTGTATTAAGATCCCAAGGCAGATTTGATGAGCTTGAGACAAAAAAAAAAATCTGTGTCTGAGTATCATGAAGAATTTGACACCATCATCTCAAGATTAAATCTGTCTAAAGAATATACCTTAAGTTGTTTCTTGGGAGGATTGAACCAAGACATCCAAATGATGGTTAGGATGTTCCAACGTGAACCAGTAAGAAGAGCCTTCTCCTCGGCAAAAATGTATGAAGCTGCTGGTTCTCAAACTTCTTCGGTACCCTGGGTGGCCAAGCTCTCAAAATCCACTACTTCCACCAAGCCTCTTCCTGTGTGAGTACTGATACCGTGGCTGCAGTACCCTCTACTAAAGGCAGGTCTTATAAAAATCTAACCCCTGCTTACATGGCAGATAGAAGAGCTAAGGGCCTATGCTATTTGTGTGATGAGCAATATACACCTGTTCATAGCAACACACACACACAAATGCAGATACATGTAATGGAAACTGATGATACGAATGACAGTAATGCAGATGCAGAGGAGGATACTAATGTGGATCAACAGAAAATGGAAGAACCACAAATCTCAGTACATGCTTTAACAGGAGTTTCCAGTTTTTGGACGATGAAAGTTACGGATTATCATCAGAAACGTCTTTTACACATTCTCATAGACAGTGGCAGTACTTACAATTTCTTGGACATTGACCTTTCCAAGAAAAGGGGTTGCAGAATTGTCTCAATGGATCCTATCAATGTGGTGGTAGCTGATGGCACAAGATTAAAGATCACAGCAGTTGTGAAAAATTTTAAATGGTGTATCCAACAGACAATTTTTACTTCTGATATAATGTTAATTCCACTTGGCTGTTGTGATTTATTTCTTGGCATTGAATGGCTAGTGACACTTGGTGATATAACATGGAATTTCGATAAACTAAGTATGCAGTTTTATGTGCAGGGTAGGAAACATATCTTGCGAGGAGCTACTTCACAAAATCTTAAGACAATAAAAAGGCAGCAACAGGGAGGGATTTTATCTGATGGAGTTCACCTATCTATGATGCAACTTTGTGATCAAGATGGTGCTCTATTACAAGTTTTAACCACTCATGGACATCTATCTTCTTCAGAAGCTGCTGTGGAGGAACTGCTGCAAGAGTATGTTGACTTATTGAAGGAACCTACTCAATTGCCCCCATCAAGACTTGCACATGATCATCGAATTCCTGGTTGGAACAGATCCCATTAATAAGAAACCATATAGATATGCCAAACATCACAAGGATGTCATAGACAACTTGATCAAGGAATATCTGAAATCTAGAATCATTCAAGCCAGCAACAGCCCCTATGCAAGTCCTGTGGTTTTGGTGGGCAAAAAGGATGGATCTTGGCAACTGTGTAGATTACAAAGACTTAAACAAGTTCACAGTAAAGGATAAGTTTTCTATTCTGTTAGTTGATGACTTGCTTGATGAATTGTGTGGATCTTGTGTTTTCTCAAAAATAGACTTAAGATCTGGTTATAATCTTCTTTGCGATAACGCCGAACCAAACAAGTCATAAGGCAACGTAATATATAGGAATTCCAATATTCAAAACATATTTTCTTTAAAGAAAAAAAGTGAATTTTAAGATACACAAAAAGTTAATTGTATTACCCTGTGTATACCTTTTGTTTTTTTTTTTTTCAGTTTGATATTTTTTTATGTTTTTTAACAAGTTATAATAAGTTAAAGTTTTTCCTATAAAATTATCTAACTTATTACGACCAGTTAAAATACAAAGAAGCAAAGGAGATATACATGTCTACAATAAGAAAAATCTATTATTATATCAAAGGTTTTCAGTATTTGAGTGGAGGTGTGAAGGCGACGATGGCGGTGGCATGATGCAGCGGTTGACATCATGGCGTTGGGCGGCTGAACGATAGTGAGTGGAGTTGCGGCGAGGCTATGGTTCCAAATAAACATGAGAGGCAGCACTGTGATGGTTCTCGACAGCAGAGGTGATGGTGGAGATCTTTGATTCTGCCATTTTTATTATGCATGGACCTATTATTTTTATGAAATGCATGAATTGCATTTTGAATATGATGCAATATTTTTTTTATCGGCAAAAAACAATATATTAATTATAAAGAGCACCGGAGGTGCAATAGTACAACGGAATAAAAACAAATTACAACAAACATACCTTAAGTACACTTAAGCGAGAACCAGCAACAAAAAATAAAACTAACAGCCTCCTAAAACAAATGACTAAGTAGATAAGACTAAACGAAAGGAGCAGAAAAATACAAAGATCCAAAGAAAGCAAATTTACGCTGAACCTCCAACAAATAATCCTTATAAAATTGTCCTTAGCTTCATAAAAACATATCCAGATGTTAACCCCACCAGAACCTTATTAAGATAACAACCTGATGTCCATTAAGACCAGTACAACTGGCAAAGACATGTGTGTGAGTGTGTGGTACATGGTTCAATCTCTTGTGTCGTTAAATTTCCTTGTAAATCAAGAAAAAAAATAAAAAATTAACAACCAGCTAATCCTTCAATTACGCATTTCTGATGCAACGCCAAAGATTCTGAAACGAGGCAGATAAAGATGCAGAGAACCCAGCACAATATGCCTTTATCTAATTCCAAGATCTAATCTGAATAGTCTCAAAAATTATCTCCCAAAAAACTAATTTATTTTTAAATACCAAACAATTTAACCACCACCAAATATTCCAAACCACGCTGCACCAAATTGCGTACCACAATTTACTATTCTTCTTTGAATCCCAAATATGGCCATGCTCTAAAAAATGATTTTTTTTTTTTAAACTGTCTCAATTTCCGATGACTTGCAGTTTGTGTCGCATTATTTTGTTTTTCCTTATTTAGTGTGGCATTATTTTTGAAACGCCAAGAACATATATATATATATATATATATATATATATATATATATATTTGCTTTTGTGAAATGTTATTGAAGCTTTTAATTGAAATTTAAATTGAAGCCACAACTCGAGTAACACTTTCTCCCTCATTCTAGTAACACTTTTTACCTCACTAGCAAACACTCTTCTTCACTTCTTCTTCACTCCACAAACGCTTCTCGCTACGTCACCGCTAAGAGATTGCACCGCCGCCACCGTCTGCTCTCACTCCCTCTGCTGGTTGTCGCCGATAGCACAGGTAACACTTCTCTTTCTCTAAACGCGATTTGGGGTTAGGTTTTGATTGATTTGGGATTTGGAATTATGTTCTGAAATTCATTTCTCTCACGTCTGCTTTCATCTTACTTTGCATCGCAATCCACCCCAGCCCTCAGGTGGGCTTCCATCTTCTCAACAATGGAGGCTTGTGCTTCGTTAGTGGTTTCTGGACCTGTTCTCAAGGAATCTAGCTTTTCTTCTCTCTAAAATAGAGTTTTTGCAATTCATCTCTATTTGATACAGAAGGAAGCTATCAGCAAATTATCCCAAAATATTATAGTTATTTGAAGGTTTTATTAGCAACTATTAGGAATAAGCTAATTTTGCTAAGTAGTCCTTTTATTAGAAAATTAGTTATTGGTATAAATAGGCCAATTATCAATGTAATCTTTGCCCAATTTGTCAGAATTAATCTTCTCTGTATTCTATAACATGTTCTAAATGGAGATTGATGCAAATTTGCACAAAACCATACATGAATCTGTTGCTCATTCTTTTCAAAACTTCACCAAGAATTGTGATCTTAGTTCTCCAATGTAATCGGTTAATGAGTCTTTCGGTGGAGAAAAATCAACCTCCACTCATTACGCTTGTGGCACGCGGTTAGCTCGCATTGACTTTCCAAGATTCAACGCTGAAAATGTGAATCAATGGATTTACCAATTCGATAACTATTTCCTAATTGATAATACACCGGAGGATGTCAAGGTGAGGTTTGCGATCATGCATCTGGAGGGCAAGGCGCTACAGTGGCACACTGCCTTTGAGCGATCTCTATCTCCAGATTCCTTACCTTCTTGGAGGGAATATGTGGCGATAGTATATGAAAGGTTTGAAGCTATCTATGACGATCCAATGCAGATTTGATGAGCTTGAGACAAAAAAAAAAACTGTGTCTGAGTATCATGAAGAATTTGACACCATCATCTCAAGATTAAATCTGTCCGAAGAATATACCTTGATTTGTTTCTTGGGAGGATTGAACCAAGACATCCAAATGATGGTTAGGATGATCCAACCTGAATCAGTAAGAAGAGCTTTCTCCTCGGCAAAAATGTATGAAGCTGCTGGTTCTCAAACTTCTTCGGTACCCTGGGTGGCCAAGCTCTCAAAATCCACTACTTCCACCAAGCCTCTTCTGCCAACACCTTCCCATGTGAGTACTGATACAGTGGCTGCAGTACCCTCTACTAAAGGTAGGTCTTATAAAAATCTAACCCCTGCTTACATGGCAGATAGAAGAGCTAAGGGCCTATGCTATTTCTGTGATGAGCAATATACACCTGCGTATAGCAACACACACAGAAAGCTGCAGATACCTGTAATGGAAACTGATGATACGAATGACAGTAATGCAGATGCAGAGGAGGACACTAACGTGGATCAACAGGACATGGAAGAACCACAAATCTCAGTACATGCTTTAACAGGAGTTTCCAGTTTTCGGACGATGAAAGTTACGGATTATCATCACAAACGTCTTTTACACATTCTCATAGACAGTGGCAGTACTTACAATTTCTTGGACATTGACCTTTCCAAGAAAAGGGGTTGCAGAATTGTCTCAATGGATCCTATCAATGTGGTGGTAGCTGATGGCACAAGATTAAAGATCACAGCAGTTGTGAAAAATTTTAAATGGTGTATCCAACAGACAATTTTTACTTCTGATATAATGTTAATTCCACTTGGCTGTTGTGATTTATTTCTTGGCATTGAATGGCTAGTGACACTTGGTGATATAACATGGAATTTCGATGGTAGGAAACATATCTTGCGAGGAGCTACTTCACAAAATCTTAAGACAATAAAAAGGCAGCAACAGGGAGGGATTTTATCTGATGGAGTTCACCTATCTATGATGCAACTTTGTGATCAAGATTGTGGTCTATTACAAGTTTTAACCACTCATGGACATCTATCTTCTTTAGAAGCTGTTGTGGAGGAACTACTGCAAGAGTATGTTGACTTATTCAAGGAATCTACTCAATTGCCCCCATCAAGACCTGCACATGATCATCGAATTCCATTGCTGGCCGGAACAGATCCCATTAATAAGAAACCATATAGATATGCCAAACATCAGAAGGATGTCATAGACAACTTGATCAAGGAATATCTTAAATCTAGAATCATTCAAGCCAGCAACAGCCCCTATGTTAGTCCAGTGGTTTTGGTGGGAAAAAAGGATGGATCTTGGCGACTTTGTGTAGATTACAAAGACTTAAACAAGTTCATAGTAAAGGATAAGTTTTATATTCCATTAGTTGCTGACTTGCTTGATGAATTGTGTGGATCTTGTGTTTTCTCAAAAATAGACTTAAGATCTAGTTGTAATCAAGTTAGAATGCACCCTATGGATATCCATAAAACTGCTTTCAAAACTCATGGGGGGCATTATGAGTACTTGGTCATGCCCTTTGGAGTGACCAATGCTCTATCTACTTTTCAAGGTCATATGAATTTTGTTTTTGAGACTTTTTAAGGAAATTTCTTCTTGTCTTTTTTTATGATATCCTCATATATAGCAGGACCTTAAGTGATCATATCACACACTTAAGACTTGTTTTGAGTACTATGCTATCTAACAGTCTATTTGTAAGGAAATCTAAATTCTATTTTGCAGTGACTAAGGTTGAGTGTTTAGGTCTTAGGACACTTTATCTCAGCATAGGGAGTATCAACAGATCCTGCAAGAATAGAAGCTGTCAAGAGCTGGCCTCTTCCTATGAACATTAAACCGCTACGAGGATTCCTTGGATTGGCAGGGTATTATAGGAGATTTTTCAAAGGCTATGGTTCCATTGCAAAACCTTTGAGTGAGTTACTCAAGAAGGACATTTTTTTTTGGACAGAGGAAGAAAAAAACCGTTCCACCAGTTAAAAGGCATGCTAATGTGGACACCTATCCTGGCCTTGGGGTATTGGCTTGGGGGCAGTTCTTATGCAAGAGCATCATCCCATTGCCTATATCAGCCGGGCTCTAAATCAGCAAACAACAAGGGCTTTCTACCTATGAGAAGGAGCTTTTGGCGGTGGTCTTTGTAGTCCAAAAGTGGAGACATTATCTTCAAATAGACACTTCACGATCAAAACTGTTCACAGGAGTCTAAAATTCATATTGGATCAATGACTCACAACTACATTCCAATAGAAATGGTTAGTCAAGCTCATGGAATTTGATTTTTCCATAGAGTACAAAGAGGGTAGTGAAAATATAGCAGTCGATGCCTTATCTAGAAAGGAGGAACTCAGTTGTAGTGGCACACATGTTCACACATTATAAGAAGACTTATTCAAGAAAATACAAGCTACTTGGGACTCAGATACCTCCTTGAAGTAGCTTTTTCAAGAAATACAACTGAACCGAGCATCTCACAAATCTCATAAGTTTCACCAAGGAGAGCTAAGGAGGAAAGGAAGACTAGTGGTTGGCAGGGATTTGGAACTTAGGAAGAAACTCTTCACCCAATGGCGGCCATTTTGGGAAGAATGCAACTATTTAGTGAGCTAAACCAGTTATATATTGGAGAGGCATGAGCAAGGACATTAAACGGTACGTTAACAATGTTAAGTGTGCCAAAGGTGCAAGTATGACAATTCTGCTTATCCGGGTTTACTACAACCCTTACCAATTCCGGATCAAATTTGGCAACATATAAATATGGATTTTATAGAAGAATTGCCTACATCAGAAGGAAGGCAAGTCATCTTGGTCGTGGTTGATAGATTGAGCAAGGCAGCTCACTTCATTGGGCTGAGACATCCATACACGGCTAGTGAAGTAGCTCAAACCTTCATGAACAATGTGTTTAAGTTACATGGCCCTCCTATCTCAATCACAAGTGACAGGGATCCAATCTTTACAAGCAATTTCTGGCAAGAATTTATGAAATTACAAGGTATAGACATCAATCTCTCCTCAACCTATCACCCTCAAATTGATGGGCAAGCCGAGGTTGTGAATAGATCACAAGAAACCTACCTACGCTGCATGTGTTCTGATGAGCCAAAGACTTGGTTCAAGTGATTACCAATGGCTGAATGGTAGTATAACACTTCCTATCATAAATCTATCAAAGCTACACCATATGAGGTAGTGTATGGACAACCTCCTCCAATACTACTTCCCAACATGGCTGGAGAATCAAAGGTGGATGTGATTGATCGAAGCCTAGCTAAGAGAGAAGAAATGTTAAAGTTGCTAAAATTTCATCTCAGAAGGGCACATGATTGAATAAAGCAGGTAGCACACAAGCGCAGAATTGATAGACATTTTCAAGAAGGGGATCTGGTTTATGTTAAGCTGCACCCGTATAGACAAATCTTGGTTGCAGCAAGACAAAATGCTAAGTTGGCACCTAAATTTTATGGTCCATATCAGATATTAGAGCGCATTGGCCAAGTAGCTTACAAGATTGCACTACCAACTCCTTCGAGAATACACAATGTATTCCACGTTTCACAATTACGACGCCATAAAGGAGACCAAACCAGTATCAACAACTCTACCTGATCATGCAGAAGCAATACAGTTCAACCTAGAACCACAAGCAATATTGGACAGAATGACAGTTAAGAGGAATGGCAGAGCTGTTACAAAAGTATTAATCAAGTGGAAGCATCACTTGCCGAAGGACACAACGTGGGAATTTTACTATGTATTGAAGAAGAAGTATGCTTCATTTAATCCTTGAGGACAAGTATCATTTTGAGTGGGGGGTAATGATACAGAAGGAAGCTATCAGCAAATCATCACAAAATATGAGAGTTATTTGAAGGTTTTATTAGCAATTATTAGGAATAAGCTAATATTGCTAAGTAGTCCTTTTATTAGAAAAGTAGTTATTGGTATAAATAGGCCAATTATCAATGTAATCTTTGTCCAATTTTTCAGAATTAATCTTCTCTGTAATGTGTAACCTGTTCTAACGCAATACAATTTGGAGTTTCTCTTCTTTCATGTGAAATTTCCTATCTTTTTGTGGATCTTCAGTTAACACCCTAGTTCTACCATAACACTATCTCAATCTTTATTTTTGGATGTGTATGTGTTCTCAAATTTGGGATTTGCTTTTGAAATTACTGTTCTTGAGATTTTGATTTTATCCTCTTCTGCACGTTCTAGTTACCTTAGTTTGAGAAGCACCATTACATTGTTTGCTTATCAAATATCTACTTTTCAAGATTGGAACCGACTGAAATCACAGACCTGCTTCTTTCATATTGGACACGTTGTTTACTTGTTTAATTTTATGTCTTCTGTACCCTGATATGTTGGATCTGCTTGGCTCATTCTAAATCGGTAGACTTTTGCTAGATTAATACTTAGAAAACTTGTTTGGTTATTTTGTTGTCTTTATGTCTTCTGTACCATGATGTTTGTGATTGTTGTCTTCACTATATGGAACTTGATTTGTTGCTTCTGGGTTATGAGAGCATTTGATGTTTTTTGCAATTGCTTAAAGGGGTGTCCATTTTAGTGGAACTCTACAACTTTCATTATCATTCTTGAACAAAAAATGAAAGAGAAAGACAATGTACATAATGTTTACATACCGTCAAATCTTATTATTTATTGTTACTAATTCTTCATATTAATTACAAATGTTCATATACTTTTTAAAGAAGTATCAATGGGATTTCTTTAAAAAAGGCCTAGTTATCTTCATAAAAAGAAAGAGAAAGAAGAACATGCAAAGTTTTAATTTTTAAAAAAACGGGGTGTTGGGCTAGCAAAATTCTTAATTTTTATCATGTTTTAATCTATTGTTAATTTGAATGATGAAATTGGGGATATGGAAAATGAAATATTCTACTAATTGATGAATTTTAAATGCAATATGGAATATTTATCCTCATAGATCTTGTCTAATTTGTTTGAGAAACTTAAGACTCGTGTGATTAAGAAGGATGTGAATCCAGAGTGGAATGAAGACCTTACTTTTTTTTATAGGCAAATACTCACACACCCTAAATTAAAGTATACTCACACACCCACCACACACCCTAAACTAAACTATTCTCCTATTCTCCTTTGCCAAGGCTCGAACCTTGGACCTCATGCTCTCAAGCCTTATGGCTTGGTACATAACTATTTGAGCTAAAGCTCTTGGTCGAACGAAGACCTTACTCTTTCTGTTTTAAATACAAATCACCCTATCAGACTGGTGAGTGATTGAATTGATTTATGTCTTTTCATAGTTTTCAAGATTCAATTTAGTTTAGAAGGGTATGTTGGATTGCTATGTTGGATTTTCTCAATTCTTCTTTGTATCTATGCAAGAAATGTATGAGCATTTATTTGTCCCGGATTGCTTTTCTGTATTTCTGCAAATGAATTACAGGGAACACAAGCATATGTCTGTTCATACTTCATATAAAGTCAACACAATCATTATTTTTATATTATTTGATTTGATATGATCATTTTTAGTGCTCTGCCTTCATCCCGTTTGTCTGAAATTCAATGGTATTTGTTATCATTTAAACAACTTTAGATTCAAGTTGAGTATGAATTTGCATATTAGAGAAGTGGATGAGTTGTTACCTGTTTAGGGAAGAATCAATGTCAACTGGAGAGCCTGATTTTATACTTCGTTGCCATGCTTTGTCCAATTCCAATGCAAGTTGATGATAAAGTATTCTAGTTAGAAATGTTTTTTGCCATGTTGTTTGAGTATTCCTTATTTGGTTCAACTTTGATGAGATCCATTGCCTCTATAAGAAGGGAATATTTCAATTTGAGTAAACCATTTTAGTCCATTGGACTAAATGTGTCAGTCTATTTAGTCCCTGATTTAACAAAAACTTTTATTGCGTCCTTGACTTTTTATACAACAAAAGACTAATGTGAAGGGTTTCTAGAAAGGTAGAGACTAAAGTGTAGTTTTTATAAATTCCGGAGTTAAAATGGAAGACCAATACAATTTGATTGACTAAAGCAGAAGTTTACACATTCTAACTTTATGTATTTCTTCAGTAAGTTCTGCATGTCTGTCAGAGGTACAAAAATAAGTTTATTTCTAAATCCTTAGGAAGATAAGAATAATGAAATAATTGTTAAAAAATCCAGAAAAATTCATATTTCATGTTACCCTTTCTAGCCTTTGTTATTGATTTGATTTCCCTCATATGATACATATGATAGTGGAATTGTTATGGTTTTTGCAAAGTCATTATGAACCCTAGCTTCTTATGTTTAACTCTTATATTTCGCAAATTATTTTTGGTTTGGCTTCACTTTATTTTCTGTTTTGTTGATCCAGTTCTTGCATTGGAAAACATTTGGCAGAGATTATGAATCATAAAGAAAGAGGCAAAAGGGTGTGGATGCCTTTGAGGAGCTTGGCTTGAACCTTGAGGAAGTGTACCGTGATATGCTTGGCTCTCGCAAGAAGGTAAGCTCTTTTCGCCTAACTTGCTTAATATTTGAATTTGTGGTAGATCTTTGGTTAATGTTTCTTATCGCATAGTGTTTGTAATGAATGAAAACTTTTCTAGAGCAACTGCTTCTGCGTGTGTTTAAGCTTGAAACAAACTTCCATTGAATCGTTAAGTAATTCAGACAACTAAATGATGTTATTAATATTTTAGATAACAATTTCTAAAGATGGCACAATGATTCTTGGTGGAGCTGGTCATAAGAGAGCTATTGAAGAAATATGTGAGCAGGTTTGTGAGAATATTCTATTAGAATTGATTCTTCCATTGTTACATTCTGCTTTCAAGCAATGATATGGCATATTGTTGATTAATGTGTTAAACTTGTATCTTTTGATGAATTTTAACAAACAGATCAGGTCCACAATTGAAAATAGCACTTCTAGTTATGACAAGGAAAAGTTGCGAGAAAGATTAGCAAACTTTTGACTGCTATTACAATGCTTGAGGTACCTTATTTAAGCTGACTTTGCTTGCTAATGGATTTTTACCTTTTCAACAATTCAAGGTTCCATAGTGATTAAATTGACAAATTAAACTTCATTGTTGCGGTTTGGAGGAGCCAGTGAAGCTAAAGTTGGTGAGGAAAAGAATAGAGTGGCAGGCACCTTAAATGCAACCAAGGCTCCTATAGAGGAGGGCATAGTACTGGGTAAAATAATTGGCACTAGTAGTAGTTTGCTTAGTTTTATGTCATCCAACCAAATCTGATATATTAGTCTTGCTCTTTTTTAAAACGAATTGGATAAGCTTCAAAGTGCTTACTTTGAATTGATAAAACAATAGGTGTGCAGATTATCCAAAATGCTTTAACGGTCAGAATTTTCTGTTCTTTTACTGTGTTTTATTCTTAAACATCCATCAGCGTATTTTTTTTCTTTCTTCTCCCTTACTGTTCTTTTGAGGGCTCAGCCTTTTGAGCTGGATTTGTATATATTTATGATTCAAGTTGATAACAACATTGGCTTTTTCTGCTTATTTATTTGAGCTGTTAAGCAACCATTAAATTCATAGCATGCCTGTTGCTATAAATATCTTTTTTAATGTTCTGGTAAGTTTCATTTTTTCTTCGACTTTTGCATCTCGCACCCCCAAACTCTCCCCTCTATCTAACAATCTCCTGAAATCCCTTTCTTTTTTCCATTCTCTGATTTCCCCTTACCATGGTCTCAGATCTGCAGTGGGTTTTTTATCTTTCATTCCCACTTCCCCAATGGCTTCTTTTCCTTCGTTCTCACTGTCATGGCGACGCTTCAAGCTCAGGTATAGCCCTTCTTTCATTTTCATTTTCCCTTTTTCTCTTTAGTGTTTCTCTACTACAATTAATTCAATTTCTGTACAAATGAATTTCTCTCTCATAATCTACTCATTTTTAACCCTAGCATTTTGGTTTGAGTTCCTTTCTATGTCTTTTTTGTTAATCTTACGGTGTTCGATCTGTATTACCAAGTTTCCCTCCTTCTATCTGAGTTAGTTAATTCTGTTAATTACTCATTTCACCAAGGATCTGTCCACAATTTATCTGTTGTTGTTTAGTTGTTAGTTTAAGTTTCTTTTCTTTATTTTTTGTTATTCAGTCCCTGCTCCATGTATATAAACGTTTGTGATACTTGGATCAGTTGAGTTGATTTTGTACCGAATCAGTTTCCTTCACTCCCTTTTCAGTTTTCTCTCCTTTCTCATCTTCTTCTTTTCGTTTATGTTTCATCTGAGTTTTATCTCAGATCTCTTTCTTCTTCTTTCAATTCTTTTATGGTATCAAGAGCCATTTCTAAGGTGCTTCCGCTTCTTCACCTTCATCGCCATGGCTGCTGCTGTTTTTGATGTAAAAGACATGCATGATCCTTCAAATCCTTTCTACATACACCCCAATGAAAATCCTTCAATGGTTTTGGTCACCCCCCTCCTTTCAGAATCCAATTGCTGAACAATATGCTCATGACTCTTCACACCAAGAACAAGGAATCCTTTGTTGAAGGAACCATTCCCGAACCTCCTGCTGAAGCCCAATTCATCCCTATTGGCGTCACTGCAATAACCTTGTTCGCGGTTGATTATATCGCTCCATGTCACCAGATATCACCCAATCCCTCATCTAGGTTGAAAAAGCCTCGGACATTTGGGTTGAGCTTCGAGAAAGATTCTCAAGATCCGATTTGTTTCGCATTTCTGAGGTTCAAGAACAGTTCTTTTCCTTACGTCAAGGTGATCTTTCAATCACCAAGTTCTACACGACCATGAAAGCTCTTTGGGATGAGCTAGACTTCCTTGATCCAATTCATGTTTGCAAGTGTGGTGCCGCGTGCACTTGTGGTGCTTTGCTGAACCTGAAGCATCATCGCAATACTCAAATTGTTGTTCGTTTCTTGCATGGTTTAAATGATACTTATCAAACGGTTAGATCTAAAATCATGCTTATGCACCCTCTTCCCTATATTAATGGTTTTTACTCTATGATAATTCAACAAGAAAGATAGCTATTTGGGGATACTAATATATATATGTGTTAGTTGTTATATATTTATCCTTTAGTATAATTAATATTATTGAATGTACAGATGTTACAAGTACACAAGGTAATCATGAACTTTGCATAAACACAAGCAATTAATTATGGGTTATTAATTAATCTTTAGCAAGTTGTGCTCATATGTTAAAGCTTGCAGGTAAGTTCACGGTTTCAATTTTTCAAGGAAGTTCTATCCTACCAAATGCTATGCAGATTTATCTGATTCAGCCTCTTCAACATCAACTGGAGCCATAATGAAAAACAATACAAGTTCATTTTCTGTCATGAAGTGGTAAGCAAGATAAGGATAGAGGAGCAGCTAAAATGGAAGATGGCTAGTAATAAAAACAATACAAGTTCATTTTCTGTCATGCTGGAATTCAGAAAATTGAGAGGTTGCCGAATCTCGGTAGTAGAGAGAGTTGCGGTCAGGCAGTGGAGTTAGGGACATAGGAGTGGAGGTGGGGGCTGCCGGCACTGGATAGTATTGTGGTTCGTGTGGTGGCTGTGTATGAGTGTAGTTGGGCTGGTAGTAATTTTGCGTGGGTGAAAAGGATGGATAAGGTTGATATAGTTCCCTTACGTGTATGATGTAGCAGAACATAAGGTAAATAACTATAACCATAGTAGATGGTAGTTAAAAGAGACTTCATCCACTCACAATGAAAGCACCAATTGATAGGAAGAAACAATTCCTACCAAAAAATTACTCTAAAACTACACTAAGATAATAAGGATAAAAGAGATAAAAGAAAATAAATATTGACTATTTCATTTTTTTGTCCTTCATTCATTCATCGGTAGTACATATATAGATAGAGGGAGAAGGAGAAATAGTAATTACTAGAAAATCTTAATTCTATTGGGCTAGGCCCATTACTAGAAATACACAAATTTACTAATAATTTTAATCTAAACATAATTCTAAATAAATCCTAACTATTAATTCTATTATTCTAAATATTAACCTCCTATCATTCTTATTCCCTTCACCTATTAAATTAGTTCTTTGAGTCGGGGCTTTTCTCATTCATAAGGCTCCAAATAAAGACCTCTAAATTTTAGAAGATTACGCATGTCTCAACCAAACCAACTACAAAATATTCAAATATATGTTTTATCCTTCTTTAAAAAGACACATGTTTGATAAACACATATATAAATGTGCTAGATGCATGATTTGTGTAGGGTCCTCAAAACACACAATTTTAATTTTTTTTTTATATATTATAATGTATATCACTGTTAATTTTATTTAAGTATTAAAGTATTATTTTATTAATCTATTAAAGGACATTAATTAACCATGTCTTAGTTAGTCAAAACTCAACATGTAAAAGAAATAATAATAATTACAAAATATAAAAATGAATTGCTTTTTCTAAATAAGAATAATAATAATAATTAAAAACTGTTTAAAATAATTAATAGGCGGAAGCTACAGTCTAGCAATGCTATTATTATTATTATTTATATAAAAACACATGTATTTTTTATCGGTGACAAATAACTTAGTCCAAGTACGCGGCAAAGCTCTATATTCGAATAATTTATGTAGTTGTATATTCAAAATTCAAACCCAAAACTATTAAACTGCAATAACTTCGTATGATTTGATCAACATATTCATCCATTCCTGTACATAATGCGTTAGCTAGACGATACTGGAAATTTACTGTGCAAGAAAATCAAGAAGGTTTAATTTTCAAGCTATTAAAAGATGCAAGAAATTTACAGTTCAAAAAATCAGAAAACGTTTTTCGCAATTTTTACTCTCTTAGGACAATAGATAATTAAGGGAGATAAGAAATATACGGTCAAATTTTGTTAATGTAACTCTTACAGAAGTGAAAAGAAGTTAATGTCATGCATTTATAAATCATATGCTTTTTTAAAGATATTCATAATTAGTCAACTTTCCTTCAGTTGAGAAAAAAGTTAATGTTGAACAAAATTTAAGCGGAAAGAAAGGAAGAAGGCATAAAAAGACAAAGCAACTAAAGACTGTACATAAACATAAATATATTTAACATATTTTTTTGGTAAAACATATTAAATATTTTAATAAGATGGTCTATATTAAAAACTAGCTAGTTTCAACTTTTTTTTATATTTTCTATAATGCATAAAAAATATATCAATTCATATGTGGATCCTGTGATACCATATTATAGAAACTTAGTTAATTAATCATACACATAAACACCACAAACAGAAAATTTTGAATTAGTTCAATATATATATATATATATATATATATATATATTACTATAGAAATAACACTTATTAAGCTTGAAGTAGGCATAGTTGGTGTTAGCGTTAGGAATATCGTTCCTTGAATTAATGATACGATTGATGTCATTTGCTATTTGTTGTGCATGATAAGAAATTCCTTCTAATCCCCTTCTAAAAAATCTAGCACAGTATATCCAATTTTCACCTTTCCAATGATTTGGATACTTTGATTTGGGCATTCCTTCTTCCGTGAACATTTCTTTGTAATTCTGATTATAAATCAAATTAACCATTAATAATTACTAATTAGAGTCACAATTAATTAGACACATTCTAAAACTAGATCTTCTTTTGTAGGACTGTTTATTTAATGCACCAAAAGTAACATTAATCCATTTTATGATGCAAAGATCACCGAAATTAGCATTTTCTCTAAACAAATTTTTTTTCTATATATTCCACGAAACAAAAATAACAATCATCAATTGTGTTAGTCATGAACCTTAAGCCACTTGAGCACATTAGTGTTGTATCCAGTAGCAAAGATTATGACATCAAATTAACCATTTTTGTCGATTCTCAAACTCAATGACATTGCCTTCTTTAATGCATGCAATGGAGGGTAAAACCTAATTATAAATTAATAACAATAATAATTAATAATCAAATAAGTATATAACGCTCACGCTTAAGGATTAATTAATAACATAAATGGTGCTTGTGTAAACAAATAAAAAAATATATATAGTTCAAGCGTACCGTTTTTGGCTAGTTTGATACGTTAATTTTGCCTTCCTTTATCTTATCAACACAACCCACATCAAATGTAGGCGTGCGACCACCTTTGATTTTTATAGTGAAGGGTCCATCCTTTAGTCTAGTCAAGCCGTACTTAGACATATCTCCATACTTGATTTTGCTCATAAGCACCATGAGCTCATCCACCAGGGCAACATTTAGGAATTTCAGCAAACACATTCCTATGAATACCATTTCTTTAGTGACATAATGCACCTAAGCATTACCACAAAATTATCTCTTTAGGAAAATAACAATGAATCAATTTTTCAACATATAACTTTTATTATGTATTTATTTGTCACATTTATCATTTTTCAATCAACAATAAATGATTTTATTGACAAAGGTACTAGAGTTACCAAAATACTTATAAACTATTCATAATTAACATTAAATAATATAAATAATTTTTTGCTTGTATAAAAATAATATGATCCTAGTTAAGTTGTTAATTGAAATTGGAAAATAATTAACTCATTCATCACAGTTGACTATTAAACACAGACTTTTTTATAATAAAAAAATGGACTAGTAGCTATGGATATCCATTATCTCTTTTACTAAATAAATAAAATAAGGGTAAATTACAGTAACTCCCCTTGAGGTTAGGGAAAATTGCACTCCACCCTAAATTACATCAAAATTAGCATTCCACCCTATTTCTTTAACCGTTGACTGTTCATTGCTGACTTAGTTAATGTTTCTGTCATTCTCATCTGTCACATCTACAAATATGTTCATTTTTTAACTTTAAAAACTATTTTTTAAGGATGATGTAGCAAACTGGCGAGGCAAAAACGCTAGTTAACTGCTATACTGCTAACGTTTATGTCATGTCAGTTGTCACATATGCAAGTTCTGGACCCTCCATTAATATTAAATTTTTTTTTTAATACTTATGTGATAGATTGACGGGCTAAAAATGCTAGTTAACTGACAAAAATGGGGTTGAGTGCTAATTTTGATGAAGTTTGGGGTGGAGTGCAATTTCTCTAAACCTCAAGGGGGCTTATTGCAATTTACCCATAAAAGAAAGAAAGCAAGAACAGAAAGCTTCTTATTGAGCTTGTAGCTCAAATGGCATAAGGAGAAGTTCCTTGAGCTGAAGGAGAGGGGTTCGATCCCCGAAGGGGTGGAATTAGGACTAGATTTAGGAATAGTGTAGTGGTGGGGAGTGTTTGTTTGGCCGATAAAAAAAAGCTTCTTATTGAATATTGATTATTTTATCCTGGGTTGAATAAAAAAAATCACCTATGCTATTTAATGCGAAATATTTCACGCAAAAATCATAGGGATTATACATAAATTTTATTTATTTATTTTATCATCAAAATAAAATAATTTTAATTTTTTATACAAAAAAATTCCATTTAATTAATTTTTGAATGATAAATTAAAAAAAATTCAAAATAAAAGAACCTGAACGGAAATCGGCCATATGTGTTCGTATACAAAGTTTGATAGTTTGTTTTGATATTATTTTCGGAGTTATAAAGAAAATTTTCAAAATTGTTATATTGTTCAAGTTAATTTACAGTTAAATTGATATTTCATACATTTTTTCTTAGATCTCCAATATTCTCTTATAAAAAGAAACACATGATTTAAAGGATATCTCAAAAGATCGGATAGAAAAGACTTACAATACTTCTAATAACCATGGAGGTATTTGCACCCCAATTAAAGAGATCATAAGCGATCTCCATGCCAGAATTTCAAGAACCAACAACAAGGACATTTTTGTCATACCATTCTCTTCCATTAAGTACATGCTACAGTGCATGTAAACTCCCTCACACTTTTCAAGTCCATCAACCTCAGGAATGTAGACTTTGCTATTCTTCCCAGATGCGACCACAAGATAGTCTGCAACATAAACCTCGTTAACATTTGACGAGGTGTTCTTCACATTGAGCTGCCATTTCCCGTTGTCATCAAGAAATGCGGTCTCAACAAATCGATTGTAGTGGATACAAATGTTGAAATGAGTCAATTAAGTGTCTAAGTAACGAAGGAAATTGACCCTAGGGACAAAGGTGAGTGAATCTGGTGAGAAAGTGATGAGAACCTTATGAGACAAGGATTATTATAGGATCTTTCTAGGGCTAGATAACTCAATTTCGAAGTTTAATTTCTAATTTCTTGGAGGCAATTTATTTGTGGACAACTTTTACGGTTAAGGCTAAAAAGGGAGGTATGGAAAGAATAGGCTAAGGGTACTTGCTCAAGGGTTAGGATGAGGTTGTATAATGGTTATTTAGGCTAAGTATGAGTAGATTATGGGGCTGGAATGAGGATGAAGATGGCGCAGATCTGGTTTTAGGTGACTTAAGGTTTAACTTTAGTTAATTTCAAGAAAAGGAAGATGGTAAAGGATGACGAATAGAACTAGGTGTATGGGCTAAGTTGGGTTGATTTAGTGATATTAGAAAAGTAGAAATTAGATAGAAGAGGTAGGAAGAATCACTCTCCCTAGGGTAGGTAACCTCAAAAGTGTAGGACACCTTTGGAGAAACCAATGCTCAAGAATCACTCTAGAGCTTTGCAAGAGAATCACACTCTCAAATTTAGTAATTTTTCACACAAAATCTTCTGCTTTATTCCTCCAAAATGGCGCATATATATAGGATAATTCCTATGTGCACAATTGATTACAAAGTTGCCTAGGAGTTAACTACATAGGAATTATCTAAGCCTAAAAACAAGAAAAACACATGGGAAAAATTTAAATTTTGGTCATCCAAGGCTGAAGCATGGGCGGCCATAATGGGTCAAAAATCATGTGCAAAATGCCACCGTCCAAAGCTACCGTCCAAATTTTCCATGTGCTGAAATTTCCCTTGTTCATGCGCAATTTCTTGGCTTATTTTGGCTGAGAATAGCTCTTCAAAATGGGCCCTTATTCTTACTAAAATTGAATTAAAAAAAAAAAAGCCCCCATAAGTGGTGCAATTAGCAAACACATTTTCAACCACTTATTTACAGCTTGGGCCTTTTATTTAATATTTAAAACATAAAGATCTCCTAGAAAATATGGGTGCCCTAATCCTCTAGGACCATGGAAAAATTAATAACCAAAGGCTTCTTTGCTTGAGTCTTAGGCCTATACTCGAAAAGCATGGTCAAAACTTGTTGTAAAGCCTCTTTAGCCTTTTTTGTCCTTGCCCTAGTCATAGGCCTTTCAAGTCCTTCTAGAGGGTCCTTGGCCTTGCTCCTTGCCATGTCCTCATAAGAAAGGCATGTGAGGAAGGTGGCAATAATCTTGCCTAGATGAAGTTTCAAGCGATCGTAGGTTCTTTTCCTCCAAAGAGGTGCAAGGCAATAGTCACTTTCTAAGACATTGTTTGGGATGGAAAGTTTGTTCCCAAGGTTTGGGATTTTAACTTCCATGATAGTTTAATTTTCCAATTGAAAAATGAACGCAGTTGTCATATGGTTCTATTGTCGCTGAGCAACTCCCAATTTATAAGCACAGCAAGTATGTTGTTAGCTAGTAAAAAATGAATAAAATATTTTTTTTAGGTTTTTGTTGTTGTTAAAATATAGATATTTAATGGTGCAAACATTTGCACACCAAAGTCGACAATTATATGTGGTCAAACATAGAAAAGATTTTGAATTCATTTTAAATTTATTAATAATTGTTGCCTTTTTTCAGTGTTTTGTTTTTCTGGTTTTTTTGCTTTACAACTAATTTAGTTTAAGCCCTTCTCTTGTTCTTTTTGCAAAATAAAATAACAATCGAGATAGTTAAGTAAGTTATATATACAAATACAAAAATCAGTTTGGGAACGTGAATGTGTTTAGATCTCTCAACAAAGGTTTATAGGAGTCATATTGTTAACTTCTTGAATAACGTTTTATCTTAACTTTCACTAACCCTAGTTGAGAAACTAGTTAGCCTTTGAAATGCATGTAAAAATAACTTATGGTCTTTGTTCAACTTATATAAACACTTACGGAGAAACTCATCTTGACCAGATCTAAGGTATTTGATACATGGCAAACTAAAATGAAATTTTGTGCATATGACTAGAAAAATATAATGCGTAGAAAGTTCAATTAACTAATTTAGATACCCATCAATATTAGTCCGAATGATATCAAACATATGAAAAATGAGATCAAATAATGCAACATTGCAAAAACCAAAAAAGAAAGTTTATACTAACCGGTTTGCACGATAGGTCAAAGGGTAATAAATATCTAAACAAATTAAATACTCATGTTAAATTTGTTCTACTTGTATTGAATTTGGTTTAAGGTTTTGATCCAAATATGAAAATCAATTTAATTGATTTAGTTTAGTTTTTCAACTCTACAAGATTGGATGATGAAGAGTGAATTAGGGTAAATCGAAAGATGAAGAGGAAGTCGGGGAACAAATACCTGGATAGGATCACATAGGACTCAAGGACATCCATCCTCGCTATCATCCCTACATATATAGCTATATTATAAAGTAAAGATAGGAAAATAGGTAAACTCATTTGATATTTCAAATATGTGTCCAGTTTAATTAAAATTGATTATATTATGAATATGAAAACTAAAATCAATAGAAACTTGTAAGTTAACTGATTTAAATGACAATAATTTTTTAGCCAAAAAATGATATCAAATTATGCATTAAAGTAAAATAAAAATAAAGCGATATTTTGTGGTCATCTAGCCATAGTTTCGTGCTAGCTCAGGGAGAGGATTGGTCACGGATTCCAGTTGTGGATATTCTGAGAAGAGACACAAAAAAAAATTAAAATAAACATAAAAAGGATAAATAGAAAGTTCATATTGATTTTTTGGAAAACAAGGTTATAATAACAAATCAAGCAAATATACCCAAATCAAATTTCACTGTTTTGGTTCAGTTTTGACCCGAACATGAAAATTAAATTAAAAAAGTTTGATTCAGTGTTGTCGAACTTAAGAGTTTTAGATGCAAACCAAAAAAATTACCCTTTTAGACAGCTATAATGATTAGCAGAGATGACAAACCGAGACCGTCCGCTACAATATCAACCGTCCAAAATATACCGAGTAAGGCAGGTCGACCTGTTTTCAAAGGTGGATTGAAAGGGAGGAGGAATGAAACACTCCGATCTTACTATGGTTTCAGCATTGGCTAGGGCATTTAAATCAAAGCATGGATGGAAGAGAATGAAACGCGCGAAGTGGCCACTCGCCTTATTTTTTAATTGGTTGACTGTCCAATTTGCATGAATAACAAACATAAAAATGAATTTTTTTTAAGAATCATTTTTAAAAAGTTAAAGAGATTAAACATATATATTAATAAATACTGAAAATAAAATTAAAGTTATGTCTTTGAAAAATGAAGAATAATTTTTTAAAAAAAGGTTGAAAATCAAAAATCAAATAATAAAAATTCAAATATAAGAAATTACTCCATCACTAAAAGAAAAAAAAAAATAGCCACAAAAAATTAGATGGCCGGTCAATTAAAATAGGTGGCAAAACGCACACTGAATTCATCACCGAATTGGTTTGGTGGCAGATTCCTTGGCTGCAATCTAGTTTTTCATTGAAATTTAATTCGGTGGCGGTTTGCGAAAGGTATATTGGTGGCAAACGCAGTGGCAAACTTCATTAGCAAGAGCAACCTAGCCACTGAAATTTTGGTCGCAAAGTCTATTACAATTTTTACTTCAATTCAGTGGTTATTTATATAATTCGGAGACTAAATCAATGACTAATTTTATGGCAAATAATGCTGTCGGTGTCAAATTTAGTGGCAAATCGTAAATTAGGTGGCCGTCTAGTATCCAATTTGGTGGCAAATCTTGAAAGTGTAGATTTATATTGTCATTATTATCCCACCTAAACTACCTAAATATACCTTAAATGCAGTAAATAGTCCGAATAATAGTTAGATTTACTTCATCTTTTTCATTTCCAAAATTTAAATTATTACCGTTATTCCTTTTCAATTTTGTTGTGATCTAATCTGGCGGAGATGTCGGGCGAACAAGGCAATCCTTTTGTCAGGCAGGGGGAGGCTTGAGCTCCGGCGACGGTGATGTTCACTTACAAGGACTCTGACGCTCAAGTCAGTGAGTGAATTAGGGTTGTGTATTATGATAACATAATTACGTACCTTACATGGTGCATTTATGTTAGTATTTATAGAGGAGCGTATTGTGTTAGGCCTAGATTTGGTGCCTAGGCGCAATCTGTATTTCCTGGGCCCTGACTATAGGTAGCGCCATGCCTTCCGGGATGTATCCGGGATTGTCGTGAGGCATTGGCACCGACATGCATATGTACATCCGGGATACCGCTATTCTGATCCACAACAGTTGCCCCCAAGTTGTCGAGCTTCTCCTAGAAGTAGTCGGCGAGTTTATTCTTCATGCCGGTCCTATTCTAGAGTATTCGGAACTTGGTATAACCCGGTATGATCTTCCGAGATAACAGTTGGTTTTCCTTGAGCGGCGTGTGGTTTACGCGCTCTCCCTCGGGCGATGTGTATGATGATTAACGTGGCCTTGGGCCCCACGTTCATTGAGGTGATTTGACAGTTTTCTTCTTTTCAGCCATTTTGCATTTTACTTCTCCTTTTTTCAAGTTTTCATTTCTGGATTTCGTGCATTTTGCCCCTTCATTTTTCTAAGACAGAAAAGCTCTGCAATCTTTTCTTCTTCTTCCTCGCATTTCCATTTGCAAGTGCTTGTTTTCCGAAAACACCTTCCATCAGAGTGCTTCTATCCGCTTCATCATCAGGTATTTCTTCTTCCTTCTGTTGATTTATGCCTAAACAATTTCTAAACAATTATAAATACATCGAACATAGACAAAAAATAATTTCTAAACAATTTTTTTTAAACATAATTTGAGATTCTTAATATAATTGTAATTTGATAAATAATTCACGAGAAAGCTTTCTTTTAGAAAGTTTACCTTTAAATCCACCAACTTTTCTTTTAAATTTTACCAATAAATCTGCACAAAACTCCAGGGCGATTTACAATCTAGTATAGGTCAAAAAATTAAAATAAAGATTCATAACCCACCAACGAAATTTCTTCCAAATACAAACCTACAAAAATTGAAAGTACATAATTCATGTAACACCTTAATTTTGTTCATTTTTTTTTTCTTCCAAAACATTTGTGGAAGCTAACTTCTAATTACAACTATTAATAATAATAATAATAATAATCATAATAATAATAATAATAATAATAATAATAATAATAATAATAATAATAATAATAATAATTACATCCTTTTCAATTTATACGGATTCCTATACAGCTGAACATATTAATATATGAACTTGAGTCTTAGGTTCACCATGAATGGTTACTACTAAGAAAATCCTAATCTCGTCTCGCTTGTTTATTTTATTCTCCACAATGCCCTGCAATATGGTAACCGTCGGTTATATGCAAAACATATAACTGAGTATCCCTCGGCATTTTTCAAAACACTTTTATACCATATCACAATCAATCTAACTGGAAAACACCCCATTTAGTCCCTAACACACAATTCAATCCAGAATCAATGTCACACTCATACATAATGCATGTTGTGACAATTATAAATGTATGCATGGCATCATCTTTCATTATCATACTTGTTTCTTTTCTTTTCTTTAGTCTTTTACGGAAGCCTCGTGCACAAGACTTCTACCTAGGCGCATGGTAGTAACGTGCACTTGAGCTCAATCATGGGATCACAGCAAGTGTCCCTACCGTGATCAACTGCCGGGCTATCTTACCCCAATCACTAGGATAGCCCAGGACTATCTTACCTCTTTCATCGGGATAGTCCTTTCTTTCGGGCCATCTTCCAGGTCACCGGGCAACCCTACTATTTCAGGCCATCTTACCCCGTTCATTGGGAGACCCTACATTCTCAATCTTTTCACGCTTGTCCGCTTACTCGGTATGTAACCGATGGGAACCAACCCGCTTACTCAACTTCCGTTGAAGGGGGAAAGCTTATATATCATTTCATTTAATTATCAAATTATCATGCATTAAACATTCATCATACATGTCATAACACATCCCACAACATTTCCATGATCCTATTGCATGTTTATAAGTCACATATACCTATTTTCATTCATTCCTATCCTTGAAATCGGTTCATTATGTTTAAATTGCATTTTTTTGATTAGGTTCATGTAGGAATAAAGCATGGAAAAGTGTTGATTTTAGAGGATTGGACTTTAATAATGAAGGAAGGTGTGCGCACAGCCCAGGAAGGTGTGCGCACAGCCCAGGAAGGTGTGCGCACCCTTGTTCGTATTTCGGCCATAACTTGAGTTATAGACTTCCAAATTGTGTGAAATCAAAAGCACTTGAAAGCTAAGAGGATTCTCTACTACTCTTATACAGACCACAAAACCTAGTTCTAAAATTTTAAATTTCAAAAACAGTCATCTTTGACATGGATGTGCAATCCACAAAACAGATACTTTCGTATAGACACTGTCTCAGTAATTTGGTCATAACTAGAGTTGTAGTCCTCCAAATTGAGTGAAAACAAAAGAATTTGAAAGCTAAGAGGTTGCTCTACCACTCTTAGGAAGACCACGAAGTGAAATTCCAATTAAAACCAATTAAAAAAATCCAGTTTAAATTTTTCCAAAACAAGGGAAAATGGTATTGATAAACTTTTCACAAATTTAAACCCTCCCTTCCATCTCAATTCCTCAAAATCATATTAGCTTCATTTAATTCAATATAAATCACTCAAAGATCAATTCACAAGGATGACCAAATTCTAATTTCATCAAATTCACATTATCATCAAGATCATTCTCATACATTCACATTCACAATCCAATATCCCAAACAAAGAATCAACATAAATGCATCAACCCCACACATATAGAACCAATTCAACCAAGATTAACTTCACACTTCAAGAACACAAGAAACATTTCATGTTAATTTAACACCAATATGCATACAAGCTAAATTCATGTCATCTAACCAAGTCATGTCCAAAACCAAACATCATAAAACCTCAAATTCCTAATTTCTCTAATTGGAGTTTTAAATTTGGGGTTTAGTGGGGTTACCTTCAAACTTTCAGTCCCTAAGCACTTCTTGTTCTCAAGCTCCACCAAATCCTTCAATATCCACCACTAGACTTGGAAACCCCTAAATACCCCCAAATGAGAGTCATTAGCACCCTCAGGGACTCATTTTAGGGCTTGCATGTGAGATTAGAGGGGTTGGGGTTCATTTTCTAGAGAGAGAAGTGAGTGAAGAGATGAGAGGGAAAATGGTTCGCATGTGGCTTGCCTTGGTTCTCTTGGAAGATCAAGAGCTTGAGGAAGATCATTTGAGCCTTGGAGTGGAGAGATTAAGGATCAAATGCTTGGATTTGGGAGAGATGGGTGTGCCCTAGGAGAGCAAGTAGAAGGGAGTGGAAATGAGAATGTAAGAGTGTAAGTGAGAGAGAGTGAGGCGTGAGAGAAAAGGGAGGGAAGGAGGGGGGTTTTGTTAAAATTCCACTTTTTATTAAAAATTGCTATATGGTCCTTCCTTCCACTTCTTTTAATCATTGCAACATTTCCCCTAAAAACTCCTAATGACTTACTAATTCTTACATAGTAATTTATGGGATGTTACAATTCTACCACCCTTTAAAGATTTGTGTCCTCACAATTCGTAATAATTACTAGGTCAAGGACCGTTCATAACTGAGATACCTTGAGAGATTTATAGGTTCAAAACCTAACACATTTTAAACTAGCAAGAGTTTCGACTAAAGTCGGGAAATTGATGGAGTAAATTTTATCAAAGTGTAGTATGACTTACTTAGAATTTCAACATGAATGTTATATTATTGTAGGAAGACCCTAATTCGATAGAGTGAACAATACCCTATTCGGGAAAAATGGCTTTAGGACCTTGTTTTAGAATTGTGATTTCCACAATCATGGACTTGGAAGAGATCAAGATGAAAGTGACATTTAGATCACAAGTACATTGAGGGAATAAGGATCTACTCCTGAGATGCGACCCTTATTTTTTTGAGAACCACTGAGAAGACTTGCTCAATTTAGACTTGATGTTACCGAATATCAAGTACTTAATAGAAGTTTCATAGGCTTGTTGAATAAAATAGGCGTAACTAAAGAAGTTGCTAGCATAGCTATCCTTTCAATTGAGGGGATTTTGACCTAGTAAGAAGTAACTTAAAGTGACTTTAATTTGTGAATTAGACTTCAAAAGTTACAAGACCTACTAATGAATTAACTTAACTTAATTCATCGCCGAGATTTAGAATTTCTAAAAAAAAGGTTTAAATGATTACAAAGACTCTAGTTTTGAATAAAAGGTCAAGATTCTACAAGCATTGATGTTTCGAGTGAAATTTGGTTCTGAGTTCAAGGTCGTATAACCTGTTAGGTCTTGGTTGTAGAGTGGAAGGAGTTCATTGTAAAAGCATAGATTCCCTGAACGTGCCGTGAAAGACTACTTGGATCAAAGCGTCTTCCTATTCCTTCTTAGGGCTAACATCTAATTCTAGGATGATTAAATAATTCCAAGTCGTTGATGTAAGTTAGAGTGGATCAGAATGTGTCTTTGCACATGTCTTTAAATGCGGACGTTCATGAACTTGTTGCCATGATATAACAAGAATGGTTGAAATGATAATAGAATGATAAGAGCTTGTTTTCTCCTTACCTAAGTAAGAACTCGAGATTTGGAAAGTTGGGAACTGATTCGAGTGCCAACATATTTGTTTTGGTGGAAGCATTATAGTTTATGACTATAATGACGATGTATCACGCCAAGGAAAATTCTTGTAACCCTACAAGGATTTGAGTTAGAGATTTACTGTAAAGCTAAACTTATCTTTAGCTTATATTTTGAACAAGTAACTGAATTTACAAGGTAGTCAGGGTGCTTAGCCGGAAGACAAAATCATGTGAAAATCGGAGTTGTTTAAGTGTCTAGGAATCTCTGGGGGAGATTATCTAAAGCTTGAAATCAAATAGTTACTAGTAGTAGCTGGACTTGTCTAGACTCATAGGTTAAATTTTGAAAAACTAAGTTCAAATTGATAGGGAGAGTTAAAAGGAATTCTCTAAATGGTCAATAGTAATCCGTTAGCGATAAACCACATAGGTAGAGACTTATATGGGTTCAAACTTTAGGAAAATCCATTTCTCCAGAATCTGAATGGAAGATTAGTAAGAAGTCCTCTAACGTTTTAGTTGAGCCTCTCTAATTGGGTCATCTTTCAAGGCAATTCACATCTAAGATTTGGAACTTGAACATGAATAAGGATATTTTGGTGACTGTCAAAATGGCTTCATGAGCTTACATCACCAAGGAAATCTTTAACTGTGATATTGCACTAGGGTTTTGAAAGAATTTCCTATACGAATTAGAATGTGAGAATTGAAGAGAATTTGAAATTACAAAGAGTAAAGTTCCAAACCATGGAATTCGAGATAGAGAAAATAAAACAGGCTTAACTTAGTCTTAAAGTCAGTGTGGTAACGTATGTTCTCAAAGAACCAATAGGTGTAGCATGCTTAGGTAGGTTGCAAGCGGGGTTTAACCTCGGAAAAATTTGGACTCCTTAGAATTGGATGGAGATATGAGATTGAATATGTTTATACTCCTGTAGCGCAATGCTAATTTACTTATGACCCGAATCTCATACGATTCTTGTCAACTCCTAAAGTAACTAGTTTCTCACTGATCAATTGAATATTTTTAAGATAATTAGAACTGAAGGAATTCATAATTTTGTGTTTTCGAGCTAACCAGAGAAGTTAAATACAAGTAACTAGGAGCTAGGCTTTAGAACATGTTCGTCTACCGAGCATGCTAGGAAGTCCTACAACGTGGTTTCGAGAGTTGGAGTTTCACTAGTAGTAGTCTCCTGTAATGATCTACATAGAAAGATTCCAATAGCTATTTGGTCTCTCGGATCAAAAGGCATTCACGCTAAGGAAAATGAAACAACTCAAGTGGAAATTTGATATTTGCACATTAGAGGTATGTTCAAAAGAACCAATAAGGGTTAAGTATATTCTTGAAAATAGAGAAAATATTTTATGGCTCCTATAGTGTGCTTGTAAGGCATTTTAAGAGTCGAATGGACTATTTAGAAATCTTCATGTGGAGAGCTCTTAGTACTTGTTCCAGAGTAGAAATAGAACTTTAGGAGATCATTGGGAATAATCCAACTAAATTGAAATGATATCCAAAATTGAACTCATCTTATCTTATGGCATTCCTAGGTCTTTGTATAGAAGTTTCTAAGGGTGTGGCTTAAAAAAATTGTTAAATTTTGAGGGAATTGAACGCTAAGACTTTCACGATTAACTTAAGAAAAGGAAGACTTATCTCTAAAGTCACCACACGTAAAATAATACTATCTGAATCCAATAATAAGATTTAGACCAAGATTATATGAATATTGAAATAGAGTGTCTCAAAAGAATTGATTCCAAAGCTAATGATAGAGTAAGATGTGGGACTTGAATCTTTCTAAGATTAATTTTACAAAACTAACTTAATACAACCTCAAACGGAAAGAATTTCAAAATCATGAACCTAAAGGTAGCTTTTGATTTTATCTAGATGCAAACTCGTAGTAGAACAATTTTCTCAATACGACGTTATGCCACCATTATGAGAAGGGAAAAGGGTTTCTATAAGATGTAGCTACATGAAGAGACATCAATGGAATTGGTATAGGCAAATAAGTCCTTGACCTTCTCTAAGAATACGTGACCGTCAAATTAAAATTTATGACAAATTCATCATGAAAGAAAGCATACAATGGTATGGAATAAGCAATAAAAGTTATTCAATCACAATATTGATTTGAATTTGGGCTTGGTGAATTTCCCGAATAAGATAGTGAATTTGATTAGTAGGATTTCCGTGGATAGTTTGTTGATCACAATTATAAAGGAAAAGGGGGTTTGAGGAATTCAAATCCTAATTTCGCAAAATCTTCACACCCATTTTCCACTATCTATTCTAGAAGGCTAACCAAATTTATCCTTAAAACATGTCCTACTTCGTACTCCTTCTAGTGACTTGAATCCATTGGTTACAAATGCATCAATGCTGTGACTAAGGTACTGAACTGGCCAGGCCCAATATCTTACAATCACAAAAATGGTACATCTATATCCCAATGTCTCAACCTATTTTCCATGAAAGTTACGAAAATAAGAACAATCCCTTTAAAGATCATTCATATCCATCAGTGGTCAAAACTTCTACTCTCATGCACCAATATTTAATTGATCAGACTCAATATTAGCTAGACGTTCCTTCGAAGCTTATGACATGCCTAATAGATATGTTTAGAATATTAATCGTTCAGCTGACTATCAACTCATTATCATCACAGTCCGATGGATCAAAATACCATAAATGTAACACCTTAATTTTTGAGTCCGTTTTTTTTCCAGAACACTAGTGGAAGCTAACATCTAAATACAACTAATAATAATAATAATAATAATTACTTCCTTTTCAATTTATATGGATTCCTATACATCTGAACAAATTAATATATGAACTTGAGTCTTAGGTTCACCATGGATGGTTACTACTAAGAAAATCCTAATCTCGCCTCGCTTGTTTATTTTATTTTCCACAATGCCCCGATACCTGCAATATGGTAACCGTCAATTATATGCAAAACATATAACTGAGTAACCCCCGACATTTTTTAAAACACTTTTATACCAAATCGCAACCCGTCTAAATGGAAAACACCCCATTTAGTCCATAACTCACAATTCAATCCACAATCAATGCCACACTCATACATAATGCATGCTGTGACAATTATAAATGTATGCATGCCATGATCTTTCATTATCATACTTGTTTCATTTATTTTCTTTAGTCTTTTATGGAAGCCTCGTGCACAAGACTTCTACCTAGGCGCATGGCAGTAACGCGCGCTTGAGCTCAATCATGGGATCACGGCAAGCGTCCCTACCGTGATCAACTGCCGGGCAATCTTACCCCAATCACTGGGATATCCCAGGACTATCTTACCCCATTTATCGGGATAGTCCTTTCTTTCGGGCCATCTTCCCGGTCACCGGGAAACCCTACTAGTTTAGGCCATCTTACCCTGTTCATTGGGAGACCCTACATTGTCAATATTTTCACGCTTGTCCGCTTACCCGGTGTGTAACCAGTGGGAATCAACCCGCTTACACAACTTCCGTTGAAGGGGGAAAGATTATCTATCATTTCATTTCATTAGAAAATTATCATGCATTAAACATTCATCATACATGTCATAACACATACCACATCATTTCTATGACCCTATTGCATGTTTATAAGTCACATATACCTATTTTCATTCATTCCTATTTTCGAAATGGAGTCATTATGTTTACATTGCATTTTGTTTGATTATGTTCATGTAGGAATAAAGCATGGAGAAGTGTTGATTTTAGAGGATTGGACTTGAATAATGAAGGAAAGAATGAAAAAAGTTGAAGAAAAGATGTAGAAAACACTTTGAAGCTGTCAAACACAATCTTGTGCGCACAGCCTAGGAAGGTGTGCGCACCCCGTTCGTATTACGGCCATAACTTGAGTTGTAGACCTCCAAATTGAGTGAAACCAAAAGCCTTTGAAAGCTAAGAGGATGATATACAACTCTTATGAAGACTATGAAGTCAAATTGTTATAAAGTAGGGGAAAATGGTATATTGATCAATTTTTCACAAATTTCAATCCTCCCTTCCATCTCAATTCCTCAAAATCATATTAACTTCATCTAATTCAATATAAATCACTCAAAGACCAATTCACAAAGATGACCAAAGTCCAATTTCATCAAATTCACATTATCATAAAGATCATTGTTATACATTCACATTCACAATCCAATATCCCAAACAACGAATCAACATAAATGCATCAACCCCGCACATATAGAACAAATTCAACCAAGATCAACTTAACAGTTCAAGAACACAAGAAACATGTCATGTTAATTTAACACCAATATTCATACAAGCTAAATTCATGTCATGTAACAAAGTCAAGTCCAAAACCTAACATCATAAAACCTCGAATTCCTAATTTCCCTAATTGGAGTTTTCAGTCCTTAAGCACTTATTGTTTTCAAGCTCTACCAAATCCTTCAATCTCCACCACTAGACTTGGAAATCCCTAATTACCCCCAAATGAGAGTCATTAACACCCTTAGGAACTCAATTTAGGGCTTGCATGTGAGATTAAAGGGGTTGGGGTTCATTTTCTAGAGAGAGAAGTGAGTGAAAAGATGAGAAGGAAAATGGTTTGCATGTGGCTTACCTTGGTTCCCTTGGAAGATCAAGAGCTTGGGGAAGATCATTTGAGCCTTGGAGTGGTGAGATTAAGAATCAAATGCTTGGATTTGGGGGAGATGGGTGTGCCCTAGGAGAGCAAGTAGAAGGGAGTGGAAATGAGAATGTAAGAGTGTAAGTGAGGGAAAGTGAGGTGTGAGAGAAAAGGGAGGGAAGGAGGGGGGTTTTGTGAAAATTCCACATCTTATTAAAAATTGCTATATGGTCCTTCCTTCCACTTCTTTTAATAATTGCAACAATTCCCCTAAAAACTCGTAATTTCTCCTAATGACCTACTAATTCTTACTTAGTAATTTATGGGATGTTACAATTCACGATTTTAAATCACTCAAGCACATCAATTAGTTAAGAAATCTGAAACAAATTGCAAGCAATGAGATTCCATAGTTTAAAATAACAGCATATGAACATGGGTCAATTATGCATCTGGAGCAACATGTATAGAGATGAAACAGGAAGTAACATGGTAATATATGCACTTAGTTAGTTAGTTAAGTCAAGTCTAATTAATTTGATCACAAAGTCGTTGTAGTACAATATAATATTAACTAATTAATTAATCTTGCTACTTTACTTTACTTCAAACCATATTTCTCGCTTAGCCTCTGACCCAGTTGTAGTTAGAACAAACTCAAATATACAACGATATGTTACGGATGTAATAGCATAGGTACACAATAATTTAGCATGATATTTTAGTTTTGAATATCAAAAGTAAATGCCAGAAAAGGAAACAAGAAAATCAAATTCAATAAAGGAGAAAGAAAGAAGAAATAGAACGGAAACAAACAACATAGTCATACTTACCAGTGAAAAAAATATAGCCATAATCACATAGCTCACAAAAGTTGACGTAATTAAGTCAACGGGTATACTTAAAAAAGTTGACGTAATTATGTCAACAAAAAAACTTACAAAAACCAGCAAAAAATGGCTAATAAGATTCAAAGTACTCAAGCCTTCTGTAAAGAGGCACTTCACTAAAGTTCCATTTATACCTAGTAAAAGCATACTTTTGAGCATCCACCCAACTATTATCGAAGGATATAAAAAAACGGTGTATATATGGAGCACTTAGTCAACACAACAATATGCATACATCCATGAAAGGAGTACAAATTTTAGCAACTTCCCAATGTACGGTATGAACCCGGTTGCATAGACCTGCATATAACATCAAAAAGTGCTTTTATAAATCTAGTTTGTTGAATATAAGGGCATATATATAAATCTCATAAATATGGACCATAAATTAAATGATTTTATTACCTCTAGAAAGAAAACACTCAAAAGTAGTATGGAGTAGACCTACTGTCCTATTCTAATCATGAGCCTGAGTTAAGCAAGCACAGTAAGATAATGTGCCTTTGGATTTTCTGAAAGTAGTTTGAGTTTAATTTAAGACTAGACTGAGTCAATTAGTTTTTATTAGATGAGTTAGTTTGAATAAGTTGTTACTTTTAGATTAGAATAAGTTTGTTTTGATTTAGTGATTAGGAAGTTTGTTATTTCCTAGTAGTATAAATGTAAGTGCTGATCAATTAATAAAATGAATTCCCTCTGTTCATTAGAAAAGTCTCAATAAAATATTTCAATTTATATTCATTACTTTCCTATTTTCTTCGAAAAAACCAACCATTGGTATCTAGAGCCAACTTCTTACGAGATTTGTGATATGGATAGTTTTTCTCATGTTGCTCCTATGGTCTTTGATGGTGTGAATTATGACCTTTGGGCAATAAAGATGGAGTCCTATCTAGAGGCTTTGGATTTGTGGGAAGCTATGGAAGAGGATTACGTTGTAACTCTGCTACTAAAAGATCCTACCATGGCACGACTAAAAAGTCACAAGGATTGGAAGACCCAAAAAGCAAAGGAAAAATCATGTCTTTTTGCTAGTGTCTCAACAACCATGTTCACAAGAATTATGAGTTTAATAACTCCAAAAGAAATATGGGATTATTTGAAAAAATAGTATGAAGGAAACAAAAGAATTAGAGCCATGCAAGTGATTAATTTATTTAGGGATTTAGAGTTGCAAAACATGAAGGAGTCCGGGATGATCAAAGAATATCCGATAGGTTGCTCGGTATTGCAAATAAGGTAAGATTTCTAGGCACTAAATTCACTGATTTTGGAATTGTAGAAAAAAATCTCGTTAATGTGCCTGAGAAACATGAAGCATCTATAACTAGCTTGGAGAATACAAAGGATCTGTGTAAGATCACTTTGGTTGAAGTTTTACATGCTTTGCAGGCCCAAGAGCAACAAAGGCTACTGAGACATGATCAAGATCATAAAGTTGAAGGTGCATTAGCAGATAAGCACCAACTAATAGAAATTTTCCTCCCTGTAAGCACTGTGGCAAAAAGGACATCCACTATTCAAATGCTGGATTAGGCCAGATGCACAATGTAGCAAGTGTAATCAACTGGGCACGAGCAATAATTTGTAAAAAAAAAGATGGTGAAGGTGAAGACGCTTGAGTTGTTAAGCAAGATGAGGGTCAATTATTCGTGGCTACCTGTTTAAAAATAATAAACGAAGTTAAGGTTGGTTAGTTGATAGTGGTTGCACCAACCATATGGCCAACTATATAAAAAATTTCAAGGATCTAAAGCCATTTGATATCACCAAAGTCAGAATAGAAAATGGTGACTACATCCCAATAAAAGGGAGAGGAACAATTTTGATTCCAACGAGTTCAGGGGCAAAGACAATACATTGTGCTATTTATGTTCCAAGTATTGAGTGGAATTTACATAGTGTTGCTCAATTATTAGGAAATAGATTTAAACTATTATTTGCAAATCAATGTTGTGATATTTTAAACTTAGTTGGGAAGGAGATCTTAAATATTAAAATGGAAGCTAAAGGCTTTTCTTTTTATCTAACTAAAAATGAGCATACGGGTCATCATACTTCAAAGAAGTCTATAGAGTCAACAACATCGAGGGAGAAAAGTTTTATTGAAGATGAAGTTGTTAAATCAAAATTTTGTTCACCCAACAAATTTGAAATTTTGAACAGCCTCCAAGGCAAGAAGGAGTGTTAAGATAATGTGCCTTTGGTTTCTCAGAAAGTAGTTTGAGTTTAATTTAAGACTAGACTGAGTCAATTAGTTGTTATTAGATGAGTCAGTTTGAATAATAAGTTGTTATTTATAGATTAGGATAAGTTTGTTTTGATTTAGTGATTAGGAAGTTTGTTAGTTCGTAGTAGTATAAATGTAAGTGTTGATTAATTAATAATATGAATTCCCTCTTTTCATTAGAAAAGCCTCTTTTCATTAGAAAATTCTCAACCAAATATTTCAATTTATGTTCATTAGTTTCCTATTTTCTTCAAAAAAAAACCAAAAGAACCTTTTAGTACCAATTTACCCAGTAAGAATTGATCGCATTCATACTTGGAAAAAGAAATACATGAAAACATAAAGTAACTATTAATTACAACTTTACCCTCCCAGGCCAGATAATCTTTTTACATTATAAGCATTTTGTACATTTAGTGAGTTATTCTGACCTTTGTCTTTCTCTTAGTAAACTTAATTCTTCCCATTGCAATATGCCCATACTTGGCAATGTCATTGTACCTAAAAACATTCTGTTAGCAATTCTCCTACGAACAAATCCTATCTTTCATTGGAAGACTGATACATTAAGCAAGAAACAGGAAAAGCAAATACAAAGAATAAGAGCAAGAACTCCAAACTATGGAGAAACCACCTGGTGTCAAACTTTCAACCAAGCAAATAGAAAAGTGAACACCTCTTCCCCTCCATGTTGATTATCATTCCTTAAAACATATTATTTTTCTCTTTCCTTTAACTAACTCCCTCCCTCTTGGTCTCTCACTTTCAAAACTCTTATTAATTTTGTTTGGGCCTACCGAGATAAACCTGTAAGGCCTTAGCTTTTGCATCCTTATTTCTATCAAATTCCCATTTAGACAACAAACAATGAAAAATTATACTATTTCCTACTCACATTATGTAATAGTTTATTGAATATGGAAATCCAAAACTAAGAATGCTTCGCTTGTTATTACAATGAGATGATGGCTATTGTCATTCAAATTAAATGTTTTCCCCTGGGACCAAACACTATTTGGCAATATAGACGTATTTAACCGCTATGTTGGGGGTCATAAACTAAAATTTCCATAGTAATTATTTGGGTAGGAGTGTTTAGTTGAATATTGAATATAGCATGGAGTTGGGGGTTACGTTGTGTTTAGATTTTGGTGTTCCTATGAGCATTTGGTGTAAATTAAGTAATGGATAGGATTCGGGTAATGTACTAGAATATTCATCCCCATACTCATGTTTTAAGAAAAAGTTCCATAATCAAACCAATGCCCACACGAGTAGCAATTAATGTGTTTATACCTCCAGGACACCAAAATATCTAGACTCTAACCCAGTACTGTATTATTGTAGTTCAATGAAATATGATTTTCTTTTAACGTGTCTTCTTTTTTACATTCTAGCAAAACAACAATGCTAATCAAGTATAAAAAATCAATAGAACTACATAAAAATACATCTAACTAATTCAAAATATCAATTGATTAAGAATCTGAAAATTGTTAAACCATGAACCATCTTCATCTTGTATGCATTTCATTCCATTCAAAATGTTCTAATTTGTGGTGTTTTTTTACACCACACAAGAACATTGGAACGATGTCAACCCAACCCATGAGCTTTGGATTCCAAGAGAAGTCGAGCTTCTTCAAGGCATGCCTCATTGCTTCCCATAGAACCACCACCACACAAGTTCGCATAGGCGAGATGAGATTAGAGAAAGCAAAGGCAAAACCCTAGAAACGGAAATGAAATAAATGATTGAAAGATAGAGATGAAACTTAGAAAAGCCTAACTTGGTGGAGGAAGGAAGAGAGCTCCACAATGGAGAAGCGGCGGGGATGGCGAGTAGTGACGGGGAGCTCAGTACGGACTAGCTTCGATGGCAACGAGCTCAGATTTGCATAGTTCTAAAATGAAGGAAACGATCACGACGAATGGCGAGACAAGCTCACAGATTTCCGGAACATAGAAGATGGTCACGAGAGAGAAGGGTTCGCGTCACGAGGGAGTTTTCTCCAAAGAGAGCTTGCGAGAGAGCAGGGCTTTGGGGTCGCGAAGGAAAGCTTTTTTTTTAAAAAAAAAAATTAAGCGTGTAGCTGCGGTCATGACTAGAACCACTGGTAGTGATCAAGAAATAACTTATGCCAGCGGTTAGTCACGGAACCGCTAGCATATGTTGGGTTGGATTAGACTAAATCTTGCGTAGTGATGATTATTAGATTACTTTTAAGCATGTCAGTTCTCCTCTTTCAATGTCATAAAAAAGAAACTTATAAGCATGTGGAAGAAAGAGAGAACATGATCTTTAAAGCATATATAGAGCACAAAATGAGATACTAAGGAGAGAAAAATCTAAGAGCACAAATCAAGCTTATATTGTATGAATCTCAAATCACTAATTGCCACTTTTAAAAATCAAGTCTAAGATATTTATAGGCATGTATTAATAGGAGTCACGTCAAACAAGGGTAAGAAGATATGTCAAAGAATTAGACAAGTATATCACCCTTTTCCTAAGACATACATATATGACCAATGCAATGTACCATGTGAGTCATGAAAGCATATATAATTACCAAGCTTAAGTTGCAAAACTTCAATGCCAAACAAATATGCTCATTTAGTCATAGAGGATCAAGAATGACCATGTGTGTCCAAGTAAGCAAGATAACATCAATTATGATGTTCTTTGAAAGCATGTGGGCAGGGTAACCATTCAAACATATATATATAATCTAAGCATTTCTACTCCTTACTACAAGACTATATTACACATGAGAGATCAATAGTAATCAACATCATTTATCATCATCTACTCATGTGAAACATTATAGCAAGAAATAGATAATTAAATTAAGCAAGATCATATGTCTAAGAATAGAGGTCATTTATATCAAAAACCATCTACTTGTTTATTAGTGCTCATTCAATAGCAATCTATCCCATTTATGTAGTTTTAGATATATAAGAGTGCAATAAGCGATTATTATGATAAGCATAATTTGCACAATCAAGATCATAAAATGATGTCAAATAGAAATCATGACAAATCTAAAACAAGGACATCATGCCATAGAGAAAATTTTGAGTGAATGATCATACCAAGCATGTAATATTTTAAAAAAATATTTAGTTATATAAAGCACAATGGTAGGGATCAAACAAACTATCAAAATTTTTAAATTTATTCATATCTAGATGGTATCAATAGTGAAAGCAAAAATATTCATAGTATAACTTTGTGATCGTTAATGATATATGTTTTAACAATTAAAAGGTTTATAAAACAATCTCCAAATCCATTGGCGACCTTTTTCCATCATGCTTTTGGCATGGTGGATTTGGCCTCCAATCTGGTCTCCGGTGCGGTGGTTTGGCTCCTCCGGCTACTCACCTTGGTGGTGAGGGGGTACCTGCAAGCACTCCGACGATCAAGTCAGCTAAGTGTCACAGATAATGGTTCTCAGATATTGAGTAATGAATAGCATACCAAATGAAGATGAATCACAGGTATTTATAGTGCCAATTGGGTCACTAAATTCAAACCTGTCACTGTCACACTTCCGTGAATTGCGGCGGTAAGTACGGATCTGTAACGGTCTCCACGTGTGGGTGGTGTCCTTTGAGCTCTAAGTTGGGTGTCCATGTCGTGGGAACACGACATGGCGCCGACGGCTTAGGTCACCCACGTGAGACCTGCACGTGTCCTTCCCGCGGGTTAGGTCCATAACAGTTGCCCCCAAGTCTATGGTATGTCGCGTGGCATGTCGTTAACTTCCGGTTACGACTTGATCCAACAACATGTAAGACTCCCAGGTCGTTGCTATTTTGAATTCTGTTTGTCAATTCTAACTTTGACACGTGTCTTTTCGGTATTGGCCCTACCCTTCGTAGGTCGTGCCCATCATTATTCAGTGACATCAGGCTTGTGTGCATTAATTGTGCCCCACGCCGTCACTTCTTCTTCACGCTTCGTCTTCCCTTTCTCTTTCTATAAATATTTGTTCTTTTGACCTAAAACTCTTCTCTACTTCCCAGTTTCTCTCTGCGTATAAGCTTTCTCCTTGCTCTCACTATCAGCTTCTCCTTTTCTTTGCTGTTTTCTAGCCATCTTCGGTCCTTTCTTCTTCAACACTTCCAGGTATCTTTCTTCCTCCTCTGTTCAGTTTTCTTGTATGTTTTCTTTTTATTTTTCTTAACATGTCTACTCCTGAGTGACCTACTAATTTTTCTTAACACTTCTCCCAGTTAAGTACTAGATTTGTTTAAACACATCTTCTTAGCACAATATTCAGATTGTTCAAACATTCTTCAAAACTTTTCCCAAAGACAGAAAAGTCGTCCATGAAAACCTCAATACATTTCTCAACCAAATACGAAAATATGGCGAGCATGCATCTTTGAAAGGTTGCAGGCGCGTTACACAGTCTAAACGGCATACGCTTATAAACAAAAACTCCAAATGGACATGTGAAGGCTGTCTTTTCTTGATCTTCTGGGTTCACCAATATTTGGTTATACCCAGAATATCCATCCTAGAAACAGTAATATGCCTGGCCAGCTAGTCTCTCAAGCATTTGGTCCATGAAAGGCAAAGGGAAATGATCTTTCCTGGTGGCTTGATTTAACCTTCTATAATCAATGCACATTCGCCACCCGGTCACCGTCCTTGTAGGAATTAATTCATTTTTCTCATTCTTAATGAGCGTTATCCCTCCTTTCTTTGGAACCACTTGAACTGGACTTACCCACTCGCTATCGGAGATGGGATAAATCATACCAGCTTCAAGTAACTTGAGTACTTCTTTTCTCACTACTTCTTTCATTGTCAGATTTAATCGCCTTTGAGGCTGGGCAACAGGTTTAAAATCCTCTTACATATGTATCTTGTGCATACAGAAAGAAGGACTTATTCCTTTTAGATCTGTCAATGCCCATCCGATTGCCCCTTCATTGGCTTTCAAAACCTCCAAGAGTTGTGCCTCTTGGTCAGAAGATAGTGAACTGTTGATTATCACTGGCTTGCCTCCCCTTCATCTAAAAATGCATATTTTAGATGGGATGGCAACACTTTCAATTCCAGCGTATTTTTTTCTGACTTCTCCTCCTTGGATAAGTCTTCCGGGACAAATGTTATCATGGGGTCCTCTTTCAGAGTATCTAGGTCCCTCAAAAAAAATTTTATTTCGACTTCCTCCAAGTCATATGAATTTGCACGAGAGTGCACTAGAGCTTTTTCTAAAGGGCTAGCATTATACATTTCTTGCTTCCCTAATAGAAATGCCTCTTCCATGACATCCACCCTAAAGGCAGACTGTTTTTCCTTTGGGTGTTTCATGGCTTCCAACACATCAAACTTTACCTCATCATCCTCAACTCGTACCTTGAGTTGCCCATTATCCACGTCAATTATGACTCTTGCCGTTTTCATGAAAGGTCGCCCTAGAATTAAAGGCACCTCCAAGTCTTCCTCTATATCCATAATGACAAAGTCAACCGGAAAGACAAATTTATCAACCTTCACTAGAACATCCTCCGCTACTCCATACGGAAATTTTAATGACCTATCTGCCAGTTGGAAGGTCATTCTAGTGGGTTTCACTTCCAGATCACCGATCCGTTTAAACATGGATAACGACATGAGGTTTATGCTTGCACCAAGATCCAGTAATGCCTTCCCCACGGGAAGAGCACCAATAGTAACAGGGATAGTAAAACTACCCGGATCTTTGGTCTTGTGAGGCAAGGATTTTTGAATGATGGCACTACACCCGGCTTCTAGTTCCACAGTTTCATCTTTAAACTTCATCTTTTTCGTCAACAAGTCCTTCATGAACTTGGCATATGTGGGCATTTCCTCCATAGCTTCCATAAATGGTACATTTATTTGAAGCCTTTTGAAAATGTCTTGAAACCTAGCATATTGCCTTTCCTTTGTCTTCTTTGATGGATGAACAGGATAAGGAACCTCCTTTACCTGAGGTACTCCATCCATCTTTTCTTTGACCTCACCCTTCTTTTTGATTTTTTGATTTTTTTATTTTTCAATATTTACATTATTCTTCTCCTCACTCCTTCTTTCACCTTCCTTCTCTACTTCCTCCATGGCTACCTTTTCAATTTCTCCTTCCACCTCCTTGGGTTCATTCAAATGATCCCCTATTCCTTTACCAATCTCCGTACCACTCCTTGTGACAATGGACTTGCATTGTTCTTTAGGATTCGTGGTGGTATTGCGGAGAATGGAGTAGTGGTAAGCTCTGCCAAGTTTAGAGATTTGACCCACTTGCGTTTCAAGATTCCAGATAGACGCCTCGGTGTTTTTCTGGAAAGCTTCATTACTTTGGTGGTTAGCCAATGAAGCTTGGATAAATTTATCCAAGGTGTCTTCCAATTTGATGGTCCTCTCTACCAATGGAACAAATGGCGGCCTATTAGATGAGTTCGTTGAATTTTTCCAGTTCATTTAACCTAGTCCTTGAGGATTCTTCCACCCCTTGCATTCCAGAATTGGAAACATTAGACTTAAAGGGTGAAGAAAAGAAATTTCCTCTTGACTGATTATTCACAAAATTCAACTCCTCATCTTTTTGGCTAGAAGCATGCGGACATTGAGTGTATGAATGAGCTTCACCACACAATTCACATACTCCTATTTGAGCTTGTTGGTTCACTACTTGAACTTGCTGCGGCTTTGACACCAATTGTGTAATAGCTTGACATAAAAGCTCAATTTGCTGGGTCATAAGCTTATTTTGTGCCAAAAATAGCATCAGAAGAATTTAATTCCACGACACCCTTGGGCTTCGAGACCTGGGTTCTGGGTTGATGCCCAGCTCTATCACTTGCTGCCATAGAAGTGATAATTTCCATTGCAGTAGGTACATCAATGGTTTTCAATGACCGTCCAGCAGTTGCAGTAAGATGGATTGTCCATTGATGGTTCAATCTTGCACAAAATATATTCAGCTTCGCAACATCGGTAAACCCTGATTTGGGCATTTTCTCAACAACCGTTGATACCTTTCCCAAGCCTCATGAAATGCTTCATCTTGCCCCTGCTTAAAAGCATATATTTCAGATTGCACTTGGATCATTTTAGAAGGAGGGAAGAACCTTGTTAAGAAGGCTTCTTCAACCTCACTACATGTGTTCAAACTTTGACTCGGAATAGTCTTGAACCATTCCTTTGCATCTCCAATAAGTGCTAAATGAAATAATTTCATATAGGCATCCTCAACACTTGCTTCATCCAAGCCCATAGTCGCTACAAGATCATAAAAGGTCTCTAAGAAATTATGCGGATCCTCATGATCTTTCCCCGTGAACTGATTAGTCAAGATGAGATTATACCAATACGGCTTAATCTCCATTTGCTGAGCAATAGGGGACAAGACAATTGCGGACCGATTCCTTGGACCTTGCGGAATCACATAGTCACCAAGGACTACAACCCTTGTCGGATTAGGACCTTCCGCAACCATATCAAAAGTAACAGAATGTGTAAAGTTACTAGAGAAATCTGAGGAACTTACTCCCTCTTTTTGTTCACGGTATTTAATTGCAGAATGTCGTCTAACAAATGCCTCAATTTCGTCAATATATATTAACTTTTCTCTTTGTCTTTTGCTGCGAGTAAGCATACAACAATACTAGAACAATAGTGAGAGTTAGGTACAAATATACAAATACTTACAAAAAGAAAACTATTCACAGTTTTTACAAATCAACTCAAAACTTAAAAGAAATAAACAACCGTGCTCCTCGGCAACGGCACCAGAAATTTTGTTAAACTTTTTTAATGGTGCTGAAAATGGTTAACTCGTTAGAGTATAGTGACTATACGTGTATCGTCCACAGGGAGCACTTGGATTAATTCGATTAAGAATTAAGTTGATGAATTGTTCAAAAACATATTAAGATTGTAAATGGAAAATAAAATAAACAATAGATAAAGAGATAATCAAATAAAATAATGAGTCACCTGGGGTTGAGTTTCATTACTTCACCTTGTTTCTTTCTATGTTAGTTAAATATTATAAGAAAAGATGCATACTCAATGTCACAAGTGCAAATCCCTTTGTCACCTGATTCTAAGACACTAGTTTCTAGAGCCCAATCCCTTGACACTCTAGCTACCAAGTCTTGCATTAAGCAGAGTATAAAACAATCATAAAACACTTCCATCTATCCCTAGATCCGAAGGTTTTATGAGAGTTTTTCTCCATATCCATTTATAAACCAATTTCCCAATTGCGCAAATAAACTAACACAAGGCAAAAGGTGATCAAGCTTAAACAAAGAAAAAAAGCACAGAAGAAGAACTCCTATCTTCTGAAAGGCTGTATTTATAGGTGTTTTGGGCAGGGGTCTGGCGCTCGAGCGCCCTCCTCGCGATTGAGCGCTGGCATGACACGTGCTGGTTAATGAGCTTAATTTCCTGGTTAATGCGTATGGCGCTCGAGCGCTAGGCTTATAACTCAGGCAGAGAGGATCCAATGTTCTGGCGCTCGAGCCTTGGTGTGGCACTCGAGCGCCAGGCTCATAACTGTTGGCAGAGAGGATCCAATGTTCAACGTATTCTGGCGCTCGAGCCTTGGTGTGGCGCTCGAGCGCCAGACTCATAACTTTGGCAGAAAAGGATCCAATGCTCAATGGTTACTAGCGTTCGAGCTCTGGTATGGCGCTCGAGCGCCAGAGCATTTGCACTGGCAGAAAGGATCCTATGTTCCTCAGCTTCCAACGCTCGAGCCTTGGTATGGCGCTCGAGCGTTGGTCTCTTATATGCTCCAGCAACTTGATCTTCTTATTTTGCCTCCAAAAACATCTGAAAATACATCTCTAAGTTAGAAAATATATTATTACCACTTATTTACTCTTAAACTTACAAAGTAAAGATAAAGGGTGAAATTATATATAAAACATGTAATTTCTAGAGTAGATAATTGCAAATTCTTTATTGAATAAACACACTAATTTGCACTTTTCGTGTACACGGGAGATGAATTCCCCTTTTGGAGTGGTCCTAACGGCTTGCTCTTATTCCTACTCTACTGGTCATATGAGCACTACCTCTGGGAGACAAAGTCGTTTATCACCGATGGGACCTCCCTACTGGATTCTGACCATGTCGTGATTGCTGGGCTCCGGGAATTTACCGGCAAGCACGGGCTCATCAGATGCAAGGTCGTGATCCAGGGTCGTTGTGTCAGTCGTGCTGATACCATGGCTAATTCTGTCCTAGACAACTTATTATTGCTTCCTGACGTTAGGAATATATTGACTATGTTGTTTCTATCATTAAGAATATATTGATTACTCTGTTGTTTTTGCTTTTAGCTGCCATCATGTCTGGATATGCCCAGTTGATGAAGAAAACTGGCGGTATGACCAAAAAGGGGAAGAAGGAGTTGGAGGCAATCCAATCTGCTCTTCACAATGAGATATCTATCTCGGATGATGAAGAAGCAGAGACCGTTGGAGCCGCCCTAACGCGGAAAGAGGTTAATTAATCAACGTCTTCAAGACTTGTTAAATTCTGAGAGTCTCTTGATTTACGATGTACTGGTATACTGGGATCATCTTCATCCTCCCAATGGGAAGGCTTCCAAGCCCCCATTGTTTTGTTTCATCACGGGGAGTTCTTCAAGGAGCTCCCTCGCTCTGCGTTGAAGGTATTTTTGCTTTTCCTTGAGCCGCATAGTTCTCTTTTCTTTTTTCTGTTGTCTTTGTATACTTGATTGATGTCGTTTTTCCTTTCGTAGGCCAATGTCAAGGAAGCCGTTGGCTGGATGTCCCGTCAATCCGTCGTGCTGAAGTTCTTCCATGAGGAGCTAGAGATGCCCAACCCTGTGGCTGACCTAGAGAAGAAGCTTCAAGCCACCAAAGTTGCAGCCGAGAAGCAAATTCAAGCTCTCACCAAAGAATAAGATATAGAGAAGGCTTCGCAGGCAGAGCTCAGCGCCGAGATTGCTACGACTGCCTCCAACTTTGACCAATTGAAGTTGGAGAATGCCAAATTTTCAGAGGAGAAGAAAGAGATACAAGTTGCCATCCCCAAAGCTTAGGAGCAGATGACCTCCCTGTCAGAGGAAAACAAGCTTTTATCCCGGGTTCGCGACCAGCTGCTGACCGACAAGGAGACTCTGGAGGTTGAGAATGACAAGCTGAAGGCCGAAGTCCAGGATCAAAGCCGCGTAATTTCTAATGGCGGGTACATGGTCTTTTCTAGCTGCCTTAAACAAGTGGAGTTCTTGAACCCCGGGATCCAACTCAATTTCAAGGGGGTTCATCCACTTCATGGGGTGGAGGGGGGGTCAATTCTTGGATTATGATAACGACCCCCCAACTCAAGTCAACCTTGATAACCCCGAGTTGGAAGCTTTCGACCCTCATGCCGATTATTCCATGTCGCCGCCAGCAGCTGGAGATGGAAATGTCGCTCCTGCCGAGCCTTGAAGCTCTTTTGTAATATTTAGGTTTATTTTTGTTTTAATGAACGATGTACTGGCCCGATTTGTCTCTGTAATGCTTGACTATTAACGAAATTTCTTAGTTTCTCTATCTCCATAATAATTTCTATCTCGTAATTTTAACTTGAATTTTTTCCAATCATCGCTTTTCATCATGTCGTAAGCTTTGCAAATTGCAACTTAAGCTTTATGCATCTTATTGATGGGGCTTTTGTCCCTTAAAACATTTAATGTTCCTAACCATATCGTAGGAGTATGTCGCCTTACTGGGATCTTTGACCCTAACGAAGTACTTCAAGGCCTGTGGCCTGTTTGGGGCATGTCGCCCTATTGGGATCTTTCATCCTGAAGAAGTACTTCAAGGCCAGTGGCATGTTTGGGGCATGTCGCCCTATTGGGATCTTTGATCCTGATGAAGTACTTCATCAAGGATAAAGTACTTCGAGGCCCGTGGCCTGTTCGGGTCATGTCGCCCTGTTGGGATCCTTGATCGTGATGAAGTACTTCGAGGCCTGTGGCCTCTTTGGGGCATGTCGCCCTATTGGGATCTTTGATCTTGGTGAAGTACTTCAAGGCTTGTGGCCTATCACGTTGGTGCATGTCGCCTTGATGGGATTTTTGATCCTTTTACGCCTCTTGCTGAGTCGTAATCATGTACGAGGTGAAGTTCTTCTCTTAAGCGTTCCTGATTATTTGGCGGGGTAAACATAACCCTCCAAGATGGTTCGCCAATTTCAACTGGGATCACGACATTAGTTTCATATACAAGTCGGAAAGGAGTTTCTCATGTGGTAGTTTGCGGAGTGGTTCTATAGCTCCATAACACCTGATAGGGATTATCCACCCACGCTCCTTTGGCATTTTCAAGTCGTTTCTTTAGGCCATTTAAAATAACTTTGTTTGCTGCTTCAGCCTGACCATTTGTTTGAGGATGTTCAACACTTGAGAAATGATGTCGGGTATGCAACCCTTGGAGGAGCTCATTGAATTGGCTCCTTGTGAATTTAGTTTCATTATCAGTGACAATCTCGGTCGGGATTCCGAAGCGACATATGATTGTTTTAAAGGTGAAGGCTTCCACCCTCGCCGAAGTAATAGTTGCAAGAGGTTCGGCCTCTACCCACTTGGTAAAGTAATCCACTGCCACTATGAGGTGCTTCAGCTGCCCCGTGGCTTTATGAAAAGGTCCCAGGATGTCCATTCCCCAAGTGTGAATGGCCATGGCGCGGATAAAGTATGCAGCTCTTCCGGCGGGATGTGAGGGATGTTGGCATGTCGTTGGCATTGTTCACATTTTTTGAGATGACTAGTAGCATCTTCTTGCATTGTAGGCCAGAAGTAACCCGCTCTCAACGCCTTTCTGGCCAAAGATTTAGCCCCAACATGGTGCCCAAAACTCCCCTCATGGATCTCAGCCAACACGTAGCCGACCTCTTCCGAGCCAATACATTTCAAGAGTGGGGTTGAGATTCCTTTTCTGAACAAGTGACCTTCAATCATTGTGAATCTCATTGCTTTTTTCATATCCTCGGGAGTGATCCCCCTCTCAATATAATCTATCAAGGGAGTCCTCCAATCTGCTTCCTGCACCTGTAAAGTCAAGCTAGGATAGGGAATTACCTCTTCCACCACAGAATTGTAGTTTTAAGTCTTCTTTGTACTGGCGAGTTTGGAAAGAAGGTCTGCCCTTGCATTCTCTTCCCTTGGTATATGTCGGATTTCAAATTTAGACAATCCCACTAGAGCATCCCGTACTTCGGCGAGATATTTCTGCATCATGAGCTCTTTCGCCTGGTATTCTCCCTTAATCTAGAACACCACCAACTTTGAATCTGAGCAGATAGTTATCGCGTTTGCCCCTAATTCCTTGGCCATCCGTATTCCAGCCAGGCAGGCTTCTGCCTGATTGTTGGATGTCGGAAAGTCGAATTTTAGAGAATATTCAATTGTCAGGCCCTCCGAGTTTTCTAGTATTACCCCGGCACCGCATCCCTTAGTGTTTGAGGAACCGTCGACGTATATCGTCCATTCCCCGGGATGATTCTCTCCGGGGTGCGTCATTTCAACAAGAAAGTCGGCTAGGACCTGCGCTTTGATCGCAAGTCGTGGTGCATACGATATGTCGTACTGAGTTAATTCAATTTCCCATGATATCATCCTTCTTGCCAAATCTGGCTTGTGCAAGATGTGTCGTATTGGCTGGTTGGTTCTGACTAGAATCGGGTAGCATTGGAAGTATGGGCGCAGCTTCCTAGAAGCTATTAATAACGCGAAAGCTACTTTTTCAAGTCCTTCATAGTTCAATTCAGCCCCCTACAAAAATTTGGAAATAAAGTAAATTGGGAATTGACCTTTACCTTCTTCTCCTATCAATACGCCACTCACGGCTTCATCAGCGACCGCGAGATAGTGTCAAAGTGTCACCCGCCATCGGTTTTGTCAGGACAGGGGGAGATGCCAAAGAGACTTTAAGTTTTCGGAACGCGTCTTCACATTCTTGAGTCCATTTGAAGGAATCTTGTTTCTTCAGAACTTTAAACATAGGAAGGCAGCGTTTCGCTTAAACTAGGAGGAAACGAGCTAGAGCTGCAATCCTCCCCGTGAGTTGCTGCACATCGTTGACTGTCTTTGGGCGAGTCACGTCGAGAATTGCTCGGCATTTGTCCAGGTTTGCCTCAATGTCGCGACTTGTGAGCATAAATCCCAAAAATTTGCCAGCTTCCATGCCAAAAGTGCACTTTAAAGGATTAAGTCGCAAGTTATACTGCCGTAGGCATTGAAAATCACATTCCAGGTCTTTGGATGGATCTTCGCTATCTTTGGTTTTGACAATCATGTCGTCTATGTATACTTCAACCTCTCTGCCTCTCATCTCGGCAAAGACTTTATCCATCATCCTCTGGTATGTCGCCCCTGCGTTCTTTAAACCAAATGGCATCACATTATAACATAATACCCCGAAATCAGTAATAAAAGCAATTTTATCCTGATCTTCAGGGGCCATGGGAATCTGGTTATACCCAGAGTAAGCATCTAAAAAGGAGAGATATTTATAACCCGCTGAGTTATCTACCAATTTGTCGATGCAGGGCAATGGAAAAGGATCCTTTGGGCAGGCTTTGTTTAGATCTGTATAATCTGTACACATTCTCCACTTTCCATTCGCCTTCTTTACTATCACGACATTAGACAGCCAATCTGAGTATTGTACCTCGCGGATGAATCCCGCGTTCAACAACTCGTTGACTTGTTTCTCGATAGCCATCATCCTCTCTTCGCCCATTCTCCTCTTTTTCTGGGCCACCGGCCTCGCTCCTTCCCTTATTGCAAGTCGATGACAGCAGAACTTGGGATCTACACCCGGCATGTCCGAGGCAACCCATGCAAAAATATCTTTATTATCCTGCAAAACTTTAATCATATTTTTCATAACATTAATAGGTAAGTTTTTTCCGACCTTGACTACATGTTCGGGCTTACTTCCGACTTGTATTTCTACTGAGTCACCTTTAGGTTCAGGTCGCTCATGTTGTAGCTCTCCCCTCGGATCTAAGTCCGTCATCATGACCGCGGCATCTCGCCTAACAAACTTTTGCTTTCCCTTTGCTTCTTTCTTCTGTACATTTTTCTCCTCTTCCTTTTCCTGCACTGACACAGTTTTTGTTATTTTAAGGCTCTCTAAGTAATAAAGCTGTGCCTCAAGGCCCTTTCCTCGGACAGTGACAATGTCATCTCTGTCTTCAGGGAACTTCATTGCCATATGTAATGTCGAGACCACAGCTCCTAGAGCATTCAAAGTCGGTCTCCCTAGAATGGCGTAATACGCTGATGGGCAGTCCACGATAAGGAATTTTACTTCTACCGACATGCTCCCACCACAACCAGAAAAAGTTACTTTCAACTTTATGTAGCCCTTAGAGGAGATAGTGTCCCCTGTGAAGCCTATCAAATTCCCTTTGTGAGGGATCAGATCTTTCTCTGTTAGGTCTAATTTCTGGAATAGATCCCAGAACATGATGTCGGCTGAACTCCCTTGGTCTAAGAATAACCTTTTTACCTCGTACCCTGCCATTCTGGCCATAATAACCAGGGGGGGCATTAGACCCGGTTCCATCTGTAGTTAGGTCATCCTCTGTGAATGCCAAAGTCACTCTTCTCATGGCCTTCACCGCCATGCAATGGTCCTCTACATCACGAGATCGCTTTCTAGATGACTCCGCGGGTTCCACCTGATCTAGGCCCCCAGTAATCACGTTAATGACTCCTTTCGAAGCCGTGTTTTCTTGTCGTTGCGGACTCCGCCTTTCATCTTCGCCCAGAGTCCATGTTCCTTGGTCCGGACCCGTGCTTTCTGGATGGCGACAGGCTCCTACCGCAGGATGTCCCCTCGTCATTTTTCTGGAAAACTATTTTAGTTTTCCTTGTCGTATCAATTTTTCGATGGCGTCCTTGAGGTGGATGCATTCGTTCGTGTAATGTCCATGGTCTTTATGGTACAGACAAAATTTGTCTTTATTTTTTGATTGCGATCTCATTGGCGGAGGTCTGTCTTTCAATTCTGAATACATGATTTCCTTGTATATCCGTGAGGGCGGCATAGTCAAGGGCGCATAGCTTGAGTAGGCGCCCCTGGGTGGTCTCCCGCCTTTATCATATGTTCTTTCACTCTCCTTGGGCCTCCCTCCATAGGAAGCTTATTGTTTGTCTTTCTTTTCTCTCTCTTGCTTGGCGGCTTGGTTGTTTGCTTTATTGTTCCGAACCCATTCTTCAATCTGGATCCATTTTTCAGCCCGCCTCTTAAGTTCTTCCATGGTCTTGGGCTTTTCTGCCGCCAAGTCTTTACCAAATCCTCCCGGCTTCAGGGACATCATGTTAGGGGCGACATCGCGTGCCTCCAAGGACTCCGCGTTGAAGCGGATGATGAAATCCCTCAATGGTTCATCTGCTTTCTGCCTTATTTTCTCGAGATGGTGTTTTGTCTTGAACTGCTGTTTGCTGCTCGTGAAGTTGGAGATGAATTTATCCTTTAGTGCCTTCCATCCCGTGATGGATCCCGCTGGTAGCGACAAGAACCATCTGCAGGCTGCAGCCTTTAAAGTCGGGGAAATGCCTGACATATGATGGGTTCCTTAGCCCCTTGAAAGACCATTGTCTGTTGAAAGATCTCCACGTGGTCCTGGGGTCGGTCGTCCCGTCATACGGATCAATCTGCACGACAAATCTAAAGTTGGCCGGCATGTCGAAATTCATAATGGCCGGGGTGAAGGGGTTATGGTAGCCCTTAATTCCTATGTCGTTCTCTGCCACCTGATCCATGTCGGGTAGCTGAGGTGGAATGTTAACGGGATTAGATTGCAGGATTTGCGGTCCGACCATAGAGACTTGTCTCTCCATTTTTGGGTTTTGCCCCTCCTGCATATTTTCATGTTGCTTGGAATTCACCTTGCTGTTTCTTCCAAGCTTCCCACTCCTTGTTCATCCTTTCTATCTCTTCAGCCTGCTTTCGGATCATCTCCTTTAGGTCGTGCATACCGTCCTCTATTGTCGTCATCCTTTGCTCCGACATTGCCGGGCCTGCAGCCCTGGCTTCTTCCTGCTATTGCCGTGGAGAAGGCCTATTCGCAGAAGGCTGTTCTCCCGGGATGCCTCCAGCATTGGCTGATATTCCTTTTGCGGCCCAATTCTTTCTCCTGGTGTTCACCATATTGCTACAATCAAATTTTCGATTAGCATGGATTAGTTCCTGTTTTGCTGCAAGCATAAGAGATTCTCTCTCCGTATGTTTATGTAGCGACAATAATGAAATAGAATACAAGAGGATTATTGATGAAATTGCATAAATATGCAAGAATCTAATCGTAGCTCTAACATAAGCATCAAGAAAGACAGTTATCTGTTCATCTAATCTGTGAAAAGTCATATTTCATCGATTAATCGGTTAGAAATGGCTTTTGCACTGATTAACTGATCGGAATTCACCTTGACAACCAGCAAGTGTGAGTGTGCGAGAAGAAAAAAGGTTGAGTTCTTGACTCCGGCGGTATCCTTCCTGCAAATCATCAGAAAAACCAGAAAAAAGGAGGAAATATGAGATAGGTTATGATCGGAGAAGAATAATTTATCTTCCCCACAAACGGTGCCAATGTTCCATCATGCTTTTGGCATGGTGGATTTGGCCTCCAATCTGGTCTCCGGTGTGGTGGTTTGGCTCCTCCGGCTACTCACCTTGGCAGTGAGGGGGTACCTGCAAGCACTCCGACAATCAAGTCAGCTAAGTGTCACAGATAATGGTTCTCATATATTGAGTAATGAATAGCATACCAAATGAAGATGAATCAATGTATTTCTAGTGCCAATTGGGTCACTAAAGTCAAACCTGTCACTGTCAAACTTCCGTGAATTGCGGAGGTAAGTACGGATCTGTAACAGTCTTCACGTGTGGTGGTGTCCTTTGAGATCTAAGTTGGGTGTCCATGTCGTGGTAACACGACATAGCGCCGACAGCTTAGGTCACCCACGTGAGACTTGCACGTGTCTTTCCCGCGGTTTAGGTCCATAACAGACCTCAAAACATCAAACGAAAGACTTAGTTAAGTAATACACAAATGTCTCTGTCAATCAAGATAATGGTTCTTGACAACAAGATGTTGATGCTCTTCCACTTGTTAACTTATGACAAAGGAAGAACGTCTTTTCTTCAAAATAATGTATCCAAGTAGAAGCAATGCTTCTATTCATTCATCAACTTAAGACAAGAAGAAAGACTTCTAGTAACCTAGAAGAAATACTTGATCACCCAATTTATCCACCTTAACTCATTCCATAGCATCATAGTCCATCTTGTAAATATTTAAATTCTTCTCAAGAACAAAATCAATCACTAGAAGTATATTATGTGAAACAACCATCTCAAGATCAACCGAATCAACATTACGAGTATTTTTATTCTTTAGCCATGAGAATCTTGTTTTTCTTTTGTCTCTAACATTTACCTATAACTCCCCAAATTCAGCTTTGTCTATAACATCACAAACACGTCCGTTGAAAATTGCCGTGGCCACCCAAAGGTTCTTCAACAAAAACCCACAGAACCAATCATCCTCCTTAGAGCAAAAGACTTGAAGCTACTTCTTATCACTAATGATCGCTAAGAGAGCATAAATTTTATGGGGTAGTGTTAGTGTGTAATATGATATGGTCAGCAACAATAGCTTTTATTAGAGGTCAGATTCTCCATTACATCATTATCTTCACATTAACACTACCCTCTAAAAGTTATGTACTTTTAGCTATCGTTAGTGATCTTTTGCTCTAAGGAGGATGATTGGTTTGGTGGGATTCTATTGAGAGAAACTTGGGTGGCCGCCACAATTTTCAACTAGTGTTTGTGTTGTTACATAGAAAGTTGAATATGAGGAATGTTACAAACGAACGAAAAACAAGATTTTCATGGCTAAACTTGAAAAATACTCCTAATGTTGATTCCCTTGATCTTGAGTTGGTTGTTTTAGATAATCAATTTATAACGATTGATTTTGTTCCCGAGAAGCATTTAAATATTTACAAAATGGTATTTGATGCTATGGAATAAGTTAAGGTGGATAAATTGGGTGATCAAGTATTTCTTCTAAGTTACTATTAGTTTTTCTTCTTGCCTTGAAGTAGATGAATGAATAGAAGCAATGCTTCCACTTGTAAGCATTTTTTTAAAAGCATTTTTTTAAAAAAAAATTGTTGTTGAAAGATGGTAAATAAAAAAAGTATATACACCACAATGGTTGTTGAAGCAATACCCTTAAAGCAAGTTTAACAAAATAAACTCATAGAGAGAGAAGCTCACGAAACTCAAAGAATGAGCACGCGAATGAACCCTTTGTAGTAGCAAAGGTTTTGGTCACAGCAAAGGGGAGATCTGGCGGAGAATTTTGCATACACATGCCTCTTGATAGAACAACTTCGGACGATTACTATATCTCTAAAATAACACGGTTATTGTACGTATATACGTTGTAAAAAATGTAATTAAACTAGAGAGTGAAATACTCACTAAGTTGAGATTAGATTGGCGCATGAATCTCTAGATCCAAAAAATTGTCTTCAAATCAGACTCCATCCACTAGATTTTTGCAAGTTGTAACAAATATTACCCGCACAACACTTATCAATTTATACTCATAGAAGATTTAACATAGAGAGAGATCACACATAGGTGAAATGGTGATGTAGATACAGCTCCCACTAAAGAAATAAAGACAATCGCACAACCCAACTACACAACTGCATATCCATAGCTTCTACGCTAGGAAGATCCGAACTCCGTCAAATAAACCATTGTAGATCTATGTGGTCAAAATCAGATTAAAAAATAAAGTAACTGAATTGAAGAGAAAGAGAGAGACTCACGATCTGAGATTTATAGGTGCATGAATCTTAGGATCCAAAGAATTGTGAAGAAAGCGAGAGACTCACAATCTAAGAGGGATTGGCCCATGAATCTAAGGATTCAAAGAATTGTCTTCAAATCAGACTCAAGTGATTTGATTTGCACATCCTAATAACTATCACCTGCACAACCGCGATCAATTTATACTCACATAAGATTAAAGGAGAGGGACCGATAGAGAGAGAGAGCTCACATGAAATGGCACTTAAGTTTCAGTTCCATTAGAAGAAATCCTAGACAATCGCAACTACACAGTTGCATATCCATGGATTTCTTTTTTCCTGGGAAGATCAAAACTCCTTCTACTACACAGCTGCTTCTCAGTGTCAAAGTGTCAGAAACCCTAGGGCTATCCTATTGCTTTTATAGTGTTAAAATTGTGGTTGGTGGTCCACTTTTAGGTCTGTGATTGATGTGAAGTGTTTCTTCACAATTAAAATATTATGATAACATGGTTGTTAAAATATAAAAAAATAAATAAGACATGAAAAATATGTTAATTTGTACTTAGGCGTATGATAATATATATAGTAAACTACAATTGAATAGTGTCTAAAGTTGTGGGAGGTGGTCAATTTCTAATCAAAATTAAAGAGAATTATGAAAATTAAACTATTAATTATTTTCTAATTATATTATTTAAAAATTTAGATATGATAAGATGATCCATTAAAAGAAAAAGTAAAGAAAACATACAAAAAATGACATGAAAAAGATCTTAACTCTTATTTATGCGTATGATAGTACCCATCGTTAGATGTGTATGTTAGTAGTGTGTTTGATCCATGTGGTCTGAGGCGTTTCTAGAAAATTAGAAATGTGCACCAACTCCCATTTCTTGTAAACATTTAATGGCAATTGAAAATAAAAAAATTAATTAATTTTCTGGAAATATGTTTTAAAATTTTAGAAGAGATGCCATGGTCCATTTAATGAGGAAAAAACACAGAGAAAAGTCAAATGAAAAGATCACCTAACTTTTGAAATATTAAACAATTGAAATATCAATTAAACTTTTCTATATCTATTTTTTTATTTGTTTTCTCATTTAATAATGGACCGTCTTATAACATGCATTAAAGTTTTAAAACTTTAACTTTTATAATATTGACACTTATTAAATGAGAAAATAAAAAAAAAGGATACAGATAAAAGAGAAATAAAAAAGATACTAACTTGTATTTATGGGTATGAGAACATCTGTCATTAGATTAAATTTGTATATGTATCTAGGTGGTCTAAGGTGTCAATAGAAGATTAGAAATTCCCACCAACTTCCATTTCTTGTAAAAATTGGAGAGAATTTTTACAATTCAAATATTGATTGAATTTCTAAAAATGTGTGACAAAATAAGGAAGACACAGAGTAGTCTGAAATGAAAAATATCTAAACTCATATTTATGCATATGAGAGGATCTATTGGCATATTGTACTTGCACGTGTATCTGGTCGTCTACTATATTTCTAGAAGATTAGAAATCCCTACTATTCGCCTCTATTTCTTATCAAAGTTATAATTTCAATAATTAAAATATTAGTCTATATTTCAAAATATGATTTAAAATTTTATTTGATAAAATGAGAAAATAAAAAAGAAACTAAGAAAAGTGAAATGAAAAATATCTTCAACAATTATATTTTGGCATGCGAGACTATCTATTGTTATGTTGTACTTGAATGGTCATCTTGATTTGAAAATTATGATCTTAACATACATTGAGAGATTCAAAAATTAATTTATTTTAAGTAAAATATGATTGAAAAGCATATATGTGATAAGTTATATGGTTCATTAAATGATAAAATAAAAAAGATATTGCGGTAAGCCAAATGTAAAATATCTTAACTCATATTTAGTAGCATATGTTGTTAGATTATTCTACTTGCATATTGTACACACTAGTATTTGGTGCCCGTGCGTAATGCACGCACGGGTTAGGACTCTTTAATATGTTGAATTCATAATCAAAAGTAAGGTTGCTTATAGCATTTGCCACTTGTGTTTTGACATTGTTATCCCTATGCTCAACAATCAGTTACTTGTCAGGTTCATGTAAGATTTATAATTTGTCTCAGGCTATTATTTTGGAAATACTGTTTGCTTCAAGTTCAACTATTAATTAACTATGTATTGTTTTTCTAGTTCTATTGTTGGCTTGAGGCTGGAATATAAGTTACCTAAATCACATTGTTTTGAGCCTAATGCTTGCTTAAGACTAAGTATTAGTTACTTGTATTATCTTGTTTTATGTCTGCCATTTACATAAAGCCCCCCATGATACAAGTAATTAAAGCGAATTGTATTTCCAAAATAATAGAACCTAAATAATTGATAATTGGATTAGAAACAAATGATAAGACTTAAAAGAACGTGATAAAAGTAATTAAGACTTGAGCATAGGGATGACAACATAATGAGGCACATACTAGCTATTTATATGAAAAAAATATTTAAATTTTACATATCCTAACTAAAATTTGAATTAAAAATTATATAACAATTAAAATACAATTATATTATTTAAGTTATATTTATTCGTATCAGATTTATAAAATTAATCTATCAATCATTTCTTGTTTTTGAGTTATTTTATAAATTTTCACTTGGAAAATCCATACAGTACTATTATTATATTTTTATAGCCAAATTCGTACTTTAGTCTCATAACTTAAACTCAAATTCTAATTGGATCCTTTAGGTTTTCTTTATATTAGTAATTTATTTTTTCAATATAATATCATCATTTGTATTAATTTTTGTTGATAAATAATTAATGCCCACAATATAATTTTTTATCGTTGTGTTCTTTTTTTCTCACATCCAGCAACAATTTTAGATACTTTAATTAATAATTTAATAAAATAAAATGAAGGTAAAATAAGTAAAAGAGCTAAAATGCACAAAAATAAAGGAATCAAACTGGAATTAATTTTATTTTGAATTAATTAAAGCTCATATACCATTTAATAATGTAACAAAATATAAATATTTAATTAAAAATAGAGACATTTAATTTAGATTAAAAATAAAAATTAAATGTTAAATTCAAATTAAAAATAAAATCAAGTTTATATCTTATGATCAAATCAAGTTTATATCTATTCAAATATAAATGAATTAATAGAGAATATGACTTAATTAAATTTCTGGTTGTCTCCTATCAATTTTTTGATTTCATTGGATAAGAAGGCATTGTGCCATCTTGATCAAAATGCCACTATAGAAACCACGTATATTCAAACACATCGTACACCCGGGAGAATGCACAAGTACCATACCAATAATACTTTATTTTGGATAATAGTTAAAACAAAATGAAATGAAAATTTAAAAGCAATTAGAAATGGTAAAAGGAAAAGGAAAGAAAAAGAAAGCAAGAGAAGAAAAAGGCAAAAAAACAACGCCATACGCTTTGTTACTCTACATAGAGTGAAATAAGCATGATGATTTAAACATGAAACTGGAATCCAATTCTTTTCATAAGAAACATATGAATTTTACAACCTCTTCTATGGAAACTCAAATCCAATTAACCTTCTAATAAAGATGACAGTTTAAAGAACCATAAAACTGCGAAAAGGTTCAATACATGACAAGAACAAACCCTAAGGTCTCTCGTCCCTAATCATACTAGCTAGCTGAATATCCTTAGGCATAATAGTGACTCTCTTGTCATGAATTGCACAGAGATTGGTATCTTCGAACAATGCGTCGAGGTAGGCTTCGAAGGCTTCTTGCAGAGCGGAAACGGCGCTGCTCTGGAATGAGAGATCTGTTTTGAAATCTTGAGCAATTGCTCTTACCAATCTCTATAATAGAAGCTTCCTGAAGCCCTGTGCTCTTCTTGTACTTTTTGATCTCCCTCAGAGCCACCCTTCCTGGCCTGAAACGGTAAGGCTTTTTCATGGTGCCAGTTGCCGGAGCAAATTTTCGAGTTGCCTTTGTCGCCAGTTGCTTCCTCGGAGCCATTCCTCCAATGGATTTCCTTGCGGTTTGCTTCCTGCAAGCCATTACAATGAGTGTCTCATACTTGCTTATTGAAATGCTTAATCTTTCTTATGTCTAAGAACTGATATGTTGAAGCAATTGTGTGTTAATGGATGTGAAGGTGGAGAGTATTTATACGGTGGAGATTGTGAAAAGGGGAGGGCGGGAATTTTGAAAGGATATGTTTTGGTTTGTGAAATTTTTAGAGAGCCGAAAGAACGACCGTTGATGAGTTTCCTAATCAACAGATGTAGTGGTTCATAAGCTGAAGCCACAGATCGTCATCACCAGTTGTGAGAAATTAAAGCCTCCAATAGCCATGTGCCACGTGTTCATAAATGCAATGACTAATGTAGTAATTATCATCCAAGGATTGAAAAGAAACCCCTAATTGGGGCACCCAACAATCCTTTAGCGACAAGTGGCAGCAAATGAGACCCCCCTTTCCCCCCTAAAATTTTGGCTCCCTCACCCTCTAAGCTTCCCTCCATTTTGAATTGAATCATTTTGAATTATTTTGTATCATTTGAAAAAAAAAGATACAATACTCTCTCTCTCCAAATTACACGTTGCCTCTTCCTCTCCTGCCACCTTCTTCACTTTTCTCCCACTTCCTCTCTCTGTCTCTCCCGTTCTTCCTCTCTTGCCCCATCTTCTCCATTCATTGTTCATCATCTTCTCAAACTCTCTCCATCTCGCTCTCTTCTCCGCACACCTCCATCTCACTCTCCATCTCCTCTTATTCTCCCTATTATCTCGCTCTACATGTCTTCCTTTTCCTCTCTATTTAGGGTTTGTGTGATTTGAATTTGTGTTTTGTGTGGGTTTGGGAAGGTTTAGGATTTAAGGGTTTCCTCTCCACTTTGTGTATCACAAAAGCCTCCTCCCCCACTGTCATTTGCCTCCAATCTTCACCTTGCGCCGCCGTAGCTTGGATTTTGTTTGCATCGATCACAGGTTTGTCTACTTTTTCCTTTTTCTTTTATTTTCCGACTCTTTTGTGTATTACTCTTTTCTACTATCTTATTCTCCCTGTCTTTTTAATTTATTTTGTGTCTCTGTCCATGGTTGCTAGCTTGCTTGGATTGATTGATGCTTGGGTTAATAATTTATGATTTCATTGCAGTTACATAATTTTTCTAATTCTCTCTATTATCTTTCTGCTTTTTTGCAGATAAAGAAAATGCAGATTGTGCATGAAGAGACAGGTAAATGGTAATAAATTAAATATTTTCTAATTCTCTCTAATTGTTTTCTCAGTTTTTTCCCTACTCATGGACCTTAGAGAGTAGTCACCATGAGTGTTTTTTCGTCGATCTCGAATGATACGGAACAGAATGATCTGGGTGAACTCCGTTAGTGCAAAGATGAAACAGAATAATTTCATATATGGGCTTGGTATTCCTAGCTGAGATATGACTAATAATGTATTTCTCTTCTATTGCATCCTTTTGTATCGATTTTTTAGAGTTTGGATGCAACAATTTTTTGTTAATCACTACAAATTGATTGTTACTAATTTTTTTAGCCTCTACTCCATATGTTGTATTTTCTTCTCCTTCTTTTTTCAATGGCTTTATCTTTTTTGCCTTTTGGAGTGGTGAGTCTTGAAGTACTTAGGGAGTTATTTTTCAACTTCCATTTTGTTGTTTTTTTTGTTATACAACTTGTACAGTTTACGGACAATATAAATTTTTAGTCACAATTGCTGTGTTGTTATTGAAAATATGTTATGGAGATGCTTATTACTTTTTTTTTATCCTTTTGTTGTAGAAACTCTTTCTTCATGGCAAGCTCATAGTTGGACCGGAACTTTGTTACCCTCTTCTATGTTTTTGTTTCCACGGGAACCTGGAACATTGATATTGCATTCATTTAATTTTCTCTCCAGGGTATGTCTGAATTTCATTTTTGAATAATATTTTCCTGTTTTCAGCTTTATTTCTTCAATTATCTTCCTTGAACATAAATTCGTGGCCTATATAACACTTTCTCAAATTTTCTCAATATGGATTTGATATTCACTTGATTTTGCCAAAGGAGGAATGAATATTCAATTTTTGTGTCTTACCTTTTACTCATTATGCTTCCCAATGAATTGGAATTGTGCATTTCATTGTTTGTTCGGTCTAGCATATTAATGTAAGTAGTTAATTATCAGCTTTATATGTCATTGTTTATGTTAGATATGTTAATATTCATGTAAATATTCATTATAGCGTATTCTGATTCCTTCAGAGGTTTGCATGAGAAATGTAACATCCCAAATTTCAAAGTTTCTAGAGTAAATTATTTAAACTTACAAGTTATGTCCTTAAGGGACTATTTTAGAAAAGATAAGGAATTTAGGGAACTAAAATGAATTATAAAGCATATAGGATTAGGGGAAGAAGACTAGGCTATGAAATAAATACAACTAGAGATTAAAAAGGTAGCAAGGTGGGGTTAGGAGATTAAAATATAAAATTAGAAAGTTATAATTATATCCTTGTGGTTTAATTTTTTTAAATTATGTTAATTTAGACTTTTATTAAATTTTATAAACACAAGGATTTAGGTGCAATTTTTAATAAATTAAAACTAAGGACTATGCTTTTACCACGCACCCTCCCTCACCTAACCACACACCCTCGCCTATATCTCACTTTCTCACAGCCACACACACATAAAACACCATGAAGAAAAGAAAATGGGGAGAGGGTGGCGAGAGAGAAGGAGAAATTAGTGGTGACCACCACTTTGGGTGGTTGCATGGTGGCCTTCCGGCTGCCGGTTGCCGCCGGAGCAGTTGAAGAAAATGATCTACGCTTTGGGAACTCCAATTCTACCGGTTTAGAATCTTCCATGGTAGAATTTAGAGATTCAGTTTAGGGCTCCAATTCTAAGGTAATCCCACTAAACCCTAAACTTAAAAATTTAATTAGGGAAATTAGGAATTTGAGGTTTTATGATGTTAGGTTTTGGACTTGACTGGGTTACATGACATGGATTTAGCTTGTATGCATATTGGTGTTAAATTAACATGACATGTTTCTTGTGTTCTTGGGGTTGATGCATTTATGTTGATTCTTTGTTGGATATTGGATTGTGAATGTGAATGTATGAGAATGATGTGGATGATGATGTGAATTTGATGAAATTGGACTTTGGTCATCCTTGTGAATTGATATTTGAGTGATTTATATTGAACTAGATGAAGTTAATAGGATTTTGAGGAATTGAGATGGAAGGGAGGATTGAAACTTGTGAAAAGTTGATTAATACCATTTTCCCATGTTTTGGAACAATTTGAACTGGATAGGGTCTCCAATTTGAACAATTTGAGTGATTTAATTTGAATTTGACTTCGTGGTCTCCATGAGAGTTGTAGAGCATCCTCTTAGCTTTCAAATGCTATTGGTTTCATTCAATTCGGAGGTCTACAACTCTAGTTATGACCAAATTACTCAGATAGGGTCTATATGAAAGTATCTATTTTGTTGATTGCACATACCTATCAAAGATGACTGTTTCTGACAATTAAATATTTAAAACTGGGTTTTGTGGTATTCATAATAGTTGTAGAGAATCCTCCTAGCTTTCAAATGCTTTTGATTTTACTCTATTTGGAGGTCTACAACTCAAGTTATGGCCAAAATACGAACAGGGGTGTGCACACGTTCCTGGGCTGTGCGCACAAGATTCGACAACAGCTCCAGGGGGAATTAAGGTGCGCACATGTTGGAAAGATGTGCGCACAACTGGAGGCAGCAAGTAAAAACACAATTAAGGTGCGCACAGCTGGGGGAGAAATTCAATCCCACATCCTTCTAGCCTTCATTCTTCAACTTTTTTCTTCTCTAGCTTCATTCTTTAAGTCTAATCTTCAAAGATCAACACTTCTCCATGCTTATTCCTACATGAACATAATCAAACAAATTGAAATGTAAACATTATGAATCCATTTCTAGGATAGGAATGAATTAAATTAGGTTCATGTGACTTATAAACATGCAATAGGGTCATGGAATTGTTGTGCTACATGTTATGACCTAAGTGGTGTATGCTTTGATTGATGTTTTATATGATTAAGATGTGATGAATGATGAGTGTTGAACATGTTGAATGCAATTAATGTCAGATATATGTTTGATGCATGATAACATGTAATGTGGAAACAAATGATAAGAGAAATGCTTCCCCCATCAACCTTGGTTGAGTAAGTGTGTTGAGTCCCGCCGGAAGTAGACCGGGTAAGTGGACAAGCATGGAAAAGAGAATAATTGGAGGTTATTATCTAGATGGGTAATAACTTTTGCAGACTTGTAATGAGTGTTGATTGAGAAATGATTTGGAGGCTATTACCGAAAGGGGTAATAGTTCTTGCAGACTTGTAATGGGTGATGACTCTGAGAAAGAGAAACAATTGGGGGCTATTACCGGAAGGGGTGATAGTTCTTGCAGACCTCTATTTGAGGTGAGGCATGGACTCTGGTTAAGGACGCTTACCAGGGTTTGCAGAGAGCTCTAGAGTGCTATTGCCACGCACATGGTGGATTCCCTCGTGCATCGGGTTTCCCGTTAAAAGAAGTGAAATGAAAAGAAATAAAAAGGGATCATGGCATGCATACATACATGATATTGTCATTGCATGCATTAGATATGAATGTGTTGTTTGTATGAGTATGTGTTAGGTGTATGATATGTGATTGCTAGGGTGAATATTTGGGGAATTTTCCAGTTAGACTGGCTGCAATATTGATAGAAAATGTGTTTAGTTAGACCGGGGGTTACTCAGTTATATGTTTTACATATAACTGACGGTCTCAGTATTGCAGGTATCTAAGAGATTTTGGAACTAAAGCAATGGATGAGGAAATGCTATAGGAATTCCTTAGAAGTAGCCATTCATGGTGAAACTAAGATTTTTATTCAGATGTTATATTGTTCAGCTGTATAGGAAGTTATAATTTAATAAAAGAACGTTTCCGCTTGTATTTTAAATGAAACCAAGTAGCAAGTTTTGGTAGTTTCATGTCGAAATTTTAAGTATCAGATTTTTTTTTAAGGTAATATTTTCCGTAACTACTCTTTACAAAAATTAGGGTGTTACAAGAAATGTTTTGAGAAATGAAAAAATAGCAGTATATTTGTCAGAAAGATGATACAAAGCGAACCGCAAAAGAAATTAAAGTTGCTTACAGAGAAAACTACGGTAATCATTAACTATCTATGCTTTTTGTCTTTGATTTAGTACTATATTGTTTTCAATGAGCTAAATATATTAATTAATCCCTTATTGCATGATGCTTTTTCAATTGATGCACAAGCAAGAAACAAGCTTATGGAGAGGGGAGAAAAATTGGAGGTAGAAATTTATGTGAGTCATGTCATCTTTCACAACTTTTATAACAAAAACTTGTTGCACTTAATTCTTGAAAAAAAACATGGAAAAATCATAATAAAAATGATATGATGCATGCACTAAACGTTAGCTTATGTTTCTTTCTCATATTCAACTTACTGATTAATGGGTGATTATTTTGATATTGTTTTTTGTTATAGTCTCTACTTTGATTTGGAAGTATGTCATTGTTCCTTCTCAGTAAACCATTTTTTTAACATGAATGGCTCAGTTTTTCTCCCTTAATATCAGAAGTTTCTGATTATGCAAAGGAATTAGAGGAGATGGAGCATACATGAAAACAAGAATTTATTGCTTCACTGCGAAGGTTTGCGAGCTGGCCTAAAATATGTTTAACACTATACTTCATTGCAACAACAACTACTATAATTGTACTTCCGGAAAAGCTCTGGTGTTTCAAGATCAAGTACTGTTTGAGCATATCTTCCAATTCCACTATAATTGGTAGTTTTTTTAGCGATATGTATATTCAAGTGTATTAATCTTTTGATAATATACAAATATACATGTGTATACTATATATAATTTATACTTTTCAATGTTATTATAATTATCATAAGTACCATCAAACTCATTTATATATGTTATTGTATATTTATTATAAAATATTTAAAAGCAAATTAACTAACAAACACGAAAACGACCCAGTTCACCATTTTTTTCTTGGGTTTCATGCTGTGTTATATCATCCAATTTTTTTTCATGTTTAGTATTTTTGTGTTGTAGTTCGGCACGGGAGAGATTGTGTCCATACAAAAGTTTTGAAATTTCGAAAGGTTTTTAATACAATGTTTAATAAGGTGAATTATTTCTTTTAGTTTGATCATTATGTGTATTTTGAAGTATATAAAACTTATTAAATATTTTAATTTTGATTGGGCTATTGTTTATTCATTATAAGACATTACTATAAACTTACAAATGCATCATCGAAGACCTGGGTGGACATGTTCTATAATTTTAAGATTACACCTCACAAATTGTTCCATCGATGGGAATTTACCATTCAGAGTTTGTGATGTAAGTTGTTGGATTTTTTGAGAAATATAAAGCTGTCATTCTTTTATGTTTTTGTTTGTGATGTCAATTCATTTTGCACAAATGATTGTTACCGATGGCTGGATCAAGTATATTATTTTTTGTATCTTGGATTCCATGTATTTTTTGTTAATCATATCAATGGATGGTAATTGTCTTACAAAATTTTGCGTCACACTCAAAACAGAAGCATCAAAAACCCGTGCCAACACACGGGGTACTGTACTGTTGTTGTCAAAAGAATGTTATTTATATTTAAGGATAATTAGTTAATTACACTAACTTTCGCTGAAATTTGTTTATATTATATTTACTTTCTTTAGTTTTTAAAATACACTTATTCTCTTAAGAAAAGTTTTTATGGCAAAAAAAAAAAAAACTGATAAACCACCACAATTTTCAATATAAACCTTCCATGACTTCTTATAATTCAAATGTTATCCAAAAATGCACTATGATGCAAAGAAAAGTTTAATGATCAAAGTGTGACCAACTTAACATGTATTTAAAATATATATACATATAACTCATTGATTGAGAAAAGAGTATAACTCATACGGAAAATATTATCTCATACAAAGAAATTAGTAGTATCAACTTGAAACTTTCTCACATTGCATTTATTCTCTGTCATAAAAGCCTATCTCTTCTGGATTTTGTTTCACCTGCACATAGAGAACCCATGGTTAAATATACATATTAAAGTACAACAAATCTAAAGTACATCATATCATTTAAAATAATTGTCAAGCACTTCAATTACAAAGTTGTACATAAAAAACCACATACAAGAATTAATCTCAAAGCCTTTGTATAATTCCTTGTACAAACAATGGAGCTATGATTATACCATAGTACTAGACTTTAGCAAGGACCAGAATTGTGTTTCATATGAGGAAACTTTCTACACCAATCAAATCATTTTTCTTAAATATCTTATAATTAATTCCACAAAAGTCATTATGTTTTGCATGAAAAAATGCTAAATACCTTAGAGCTAGGAAGCTTTAAATATTCAAAAGATTTTTTGGCTTCAGGTCGGTGCGGATTAGGTGTAATTCATGCATATCTGAAACTTGAGAAATAAAAATTAAAATTAGAAATAAAATAAAGATCAAGAATAATCCACATAATAAAACATGAGAAATAAACTAAAGGTCAAGAATAATCCACATTCCACACACATACTACAAGTGTAGTTGATTGGCAAGTAAGAGTTATTAGGATAGAACATGTGAAATAAATTGAAGGTAAAAAATAATTCACAGACATGCTATAGATTCCTAAAGTTGTCATCTAAATTCCCAAACAAGATTCACAGAAAATGGTCAGTATTTATTTCTCTAAAATAGAAAATAAGCTTGGCCCAAGCTTCTAAAAGACCTAATAACATTAAAATGTATTGAAAGGAATATTTCTACTTTGCAAGTATATTCAATAAACGCAAATCCAAGAGAAGAATGACCGCCCTCAGCTAAATTACAAAAGAACTAAATCTGCATAAGGAGCATTTAGTTAATACAATAACAAAGTTACTGCAAATATAACCTAGAAAAGAATAGACTAGTAAAAAAGAATTACCACTGAGGTATGGGCCTTGAATTTGACACAACAGATGCATCTACAAGATCCGAGAAATAGATGAAGCCATCCTCGGAGCTACCAGCCACATGAGCATCCATATTGGTAAGATAGCAATCCAATTTGTAAGACTGATAATAGTCCAATAGGAATTATCAAAGTTCATAAAATGAATATTAATAAGTTTGTAACAGACATAAAAAAGTTACTCAAAACATAGAGAATTTTTTTTTTTTTTGTTATGAAATGAACATAAAATAGTAGAGAACAAAAGTAAAGAATAGAAGAATAGAGAGAAGAGGGAGGATCTCATTTCATTCACATTCAACCTTACAAGCAAGTCCTATTTATAGGCATGAGATAAAGTAGCCTAAGGAACAAAACTTAGTGGTAATGTAAATAGGAATTAGATTAGCACTAAAAAGAGGTGTTACAACAACTAATAGAGAATTCCTTAGTGGAAGATGGAAGTTGGAAAGTAGAAGGTAGACATCAACAATTATGTTATTCATAACACTCCCCCTTGGATGTCCATGACTTCACAATTTGCCTCGTTAAAACTTACTAAGAAAAACCCAGTGGGATAAAACCTTAGTGAAGGAAAAAGAGTACACATTTGATACACATGAGATGTTGCCTCATTAAAAACCTTGCATGGAAAACCCATTGGGACAAAACCATGGCTAAGGAAAAAAGAGTACAGCGATTATCAACTCTCCCTCAAAACAATATCCTTCAAAACTTGTTGAGCTAAACAAATCACATTTTAATAAGGTCTTCATATGCTATGACAAGTTGTACTAAGACCCAAACATGGTGAAGTTGTTGTCTTCATCCCTTAAGCCTCGGAAGCTTTATAGTTGCTGGCATAAACACTTCTAGTGTTGACTCATGGAGATTTCTCTAGGAAAAAACCTCAACAGAAAAGAATAATCTTTAATACTCCCCTGAATTTTAAAAAACTTCAATGTTATCCCAAATTCGCAAGTGTCTTCATAGTTGCCTCATTAAAAACCTTTATAGGTAAAACCTTTTGGGAGAAAACCTAGATGAAGGAAAACAAAGTACAACAGTTGCTCCAAAAATCTTTGTTAGTAAAACCTCTTAGGAAAAATCTACACAAAGGAAAAAGAAGCAGCAAATATATTTCATCTTCAATGACTTAGCGTTTGTGATAGTATTAGTTATAAACTCGTCGAATATAGACCTCTTCAAGAGGTAATTGCTCAATCTCACTTTTTAGAACAATATGTGCTTAGTCAACAAGGTGAGGGCATCATAGATGATACTTTTATGAAATAATCTTTTCTAATCTAGGATCGATGTGGGAGTATGTTATACAATATCATATGGTGCTTCAAGACCATTTCATTACTCTTTAAACTCAAACTTTCATGTTGAGCTATCATCATTGCAATCAAGAATAATATCAATTCATTTTGCATTTTACTCCTTATCATTTTTTATGACTTCAAGTCATAGTTATTGCAATGAAACATTTCTCAAAACATAAAAATAGGCATTCCAACTTCAAATAATAAGTCATAGAGGTTCATACTCATAAATTTTTTCAGAACTTTTATATAATCTCATATGTGCCACCATATTCTTAATAAGGCACGTATAGTCATTTTCGAATAATTGTAGATATAAGAATTTCTGATCATAGTTCGAATCAATTACCTGCAGGTAATATCTTGATTCTTGAATATATGCATTGTGCATGATGAAAAATTACTCTACTAAGTAACTAGAATGAAAACATGTATAAAACATATTATAGAAATAAAATGCAAGATGCATGACTTAATTTTCTAATGAGCGCGCTAAAGTAATTCTATTATATAAATTTAATAGTGTGAACTTCAAGTTCATAAAACATGAACTGCTGGTCCATGGGCCCTTTTCTATTGTTACTTGGTCGACCTTAAGATGGACTTACATATATGATCCCCTTTCGCTTGTCCATCATTTTTCGCATATGCGTATCGACTCCACAATTTCATTATATCAATTTGTTATTTATGCATCAGGCTCATCATTATTTTTCGGCCGCTATCTGATATCTAATATCTGAATATTTCTCATGAAGTACATTTTCTTATAGGTCATCTATTTTTTATTCACATATTTATGCCTCTTCAAGAGATCCTTATAACTTTTTAATTCGTATATCTCTTTTAAATTTCCAACTACAATGCTTGCCATAATATTTCATTCATAAATTGTTCGATTCACATAATGGAACCGATTTATAACAAATGTCATTGCTAGCAAATATATCATACTTAAATGTAAACTTTATTTGAAAATTGACAAACTCTAAAATACTATGACATCAAGTCATATATAGGTGTGGGTTGAAGCTAATATCATCTTTTGTGATAAATTCTCCAATTTTTATTCCTTGAAGCTCCACTAAAACAATTTTATTTGCTTATCACGTCTTATTGAACTTTTGGTTCATTTGTTATAATCTATTCTGAACTTCTAGTTCAGATGAGGATCAAAATTAAGCATTATACATATGCTTACTTTTTGCATTGATATTTTTCTCAGCTTCAACTTATTCTCCTCCCCCTAAGTTGAGAAAAACTTTGATAATTTTTTTTTTTATACAACCATTCCCAACTAAAATTTCAAAGAGTAATAGTCTTGCTAAGGAGTTTGCTTTATTAAGTCTCTTCTAGAGACGTAAAACTCTTGGAGGAGTATAAATTAAATGCAGTTAGTTTTCTGAGTACTCATACATTTCTCCATCGTCTAGAAGATCAGTTATTGATATACTATTTTATACTTTTTGATAAAAAAATCAAAATTCAATGTATCGTATAAGTCAATTTCAAGCTATGTTATATCACCATATAAATAATTTATAAAGTATGAGCACAATAGCTTATTTATTTTCATTCACGAGAATCTTCTAATTCTCAATATGGGGTTGCTTTGACCCAGATGACCTTAATCAACTGTCTTAAATTTTATAATAGTAACTACTGGTTAACCACATCTTAAATCAAGGAGACTCATAATAACTTATAAGCCTAGTTCAAATATATGCTACCAAGTAAAAACTATAAGCTTTAATCTCAAATATAACTTTTCCAATACACATCTTCTTCAAATTATTTTCATGAAATGAAGGAATTTAACTTTGTCTTCATTTCTTTTCTTTATATAATGTATCCATCTTAAGTGGATATACTTGTTGAAACTTTAAAAATTTCTATAAATATGTATATTTCTTCCTTTGGGTAACAATAGCTTTTATTGTCTTTGTTACTTCGAGGAACAATTTATTGGCTCTGCTGGAGCTTTCAATTATCTTCGTACAATAATAGATATATAATATATGAGAATTTCAATCATCTATTTGAAGATTTATAATTTTGGAATATTCACCACAGGGAATATTCTTTAATAGATGTTTGTTGCATCTAAGAAGAAAATGCATAAACTTGACTAAAAAAAAAATTATTTCTCTTAATATAACGGCTACTTTTGGAGCACACTTAAGAATTGTGATATACCTACATTTACACTCTAAGAATTCTTCAGGAATTCCTCATTGTTTAATGGCTTAAATATGTTTTTGGTCCTAATAAAATAGAGCAATTTTGGATTTGGTCCTAATAAAATAGGGTAAATTTGGATTTGGTCCTAATAAAATAGAGCAAATTTGGATTTGATCCTCCTAAAAATAGAGCGAATTTGGTTTTGGTCATCCTAATTTTTTTTTGTTTTTCACACAAGGTCCTCCAATATCATGAAATTTAAGCCTTGTTTAATTTTTCAAGATGATTCTTCAGGAACTCATCTTTTCATCCGATTAAATTTAAAGATCATCTCATTGTAATGTATAGTATGAATTCTTCGCGAATTCCTTAATGTTTAGTTTTTCTCGAACTTTAACATAATTTACATTCATTGATATCATGAATGTATGATGCATGCTCAAAATATGTATTCTTCATTAACACAATAGCAAAAATTCAATTTAAATGCTTAATAGCTATCACTCTAAATCATTCAATCAATTACCATAACCATGATCTTTGTCATTTCCAAACTTATATAGACTACGTTCACTTCTAGGATTGTAATTCAATTTATCAATTGTATTTGAGAACTCATCTCGTTTTCACTACTACATGAGTGTATTTGAGATTATTTTCTTGCATAATATAGGATATTGCCAATTTAGATACAATCATATAGTTAAACTATTGTTCATAATATAATCCAATCACATGATAATTTTATATATACACATTTAATCTCATAAATCATCTAGCTAAATTGAATAAGTTCAATTATCTTATTTGGATATAAAATAATTTTGTTATGCGTTTAAAGTATTCATTATCATCTCTTCACATATTGTTGGCAAGCAAATAATTGAAAATTAATTTGTGATCAATGCAATAAATCAAAACCGAAACCAACACAATTAAGCCTCAAATAAACTAATTACTAATTGTAACAGAAAAAAAAATTATGGACACTATTGTAACGAACATGCACATATATATAATGACCAGAGAAAATAAATAAATAGTACTTAAAAATAATAAATTATGTGCAATTTAAAGTTGAAATAGTTGTTAAGGATATTAATATAATTGATTGTATCATATTAATCAATAGGAATTCAATCTATAATACGGTTACTTGAACACGTCTGAATATTTCTTCTATACATATACACTATAAGACTTCTCTAAAAACTTTTCGGAGACTAGTCCTTCTCAATATATAATATATGGACTATTTACCTATTTTTTTTAGGTATATAAACATAAATCAAATTTCAGTAAAGATCACTTACTTGATTCATTTAAATAATTCACAAGACATTACTATATGTATTTTCAAAGAATTCTTTGAGAATTTTCGAAAACTTAGTTTTCCAAGAAAATAACCAAGTTATTTTTATCAAGGTTTTGGTTCTTTTCCAAACTTTAACATGAATGATGAGAAAATCATCATTATCATCAATATTTTTGCACAAAAAGTGTGTGAAATTGAGGGATAAAGAAAACACCCTTTAAATATGTATAACTCATTGTACTTAGTCAACATAGAACAATCCAACATCATTTTTTCAGGAGAAGTATTTCAATAATTTTAGTTGTATACACAAAAACTCTTCATTGAATTTGCAACAAGAGCATAATCATATCTTTTTGTTTTTTTTTTCCTTTTTTCCTTTTCTTTCCTCAAATCAATGAGGCCCCTTGCCTTATAAAATAAATTTTAACTTCATAAGGTATAGAATCTAAGAATTCTTTAGGAATTCTTGTAGGATTAGTTCTTCAAGAACTATTTAACAAAAGCATATGATCAAGGAAAAATTATTTATTTGATGTCATTCATCAAGGATTCCTATCTGCTGGAGATGTGATTGTTCATATGAATTTCATGGTTATGATTTCAATTACATCAATAACCATAGCCTTTTATGATTCTCAAAGATACGTATCATTCACTTCTGGGAATGCAATCACAATACGTACAAGGATGAGGTTCTATAAGAACTTTATCACAAATCTCCAAATCTCAATGAACATGTTGTGAAGAAAAAAAAATCCTTTCGCAATCTTTTAGGGATGCTTGAATTCCAATAACTATAATGTAATTTCATAGAAAATATGTTCTTGAGTCTGACATGACAACCATGATTTCTTGAGTCCAACATGGAGCTCAAAAATATATGTTCTTCGAGAGCTCAAATATGATACAACATAAGGGTGTAGTTCTTCAGGAACTATAACGCAAATCTCCGTTTAAAAGTGATCAAGAAAATATTGATTTGGTCCGATCCTTCTGGGATGCTTAAATTAAAAATTCTTCTAGAATTTAACAAGAGCCACAACATTCAATAAAGACAAATAGAAAAGATCGGTTGAAGAACAAAAGAACCAACAAGGTGAAATTAAAAACTATAAAGAAAAGAACATATGAAGATAGTTCTTACAATGATTCAAAAACCTATGAAAAAGAGTTTGCTCGTGAATTCCTCCAATAGAACCTCAATCTTGACTAACTTGGTCATCGATCGCTCGTTTAGCAGAGTCGTGCTGATAACGTGTTATGAAATGAACATAAAATACAAGAGAACAAAAGTAAAAAATAGAATAATAGAGAGAAGAGGAAGGATCTCATTTCATTCACATTCAACCTTACAAGCATGTCCTATTTATAGGCATGAGATAAAGTAGCCTAAGGAACAAAACTTAGTGATAATGTAAATAAGAATTACATTAGCACTAAAAAGAGGTGTTACAACACCTCATAGAATTCCTTAGTGGAAGATGGAAGGTGGAAAGTAGAAGGTGGACATCCACAATTATGTTATTCATAACACTTTTGAGTTAAAAAAATGTTTTATGAATGAACAATTGCAGCAATCTGCCTATATGATTAAAGGATGCTACTTGTAGATCAATATAAAACGCTAAATCAGTAAAAATAGAATTAGGTATCTGCACACTAACCTTACAAGTGTTTCATTTATATTAATTTTCCGAAAAGGTACCATTTTTTTAACATCATGCTTCCTTCCGTTCTAGTCTTAGAACATATCAAACATAGGATAAAAACTCAATTTATGCACCGCATCTTTCTAGCATCCTATCAAATGCTACCTAAAGCACTAATATCAGCATATCTCTTTCATTTAGAAACATTAGTTAACTGATCATACTTGATAGTTTTTTGTAAATAGAAATTCATCTATCACAAAAGTTATCATTAAGTTTTATAACAAACCTGCCAATACAAATGTCAAATGTCCGAACACTTCCATCAACCCTTCCTCCAATAATTTCAATTTTGTTAGACAAACAAACATCACACTATTGACAAATGTGTGAATAATCTGCACATCATTTGCAACTCACTATCAATAAGCCATCAGGAATTAATAGAATGCATTGCATATATTGTGTAATAGGCATGAAATCAAAAAAGTGTGGCAGGGGGAGAGTTTATCAATTCCACCTGAACTGGCTCAGTACCGTGACATCTGAAATCCCAAGAACGCAATCATTGATCGTAGCGGTGCGAAACTATAATAGATGAATACTCGTTGAATTTCACACCATTTACCTACATAAGAAATTACTAATCAAAAACCATAAATCTGTATACTACTTTGGATTGGAGGCTAAGTCAACATATTTTGCAATAACAATCATTGAGATTTAAAAGCCCTGAACATAAGCCATAACTCCTAATGATTTTGAGACATAATTTTTCCGATTTTATTGTAAGTGAATTAAAAATAGATTGCAATATTTGATCAAATTAAAAAATAATTAGCTAATTACAGTTTCAATTTTGCAAAAGGTGTAAACTTTTTAAGAGGTTACCAACTTAATAACATTTCAATTTGTGAATACTTTATGAGGTTACCAACTTCAAACTAAAAAGTTCCAAAGCCATGAAAAACCGAAATTCAGTGGGTTCACATTTGCTTCCTCCAAAATCATAAACAAGCATGCTATTATACTGCTCATAATTTAATGTCCACGGATCTTTACAAAATAAATCAACTAACCAAAATAATGAAGTGCTCTTGCTACTTGTGCCTTGGAGAATCCCATTTCTTCAAACAACTTCAGGTTCACTAGAACCAAAAAAAAGAGAGAAAAGAGCATAGAAAAAATACCGACAAGTCAAATTGCATGAATGAATTCGAAGAAAACACATTACCTTGCTTGAATCAATACAAAGCTAACAAAAAAATTTGCAAATTCATACTCAGAAGTGAAATCGCTTAATCAATTAACAGTTGTTCAAAATGCGTATAAGGGTTTGAAATCTTGTAAAAGAGGCCTTGAGTAAAGTCAATAGACAATTAAACAAAATTTGGGGTTTCTGATAGTTCGTTGGGTTGAACCCAAAGCGATTCCGATTGTAAAAGATTCATATTTTAGTGGAGAGAAGATGGAAACGAGCTAGAGAAACTAAGAGAGAAACAACATTGCCATGAGGAACAACGACAACATTGTCATGGATTTGGGTTTTTTGAAGTCAATGAGCGAAGGAAAGGGAGCGCAACGAAATCAGTGAGTGAAGGATTAGGCTTCTGATCTTAGAGATTGGTTTCTACAATTCAGAGGCTTGTTTTTTTGGGAAAGGCGTTAAAAGGAAAGGATTGGTAGTCTGGTACTCTTTGGTCAATATGGTTATGTAGAAATAGAGTTATTTTTAACTCTCAGATTGATGTCTGTGAGGTGATTTAAACATTATGATCAGGTCATGGAATTGGTTTTATCCTTTCAAAGGTGGAACCGTTTCTTTCTCAAATTGGTGTGTGAATCCTGTAATGTGCCTAAGGAGTTTCTAATTGTAATTCTTTCCCTTTTTCCCCCTCTGTTTAATTTTCCAAACTCCTAGAAGAGCACTTGTTGTACTCTTTATATATCAATAAAATTTTGGGCTTATAAAAAAAACATAAAAGGCAAATTCTCGAAATAACCAATAAGAAAATAGCTTTTCTTCACACAAAGGAAAGCTTAAGCATTTTGACTATCCATCCATTTTTAAATTTTAAGAATCAAAAGATCAGTGCCTTTTAACTCCAAATTTCCTTGGGTTATCCTAGATTTGACATTGATATAATAAGTGGCACTCATGACCTAGAACTCATAATTAACCCATGCATACATCTCAAGCCACCAACTCCAAATATCAATGCAAATGCAAGCAAATTCACTACCATGGATACAAGTTTGGGAAATGAAAACATGATGATTTTTTATATTCATCTAGGCTCTAGCACATGTAAGATAGTATATTTATTACCAATAAATAACATGCATCAGACAATGGTAAGAAATAAAAATAAGTAAAAAGAAAGAAAAAGAATTGAGAAAGTAATTAGATGGAGCCATGAAAGTTTATTATCTTTGAAAATGCTGGTTAAAAAGAATAAAGATACCACATGCAAGTTAACAAAAGACTGACATTGTAACAATTGTTTGCTTCTATGAAGTATCTTATTTTTGGAAACATTTTAAAAATTATTAAAGCAGAATCCTTTATGGCTCCATCCAGTAGCTTTTTCAATTCTTTCACCTATTTATTTCGAAAACTTGTAGCCATGATAGTAAACTTCTCTTCATGTGTCACTATACCACATTATAAGAAAAAACGTGATGATTTTTATTCCCTAATGATATCTGTTATCTTTTTGACATTAAGAAAAACAATAAATTTGTTTTGCTGATGTATTAAGTTTTAATTGACAATCCAACTGCAACAAGTCACGGGTTTTCATTTCTCCTAATCAGCAGCCACATGCATATCTCCAAACCAAAACTTCCAATGTGGGCACAAGTTTTAGGAATTAAAAGGTGAAATAATTGAGAATGTTACTAAATGGAGCCATATATAAATACTATTGCTTTTGAAAATGTTTCTTAGGATAAGGATACTTGAAAGTTAAAGAAAAGAAAAGACTATAACATTGTTAATATCACCCACTTGGACAACGAAATACTTATGGTAATAATATTGTGATCGTTAAAAAGTATGTTTTAACAATTAAAAGGTTAAAAAAACAATCTCCAAATCCATTGACGACCTCAAAACATCAAACAAAAGACTTAGTTAAGTAATACAGAAATGTCTCTGCCAATCAAGATAATGGTTCTTGACATCAAGAAGTTTCTGCTCTTCCACTTGATCACTTGTGACAAAGGAAGAACATCTTTCCTTCAAAAAAAATGCTTCCAAGTAGAAGCGTTGCTTATATTCATTCATCTACTTCAAGGCAAGAAGATAGACTAGTAGTAACTTAGAAGAAATACTTGATCACTCAATTTATCCACCTTAACTCATTCCATAGCATCATAGTCCATCTTGTAAATATTTAAATGCTTCTCAAGAACAAAATCAACCACTAGAAGTTGATTATGTGAAACAACATCTCAAGATTAACAGAATCGACATTACTAGTACTTTTAAAATTTAGCCATGAGAATCTTGTTTTTCTTTTGTCTGTAACATTTACCTATAACTCCCCAAATTCAGCTTTGTCTATAACATCACAAACACTTCCGTTGAAAATTTTCGTGGCCACCCAAACGTTCTTCAACAAAAACCTACACAACCAATCTTCCTCCTTAGAGCAAAAGACTTGAATCTCATTCTTATCACTAATGATCGCTAAGAGCGCATGGTCAGCTACAATAGCTTTGATAAGATGTAGCATTCTCCATGACCTCATTATCTTCACATTAACACTACCCTCTAAAAGTTATGTGCTTTTAGCTATCTTTAGTGATCTTTCGCGGTAAGGAGGATGATTGGTTTGGTGGGATTCTATTGAGAGAAACTTGGGTGGCCTCCACAATTTTCAACTAGTGTTTGTGTTGTTACATAGAAAGTTGAATTTGAGGAGTTAAAGATAAATGTTACAAACGAACAAAAAACAAGATTTTCATGGCTAAAGTTGAAAAATACTCCTAATGTTGATTGCCTTGCTCTTGAGTTGGTTGTTTCAGATAATCAATTTCTAACGATTGATTTTGTTCCTGAGAAGCATTTAAATATTTACAAAATGGACTTTGATGCTACGGAATGAGTTAACGTGGATAAATTGGGTGATCAAGTATTTCTTCTAAGTTACTACTAGTCTTTCTTCTTGCCTTGAAGTAGATGAATGAATAGAAGCAACGCTTCCACTTGGAAGCATTTTTTTGAAGCATTTTTTTTAAAAAAATTTTGTTAGAAAAAAATTCTTTAATAATGATAACATTCTTTTGAAACTAGTACCACTAGTCATAGCATTTTCATTTTCCTCTCATAAGTATCCTAAACTTTTCAAAAGTATAACCTTCTATGACTACATACCTTCTCAATTCTTTGACTTTGGATTCTAAATTGTGTGTGGAATGAAAATTTCTCTACATTTGCATTGAAATTTGAAGCTGATAGCTTAGAGATATGCAAGTTGCTCGTGATTACAAAAATGAATCTAATGCACTTGTTAACCATGCTCGTCATTTAAAATGTAACATATTATCTACCAAAAAGTTGTCTCCCAAAATAAGAGATATCAATGGAATAAAATTTAGGTTTAAATAAAATTTTTGCTATTATACATTGAAATTTTTTCTCTATAATAAAGATATTCAAGTGATTTCCATTACCTTTTTTTCCTGTAACATTCACCACTCTTCTCTCTCATTTCACTTTCCCTTTCCCTTATTCCTCAATAACATAGATGGCCATGTCTGTTGTTGGTATCCCAATTGGTTAAGGGATTTGATTACAATTTACAAAGAAAAGAAAGAGGAGGATTTGTTGTAAGTAGAGAGGTCAAAGGAGGGACCAAAATGACATGTATATTCGAATATGAACATGCATATTCGAATATGAACTGTGTATATTCGAATTATACTCGAATATGAACCGTGCATATTTGAATATGCACAGTAATATTCGAATCATATTCGAATATGAACAATCATATTCGAATTTGGACTTTTTATATTCGAATATGGAAGTGTGGTATTGAATACAGGAGCCTTATATTCGAATATATATTCGAATATGGACCCCCAAAGTCTATAAATAGGGGTGCTTTGTCTCCCAAACTCGTTGTTTTCCCGATTCCTCACTCTACACTCTCTCAAAACCTCTGTCACGAATCAACCACACTCTGTAACTTCTCCATCCAAGGAATTCCATCTCACCAAGTTTACTCCCTAACTAAAGGTTTCAAAGAGTTGAGATCAAGCCCCAGAGACAACAGGTGCAGAAGGAAGGGAGTTGGATACTGAGATTGAGTTTGGAGGAGAAAAGGATTCGGGAAGATTTGAGGTAACCCTAAAAATCCAATCCAGGATACTACAGACTATTAGAAACATGTGACTATGAAATGCTAGGAACATGTGTTAGGGATTTAAAAATAATGTGTTAGAATTATATGTGTATGGTTGAGCTTTGCATGCTATGAATGTTGTTTGTATTGTTTGAACATGCTAGTAAATAATCCATGGTTAGGAATTTAATTAGAGGCATGAATGATGTTGAAATCATATAAACAAATGAATAAGATATTCCAGATTGTAATGTGACTAAATGAGGATTTAGACTTGGATTAAATTCACTATGTTTTCAGAAAACAAATCCGAGAATTAGTATATTCAAATATATGTTCGAAGGTGGAAGGCCATGTTCGAACAAATATTTGAACATAACATTTATGTCACATAATATTCAAATACAAGATGTTCATATTTGAATATGGGATTACTAAAATTATTATTTGAATAAGATGAAATGAATATGATGTTTGATGCATGAGAACATGTTATTAAATAAAAAGGAATTGTGGAAATGCTTTCCTCATCAACAGTGGTTGAGTAAGAGGGTTAAGTTCTGCCGGAAGTAGACCGGGTAAGAGGACAAACATAAAAGATGAAATTGTAGCGTTATCGCGAAAGGGGTAGATAACCTAAAGTGCTAGGCTATCCCGAAAAAGGGGTAGATAGTCTAGTGCAAAGGGGTTATCTCGAAAGGGGTAGATAGTCCTTGGGCTAGCCCGGGAGAGGGTTCGTAGCCCGGCAGTAGGATCCTGGATGGATGCTTGCTAGCACCATGATGATGAGCTCATCTGTGCATTCACTGTCATGCACCTATGGTGGATTCCCTGTGCACGGGGTTTTCCGTTTAAAGAAGAAATAAAGAAAATGGAAAATGAGCATGGCATGCATACATGTTATATTAATAATTCATGCATCTCTTGTGTGTGTTTGTTAGGAATTGGATTTGGGGCTGTTTTCTAGTTAGACCGACTGTAATAATGTATACATCTTATTTTCAATACCGACGCTTACGCACTTATATGTCGTACATATAATTGACGGTTACAGTATTGTAGGTGATACAAACTCGGAGGTGTCAGCACTTATGAGAAGACGATAGCAGCTACATTTCGTTACTTAGGTAGTCATTAGTTTTGTTGTATGACTATCTTAGCGGTCTGGATTGTAAATAAAAGACTTTTTGTAAATACTTATATATATATATATATATATATTTAATAAAAAAAAAACTATTCCAAAAATCTAGGTGTTATGGTAATAGTAGTAATAATAATAATAATAATAATAATAATAATAACAAATACACCCCCTAATGTCTACATAAATGACAAAAAAATTCTAGAAATTCCACATCCTTCAATCAAGGAAAAACTTAAAAATTGACATGATGCAAAAAAAAAAACACAAATAAATCAGAAAATGTGAATGAGCGAAAGCGAAGGGTAACAATGTGGTGACAAATTCACACCATCTTGCAAATCCACAAAATCGAGGACAAAAATCAACTTCAACATGTTTAAATAAGCTAAACGAAGCTAATTAAAGAAACAAATTCATGAAATTTACCCTGAAATTTGGGCAACCCCAAAACCTCTTGCCTCTATTCTCGTTGAACTTTGTAACCACACAAACAACTACTCTCTCTCCGCAATCGAAGCAAGGAGGAAATCTTGTACCTCGGTTTAATTGTCTGCTACCAGCATGAAGAACAACGTAACGCCATTGCTACGAATTTAGAAGATGACGATGGGATTTGGGGATGAAATAAACCCTAAATCCCCAAATTGAATCCCTCAATCTTATAAACATTAGATTTTCTTTTATTTCTTTTTTTATTTTCCATGTTAGCGTATTTTTTACCTTTACAATATGCCATGTCAGCACCGTTACTAACGTCGTTTTTGCCAACTAACAGAAAGGACTTATATGTTTAACGGAAAGGACTTAGAGGATGAAATTGAAACTTTTATTACTTGCAGGAGGATATCGAAACAAAAAATATAAGTTGGAGGACGAAATTACTAATTTGGCCTAAAGAATATTAAATCTTAGACAAAGTTTAATTTTTTTTATAGGCCAAAGTAGTCCACATGGATTCCAACTCAGAAGATGCTACTCAAAGTAAACCCCAACTGTTCGACCAGCCTGTTGGATGCAGACAAATTTCAAATTTAACAACTAATTTCAATCCAAAACTTGAAATTCAAATGGTAAAAGTCTTATTTTCAATATATCAAACAACAATAATGAATTCTAATAAAGAAAAACAAAGTTAATTATTAGAATCTTAGATTTCTCTGTATTCTTTACTTGAAATCTAAAGAGCAATGCAAGTTAGACTCAATACTCATGAGAACGATTTTTGTTTCGTCCAACCCCTGCAAGATTTTCAATATCTTGACCACCTTTGCAGGATCCTTGTAAATGTAATATCAACAAATGAAAGGGGTTTGAGTTAAAAGTAATCTTGTTAATTGGATAGCATAAATATAACAACATATTTGAGATCCTACTTTTTTCTAAAATAATAATGAAGAAGTATTTATAGCATGGAGTTTTGTCAAAGATCCAAATTGGCTATGATTATGTACTATTTTCATTGGCACCATCTACTCTCCAAAACATTTTTAATATTCATCTAGTAAGTGAAAGATAATAAATTTATTACCATCAAATAATATAAATAAATAACATGCATCATACACATCTCATCTAAATAGGAACTGATGGGATAGTCTTTTTTTTCCTTTTTCCTGTTAATTTCTATAAAATATTTTGCTACATAAAGGGTGTTGCGAGAATCGAACTCGCACCTCTCCTATCGAAAGTGAGAATCATACCACTAGACCAAACACCCATTGATAAAAGTAATTAATGAATTTGTTTCTAGAAACACAATAATAATTTATAAGTAACTAAAAACGCAAATTATAAATACATCGAACATAGACAAAAAATAATTTCTAAACAATTTTTTTTAAACATCATATTGAGATTCTTAATGTAATTGTAATTTGATAAATAATTCACGAGAAAGCTTTCTTTTAGAAAGATTACCTTTAAATCCACCAACTTTTCTTTTAAGTTTCACCAATAAATCTGCTCAAAACTCCAGGGCGATTTGCAATCAAGTACACCTCAAAAATTTAAAATAAAGATTCATAACCACCAATGACATTTCTTCCAAATACAAACCTATAAAAACTGAAAGTACATAATTTACGTTTTTAAATCACTCAAGCACATCAATTAGTTAAGGAATCTGAAACAAATTGCAAGCAATGAGTATCCATAGTTTAAAATAACAGCATATGAACATGGGTTAATTATGCATCTGGAGCCACATGTATAGAGATGAAACAGGAAGTAACCTTGTAATATATGCAGTTAGTTAGTTAGTTAAGTCAAGTCTAATTAATTTGATCACAAAGTTATTGTAGTACAATATAATATTAACTAATTAATTAGTCTTGCTACTTTACTTTACTTCAAAGCATATTTCTCGCTTAGCCTCTTACCTAGTTGTAGTTAGAACAAACTCAAATATACAACGATATGTTACGGATGTAATAGCATAGGTACACAATAATTTAGCATGATATTTTAGTTTTGAATATCAAAAATAAATGCTAGAAAAGGCAACAAGAAAATCAAATCAATAAAGGAGAAAGAAAGAAGAAATAGAACGGAAACAAACAACATAGTCAAACTTACCCGTGAAAAAAATATAGCCATAATCCCATAGCTCACAAGGGGAAAGAAAAAGAATATGGCGAGAACGCAAGGACTTCCTGAAAGGACATAAATTAGTTAAGCATGAACTAAGTCAGAGGATGAAGCATTTTACATAATACAATATTTTGTTCCATAATTTAACTTCCAGAAAAGAAAATAGACTCAGAGATAATATTAAATTTTTTGGCATTCTGCCACGGTTCACGAACATGAAAATCTTCCATCCGCATCCTTATTTCTAAATTATCCTTTCACTAATTAGCATAACTTTGTCTCTTACATGTGTTCAGAAACTAATTAACGTTTTACTTTTTTCACCGGAAAATATTTAGGAAACGTTGTTTTATTCTCATGAGTACCAATACAAACATAAAAAGAAGCCACGTGACCTAAACATATCAATTTTCTCTTGCAAATCAAACGGGTATACTTTAAAAAGTTGACGTAATTAAGACAACGAAAAAACTTACAAAAACCAGCAAAAAATGGCTAATAAGGTTCAAAGTACTCAAGCCTTCTGTCAAGAGGCACTTCACTGAAGTTCCGTTTATACCAAGTAGTTTGAGTTTAATTTAAGACTAGACTGAGTCAATTATTTTTTATTAGATGAGTCATTTTGAATAAGTTGTTACTTTTAGATTAGGATAAGTTTGTTTTGATTTAGTGATTAGGAAATTTGTTATTTCCTAGTGGTATAAATGTAAGGGTTGATCAATTAATAAAATGAAATCCCTCTGTTCATTAGAAAAGTCTCAATAAAATATTTCAATTTATATTCATTACTTTCCTAATTTCTTCAAAAAAACTAACAATTGGTATCTAGAGCCCACTTCTTACGAGATTTGTGATATGGATAGTTTTTCTCATGTTTCTCCTATGGTCTTTGATGGAGTGAATTATGACCTTTGGACAGTAAATATGGAGTCCTATTTAGAGGCTTTGGATTTGTGGGACGCTATGGAAGAGGATTACGTTGTAACTACGCTGCTAGAAGATCCTACCATGGCGCAACTAAAAAGTCACAAGGATCGGAAGATGCAAAAAGCAAAGGAAAAATCATGTCTTTTTGCTAGTGTCTCAACAACTATGTTCACAAGAATTATGAGTTTAAAAACTCTAATAGAAATATGTGATTATTTGAAAAAAGAGTATGCAGGAAACGAAAGAATTAGAGCCATGCAAGTGATTAATTTATTTAGGGATTTTGAGTTGCAAAACATGAAGGAGTTAGGGACAATTAAAGAATATCCAGATAGGTTGCTCGGTATTGCACATAAGGTAAGATTACTAGGCATTGAATTCAATGGTTTTGGAATTGTAGAAAAAATTCTCGTTACTGAGAAACATGAAGCATCTATAACTATCTTGGAGAATACAAAGGATCTGTGTAAGATCACTTTGGTTGAAGTTTTACATGCTTTGCAGGCCCAAGAGCAACAAATGCTACTGAGACATGATCAAGATCATAAAGTTGAAGGTGCATTAGCAAATAAGCATCAACTAAATAGAAATTTGCCTCCCTGTAAGCACTGTGGCAAAAAGGACATCCACTATGCAAATGCTGGATTAGGCGAGATGCACAATGTAGCAAGTGAAATCAACTGGGCACGAAGCAATAATTTGTAAAAAAAAAGATGGTGAAGGTGAAGATGCTTGAATTGTTAAGCAAGAAGAGGAGGAGCAAGACCAATTATTCGTGGCTACTTGTTTTACAAATAATAAACCAAGTTAAGGTTGGTTAGTTGATAGTGGTTGCACCAACCATATGGCCAACTATATAAAAAATTGCAAGGATCTAAAGCCATTTGATATCACCAAAGTCAGAATAGAAAATAGTGACTACATCCCAATAAAAGGGAAAGGAACAATTTTGATTCCAACGAGTTCAGGGGCAAAGACAATACATTGTGTTATTTAGGTTCCGAGTATTGACCGGAATTTAGCGTTGCTCAATTATTAGGAAATAGATTTAAATTATTATTTGCAAATCAATGTTGTCATATTTTCAACTTAGTTGAGAAGGAGATCTTAAATATTAAAATGAAAGCTAAAAGCTTTTCTTTTATCTAACTAAAAATGAGTAGATGGGTCGTCATACTTCAAAGATGTCTACAGAGTCAACAACATCAAGGGAGAAAAGTTTTATTCAAGATGAAGTTGTTAAATCGATATTTTGTTCACCCAACAACTTTGAAATTTTGAAGAGCCTCCAAGGCAAGGAGGAGTGTTAAGATAATGTGCCTTTGGATTCTCACAAAGTAGTTTGAGTTTAATTTAAGATTAGACTGAGTCAATTGGTTGTTATTAGATGAGTCAGTTTGAATAAGTTGTTATTTATAGATTAGGATAAGTTTGTTTTGATTTAGTGATTAGGAAGTTTGTTAGTTCGTAGTAGTATAAATGTAAGGGTTGATTAATTAATAAAATGAATTCCCTTTGTTCATTAGAAAAGTCTCAACCAAATATTTCAATTTATATTCATTAGTTTCCTATTTTCTTCAAAAAAAACCAACAGAACCTTTTAGTACCAATTTACCCAATAAGAATTGATCGCAATCATAATTGGAAAAAGAAACACATAAAAACATAAAGTAACTATTAATTAGAACTTTACCCTCCCAGGCCAGATAGTCTTTTTACATTATAAGCATTTTGTACATTTAGTGAGTTATTCTGACCTTTGTCTTTCTCTTAGTAAACTTAGTTCTTCCCATTGCAATATGCCCATACTTGGCAATGTCATTGTACCTAAAAACATTCTGTTAGCAATTCTCCTACGAACAAATCCTATCTTTCAATGGAAGACTAATATATTAAGCAAGAAACCGGAAAAGCAAATACAAAGAATAAGAGCAAGAACTCCAAACTATGGAGAAACCACCTGGTGTCAAACTTTCAACCAAGCAAATAGAAAAGTGAACACCTCTTCCCTTCATGTTGATTATCATTCCTTAAAACATATTATTTTTCTCTTTCCTTTAACTAACTCCCTCCCTCTTGGACTCTCACTTTCAAAACTCTTATTAATTTTGTTTGGGCCTACCGAGATAAAAATGTAAGGCCTAAGCTTTTGCATCCTTATTTCTATCAAATTCTCATTTAGACAACAAACAATGAAACATTATACTATTTCCTACTCACATTATGTAATAGTTTATTGGATATGGAAATCCAAAACTAAGAATGCTTCGCTTGTTATTACAATGCGATGATGGCTATTGGCATTCAAATTAAATGTTTTTTTCCTGGGACCAAACACTATTTGGCAATATAGACATATTTAACAGCTATGTTAGGGGTCATAAACTAAAATTTCCATAGTAATTATTTGGGTATGAGTGTTTAGATGAATATTGAATATAGCATGGAGTTGGCGGTTACATTGTGTTTAGATTTTGGTGTTCCGATGAGCATTTGGTGTAAATTAAGTAATGGGTAGGATCTGGGTAATGTACTAGAATATCCATCCCCATACTCATGTTTTAAGAAAAAGATCCATAATCAAACCGATGCCCACAGGAGTAGCAATTAATGTGTTTATACCTCCACGACACCAACATATCTCTAGACTCTAACCCAGTACTGTATTATTGTAATTCAATGAAATATGATTTCCTTTTAACATGTCTTCTTTTTTACATTCTAGCAAAACAACAATGCTAATCAAGTGTATAAAATCAACCAAACTACATAAAAATACATCTAACTAATTCAAAATATCAATTGATTAAGAATCTGAAAATTGTTAAACCATGAACCATTTTCATCTTGTATGCATTTCATTCCATTCAAAATGTTGTCATTTGTGGTGTTCTCTTACACCAAACAAGAACATTGCAACGATGTCAACCCAACCCATGAGCTTTGGATTCCAAGAGAAGTCGAGCTTCTTCTAGGCATGCCTCATTGCTTCCCATAGAACCACCACCACACAAGATCGCGTAGGCGAGATGAGATTAGAGAAAGCAAATGCGAAACCATAGAAATGGAAATGAAAAGAATGATTGAAAGATTGAGATGAAACTTCGAAATGCCTAACCTGGTGGAGGAAGGAAGAGAGCTCCACAGTGGAGAAGCGGCGGGGATGGCGAGCAGTGACGGCGAGCTCAGAACGGACGAGCTTCGATGGTAACGAGCTCAAAACTGCATAGTTCTGAAATGAAGGAAACGATCACGACGAACGGCAAGACAAGCTCACATATTGCCGGAACATAGACGATGGTCACGAGAGAGAAGGGTTCGGGTCACGAGGGAGATTTCTCCAAAGAGAGCTTGGGAGAGAGCGAGGCTTTGGGGACGCGAAGGAAAGCTTTTTTTTTAAAAATAAAAAATTAAACGTGTAGCTGCGGTCATGACTAGAACCATTGGTAGTGATCAAGAAATAACTTATGCCAGCGGTTAGTCACAGAACCGCTGGCATATATTGGGTTGGATTAGACTAAATCTTGCGTAGTGATGATTATTAGATTACTTTTAAGCATGTCAGTTCTCCTCTTTCAATGTTATCAAAAAGAAACTTATAAGCATGTGGAAGAAAGAGAGAATATGATCTTTAAAGCATATATAGAGCACAAAATTAGAGACTAAGGAGATAAAAATCTAAGAGCACAAATCAAGCTTATATTGTATGAATCTCAAATCACTAATTGCCACTTTTAAAAATCAAGTCTAAGATATTTATAGGCATGTATCAATAAGAGTCACATCAAACAAGGGTAAGAAGATATGTCAAAGAATTAGACAAGTATATCACCATTTTCCTAAGACATACATGTATGAACAATGCAATGTACCATGTGAGTCATGAAAACATATATAATTACCAAGCTTAAGTTGCAAAACAAATATGTTCATTTAGTCATAGAGGATCAAGAATGATAATGTGTGTCCAAGTAAGCAAGATAACATCAATTATGATGTTCTTTGAAAACATGTGGGCAGGGTAAGCATGCAAACATATATATAATCTAATCATTTCTACTCCTTACTACAAGACTATATCACACATGAGAGATCAATAGTAATCTACATCATTTATCATCATCTACTCATGTGAAACATTATAGCAAGAATTGGATAATTAAATTAAGCAAGATCATATGTCTAAGAATAGAGGCCATTTATAACAAAAACCATCTACTTGTTTATTAGTGTTCAATCAATAGCAATCTATCCCATTCATGTAGTTTTAGATATATAAGAGTGCAATAAGCAATTATTATGATAAGCATAATTTGCACAATCAAGATCATAAAATGATGTCAAATGGAAATCATGACAAATCTGAAACAAGGACATCATGCCATAGAGAAAATTTTGAGTGAATGATCATACCATGTAATATTTTCAAAAAATATTTAGATATATAAAGCACAATGGTAGGGATAAAACAAACTATCAAAATTTTTAACTTTATTCATATCTAGATGGTATCAATAGTTAAAGCAAAAATGATCATAGAATAATTTTGTGATCATTAAAGATATATGTTTTAACAAATAAAAGGTTTATAAAAAAATCTCCAAATCCATTGAAGACCTCAAAACATCAAACAAAATACTTAGTTAAGTAATACACAAATGTCTCTGTCAATCAAGATAACGGTTCTTGACTGCAAGAAGTTGCTGCTCTTCCACTTGTTCATTTATGACAAAGGAAGAACATCTTTTCTTCAAAATAATGCTTCCAAGTAGAAGCCCTGCTTCTATTCATTCATCAACTTCAAGGCAAGAAGAAAGACTAGTAGTAACTTAGAAGAAATACTTGATCACCCAATTTATCCACCTTAACTCATTCCATAGCATCATAGTCCATCTTGTAAATATTTAAAATCTTCTCAAGAAGAAAATCAATCACTAGAAGTTGATTATGTGAAACAACCATCTCAAGATCAACAGAATCAACATTACGAGTATTTTTCACATTTAGCCATAAGAATCTTGTTTTTCTTTTGTCTCTAACATTTACCTATAACTTCCCAAATTCAGCTTTGTCTATAACATCACAAACACTTATGCTGGGCCACCCAAAGGTTCTTCAACAAAAACCCACAGAACCAACCATCCTCTTTAGAGCAAAAGGCTTGAAGCTCATTCTTATCACTAATGATCGCTAAGAGCGCATAACTTTTAGGGGTAGTGTTAATGCGTAATATGATATGGTGAGCAACAATAGCTTTGATTAGAGGTCGGATTCTCCATTACCTCATTATCTTCACATTAACACTACCTTCTAAAAGATATGTGCTTTTAGCTATCGTTAGTGATCTTTCGCTCTAAGAAGGGTGATTGGTTTGGTGGGATTCTATTGTGAGAAATTTGGGTGGTCGCCACAATTTTCAACTAGTGTTTGTGTTGTTACATAGAAAGTTGACTTTGAGGAGTTAAAGATAAATCTTACAAATGAACGAAAAACAAGATTTTCATGGCTAAAGTTGAAAAATACTCCTAATGTTGATTCCCTTGATCTTGAGTTGGTTGTTTCAGATAATCAATTTCTCACGATTGATTTTGTTCCTGAGAAGCATTTAAATATTTACAAAATGGAATTTGATGCTATGGAATGAGTTAACGTGGATAAATTGGGTGATCAAGTATTTCTTCTAATTACTACTAGTCTTTCTTCTTGTCTTGAAGTAGATGAATGAATAGAAGCAAAGCTTCCACTTGGAAGCATTTTTTTTAAAAAAATTGTTGTTAGAAAAAACTTCTTTAATAATGAACATATTCAAGTGATAAATTTTTGTTGTTATACTTTCAAATTTTCTCTCTATAACGAACATATTCAAGTGATTTCCATTACCCTTTTTTCCCTGTAACATTCACCTCTCTTCTCTCTCATTTCACTTTCCCTTTCTCCTATTCCTCAATAACATAGATGGCAATGTCTGTTGTTGGTATCCCAATTGGTGCTGTTCAAACAGAAAATAAATTAATAAAAGTAAAGTTTTCTATCTTTTTGGATGGGTAACAGAAGGACCAGATCAACATATTTGATCTTTTCAAAGGTATCGTTGAACACTAGAGAACAAAAATTACCCATCACTTGAAATCAAATTCAAAACAAATTATAATATTGAAATTCAAATCCCAATAGCAATTCTTTTCTTATTATTTGATCTGTTTCAATTCTAAACACAATCATCGACTAAGTGGACAACAAAATAAACACAGCTCACTTAAAAGAAATGGTAGAACAAGAATCTTACCTTTGTGGCGAACAGATTGATGGGGTGCTTCTAGCGACGGTGCCACTGATGAAGAGGATGACACTCGAACGTAGGAAGTAGCTGAAGTGAATAACGTTTAAAGCAATCGCCCAAATAACAGGATCGGAACACTCTTCTATGAATTTGTGAAACAAGAGAGCTATGATCTTCGTCTTTCTCAATTTCTCTCTTCAACAGCGCTCTCAATTTTTTTTGTACGTGCTCATGTGTTTCCAGTCAACAATAAAAAGAACCAAACAAGGAATATATGATAAGAAAGTAAGCTTTATCCGGTGCGAAAGTGAGCATGAAAGAAATGTGAAACTAATGAGCTGAAATTGATGCATGGTGGCCACGTCATAACAATGGTCCCACCAATAACAAAAAATACATTACTGATGAATTTGTTTTTGCTTTACATTGATGATTTGGTCCTTCTGATATGGTTTTTTGGTTTTTTCTATGTCAATTATTATCCTCTAGGTGGAATCTCAACAAATATCTAATCTAGGGTAGGTGGATTTGGGGAGGTGGAATCTCAATAGAAATTTGATCTAGGGTAGGTAGATTTTTTTTTAAAAGGAAAAAGAGATATATATAATCACAGTATAGGGTAAGTGGATTTGGGGTAGGTGGAATCTCAATAGAAATTTGATCTAGGGTAGGTAGATTTTTTTTTAAAAGGAAAAAGAGATGTATATAATCCTACCTTACCTGTCTTATAATATATATTCTTAAATTAACATATATTTTTATATTAAAAAATTAAAACAAATAATAATAATAAAATTAATAATATTAAAATTTTTTAATAATAATAGTAATAAAATAAACAATAAAAATATTAGTTATAGTAATAATAATAATAATAATAAAAATAAACCCCCTAAAGTCTACATAAATGACAAAAAAATTCTAGAAATTGCATATCCTTCAATCAAGGAAAAACTTAAAAATTGATATGATGCAAAAAAAAAAAAACAAATAAAACAGAAAATGTGAATGAGCGGAAGCAAAGCATATTTGTTGAGATATACTTCTTCAATAGGTTATGTTCAATTTCAAAATCTGAGATAGACCATATTTGTTGAGTAATAGAACACAATATTTGTATTTTGGAGATTTTATATATTACCTCCCCTTTTTCTGATTTGGTGAGTTGGTCCATATAATCGGCTTAAAACAACCAGAATCCAATCAATAAATTTTGAAGCGCGAGATCCATTTCCTGTAAAGAAATTTGATAGGAAAAATAGAGAACTTATAGAATGATGTAGGGAGATCTTATTTAATTTTAAACTTAACCACTTCAATAGTAACTTGTCTCAGAGTTGGTGTTAGCTAATCCTCTTCATAGATATAGTAAAGGCAAATCACCATTTTCCTGCCAAACAAATATCATAAAAAATGTTAAAAACATGAGTTAAAAAATTTTGAAAGCAAAATAAAATATCTCAGTTCAAGAAATGTTGATGACATAGCTTGATGTTGAATCTCTCCCATGTTGAATGCTTCAATATCACAAAATAAGGGAGAGTAGCAAGTCCGAACGAAGAAAAAGAAAGATGGTAAATAAACAAAGTATATACACCACAATGGTTGTTGAAGCTATACCCTTAAAGCGAGAATAACAAAAAACACTCAGAGAGAGAAGCTCACGAAACTCAAAGAATTAGCACGCGAAAGAACCCTTTGTAGTAGCAGAGGTTTTGGTCACATTAAAGGGGAGATTTGGCGGAGAATTTTGCATACACATGTCTCTTGATAGAATAACTTCAGAGGATTACTATATCTCTAAAATAACACGGTTATTGTACGTATATACGTTGTAAAAAATGTAATTAAACTAGAGAGTGAAATACTCAGGAAATTGAGATTAGATTGGCGCATGAATCTCTAGATCCAAAAAGTTGTCTTCAAATCAGACTCCATCCACTGGATTTTTGCAAGTTGTAACAAATATTACCCCCACAACACTTATCCATTTATACTCATAGAAGATTTAACATTGAGAGAGAGATCACACGTAGGTGAAATGGTGATGAAGATACAGCTCCCACTAAAGAAATCAAGACAATCGCACAACCAAACTACACAATTGCATATCCATAGCTTCTACGCTAGGAAGATCCGAACTTCTTCAAATAAACCATTGTAGATCTATGTGGTAAAAATCAGATTAAAAAATAAAGTAATTGAACTGAAGAGAAAGAGAGAGACTCAAAATCTGAGATTGATAGGCGCATGAATCTTAGGATCCAAAGAATTGTGGAGAAAGTGAGAGACTCACAATCTAAGAGGGATTGGCCCATGAATCTAAGGATTAAAAGAATTGTCTTCAAATCAGACTCAATTGATTTTATTTGCGCGTCCTAACAACTATCACATGCACAACTCCGATCAACTTATACTCACATAAGATTAAACGAGAGGGACCGATAGAGAGAGAGCTTATATGAAATGGCATTGAAGTTTTAGTTCCATTAGAAGAAATCCTAGACAATCGCAACTACACAATTGCACATCCATGAATATCTTTTTTCCTGGGAAGATCAAAATTCCTTCTACTACACAGTTGCTTCTCAATGTCATAGTGTCAGAAACCCTAGGGCTATCCTATTGCTTTTATACTGTTGAAATTGTGGTTGGTGGTCCACTTTTAGTTCTGTGATTGATGTGAAGTGTGTCTTCATAATTAAAATATTATGATAACATGGTTGTTAAAATATAAAAAAAAATAAGACATAAAGAAAAGTGACATGAAAAAGATGTTAATTTGTACTTAGGCGTACGATATTATCTATAGTAAACTACAATTGTATAGTGTCTGAAGTTGTGGGAGGTGGTCAATTTCAAATCAAAATTAAAGAGAATTATGAAAATTAAACTATTAATTATTTTCTAAATATATTATTTAAAAATTTATATCTGATAAGATGATCCATTAAAAGCAAAAGTAAAGAAAACATACAAAAAATGACATAAAAAAGATCTTAACTCTTATTTATGCGTATGATAGTACCCATGATTAGATGTGTATGTTAGTAGTGTATTTGATCCATGTGGTCTGAGGCGTTTCTAGAAAATTAGAAAAGTCCACCAACTCCAATTTCTTGTAAACATTTAAGGGCAATTGAAAATTAAAAAATTAATTAATTTTCTGAAAATATGTTTTAAAATTTTAGATGAGATACCATGGTCCAATAAATGAGAAAAAAAACAGAGAAAAGTCAAATGAAAAGATCACCTAACTTTTGAAATATTAATTAAAATTTTCTATATCTAATTTTTTATTTGTTTTCTCATTTAATAATGGACCGTCTTATAACATGCATTAAAGTTTTAAAACTTTAACTTTTATAATATTGACACTTATTAAATGAGAAAATAAAAAAAAGGACACATACAAAAGAGAAATAAAAAAAGATACTAACTTGTATTTATGGGTATGAGAACATCTGTCATTAGATTAAATTTGTATATGTATCTAGGTGGTCTAAGGTGTCGGTAGAAGATTAGAAATTCCCACCAACTTCCATTTCTTGTAAAAATTTGAGAGAATTTTGACAATTCAAATATTGATTGAATTTCTAAAAATGTGTGATAAAATAAGGAAGACACAGAGTATTCTGAAATGAAAAATATCTTAACTCATAATTATGCATATGAGAGTATCTATTGGCATATTGTACTTGCACGTGTATCTAGTGGTCTACTGTATTCTTAGAAGATTAGAAATCCCTACCATTCGCCTCTATTTCTTATCAAAATTAAAGAGAATTTTGATAATTAAAATATTAGTCTATATTTCAAAATATAATTTAAAATTTTATTTGATAAAATGAGAAAATAAAAAAGAAAGTAAGAAAAGTGAAATGAAAATTATCTATTGTTATGTTGTACTTGAATGGTCATCTTGATTTGAAAATTATGATCTTAACATACATTCCCAGATTCAAAAAATAATTTATTTTAAGTAAAATATGATTGAAAAGCTTATATGTGATAAGTTATATGGTTCATTAAATGATAAAATAAAAAAGATATTGAGGCAAGCAAAATGTAAAATATCTTAACTCATATTTAGTAGCATATGTTGTTAGATTATTCTACTTGCATATTGTACACACTAATATTTGATGCCTATTGTGGACCAAAATAGCGATATCCCAGGTGTACATATACATGCCAGGTCCAACAGCCGACAACCATCCTGGATACATCCCGGAAGGCCTTGCACTGCCTATGATCAAGGCCCAGGTAATACGATTTGGGCTCAGGCAACAAGTCCAGGCCCAAAATTGTCCATGCTTAGGTCATACGCTCCTCTATAAATACTAATGTAAATACACCATGCAAGGTACATAGTTATTCTATCAAGTATACAAAACCCTAATACACTCACTGACTTGAGCGTCGGAGTTCAAGCCCAGAAGCCATCTACATCACCCTTTGCTGATCATGAAGATCATCTCGTTTGTCCCACATCTCCGCCAGGTTAGATCACAACATTGGCGCCATCTGTGGGGAACCCGACAAAAGTCTTGTTTCCATCAACTGTCAACAATGGTAGGCTCTACCAGAAATAGGGACTACAACGATCCGACTGTTCAGAACCAAGGAGGAGGGCAATAGGGTGGTGCGTCCAACCAAGCAGGGGCATCACATCATTTTGACATCGAAGCAGAGTTTCGTAAACTACAACAACTGGTGCAAGCCCAGGCCAAGGAAATTGCAGCCTTGAAGAAGAAGGAACAACAACGAAAAAGGTAAGGAAAAAGTCGTTGCTGAAAAGGATCCAGAAGAAGAGAGAGCTTAGAAGCATACTCAGGCAAACGTTGAAAACACAGAGAAAGATCCAATCGCTGACGGCGAAAAGCAGCAACAGAAATCCGCACATGATGGGGATAAGGATGGCGAGCCTAAAAATCAGGAAAGACGGTTAAAAGTACAGGTGAGCCGACGACATGAGGGTGCCCCACACCTATCCCGGGTGGAGGGAGCTAACCCACCACCTGTCCCCCTGGGGGCCAGCAAGCCGGACAACCTGCTGGTAACCAGGAACACATGGCAGAGAACATCCCGGATTTCAGATATATTGACAATCCTTTCACTCCCTAGATCATGTCGCATGCTCTACCTCATGGATTCCAGTTTGCTAAGAAACTAAAGGAGTACGACGAGACCAAGGATCCTACCTTACACGTCAGCACCTTCGAAAGGACCATGTATTTTCAGGGGGTAAACCAAGCCATTGTGTGCCGTGCTTTCCCCCTCATGCTATCTGAGGCTACAAGTCGCTGGTTCTCAGACCTTCCACCACAATCCATTAGTAACTGGAAATCTCTTAAAGATAAGTTTATCCTTCACTTTACTAGTAGTAAACAAAAATTTAAATCTGAATTCCACTTAGAAACTGTCAAACAGGGAAAGGATGAGTCCCTACGAGATTATATAACACGCTTTAATAATGAAGTCTTAGAAGTTAGGAATGTTGAGTCTAACTTGGTGTTATATTTCTTTGTTAGAGGATTGAAACCAGGGGCTTTTTATAAGCAAATGGCGAGGGATAAGCCTACATCCATGGATGACCTAAAGGTGAGAGCTGAAAAGTGGGTCAGAATAGAAGAATGGGAGAAGGCCCAAGCAGCCAAAAAGGAGGATAAAGCAAAAACTACTCCTCCAAACCAATCCCGGGGCAAGGATGACAAACCCCGGGATAGATCTCCCAAGAAGCGCAGAGGTAAATTTTCAAACAATACCCCGTTGACAGTTCTGCCAGCTTCAGTGTTGAAAGCAGTGATGCACTCTGAACTTAGAGAATGCCCGCCGCCAATGAAGACGATTGGGAAATTAAAAAATAAGTACTGTGAATACCACCAAGATCGTGGGCATTCTACCAACGAATGAATCCAACCCCGGGATGCAATTGAAAAGCTGATCCGACAATGTAGGCTGAGGAATTATGCCCGCGCTTCCCCAGAAAGACGCGATCGTCGACAAAGCCAATCCCCTCGGAACCAGGCACCGAGATGTGCTCCCCAGAACCGAGATCAGCGCACACAAGTACGACATCAATCCCGTAGTCCAAGGCGTACTTAAGAGTCCCCTCCCAGGGGAGTAATCCAAGTCATAGCTAGAGGGGCCAGCTTAAAGGGTCTCGAAGACAAGAAAAGAACCCGAGATGTAAGGGAATCTTGTTCACAAGTAACCTCTATAACTAACCCAGTATTGTCTTTCTTAGACGCAGATTTTCCAGAAGAACGCGTCCGGGAAAATGAGCCGTTGGTCATAGCTGCCAATCTCAATTGGTTCGAGGTTCATCGAATCTTTATTGATCAAGGAAGCTCAACAGACATTATGTTTTGGAGCCTTTTCGAAAAAATGGGACTTGGATACAAGGATTTAATCCCTCATAAAGGCAGCTTTATTGGTTTTATTGGGGACACAATTATCCCCAAAGGATATGTTGACCTCAAGGTGTGTTTTGGCAAAAAGCCCAGTGCTAAAACCATCCCGGCCAGGTTTATCGGTGTGGATTGTCCTTCAGCTTATAATACAATCATTGGACAGCCAACTTTGAACAGGCCTTGGCGCCATAGTTTCCACCATCCATCTAGCTATGAAGTTCCCGGGAGAAAACAGATCAGTGGTAACAGTCCACGGGAAAAGCAGTGACGCGAGAAAATCCTATTAAGAGAGCCTCAAGATCACAAAAGCACCATCTATCCCATTGTTAAAAACAGAGGAAAAAGGGAAGCAGAAGATGGAAAGACGAGACTTAATATGGGACGCAGGGGTCATGATGACTAACTTGGATCCCAGAGCAGATTTTAAGTCTCAGCGACCTCGACCCAAAGGAGATCAGATCTTAGTCCAAATAGGTCCTAAGGAGGATCAGACTGTCAAAATAGGGGCGAACCTTTCCCCCATGATCAAGGTACGACTCATTGAACTGTTAAATGTGAATAAGGATCTGTTTGCTTGGGTTTCTTCCGACATGCCAGGTGTAAATCCCGAGTTGGTGTGCCATCGTCTCTCCCTAAAACCGAGATGTATCCCGGTAGCTCAGAAGAAGAGAAAGATGGGTCCCGAGAGGACGACAGCCATAGAGAAACAGGTAAAAGAGCTATTGGATGCTGGTTTTATCCGCGCGAGATCCGTTATGCAGATTGACTTTCCAATGTGGTAACGGTGAAGAAGGCCAACGGGAAATGGAGGATGTGTACAGATTACACTGATCTGAACAAAGCATGCCCCAAGGATCCCTTCCCTTTGCCTTGTATCGACAAACTTGTTGACAACTCTGCAGGCTACAAATACCTGTCCTTTATGGACGCTTATTCCGGTTACAACCAAATCCCAATGCAGCCCGAGGATCAGGAGAAAACGACATTCATAACTGACATGGGTGTCTACTGTTATGTTGATGGCTCCTCAAAAACGATATTGATCGAAAACAATGAAGGGGTAACCGTGGAATACTCTCTAAAGTTTGAATTCCCAACCTCCAACAATCAAGTAGAGTATGAAGCTTGTTTAGCCGGGATACGCGCGGCAAAGGAATTAGGAGCTAGTGGTATACCAAATAAAAGGGGAATACCAAGCTAGAGAACCATTGCTACAGAGGTATTTGGCTAAAGTCAAAGAGAGTCTACTTGGCCTTTCTAAGTTCGAGATCAAGCACATTCCCAGAGAAGAAGACAGTCGCGCAGATCTGCTTTCAAAGTTAGCCAGTACCAAGTCATCCTCAACCTTGAAGTCAGTGGTGGATGAAGTTCTCCCTTCTCCTTGTGCCATTTTTCATGTTGAAATTGAAGATTGGAGAACTCCAATAGTGGAGTATATCACTAAAGGATCCACCCCGGAAGATTCCCGGGAAGCTAAGCGGTTGATACAAAAGCATCCCGGTACACCGTGATATAAGGACAAATGTTTAGAAGGGGACTGTCAATTCCCTTGCTTAAATGCATTGGACCATCCGAGACCTGGTATGTCTTCACTGAGGTGCATGAAGGAAGCTGTGGCCATCACATCGATGGCAAATCCCTGGCAAGGAAGTCCTTGAGAGCAGGATACTTCTGGCCAACCATGAATAAAGACGTAGGTGAGCATGTAAAGAAATGTCAGAAGTGCCAGGAACACAGTTCAATATCTCATATCCCAGCTGAAGACTTGCACAACATCTCCACCCCTTGGCCTTTCCACACTTGGGGTCTCGACCTGCTGGGACCCTTCACACCAACCGCAGGTCAGTTTAAACATCTTATTGTTGTTGTTGACTATTATACTAAGTGGTTTGAGTTAGAACCGTTAGCTAGCATAGCCTCAATTAAAGCTCAGAACTTTGTATTTCGGCAAATGATATGTCGGTTTGGTATCCCGGCAGAAGTGATCAGTGATAACGGGACCCAATTCACTGACAAAAATTTCCGAGAAATGTTAGCAGGACTTCACATTAAACAATACTTTGCTAGTGTAGAACACACACAGTCTAACGGGCAGGCAGAATCTGCTAATAAAGTCATACTTAATGGCTTGAAGAAGAGGCTTGAGAAAGCCGGAACCAACTGGGTGGAAGATCTCTACCAAGTACTCTGGAGCTATAGAACCACTCCCCATAGCACCACGGGAGAAACTCCATTTCGAATGGTCTACGGCTCAGATGCTGTAATTCCGGTAGAAATTGGGCAACCTTCCTGGAGAATCGTGTATCCTACACAAGAGAATGAACAGTTGCTTTGAGAAGATTCCGACATGGGGGAAGAAATCCAAGAAGTAGCTAGAATTAAGGAGCTACCTCGGAAGCAACAGGTTGCTCAGAGATACAACTTGAGAATAGTCCCAAGAATTTTTCAAACTGGCGACTTAGTCCTAAGAAGGGCCAGTATTGGAAACTGAAACACAAAAGACGGGAAGCTCCGAGCAAATTGGGAAGGCCCATATTGGGTCAAGAGCGTTGCAGCTAATGGAGCGTATCATTTAGAGACTTTTAAAGGAAAAGAAATCCCAAGGACGCTTAATGTTGTAGACTTAAGCCGATATTACAATTAAATTGTGTAACTTGCATTCTTTGTAATAAAGGGGTGCTATTTTTCCTGTAGTAGGTTTTATCCCTAAGGAGGGTTTTACTGCTAGAGGTTTCAACGAGGCCCCACCTGTTTTTTGCTTCATGTTATCAATAAACAGTATTTATGTTCACTTTTATACAAATATTTCTAGTCCAGCTCTTAATATCAAGCAGATTAGAATAAATAAACAGCAAATACAACAAATCTGAGATGAATATGTCACCAAATATAACACCGACATACAACAAAAAGGCCAAAAATGAAACGAGGTACCATCTCAGGTAAACCTCAGCTACAATATCAAAAGGGGTCCTTCATGGGCTAGCCTTGGCCGAAAGAAAGAGGAAGTACCTTCAAGGTTGCACTTCAACTAAAACTTAGAGAAAATATAAATTATTTTCCCTCCTATCAAGGAGAAAGGAGGGTGTCAGGATGACCGCACCCCAACAATTAAAACGATCTAAGAAGATCCCGAATTATCAGGACAACAAGAGGCGCCATCTTGGTCAAGCCTCAACAACTAGAATATAGAAATGCAGTAAATAAAGCAATGAACTTCAGAGCAGAATCGAGAAATGAAAGATTATGCATAAAGATCATCCCGGAATACCGAGATGACACGAGTTAAACATAACATACGTTGTTCACAAATGATTAACGAGTTTACAAAGCAAAAATAAAAATAAAAAGCTATTCAGCTCCCCTAGCATCTGCATCTCCAGGTCCAGGAATGACTTCAGGAGGAGGAGTACTACAGTCGAACGGCTCCAACCTGGGGTCAGCGGGATCAAGGAGGCACGAGATTATGAGGATCATGGAAATCCAGGAACATCCCATCTTTCACATCGTGGAACTTACAGAGACCACGGGTGTTAAACTCAATCCCGGGATTCAAAATCTGGAGAGTTTTCATACAATCCCGGTATGAATCATCCATCGTAGTGTCCATGTCCTAATAAGCCTCCTCCAGCTTCTCTTGAGTCTCCTGCAGCTCAACCTGAGTCTCCTGAAGCTTGGAGGCTGATTCCTGGAGTTCGGAACGCAGGGAGCTAAGAGCAAAACCATCCTCATCCACTTTATCTTTCAGATGAGAGACCTCATCCTTCAGCTTCAAGTTCTCGGCATCCAAGCCAGCTTTATCCTCTCTCTCCTTGGCCAATTGTTCCCCGGCACGGGATAACTTCTCCTTTAAAGAAGCGAGATCCTTGTTAGCACGGGATTCCGATTCCCTAGAGCTCTTCAACAAGGTCTTCTTCAAGAGCATATCATCCTTAAGATCCTGCAACTGGGCCTTCAAAGAACCAGCTTGGCCCAAGTCCTCACCTTGGTCATGGACATGCTGCAACATAGCCATGCTCATCGCCGTCCAACCCATCAGCGACTTGGCTTGCTCCTGCACAAAATAAAAGGATCAATACAAGGCTTCACATATCAGTTAACACAAGAAACTCAATCAACACCAAGTTGGAACTTGATCAACGGAGATTGAAAGCCTTCCCAAGGTGAAGAAGGAGTAGAAAAAGGAGCCATCAGCACCAAGTTCATCCTTCCTAGAGTCTCCTGTGCATCGGCGGGTTGATTACCTATTGATTAGGATATACACAAACCAGTCAAAGATAGATATCTCGCTAACTAACCTCTATTAGGTATGAACGAAGAATAGAAACGTACCCTGTTTAGTTAGACGACGGCGTTTTGGCGGTATAGGAGCCACCTCAGTCCCGGAAGAAGGAGGCACCGACTTCCCAGCAGGAGGGACCCCACCAGAAGAAGCTGCAATCCCAGTAGGAGCCGCAGCCGACACAACCATCCCAACAGAGCTAACCGGGATAGGAGCAGGAACCAGAATGGGTGCAGGAGATGGACCCGAGGCACCCACTTTCCCTTTTCCTTTGGAATCATGCTTTGAGGAGCGGTTGGCGTAGTTAGCCATGATTTTAGCTGCAAAAGACAGAACACACTTGTTAGTCAAGGAAAAAGAACCAACATCAGATCAAAATGACGAGATTATATAACAAAGACAACTTCCTACATAAGCATGTCGCCTGATCGCGACGAGAGACCCCCAAGACATCCTTGCAATGGATTGGTATCACCCCTTGTTGAATGAAGGCACACTAGTTTTTAAGGGTTTGTTGGTCCTCTTCTTCGAGAAAGCCGATTTCCAACTCCGTCAGAGATAAGGACCTCCTGTAGTGCTCCTCCGTCCAGTAGAGTGGAAAAAGAGGTTTTTGTTCTCCCCCATCCAAAAGGGGGTACAATCTCTAGTCCGAGGGACAACTTTGACGAAAAAGTCCCTATGAGCTTTGAAGGAATCCTCATAGGGAGTGAACAGCTGGGGTATCCCGGAACGGTGACGGAGAGATACCTAACTCTTCTTCAAGCCTCGATAGGGATAAAAAATATACAAGAACAGGGCCGAGGAACACTTCCACCCGTTGGCCCAGCAAAAGACTTCGAAGGCTTGCAGGAATCCCCAACCATTGGGATGAAGTTGCGTGGGAGAGAGATAAAGGTTGTGCAAAACCTCAATCTGAAGGTCTGAAAAAGGGAACCTAATTTTAAGCTGATGCCACAGAGACTCCACCATCATAATATAGGAGCCCTCTCCTTACGATGCCGGCGTGCAAATCCTCTCATTCTTACTAGGAATCACAAATTTATGATTACTGGAAGGGTCGGCTGTGATGTCAGTCTCGGGAGTATTGGGCCCATAATAAAAACACTTCTTCCAACGTTTCTCCACCTTCCTGAGTCGGGCATTATCCTTGACAGAACATTCCTTCTTGATGAAATCAAGGGGGGCCCACAAGAACGCCCATATATTCTTCAACTCAAGGAATTCAGGACGACATTCGATAGGCGGCTTTGAGGTACTAGGTTCGCCCGCTCCCCGCATAGCCATTTCAAAACCACCGACATCACTCGGATCTGGCATGCTGGCAGAGGAACCCGAAGTGCCGAAGACATCCTGAACGGGAATCTCACCTTGAACAGCTTCCATATCTACATGGCAAGATAAAGAAGAATCAAATCCTGGGGAGGAATGAGAACGTGAAGAGGGGAAATAAGCAGGGTCAAACTCGGAATCCAAAGAATGTGAAATGGATGACGGTATAGACTCCCTATCTTCCAAGGGATCCTTGGGATGCAAAAATTCAGTATTCTCCTCCGCAAGAGGGAGATTGATAGGAGCACGACCATCAGAATCTTGTTCGACAGAAACGTGAGTATCAAAACTGTACTCAGCAGGAAGATGGGCCTGAAGCAAGAAGAAGAGCGGAAGGCTCATGGTTTAGGGCATCAAAAGACCCACTTACACTATGGGTAACTGACTCACCACTCTCCACCCGCCGTGAATACAGAGGATAGAACCAAAGATGGGCAGATTCACAGGGTTGGCTATGGAAAGCGTACCTGGACTAGGATTTGACTCATCGGAGGGCATATATTTTGGGAGCCTTCTCACAAAACTAGCAAAAAGTTCAATATCATTTGAATCCGAGGAAGAATCACTTGACAACACGATAATATTATCGGCCATTTTTGAAAGAAAGGGACCCAAACACGACAACTAAACCCGAAGAATGGGGTAGGATACAGCAGAACATCCCAAGAATCAGGGAAAGAAACTTATAAAATCACAAATCAATAGAGAACAGAAGCAATACCTGATACTTTAAAGAGAGGGTGTTGCTAGAAAGTGAATGCTTGCAGAGCAGATACGAAGAAGAAGAAGAAAAGTCGTAGAGCCTTTTTTCCAAACAAGATGAACAGACCAGAAGCGCGAATACAGAAAGTGAAAACTTGAAATGAGAAAAGAAGTAAAAATGTAACGGGTGAAAAGAAGTAAAGTAAAAACCGTCACATTGTCTTAATGAACGTGGGGCCCAAGACCACGCTAATCATCATACACAGTTTTCGAAGAAGAGCGCGTAGACTACACGCCGTTAAGAGACAACCAACCATTATCTCGTAAGACCTTGCCGGAATGAAGAATGAACTCTCCGAATTCTCCCATGAGAAGATCGACGACTTGGGGGGCAACTATTGTGGACCAAAATAGCACTATCCCGGGTGTACGTATACATGCCGTGCCTAACAGCCGACAACCATCCCGGATACATCCTGCAAGGCCTTGCACTGCCGATGATCAGGTCCTAGGTAATACGATTTGGGCTCAGGCAACAAGTCCAGACCCAACATTGTCCATGCTTAGGTCATACGCTCCTCTATAAATACTAACGTAATTGCACCATGCAAGGTACGTAGTTATTCTATCAAGTATACACAACCCTAATACACTCACTGACTTGAGCATCGGATTCCTTGCAGCTGCACACTACTGCCGCCGGAGTTCAAGCCCAGAAGCCATCTACATCGCCCTTTGCTGATCAGGAAGATCATCTTGTTTGTCCTACATCTCCACCAGGTTAGATCACAACAATGCCCGTGTGTGCGTGGGACTCTTTAACATGTTGAATTCATAATCAAAAGTAAGGTTGCTTATAGCATTTGCCACTTGTGTTTTGACATTGTTATCCCTATGCTTAACAATTAGTTACTTGTCACGTTCCTATAAGATTTATAATTTGTTCCAAGCTATTTCTTTGGAAATACAGTTTGCTTCAAGTTCAAGTATTAATTAATTATGTATTTTTTTCTAGGTCTATTGTTGTCTTCAGGCTGGAATGTAAGTTACCTAAGCCACGTTGTTTTGAGCCTAATGTTTGCTTAAGACTCAAGTATTAGTTACTCGTATTATCTTGTTTTATGTCTGCCATTTACATAAAGCCCCCCATGATACAAGTAATTAAAGCGAATTGTATTTCCAAAATAATAGAACGTACACAATTGATAATTGGATTAGAAACAAATGATAAGACTTAAAAGAACGTGATAAAAGTAATTAAGACTGAAGCATAGGGATGACAAAATAATGAGGCACATACAAGTTATTTATATGAAAATAATATTTAAATTTTACATATCCTAACTAAAATTTGAATTAAAAATTATATAACAATTAACATAAAATTAAAATACAATTATATTATTTAAGTTAGATTTATTGGTGTCAGATTTATAAAATTAATCTATCAATCATTTCTTGTTTTTGCGTTATTTTATAAATTTTCACTTGGAAAATCCGTACAGTAATATTATTATATTTTTATAGCCAAATTCATACTTTAGTCTCATAACTTAATCTCAAATTCTAATTTGATCCTTTAATTTTTCTTTATATTAGTAATTTATTTTTTCAATATAATATCATCATTTGTATTAATTTTTGTTGATAAATAATTAATGGCTACAATAAATTTTTTTTATCATTGTATTATTTTTTTCTCACATCCAGCAACAATTTTAGATACTTTAATTAATAATTTAATAAAATAAAAATGAAGCTAAAATAACTAAAAGAGCTAAAATGAACAAAAAATAAAAGAATCAAACTGAAATTAATTTTATTTTGAATTAATTAAAACTCATATACCATTTAATAATGTAACAAAATATAAATAATTAATTAAAAAATAGAGACATATAATTTAGATTAAAAATAAAAACTAAATGTTAAATTCAAATTAAAAATAAAATCAAGTTTAGATCTTTTTTTATGATCAAATCAAGTTTATATCTATTCAAATATAAATGAATTAATGGAGAATATGACTTAATTAAATTTCTGATTGTCTCCTATCAAATTTTTGCATTGATTGGATAAGAAGGCATTGTGCCATCTTGATCGAAATGACACCATAGAAACCACCTATATTCAAACACATCGTACACCCGGGAGAATGCAGAGGTACCATACCAATAATATTTTATTTTGGATAATAGTTAAAACAAAATGAAATGAAGATTTAAAAACAATTAGAAATGGCAAAAGGATAAGGAAAGAAAAAGAAAGCAAGGGAAGAAAAAGGCAAAAAACAACGCCATACGCTTTGTTACTCTACAGAGAGTGAAATAAGCATGATGGTTTAAACTTGAAACTGGAATCCAATTCTTTTCATAAGAAACGAAGAATTTTACAACCTCTTCTATGGAAACTCAAATCCAATTAACCTTCTAATAAAGATGCCAGTTTAAAGAACCCTAAAACTGCAAAAATGTTCAATACATGACATGAACATACCCTAAGGTCTCTTGTCCCTAATCCTACGAGTGAGCTGAATATCCTTAGGCACAATAGTGACTCTCTTATCATGAATTGAACAGAGATTGGTATCTTCGAACAATCCGTCGAGGTTGGCTTCAGCCGCTTCTTGCAAATCGGAAACGGCGCTGCTCTGGAATCGGAGATCTATTTTGAAATCTTGAGCAATTACTCTGACCAATCTCTGCAATAGAAGCTTCCTGATTAGAAGCTCTGTGCTCTTCTCGTACTTTTGGATCTCCCTCAGAACCACCCTTCCTGCCCTAAAACGGTGAGGCTTTTTCATGCCGCCGGTTGCCGGAGCAAACTTCCGAATTGCCTTTGTCGCCAATTGCTTCCTCGGAGCCATTCCTCCGATGGATTTCCTTGCGGTTTGCTTCCTGCGAGCCATTACAATAAGTGTCTCATACTTGCTTATTGAAATGCTTGATCTTTCTTATGTCTAAGAACTGAGATGTTGAAGCAACTGTATGTTAATGGATGTGAAGGTGGAGAGTATTTATACGGTGGAGATTGTGAAAAGGGGTAGGTGGGAATTTTGAAAGGATATGTTTTGGTTTGTGAAACTTTTAGAGAGCCAAACGAACGACCGTTGATGAGTTTCCTAATCAACGGATGTAGTCGTTCATAAGCTGAAGCCACATATCGTCATCTCCAGCCGTGAGAAATTAAAGCCTCCAACAACCATGTGCAACTTGTTCATAAATGCAATGACTAATGTAGTAAGTATCATCCAAGGACCGAAAAGAAACCCCTAATTGCGGCACCCAACAATCATGTAGCGTCAAGTGGCAACAAATGAGACCCCCCTTTCCCCCCAAAAGTTTTGGCTCCCTCGCCATCTAAGCTTCTCTAAGGATTATTTTGTATCATTTGACAAAAAAAAATATATGATACTCTCTCTCAAAATTTCACGTTGCCTCTTCTTCTACCGCCACCTTTTTCACTTTTCTCCCACTTCTCTCTGTCTGTCTCGTTCTTCCTCTCCTGCCCCATCTTCTCAATTCATTGTTTATCATCTTCTCAAACTCTCCACCTCGCTCTCTTCTCCGCACACCTCCATCTCGCTCTCCATCTCCTCTTATTCTCCCTATTATCTCGCTCTGCATGTCTTCCTTTTCCTCTCTATTTAGGGTTTGTGTGATTTGAATTTGTGTTTTGTGTGGGTTTGGAAAGGTTTAGGATTTAAAGGTTTCCTCTCCACTTTGTGTATCACTAAAGCCTCCTCCCCAACGTCGTTTTCCTCCAATCTTCACCTTGCGCCGCCATAGCTTGGATTTTGTTTGCATCCATCACAGGTTTGTCTACTTTTTCCTTTTTCTTTTATTTTCCTACTCTTTTGTGTATTACTCCCTTCTATTGTCTTATTCTCCCTGTCTTTTTCATTTATTTTGTGTCTCTCTCCATGGTTGCTAGCTTGCTTGGATTGATTGATGCTTGGGTTAATAATTTATGATTTCATTGTAGTTACATAATTTTTCTAATTCTCTCTATTATCTTTCTGCTTTTTTGTAGATAAAGAAAATGCAGATTGTGCATGAAGAGACAGATAAATGGTAATAAATTAAATATTTTCTAAATTATCACAAACTGAACGAACTTGTGCTTGTGATAATGGTTTATGATTTACCAGATTTTGACATTGTAGCGGATCTTTAGATTTCATGAATGTATGGACACTACATGGAGGTTTTGTTAGATTTGATTTAATAATGTCATCTGAATAATGTAGGCTCTAATTGTTTTCTCAGTTTTTTCACTACTCATGGACCTTAGTGAGTAGTCACCATGAGTGTTTGTTCGTCGATCTCGAATGATACGGAACAGAATGATCTGGGTGAACTCGGTTAGTGCAGAGATGGAACAGAATGATTTTATATATGGGCTTAGTATTCTTAACTGAGATATGACTAATAATGTATTTCTCTTCTATTGCATCCTTTGTATCGATTTTTTAGAGTTTGGATGCAGCAATTTTTTGTTAATCACTACAAATTGATTGTTACTAATTTTTTTAGTCTCTACTCCATATGTTGTACCTTCTTCTGCTTCTTTTTTAAATGGCTTTTTCTTTTTTGCCTTTTGGAGTGGTGAGTCTTGATGTACTTAGGGAGTTATTTTTCAACTTCCATTTTATTGTTTTTTTTTTTGTTATACAACGTGTAAAGTTTACCGGCAATATAAATTTTTAGTCACAATTCTTGTGTTGTTATTGAAAATATGTTATGGAGATGCTTATTAATTTTTTTTATCCTTTTGTTGCACAAATTCTTTCTTCAGGGGAGGCTCATAGTTGGACCGGAACTTTGTTACCTTCTTCTCTGTTTTTGTTTCCACGGGAACCTGGAACTTTGATATTGCATTCATTTAATTTTCTGTCCAGGTTATGTCTCAATTTCCTTTTTGAATAATATTTTCCAGATTTTAGCTTTATTTATTCAATTGTCTTCCTTGAACATAAATTCGTGACCTATATAACATTATCTCAAATTGTCTCACTATGGATTTGATATTCACTTGATTTTGCCAAAGGAGAAATGAATATTCAATTTTCATGTCTTACCTTTTACTCATTATGCTTCCCAATGAATTTTAATTGTGCATTGCATTGTTTATTCATTCATATTAATGTAAGTAGTTAATTATTAGCTTTATATGTCATTGTTTATTTTAGTTATGTTAATATTCATGTAAATATTCATTATACTATATTATGATTCCTTCTGTTTTTTTACAGGTTTGCATGAGAAATGTTTTGAGAAATGAAAAAATAGCAGGATATTTGACAAAAAGATGATAGAAAGCAAAGACTTAGAATCGCAAAAGAAATTAAAGCTGCTTTGAGAAAAACTAGGGTAATCATTAGCTATCTATGCTTTTTGTCTTTGATTTAGTACTAAATTGTTTTCAATGAAGTTAGGAATGTTGAGTCTAACTTAGTGTTATATTTCTTTGTGAGAGGATTGAAACCAGGGGCTTTTTACAAGCAAATGGCGGGAGATAAGCCTACATCCATGGATGACCTAAAGGTGAGAACTGAAAAGTGGATCAGAAAAGAAGAATGGGAGAAGGCCCAAGCAGCCAAAAAGGAGGATAAGGCAAAAACTACTCCTCCAAACATATCCTGGGGCAAGGATGACAAACCCCGGGATAGATCTCCCAAGAAGCGCAGAGGTATATTTTCAAACTATACCCCGTTGACAGTTCCGCCAGCTTCAGTGTTGAAAGAAGTGATGCACTCTAAACTTAGAGAATGCCCGCCGCTAATGAAGACGATTGGGAAATTAAAAAATAAGTACTGTGAATACCACCAAGATCGTGGGCATTCTACCAACGAATGCATCCAACCCCGGGATGCAATCGAAAAGCTGATCCGACAATGTAGGCTGAGGAATTATGCCCGCGCTTCCCCAGAAACACGCGATCGTCGACGAAGCCAATCCCCCTCGGAACCAGGCACCGAGATCTGCTCCACAGAACCGAGATCAACGCACAGAAGTACGACATCGATCCCGTAGTCCAAGGCATACTCAAGAGTCCCCTCCCAGGGGAGTAATCCAAGTCATAGCTAGAGGGGCCAGCTTAAAAGGTCTCGAAGACAAGAAAAGAACCCGAGATGTAAGGGAATCTTGTTCACAGGTAACCTCTATAGCTAACCCAGTATTGTCTATCTCAGACGCAGATTTTTCAGAAGAACGTGTCCGGGAAAATGAGCCGATTGTCATAGCTGCCAATCTCAATTAGTTCGAGGTTCATCGAATCTTTATTGATCAAGGAAGCTCAACAGACATTATGTTTTGGAGCCTTTTCGAAAAAATGGGACTTGGATCCAAGGATTTAATCCCTCATAAAGGCAGCTTAATTGGTTTTACTGGGGACACAATTATCCCCAAAGGATATGTTGACCTCAAGGTGTGTTTTGGCAAAAAGCCCAGTGCTAAAACCATCCTGGCCAGGTTTATCGGTGTGGATTGTCCTTCAGCTTATAATGCAATCATTGGACGACCAACTTTGAACAGCCTTGGCGCCATAGTTTCCACCATCCATCTAGCTATGAAGTTCCCAGGAGAAAACAGATCAGTGGTAACAGTCCACGGGAAAAGCAGTGACGCGAGAAAATGCTACTAAGAGAGTCTCAAGATCACAAAAGCACCATCTATCCCACTGTTAAAAACAGAGGAAAAAGGGAAGCAAAAGATGGAAAGACGAGACTTAATATGGGATGCAGGGGTCATGATGACTAACTTGGATCCCAGAGCAGATTTTAAGTCTCAGCGACCTCGACCCGAAGGAGATCAGATCTTAGTCCAGATAGGTCCAAAGGAGGATCAGACTGTCAAAATAGGGGCGAACCTTCCCCTTATGATCAAGGGACGGCTCATTGAACTGTTGAAGGCGAATAAGGATCTGTTTTCTTGGGTTTCTTCCGACATGCTAGGTGTAAATCCCGAGTTCGTGTGCCATCGTCTCTCCCTAAAACCGGGATGTATCCCGGTAGCTCAGAAGAAGAGAAAGATGAGTCCCGAGAGGACGGCAGCCATAGAGAAACAGGTAAAAGAGCTATTAGATGCCGGTTTTATCCGCGAGATCCGTTATGCGGATTGGCTTTCCAATGTGGTAATGGTGAAGAAGGCCAACGGGAAATGGAGGATGTGTACAGATTACACTGATCTGAACAAAGCATGCCCCAAGGATCCCTTCCCTTTGCCTTGTATCGACAAACTTGTTGACAACTCTGCAGGCTACAAATACCTGTCCTTTATGGACGCTTATTCCGGTTACAACCAAATCCCAATGCAGCCCGAGGATCAAGAGAAAACGGCATTCATAACTGACATGGGTGTCTACTGTTATGTTGATGGCTCCTCAAAAAAGATATTGATCGAAAATGATGAAGGGGTAACCGTGGAATACTCTCTGAAGTTTGAATTCCCAACCTCCAACAATCAAGTAGAGTATGAAGCTTGTTTAGCCGGGATACGCGCGACAAAGGAATTAGGAGCTAGTGGTATACCAAATAAAAGGGGAATACCAAGCTAGAGAACCATTGCTACAGAGGTATTTGGCTAAAGTCAAAGAGAGTCTACTTGGCCTTTCTAAGTTCGAGATCAAGCACATTCCCAGAGAAGAAGACAGTCGCGCAAATCTGATTTCAAAGTTAGCCAGTACCAAGTCATCCTCAACCTTGAAGTCAGTGGTGGATGAAGTTCTCCCTTCTCCTTGTGCCATTTTTCATGTTGAAATTGAAGATTGGAGAACTCCAATAGTGGAGTATATCCCTAAAGGATCCACCCCGGAAGATTCCCGGGAAGCTAAGTGGTTGATACAAAAGCATCCCGGTACACAGAAGGACAAATGTTTAGAAGGGGACTGTCAACTCCCTTGCTTAAATGCATTGGACCATCCGAGACCTGGTATGTCCTCACTGAGGTGCATGAAGGAAGTTGCGGCCATCACATCGGTGGCAAATCCCTGGCAAGGAAGTCCTTGAGAGCAGGATACTTCTGGCCAACCATGAATAAAGACGCAGCTGAGCATGTAAAGAAATGTCAGAAGTGCCAGGAACACAGTTCAATATCTCATATCCCAGCTGAAGACCTGCATAGCATCTCCACCCCTTGGCCTTTCCGCACTTGGGGTCTTGATCTGCGGGGACCCTTCACACCAACCACAGTTTAAACGTTTTATTGGATGATGCATTTTCAGTTGATGCACAACCAAGAAACAAGCTTTTGGAGAGGGAGAAAAATTGGAGGTAGAAATTTATCTGATCTCAGTCATGTCATCTTTCACAACCTTTATAACAAAAACTTGTTGCACTTAATTCTTGAAAAAAAAACATGAAAACTCATAATAAAAATGATATGATGCATGCACTAAACATTAGCTTATGTTTCTTTCTGATATTCAACTTACTGATTAATGGATGATTATTTTGGTATTGTTTTTTGTTACAGCCTCTGCTTTGATTTGGAAGTATGTCTTTGTTCCTTCTTTGTAAACCATTTATTTAACATGCATGGCTCAGTTTTTCCCCCTTAATATCACAAGTTTTCGATTATGCAAAGGAATTGGAGGAGATGGAGCATACATGAAAACAAGAATTTATTGCATTACTGCGAAGGTTTGGGAGTTGGCGTAAAATATGTTTAACACTATACTTTTTGCAACAACAACTACTATAATTGTACTTCCGGAAAAGCTCTGGTGTTTAAAGATCAAGTACTATTTAAGCATATCCTGCAATTCCACTATAATTGGTAGTTTTTTAAGGGATATATATATTTAAGTGTATTAATCTATCGATAATATACAAATATACATGTGTATACTATATATAATTTATACCTTACAATGTTATTATCATTATCATAAGTATCATCAAACTCATTTATATATGTTATTGTATATTTCTTATAAAATATTTAAAAGCAAATTAACTCACAAACACGAAAACGACCCGTTCACCGTTATTTTCTTGGGTTTCATGCTGTGTTATATAATCCAATTTTTTTTCATGTTTAGTATTTTTGTGTTGTAGTTCGGCACGGGAGAGAATGTGTCCATACAAAAGTTTTGAAATTTAGAAAGGTTCTTAATGCAATGTTTATTAAGGTGAATTTTTTCTTTTAGTTTGATCATTATGTGTATTTTGAAGTAAATAAAACTTATTAAATATTTTAATTTTGATTGTGCTATTGTTTATTCATTATAAGACATTACTATAAACTTACAAATGCGTCATCTAAGACCCGGGTGAACATGTTCTATAATTTTGTGATTACACCTCACAAATAAAGCTATCTAATTTAATCCCTAGTTTTTAATCACTACATAATTGATATAATTGGGAACCAAATTTAAAAAATTAAAATGAAGCTCACTAGCTAATAGGAGAATAAGAAAGCTTACACTAAAAATAGAGATGGTGGTGGTGGTTGTGGTGGGTGGTAGTGTGTGGTGGTGGGTGGTTAGTGGTGGTTGTGGTGGGTGGTGGTGTGTGGGTAGTGGTGGTTGTGGTGGTGGGTGGTGGGTGGTGGGGGGTGGAGAGAGAAATAAATGGGAAGATGAGAGGGAAGGTGGTGGTTGTGGCGGTGCGGAGCGGTGGTGGCATGGCGCGGAGGGAAAAAAAAGAAAATTTAAACAGATGTGTAAGGGTTAGCGGCGGGCGACTGCCGCAAATCGGGCCAATAAGGAGCCGCCACGTGGCGCGCCGCAGTCCCCACATAGGTTGAAATTAGCGGCGGGCGGCCGCGGCTAAATCGGCCAATGCCGATTCAACACGTGGCACGGAACCCGAGCCGCACATTAGCGGAGGGCTGGCCGCCGCTACCGGTAGCGGCAGACCGGCCGCCGCAAACACCATCGCCTCCACGTCGAATGCTGAGCTGCCACATGGCATACCGTTCAAAATCAGCGGTGGGCCGACTGCCGCAAATGTGCGGCTAATTTCATAATTAGCGGCGCCGCAGCCGCCGCAAATATTAGCGGTGGCCTGACTGCGGCAAACCAGGAAGCAAATTTTTTTTTTAATTTAGCGTCCGCTGGCCGCGGCTAATTTTTTTTTGTATCTTGGATTCCGTGTATTTTTTGTTAATCATATCAATGGATGGTAATTGTCTTACAAACTTTTGCGTCACACTCAAAACAGAAGCATCGAAAACCCGTGCAAACAAACGGGTACCGTACTAGTTGTTGTTAAAAGAATGTTATTCATATTTAAGGATAATTAGTTAATTACACTAACTTTCTTTGACATTTATCTATATTATATTCACTTTCTTTAGTTTTTAAATTACACTTATTCTCTTAAGAACGGTTTCTATAGAAAAAAAATTGATAAACCACCACAATTTTCAATATAAATAAACCTTCCAAGACTTTTTATAATTCAAATGTTATCCAAAAATGCACTATGATGCAAAGAAAAGTTTAATGATCAAAGTGTGACCTACTTAACATGTATTTAAAATATATATAATATAACTCATTGATTGAGAAAAGAGTATAACTCATACGGAAAATACTATCTCATACAAAGAAATTAGTAGTATCTACTTGAAACTTTCTCACATTGCATTTATTCTCTGTCATAAAAGCCCGTCTCTTTTGGATTTATTTCACCTACACATAGACAACCCATGGTTAAATATACTTATTAAAGTACAACAAATCTAAAGTACATCTTTAAAATAATTGTCAAGCACTTCAACTACAAAACTGTACATAAAAAACTACATACAAGAATTAATCTCAAAGCCTTTGTATAATTCCTTGTACAAACAATGGAGCTATGATTATACCATAGTACTAGACTTTAGCAAGGACCGGAATTGTGTTTCATATGAGAAAACTTTCTACACCAATCAAAACATTTTTCTTAAATATCTTATAATTGATTCCACAAACCAGGATTATGTTTTGCATGAAAAAATGCTAAATACCTTAGAGCTAGGAAGCTTTAAATATTCAAAAGATTTTTTTGGCTTCAGGTCAGTGCGGATTAGGTGTAATTCATGCATATCTGAAACTTGAGAAATAAGAATTAAAATCAGAAATAAAATAAAGATCAAGAATAATCCACATATTAAAACATGAGAAATAAACTAAAGGTCAAGAATAATCCACATTCCACACACATACTACAAGTGTAGTTGATTGGCAAGTAAGAGTTATTAGGATAGAACATGATAAATAAATTGAAGGTAAAAAATAATTCACAGACATGCTATAGATTCCTAAAGTTGTCATTTGAATTCCCAAACACGATTCAAAGAAAATGGTCCATATTTATTTCTTTAAAAAAGAAAATAAGTTTGGCTCAAGCTTCTCAAAGACCTAATAACATTAAAATGTATTGATAGGAATGTTTCTACTTTGCAAGTATATTCAATAAACACAATCCAAGACAAGAATGACAACCCTCAACTAAATTACAAAAGAACTAAATATGCATAAGGAGCATTTAGTTAATACAATAACAAAGTTCCTGCAAATATAACCCACAAAAGAACAGACTAGTGAAAAAGAATTACCAGTGAGGTATGGGCCTTGAATTTGACACAAGAGATGCATCTACATGATCCCAGAAATAGATGAAGCCATCCTCGGAGCTACCAGCCACATGAGCATCCGTATTGGTAAGGCAGCAATCCAATTTGTAAGACTGATAATAGTCCAATAGAAATTATCAAAGTTCATAAAATGAATATTAATAAGTTTGTAACAGACATATAAAAGTTACTCAAAACATAGAGAAAAATATTCTTTTGGGTTAAAAAAATGTTTTATGAATGAACAATTGCAACAATTTGCCTATATCATTAAATGGTGCTACTTGTAAATCAATAGAAAATGCTAAATCAGTAAAACTAGAATTAGGTATATGCACGCTAACCTTACAAGTGTGTCCTTCATATTCATTTTCCAAAAAGGTACCATTTTTTTAACATCATGCTTAGTTCCGTTCTAGTTTTACAACATATCTAACATAGGATAAAACTTAATTTATGCACTGCATCTTTTTAGCATCCTATCAAATGCTACCTAAAGCACTAATATCAGCATATCTCTTTCATTTTGAAACATCAGTTAACTGATCATACTTGATAGTTTTTTGTAAATAGAAATTCATCTATCACAAATCATTAAGTTTTATAACAAACCTACCAATACAAATGTCAAATGTCCGAACACTTCCATCAACACTTCCTCCAATAATTTCAATTTTTTTAGACAAACAGATATCACACTATGGGCAAATGTGTGAATAATCTGCACATCATTTGCAACTCACTATCAATAAGCCATCAGAAATTAATAGAATGCATTGCATATATTGTGTAATAGGCGTGAAATCAAAAAAGTGCGGGAGGGGGAGAGTTGATCAATTCCACTAGCTCAGTACTGTGACATCTGCAATCCCAAGAACCCAATGATTGATCGTAGCGGTCTGAGACTATAATAGATGAATACTCATTGAATTTCACACCATTTACCTACATAAGAAATTACTAATCAAAAACTATAAATCTATAGACTACTTTGGATTCAAGGCTGAGTCAACATATTTTGCAATAACAATCATTGAGATTTAAGAGCCCTGAACATAAGTCATAACTCCTAATGATTTTGAGACGTAATTTTTCCGGTTTTATTCTTGTAAGCGAATTAAAAATAGGTTGCAATATTTGATCAAATTAAAAAATAATTAGCTAATTACAGTTTCAATTTTGCAAAAGGTGCAAACTTTTTAAGAGGTTACCAACTTAATAACATTTCAATTTGTGAATACTTTATGAGGTTACCAACTTGAAACTAAATAGTTCCAAAGCCATGAAAAACCCAAATTCACTGGGTTCACTTTTACTTCCTCCAAAATCATAAACAAGCATGCTGATATAAGGCTCATAATTTAATGTCCACGAATCTTTACAAAATAAATCAACTAACCAAAATAATGAAGTGCTCTTGCTACTTGTACCTTGGAGAATCCCATTTCTTCAAACAACTTCAGGTTTACTAGAACAAAAGAAAAGTGAGAAAAGATCATAAAAAACACTAACAAGTCAAATTGGATGAATGAATAGGAAGAAAACACATTACCTTGCTTGAATCAATAAAAGCTAACAAAAAAATTTGCAAATTCATACTCAGAAGTGAAATCGCTTGAATCAATTGACAGTTGCTTCAAAATGCGTACAAGGGTTTCCAATTTTGTAAAAGTGGCCTTGAGTAAAGTCAATAGACAAATAAACAAAATTTGGGGTTTCAGATAGTTCGTTTGGGTTGAACCCAAAGCGATTCCGATTGTAAAAGATTCAGATTTGAGTGCAGCTGAGAGAAGATGGAAACAAGCTAGAGAAACTAAGAGAGAAACAACATTGCGATGAGGACCCGTTCAACATTGCCATGAGGAACAATGATAACATGAGTGAAGGATTAGGCTTCTGACCTTAGAGATTGGTTTCTACAATTCAGAGGCTTGTTTTTTCGGAAAGACGTTAAAAGGACAGGATTGGTAGTCTGGTTTGCTACTCTTTGGTCAATATGGTTATGTAGAAATAGAGTTATTTTTAACTCAGCTTAGATTGATGTCTGGGAGGTGATTGAAACGTTATGATCACGTCATGAAATTGGTTTTATCCTTTCAAAGGTGGAACCATTTCTTTCTCAAATTGGTGTGTGAATCATGTAATGTGCCTAAGGAGTTCCTAATTGTTATTCTTTCCCTCTGTTTAATTTTCAAAACTCCTAGAAGAGCACTTGTTGTACTCTTTATATATAAATAAAATTTTGGGCTTATAAAAAAACATAAAAGGCAAATTCTCGAAATAACCAATACGAAAATAGCTTTTCTTCACACAAAGGAAAGCTTAAGCATTTTGACTATCCATCCATTTTTAAATTTTAAGAATGAAAAGATCAGTGTCTTTTAACTCCAAATTTCCTTTGGTTATCCTAGATTTGACATTGATATAATAAGTGGCACTCATGACCTATAACTCATAATTAACCCATGCATACATCTCAAGCCACCAACTCCAAATATCAATGCAAATGCAAGCAAATTCACTACCATGGATACAAGTTTGGGAAATGAAAAGGGAAAAGAATTGAGGAATTATCTTTGAAAATGGTGGTAAGAATAAAAACATCTCTTTGAAGTATCTTAATATTAAAAATTATTTCAAAATTAAAGTAGAATCCTTTACGACTCTATCCAATAGATTTTTCAATTCTTTCACCTCTTTATTTTCTAAACTTGTGGTCATGATAGTAAACTTCTCTTCAGCTGTCACAATACCGCATTTTAAGGAAAAAACATGATATTTTTTATATTCATCTAGCTTCTAGCACATGCAAGATAGTATATTTATTACCAATAAATGACATGCATCAGACAATGGTAAGAAATAAGAATAAGGAAAAAGAAAGAATTGAGAAAGTAATAAATAACATGCATCACAATACCGTTACTTTTAATTCCTTCCTGTTGTAAAATTGAGATATACTGCTTCAATAGGTTCAGTTCAATTTCAAAATATGAGATAGACCATATTTGTTGAGTAATAGAACACACTATTTGTATTTTGGAGTTTTTATATATTACCTCCCCTTGTTTTGATTTGGTGAGTAGGTCCATAGAATCGGCTTCAAACAACCATAATCCAATCAAAAAATTCTGAAGCATGAGATCCATTTCCTGTAAAGACATTTGATAGAAAAAATAGAGAACTTATAGAATAATGTAGGTGATCTTATTTAATTTTAAACTTAACCACTTCAATAGTAACTTGTCTCAGAGTTGGTATTAGCAAATCCTCTTCATAGATATAGTAAAGGCAAGTGACCATTTTCCTGCCAAACAAATATCATAAAAAATGTTAACAATAGGAGTTAAAAAATTTTGAAAGTAAAATAAAATATCTCGGTTCAAGAAATGTTGATGACATAACTTGATGTTGAATCTCTACCATGTTAAATACTGCAATATCACAAAATAAGGGAGAGTAGCATGTCCGAACGAAGAAAAAGAAAGATGGTAAATAAAAAAAGTATATACACCACAATGGTTGTTGAAGCTATACTCTAAAAGCGAGATAAACAAATTAAACTCACACAGAGAGAGAAGCTCACGAAACTCAAAGAATGAGAGAGCAGGCGAAGGAACCCTCTGTAGTAGTAGAGGTTTTGGTCACAGCAAAGGATAGATCTGGCGGAGAATTAGTCATACGTCTCTTGATAGAACAACTTCGGGCGATTACTATATCTCTAAAATAACACGGTTATTGTACATATATACCTTGTAAAAAAATGTAATTAAACTAGAGAGTGAAATAGGCGCATGAATCTCAGGATCCAAAGAATTGTGGAGAAAGTGAGAGACTCACAATCTAAGAGGGATTGGCCCATGAATCTAAGGATTCAAAGAATTGTCTTCAAATCAGACTCAATTGATTTGATTTGCGCGTCCTAACAACTATCACATGCACAACTCCGATCAATTTATACTCACATAAGACTAAAGGAGAAGGATCGATAGAGAGAGAGAGCTTACATGAAATGGCACTGATGTTTCAGTTCCGTTAGAAGAAATCCTAGACAATCGCAACTACACAGTTGCATATCCATGGATTTCTTTTTTCCTCGGAAGATCAAAACTCCTTCTACTACACAACTGCTTCTCAATGTCAAGAGTGTCAAAAACCCTAGGCTATCCTATTGCTTTTATAGTGTTGAAATTGTGGTTGGTGGTCCACTTTTAGTTGTGTGATTGATGTGCAATGTTTCTTCACAATTAAAATATTATGATAACATGGTTATTAAAATATAAAGAAATAAATAAGACAAAAAGAAAAGTGACATGAAAAAGATGTTAATTTATACTTAGGCGTATGATATTATCTATAGTAAACTACAATTGTATAATGTCTGAAGTTGTGGGAGGTGGTCAATTGCTCATCAAAATAAAAAGAATTATGAAAATTAAACTATTAATTATTTTCTAAATATATTTTTTAAAAATTTATATCTGATAAAATGATCCATTAAAAGCAAAAGTAAAGAAAACATACAAAAAAATGACATGAAAAAGATCTTAACTCTTATTTATGTGTATGATAGTACCCATCGTTAGATGTGTATGTTAGTAGTGTATTTGATCCATGTGGTCTGAGGCGTTTTTAGAAAATTAGAAATGTCCACCAACTCCCATTTCTTGTAAACATTTAATGGCAATTGAAAACTAAAAAAATAATTAATTTTCTGGAAATATGTTTTAAAATTTTAGATGAGATGCCATGGTCCATTAAATGAGAAAAAAAAACACAGAGAAAAGTCAAATGAAAAGAACACCTAACTTTTGAAATATTAAACAATTGAAATATTAATTAAAATTTTCTATATCTTATTTTTTATTTGTTTTCTCATTTAATAATGGACCGTCTTATAACATGTATTAAAGTTTTAAAACTTTGACTTATATAATATTGACACTTATTAAATGAGAAAATAAAAAAAAGGATACATATAAAAGAGAAATAAAAAAGATACTAACTTGTATTTATGGGTATGAGAACATCTGTCATTGGATTAAATTTGTATATGTATCTAGGTGGTCTAAGGTGTCGGTAGAAGATTAGAAATTCCCACCAACTTCCATTTCTTGTAAAATTTGGAGAGAATTTTGACAATTCTAAAAATGTGTGACAAAATAAGGAAGACACAGAGTAGTCTGAATTGAAAAATATCTTAACTCATATTTACGCATATGAGAGTATCTATTGGCATATTGTACTTGCACGTGTATGTGGTGGTCTACTGTATTTCTAGAAGATTAGAAATCCCTACCATTTGCCTATATTTCTTATAAAAGTTAAAGAGAATTTCGATAATTAAAATACTAGTCTATATTTCAAAATATGATTTACAATTTTCTATGATAAAATGAGAAAATAAAAAATAAACTAAGAAAAGTGAAATGAAAAATATCTTCAACAATTATATTTAGGCATGCGAGAATATCTATGGTTATGTTGTACTTGAATGGTCATCTTGATTTGAAAATTATGATCTTAACATACATTCAGAGATTCAAAAATTAATTTATTTTAAGTAAAATATGATTGAAAAGCGTATATGTGATAAGTTATATGGTTCATTAAATGATAAAATAAAAAAAGATATTGAGGCAAGCAAAGTGTAAAATATCTTAACTCATATTTAGTAGTATATGTTATTAGATTATTCTACTTGTATATTGTACACACTAGTATTTGAGGCCCATGCGTCACGCACGCACGGGCTAGGACTCTTTAATATGTTGAATTTCATAATCAAAAGTAAGGTTGCTTATAGCATTTGCCACTTGTGTTTTGGTATGTTATCCCTATGCTCAACATTCAGTCACTTGTCACGTTCCTGTAAGATTTATAATTTGTTTCACGCTATTATTTTGGAAATACAATTTGCTTCAAGTTCAAGTATTAATTAATTATGTATTTTTCTTTTAGGTCTATTGTTGGCTTCATGCTGGAGAATAAGTTACCTAAGTCACGTTGTTTTGAGCCTAATGCTTGCTTAAGACTCAAGTATTAGTTACTTGTATTATCTTGTTTTAGGTCTACCATTTACATAAAGCCCCCCATGATACAAGTAATTAAGGTGAATTGTATTTCCAAAATAATAGAACATAAATAATTGATAATTGGATTAGAAATAAATGATAAGACTTAAAAGAACGTGATAAAAGTAATTAAGACTTGAGCATAGGGATGACAACATTATGAGGCACATACTAGCAATTTATATGAAAATAATATTTAAATTTTACATATCCTAACTAAAATTTGAATTAAAAAATATATAACAATTAATATAAAATTAAAATAAAATTATATTATTTAAGTTAGATTTATTCGTCTGATTTATAAAATTAATCTATCAATCATTTGTTGATTTTGCATTATTTTATAAATTTTCACTTGGAAAATCCATACAGTAATATTATTATATTTTTATAGCCACATTCATACTTTAGTCTCACAACTTAATCTCAAATTCTAATTTGATCCTTTAATTTTTCTTTATATTAGTAATTTATCTTTTCAATATAATATCATCATTTGTATTAATTTTTGTTGATAAATAATTAATGCTCACAATATAATTTTTTTTTATCATTGTGTTCTTTTTTTCTCAAATCCAACAACAATTTTAGATACTTTAATTAATAATTTAATAAAAAAAATGAAGCTAAAATAAGTAAAAGAGCTAAAATGAACAAAAATTAAAGAATCAAACTGAAATTAATTTTATTTTAAATTAATTAAAGCTCATATACCATTTAATAATGTAACAAAATATAAATATTTAATTAAAAAATAGAGACATATAATTTAGATTAAAATAAAAACTAAATGTTTAATTCAAATTAAAAATAAAATCAAGTTTATATATCTTTTTCTATGATCAAATCAAGTTTATATCTATTCAAATATAAATGAATTAATGGAGAATATGACTTAATTAAAGTTTTGGTTGTCTCCTATCCATTTTTTGATTTGATTGGATAAGAAGGCATTGTGTCATCTTGATAGAAATGACACCACAGAAACCACCTATATTCAAACACATCGTACACCCGGGAGAATGCAGAGGTACCATACCAATAATACTTTATTTTGGATAATAGTTAAAACAAAATGAAATGAAAATTTAAAAGCAATTAGAAATGGTAAAAGGAAAAGGAAAGAAAAAGAAAGCAAGGGAAGAAAAAGGCATAAAACAACGCCATAAGCTTTGTTACTCTACAGCGAGTGAAATAAGCATGGTGATTTAAACATGAAACTCGAATCCAATTCTTTTCATATGAAACAATGAATTTTACAACCTCTTCAATTGAAACTCAAATCCAATTAACCTTCTAATAAAGATGATAGTTTAAAGAATCCTAAAACTTCGAAAAGATTCAATACATGAAAAGAACAAACCCTAAGGTCTCTTGTCCCTAATCCTATGAGCGAGCTGAATATCCTTAGGCATAATAGTGACTCTCTTGTCATGAATTGCATAGAGATTGGTATCTTCGAACAATCCGTCGAGGTAGGCTTCGGCGGCTTCTTGCAAAGCGGAAATGACGCTGCTCTGGAATCGGAGATCTGTTTTGAAATCTTGAGCAATTGCTCTGACCAATCTATGCAATATAAGCTTCCTAAGCTCTGTGCTCTTCTCATACTTTCGGATCTCCCTCAGAGACACCCTTCCTGGCCTGAAACGGGGAGGCTTTTTCATGCCGCCGGTTGCCACAGCAAACTTCCAAGTTGCCTTTGTTGCCAGTTGCTTCCTCAGAGCCATTCCTCCAGTGGATTTCTTGCAGTTTGCTTCCTGCGAGCCATTACAATGAGTGTCTCATACTTGCTTATTGAAATGCTTGATCTTTCTTAGGTCTAAGAACTGAGATGTTGAAGCAATTGTGTGTTAATGGATGTGAAGGTGGAGAGTATTTATACGGTGTAGATTGTGAAAAGGGGAGGCGGAAATTTTGAAAGGATATGTTTTGGTTTGTGAAATTTTTAGAGAGCCGAAAGAACGACCGTTGATGAGTTTCCTAATCAACGGATGTAGTGGTTCAAAAGCTGAAGACACGGATCGTCATCTCCAACTGTGAGAAACACTACAAGAAAAACTTGAAACGGCGACCGAATTTAGGGACGGGAAAGCATCCGTCGCTATCGATTGGGCAGTAGTGGAGTTTATATTGCGCGGCAACCGATTTGGCGACTACATAGATTAGTCACCAACATTTCGGTTGCTATTCGGTCGCCAAAATGGTCACAATCTCAGTTTTTTTTTTTCAAAAAAAGGTTAAAAATGCGGTAACCAACTTTTTTCAGTCGCGAAAGTTAAAATATTTGTCGCCGTTAAGGAGACCGAATTTTTTTGTCACCGTAATTGAAAATTATGTCGCTGAAAATCTTTTATTAATTTCTTTCTTCCTCTTTCAATCAGCACACCACTGCGAACGCAAACTCTAGCACGCTGCCTTTCTCTGTCATCCTTGTTACCCAGATCTCCGTCGACGGCGCAACACCGCTCTTCTTGCATTTCCGGCGACTTTTTTTGGTAAGTGCAGCCTATTTTCTATGTCGCACTCTATCTTGCACTGTCTCACTTTGTTTCACGCACTCTTTCTCGCAAGAACTTCTTGATTCATCGTGTTTTGACGTTATAGGATTTTTGTTGTTCAGCATTCTTATCTGCCATAGGTTCACTTAAGGCACCACTCCCCTGTAATTTCCCCTTTTCATTTTTGCTCTTTAAATCCCTAATTTCAATGGTAATTATGGAGAGTTTTTGGTTGAATTTCCCCTTGTCCTTCACATTACAGTTTTTAGTAACCACTTAATGGTGAGCTTCAATTTTTTCTTTAGGGAAGCAATTCAATTTTTCATTTGGTGTTCATGATTATCCTTGCTTATTTTAAAATTCTATAAATGCGTTACTACACTTAGAATTTATAATGAAATTGTCCGTTAAAATTAAGCGGAATGAAATTCATTTGCTTAAAGTTGGTCCAATAGAACATTTTCTCAGAATTTAAACATTTTAAACTTTTCATTCCTATTCCTATTTATGAAGATTGTTTTTCCCTTTCCCTTGCAAGTTAAAAAAAGTGGCATTGTGTGTTCCCAATTTGCATATAATGTTCTTAAGACAACTCTTAATGCTTCTTTTTTATTATTATGATGACTCTATTTTTAATATAAAATATAATTTACTACAAGAAAGGGTTCATATCTACTACAAGAAATAAACTGTAGCTCGCTCTGGAAAATTAGTCAGGTTCTTCAATTATTTAATTTGTTCAGTTTTGTTTTAATTTGTATGAGTATCTTGCCTCTTCAAAAGAGCCATCCCCGTCAATGATTATTACATTTCAAATCGGGTCTATTTAATTAATTTATTAGCGATGTGAATTGTTATCAGAAAGTCAAGTATTTAAGTGCTTCCTTGTTGAAATTGTAACAGAAAAATTCTTACTATTATGACACTGTATTATTACTAAAAAGTTCTATTTTTAACACCTTGGATGCTGGGGTTAATAAAATTCTCACTATTTCAAAAGTGTTACAAAATTACTTGTAGGGAATTGTAACAAAAAAATGACCTATCAGGAGAAGCATAACTGCATAACCATACTTGGTGAGTATTAATGTAATTTTGTACACTTCCATTTCATACTGTTCTGTTACTGCTGATTTTCTGTTTCCGGTGTTTTCCTGTTAGTGGTCGTCCTTCTGATATGCTATCAGTGTTGTGCTTTGCTAGTATAGAGTCATTGTTATGCTGTCGGCATGATTGTGGCTTTGGTTCTGTAATTGTCTTCAAGTACTTCTTGTACTTGCTTAATAAAATTTAATTTGCTTATCCAAAAAAATATATCATCTCTGTTGTTATTATTATTATTAATCCTTGTGAGGTCTTAGTTCGTGAGCCGTTGGTTATATATTTTAACTTTCATGTGATTGTTTAGATTTCTTACTCGGATGAATCTGGGTACTTAGGTAAAGGTTTTTCAATACATAGGGATTGCTCAGATTTATAACTTCATGTGATTGTTTTTACTCTTAAATTGCCTCACCTTTAGAGAAGAACATGGGATGACAATTTGAGTTTTGTTTGGATTTTAGGACATGGTCAGATTGATCAGCAAAGCTTATAGATACATATGTACAATAATTAAATCTTTAACTTCTTGTGTAGTGGTGTCATTGAGGTAATTTCATTGAAATTCTGATATTCACTTTTTCCAAGTTCTAACAATAACTAAGTAGGTTTTTTTTCTGATGTTTTTCTTTATTTTGTTTCGTCCTTTGGGTATATTGGGTTGCATATATTTCTCATTGTTTTTTTTATCTGTAATGGTTTGTAATTTAGCACTCCTTGTGCTTTTCCTTTTTATTACTTAGATGTTGCCTTTTGCTGACAAAAAACTATTGTTGCCTTTAATCACCTTATAAAACATGTTACTGCACAACATTTTGCCTGCCGATAGAACTCCATTAATTCTATGCTTGCCTTTTGATTCTTTGAATGCTTATAGAAAATTTTGTCAATAGAGTATGTTATTGTAGATCATATTTCTCTTTGTATTTCTCTTTTGTCATGTGTTTTCATTTTTCCTGTATGTTTTATTTATAGGCAAATACTCATGTGTTTTCATTTGTCCTTCACTCATTTTTACGGTATGTTGTGAGATGAAAAACTAGTATAAATTCTTTTTCAGTAACAGGAACTTTGTTCTTTGTATTTGGTGATTTTTGCTAGTTACTTAATTAGGAAATGAAAGAAAAGAAGTAATATGTATTTGTAATTTAGTTAGAATAATTAAGTAAGTGACACTAATAAGTGAAAACAAGGTTGTACTTAATTAGTAGTTCATACATTCACGTTGCTGCTTCATGAGTGGAATCTCGAGATAATCAATAATGGCATGTTCTAATTGTAAGTAATTAAGGACTAATTAAAATATGTTATACTTGGAACAGAGAAGAGATTTTGATAAACTAGAGAAATAAATCATACATTTGTAAGTAATTAAGGATTCTGAAATTCTCATTTGGCCATTTAATTTTTTAGTTTGGACAACATTCATTCATTTATCATAGCTTGACCAGTTAACCACTATGTAATTTTTTTTTTTATAATACCCAGCTGAGCGAGATCACGCTATAGCTGAACGGGATCAGGCTAGAGCTGCTACTGAAGCTGCTAGGAAGGCTACCGATGCCGCTGAACATGTCAATGCCGTCACAGCAAAATTCGGTGCTCCTTCACATCTTCCACTTCAACCAAACCCACATGGATCTATTTTTATTTTTTATACGCACCCATATGGATCACTTGATCCATCTGGTTTTGAATATTCTCATTCCCCACCCCTTCCAGATCATGATGATGCCTATCTTAGCTAGAATTAGACTATATTATCTTGTTATAGATTTACGAACACTTTTTTTATTGTTAGTTGACATTTATATTTTGTTTTATGTTTTATACTTATTGATTTATGTATTATTGATACTTTGATGTGTAATTCTCGATTTTCTGGATCATTAGCGTTAAATATTAAATACAAAATGTTTAGGAACAATTTTCTGTTTTTCAGGTGTTTTATAAGCAATTTAGGGAGTGAAAAAATAGGGTTCTTTTTTTTTCCAATTTTTTACAATTAGCGACCGAATTAGCATCCTCTGGCAACCGAATTAGATACCTCTAGCGACTAAAATTGAGAAAAAATGGTAAACTAGTGACCGAAATAGTGACGGAATGGACATACTAGTGACGGATTTTAATTTTCGGCGACCGAATTATCGGTCGCCAAGTAAACTAATGGGCCATTTGAACCTTGCATTTGGCGACGGAACATTTCTATTTTAGCGACGGAAAAATTCGGTTACCATTTGGTGACTGAATTGAAAATCAGTCGCTGCATAGTTAGTGACTAGGTTTTTGTCCAACGAGCCAGAGAGGAACAATGACAACATTGTCATGGATTTGGGTTTTTGAAGTCAATGAGGGAAGGAAAGGGAACGCAATGAAATCAATGGGTGAAGGATTAGTCTTCTGACCTTAGAGATTGAGAGATGAGTTAAATAAGTGGTTGAGAGACAGAGTTAGATGATAGAATGGAGAAATATGGGGAATCATTGAGATGAACGAGAGGCAAACAGAGAAGAGATGCGGACAAGAGAAGAACGTGATGTCGACTATGAAGAAGCGCACGCAGTTGAGGAAGAACACGACAACTGCAGAGAAGGACGTGCACAAGGATGGGGAAGAAGACTAGGCCAAGAGGGCTACGAAGGAGAGCTGCAGCGGCGGGAAGGAATTAGTGAAAATATAATGAAATGGGGAAAGGGACCGCATCAATCTTCTAATTTCTTTTAGCGGTTCAATCCAAAAGAATTAAAAATTTCGCGGTTGTAAAATTAAGAAGCTAAGGAAGTATTATTTTTCTTAGCTATTCTACATGTGAACCGCTAATAAAGCAGTAACTTATTTTTAAAATTTTTTTTACTATATTTGTTAGCTCAGATAAAAATTAACCGTTATAAAAAAATCATTATTCTTAGTGGTTGAAATACTACCGCTAAAAAACATTTTCTTAGATTTTTCAAACACTAACTGCTAAAAAAATACAGTTATCTTAAATGCATTTTGGCATAGTGTTTCCTGGACTTTCACGCACATTCACAGTGAGTTCTGTAAACTGATAAGGACATGGCCGCAAACAAGGGCAAAGGAGCACTTGGGGGATTAGGGAGACCTATGACGAGGGCCAGAGCAAGAAAAGCCAAGGAAGCTCTTCATCAATTGGTGTCTATGCTTCTGGAATTCAAGCCCAAAGCCCAAGGAGAAAGGACCCAAATAGTGAATTGCATCCAAGCCCAAATGGAGGCCCAAATAGAGGACTAAAGGCGCAACACTTTGGAGGACTACATGGGGCATTTTTTTTTGAAGACCTTTTTGTATTTTTCTAAGTGTAAATAAAAGTCCAAACTCTTGTAAGTTGGTTGTCCAAACTATTGTTTTTGGTTGACCAACTAGTGGACCTAATTCCTAGTTTTTTTTGTTAAGTGTAATAAGCCAATAATGGAGCCAAAAAGGTGATGTCATGAAAATGATGTCATGAGGATGACATCACCTCCTTTGGTGCACCACTTTGGTGGCTTTTTGTGTGCCTTAGTGGACTTAATAACTAGGTGAAAGTGGAGAGCTTAGTGGAGACCTTTAGTTGCCACTTAGTGGTCCACTTTTAGCCAACCACAAGCCATGGCCTTAGGCTATATATAGCCATGAGCTTTGCCTTTGTAAACACACAAGTTTGAAGTTTAATATAAGTGTGAGAGATTCTCTCTTTTGTTCTTGAGTGATTAAGAATTGAGGCTTATCAAAGGTATCCACCCTTTGTGTGTTTAGCCATTCCCTCAACTGGTGTGATTCCACTTGATCCCATCCTTTTCCTTTGTCTTTCTTTTATCCCAAAACCACAAAAAGAAGAAAGAACACCAACCCAAAGCTTCCCATACCTTGCACCACTTTCCAGCCCAAAAACCTTCCCATTTTCATCTTAAATTCCATCATTTTCCCTTCCTAAACAACCCAGAATTTTCCCCAACCCTTCCTACCTTCAAACCATCTTAAAACCTTCCATTTAGCATTCCTAAATCCAATTTTTCCAAGCCTAAAACTGCTCAGAAAAATTCCAGCAAATTAGCCTTTAAATTCCCTCAATTTTCCTTTCCAAAACACATCATTTTTCCCTTCACTTTGGCGCAAAGCATCCCTTCATTAATCTAAGGAATTTTCCGGCAAAGTTGCATCCTAGATGGTCCAATTCCCTCCCTTGCTTTGAGGGTTCATATCATTTGGTATCAGAGGTACGGTTTCTAGGATTTCTTCATTTCTGGAAATTACATTTTGGTAACATCCTTCCTTTTAATCTTTTTACCATTCATATTACCTTATTTTCTTGTTCTTATATTTGGGCTGAACCATTGCAAAAGTTAGGCCTTTGTTTAATAAAAAAAATAGAAAGGTTCATACGTAAATATATATATTTATATATATATATATATATATATCTGTTATATAAAAAAAAAAGAAAAAAAAGCGTAGCAGCAAATTAAAAAAAAAAAAAGAAATTAGTAGTTTTTTTAAAAAATAAAATTGGGCCGAATAGTTCATGCTTTTTCGAACATTTCCGTTCAAATTCTAAAGGTAATATTTTTGGTAGCGTGAAGGATTGTTTCTAAATTGCTTTTACTACCCTTGTTTTCTTTTTTAAAAAAAAAATTGTGTTCTTGCTTAATTTGTAGCCTACCCTTGCCTTGCCTTAACACAAATTGTGGTAATCTTTGTGTGACCTCTTCTTGAATTAATTAAGAACTTTTGAGAAGTCTACAGTGGAAAAAGGCAAGAGTGAACATTAGAGAAAAAGCCATTAAATTGAGTGATACGAGGGATTCGAGTGTAAACACGTGAGAAGAGTGGTGAGGTCCTTTATTACCTTGTTACCTTTTAATTTGTTTGTTCAAGATGGCAGAAAGGGAAGATAGAGCTACTCTTGGATTTGAAATTGCGGCCCTTTCACAAGAATTATAAAGAATGATGAGGCAACAACAAGATGAGCTCCATGAATGGTTGGACCGTATGTAAAATAGGACTCCTCCAAACGACGAAGAAAGGAGAAGAGGAGATGGTGGTCCAAGGCCCAATCGAATTGAAGGAATCAAGCTCAGCGTTCCTCCTTTTAAAGGTAAAAGCGATCCAGAGGCATATCTTGAGTGGGAATTGAAAGTTGAACATGTCTTCTCTTGTAATACTTATAATGAAGAACAAAAAGTAAAGCTAGCGGTATATCCATTTTCGGACTATGCATTAATGTGGTGGAATAAGTTAAAAAGAGAAAGAATAAGAAATGAAGAGCCATTGATGGACTCTTGGGCCGAAATGAAAAGGCTCATGAGGAAACGATATGTACCGGCTAGCCATGCTAGAGAAGTAAAGTTTAGACTCCAAAGGTTGACCCAAGGTAGCAAGAGCGTTGAGGAGTACTACAAAGAATTGGAGATGCTAATGATGCAAGCCCACATTGAAGAAGACGAAGAGGTAACCATGGGCCGATTTCTTTCTGGTTTGTCTAACGATATTCGAGACATTGTTAAATTACATGACTTTGTGGAGATGGAGGACTTGTTAAACAAGGTCGTCCAAGTCGAGCAACAACTCAAACGAAAAGGGGTGGCAAGACGAAGTTCTTCTAATTTCAATGCCTCAAGTTGGAAGGACAAGAGCAAGGAAGATGGGGCTGCTATCTCTAGTAGCTCCACGTCTACCCCCTCAAAGACTCCACCAAAGGTCCTAGAGGCACCCCCTAAGAAAAGTAGGGATGTGAAATGTTTCAAGTTCCAGGGTCTGGGACACTATGCTTATGAGTGCCCAAACAAAAGATCCATGATTCTTAGGAATGGAGAATATGTCAGTGAGTCTGAAAAGGAAGAAGAGAGTGAGAATGAAGAAGAAGAGGACAGAACGCCAGATGGAGCACTATTGATAATTCTACGGCTACTTGGCCATCAGTTGAAGACTGTGGAGGAGAACCAAAGAGAAAATATCTTCCACACCCGGTGTCTAGTCAATGGAAACTTATGCTTAGTGATCATCGACGGAGGAAGTTGTACCAATGTGGCCAGTACGAGATTAGTCTTAAGTTGTGGGAGGTGGTCCATTTCTTAGGCGTATGATATGATCTATAGTAAACTACAATTGTATAGTGTCTGAAGTTGTGGGAGGTGGTCCATTTCTTATCAAAATTAAAGAGAATTATGAAAATTAAAATATTAATTATTTTCTAAATATATTATTTAAAAATTTATATCTGATAAGATGATCCATTAAAAGCGAAAGTAAAGAAAACATACAAAAAAATTACATGAAAAATATCTTAACTCCTATTTATGTGTATGATAGTACTCATCGTTAGATGTGTATGTCAGTAGTGTATTTGATCTGTGTGGTCTGAGGCGTTTCTAGAAAATTAGAAATGTCCACCAACTCCCATTTTTTTGTAAACATTTAATGGAAATTGAAAATTAAAAAATTAATTAATTTTCTGGAAATATGTTTTAAAATTTTAGATGAGATACCATGGTCCATTAAATGAGAAAAAAAACATAGAGAAAAGTCAAATGAAAAGATCACCTTAACTCATATTTAGGCATTTGAGAGTACCTATCGTTATATTGTGTTTGTATTGCATAAGATATTTCTAGATGACTAAAACTCTCACCAACCCCCCTTTCGGTGAAAAAAATCAAGTGAAATTAAACAATTGAAATATTAATTAAATTTTTCTATATCTATTTTTTTATTTGTTTTTTCATTCAATAATGGACCGTCTTATAACATGCATTAAAGTTTAAAAACTTTAACTTTTAAAATATTGACAATTATTAAATGAGAAAATAAAAAAAAAGGATACATACAAAAGAGAAATAAAAGAGACACTAACTTGTATTTATGGATATGAGAACATCTGTCATTAGATTAAATTTGTATATGTATCTAGGTGGTCTAAGGTGTCGCTACAAGATTAGAAATTCTCACCAACTTCCATTTATTGTAAAAATTAGAGAGAATTTTGACAACTTAAATATTGATTGAATTTCTAAAAATGCGTGACAAAATAAGGAAGACACAAAGTAGACTGAAATGAAAAATATCTTAACTCATATTTATGCATATGAGAGTATCTATTGGCATATTGTACTTGCACGTGTATCTGGTGGTGTATTGTATTTCTAGAAGATTAGAAATCCCTACCATTCGCCCCTATTTCTTATCAAAGTTAAAGAGAATTTCGATAATTAAAATATTAGTCTATATTTCAAAATATGATTTAAAATTTTATATGAAAAAAAATGAGAAAATAAAAAAGAAACTAAGAAAAGTGAAATGAAAAATATCATCAATTATATTTAGGCATGCGAGAGTATCTATCGTTATGTTGTACTTGAATGGTCATCTTGATTTGAAAGTTATGATCTTAGTATACTTTCAGAGATTCAAAAATTAATTTATTATAAGTAAAATATGATTGAGAAGGGTATATGTGATAAGTTATATGGTTCATTAAATGATAAAATAAAAAAGATAGTGAGGCAAGCAAAATGTAAAATATCTTAACACATATTTAGTAGTATATGCTAGGACTCTTTAATATGTTGAATTTATAATCAAAAGTAAGGTCGCTTATAGCATTTGCCACTTGTGTTTTGGCATAACAAATGTCAGTTTATTTTGACTAGCTATTGCAGTAAATAAAAGGGGTGGATAATTTTTTAAAATTGTAGATTCCGGATGTGCATCAAAGCCAATTTATTAAATGTTCTCTAAACTATTGACTATTTGAAATAAATGTCAATCACCATAACAAATAAAAGTCATTGTTTCCGAGAAGGTAGGGTTTATTTATTTTTTTACCCTTCGGCGATCTCTCGTCACTACAAACTGTCACACCCGGTGACAATCGACAGTGTTGCTGTGGTTTACATGGGCCGTCTGTTTGTAGTAGTCAAGTAGAAGTAACATATTTTCCAAAATTTTTATAATATAGATTGGAAGAAGTTAATATATAAATATTCAATATTAGTTAAAAATTAATCAAAATTTAGAATGGTTAAAGAAAGTATGGACAATACGTTTCAATCCCGAATATTACATATTAACAATAAATTTAGTCCCTAAAATTTACTAAAAAGATATTTACTATCCAAATTTAACCGCCTTTAATCAGTTTTTGTCTGCTGAACTATATAAATACATAAACTTAGTCATTAAATTTGAGTATCAACTTAGTACATCAAATAATAATTTAAAGATAAAAGGTAATGGTTTTCTTGTACACAATATTTAAAAAGGTAATGGTATTTATGTAGATGCAAATGCTCTAAATGCTCTAAGACTGGAGTTTCGATAATTCCTCAACAAACCGAGAATCATGCCTTGAATGCTAAATCAAGCGATCAAGCGCTATAAACAAGTTTGCAACAACAAGGGTATATAGGATTTAATTTATGCTTAAATGTAAATTTGATTAAGGCTCTTTAAAATGAATCAAACACGTTTTCAAATCAAACAGTTTTTCAGAAAACGTCAAAGACTGTGTTTTCTCTATAGAAAAGATTTTTCTTAATGTTTGTAAAAATGAAGTTAACCTTGGTTTGCATTAGAAACAGTCTTTTTCAATGTATATTCGAATATAAGGGTTCTTGAATTGAAATATGAATATTCTGACTAGTATATTCGAATATATATTCGAATATAGCTTGATATATTCGAATATGATGTGTTGCCTTGGTTTCTCCATTTTCCAAAATCAATATATTCGAATACATATTCGAATATGATCTTCTTCCTTTGCATCACAACTTTCCAGAATCATAATATTCAAATACATATTCGAATATGGATCCTCCATATTCGAATATATATTCGAATATAAAAAGCCTTGAATTCAAAACTTAAATGGCAGAAACTCCATATTCGAATACATATTCGAATATGCAAGTGTCATATTCGAATACATATTTGAATATGTTAATGAACTGATGTGTATTTTCATCTGCCATTTCTGCGGTCTATAAAAGGGGCTTTTGACGAAAATCACTACACACCCTTGCAAGCTTATTACTGAGTGAAAAAGTGCTTTTATCATCGATTCTCTTAAATCAAGGGTCTTGTGCTTTGCTTAAGGCTTTCTTTGTCTCTCCATTATCTTGTTTGTTTCATTATACAAAGAGCCTTTAATCAAATACACTTAGTGCTTCAAGTTGTATCATTTACTCTTTCAAGAGCTTCATATTTGTAAGTCCAAATTAAAGTGTTGAGTGAAGGTGAGGAATCCTTCTTGTTTATTGAAGGAGTGGTATCCTTCAAAGGGTGTGCTATCCCTAGTTTGAGGTCCTTGCAACCGGTGGGGTATCCAATTGTGATGGGTGCTCTTAGCTTGTTGAAGTTAATACAAGAGTTCTCGCGTGGCGGAGATTCGAAGATTGGACATAGGTCACAAAGTGGTTTATGGCTGAACCAGTATAAAGCTTGGTACTATTCTCTCTATCTCTTAAACTCCTGTTTTTGTGCATTTCATAATATCTTGGTATTCAAATTTATCTTCATTTAATCTTATATATCAACTAAAATATAATTCTTTCAAGCTTTGCTATTATTTGTAAAAGATTTACGAAAAAGTTTTTAAGCTCAATTCACCCCCTCTTGAGCATATATAGTAGGAAGAAATTAATAAGGTTGAAAATTGCTATTCAATGTTAGGAAGAAATTAATTAGGGTTGAACGTAGCTAGTAAATGTTTTTTTCTTTCTCATTTTTTACAAGGGGTTTTCAATTCTTTCTTTGGGGGTTTACTAGTATTTGATATGTGTGTCATGCACAACTCGGATTATTTAATATGTTGAACTGATAATTAGTAGTGAGCTAGATTGTTTAGCTTATAGCATCCGTCACTTGTATTTTGGTGTAACAAAATGTTACCCCATTGTGATTAGTTATTGTCGTGAATAAAATAGAGGGATAGTTTTACAGAAGTGAGGATTCTGGATGTGTCTCAGTCAATATTCCACCCCTTCAGCCACCTCTTGTCAAATTGTTGCACCCGGTCACTATAGACCTTGTTGCATTGAGTTACGTGGGTCGTTTGCGTGTCATTGTCAAGCAGAAGTAATATATTTTTCAAAATTTTAAGAATATTGAATCGAAGAAGTTAATTTATAAATATATTTTTAGTTAAAAATTAAATCATAATTAAAAATAGTTGATCAGTTTGGTTCAAGAAATTATGAAAAATACATTTCAATCTCTAATATTAGCATTTGACAATAAATTTAGTTCCGAGAATTGAAAAGAAAAATTTACAATCCAAATTTAACATCCCTTAATCAATTTATAGTCTACCGAAATATAAAAAATACATTAACGTAGTCATTAAAATTCACTATCAACTTAGTACATATAAAAACTAATATAGTACTACCTCTGGTCCTTTTTATAGGACCCCTAACCAATTCACAAGGATTAAAAAAACTATTAAAAACCTTATTTAATGTCTTGTTTTTTAAAAAATATTACAATCTTCCAAGTTTACCATTATTTAAAGTGAAATTTTTTAACAAATACATTAATTGAACCCACTATTACTTCATTTATTACAAGGATAGAAAAGGAAAATACTAATAATTATCTCTTGAATTTGAAAGGGTCTTATATATAGGACCAAGAAAATTTCTCTAACGGGTCCTATAAAAAGTACTAGAGGTAGTATATTTAAGTAATAGTTGTGAGTGACAAAGCAACAACTGGCCCTAGTATCCTACTATTCAACACTTAATTCCAAACTAATATAGACATACCAAAAAGAATATAAGGATAATTTATCATTGTATTGTAAAATTCAAAATTCAGTATAAAACGTAGTTTATCTATATGTGACAAAAGAATTTATTCCTATAGCAATGTCAAATAACTGTGATAGATAATAAACCAATTGTGACCAAGAGCTTTAGCTCAAATGGTCATGTACCAAGTCATAAGGCTTTCGAGCAGGATGGGAAATGAGACTTAGTGTTTCTAAGAAGATTCTTAGTTAGGAATCTCAGCTTTTCCTCCAAGGAATCCTTGTAAGGACACTTTGCTTATTCAACAACTTTAAGAGATTTAAATATCCAAAAGATGAATCAATATGAGGAAAGGATGAAAAACTTCGATGGAAAAGGATAATTAAAGTTTCTAGGAATATTCTTAATAAGGAATCTAAGCGTATCTTTCAAGGAATCCTTCTAAGGACACTTTGTTTGTTCTACAAGTTTAAGAGATTTAAAGATAGAGATTTAAAGATCCAAAAGATGAATCAATATGAGAAAAGGATGAAAAACTTCGATGAGAAAGGAGAATTAAACTTCGATGGAAAACCTGGATGGGAACGGAGACTTAAGTGTCTAGGAAGATTCTTAGTAAGGAATCTAAGCTTATCCTCTAAGGAATCCTTGTAAGGAAACATTTCTTGTTCTACAAGTTCAAAAGATTCGAAGATCCAAAAGATGAACCAATATGAGGAAAAGATGGAAAACCTCGATGGGAAATGAGACTTAAAGTTTCTAGGAAAATTCTTAATAAGGAATCTAAGCTTATCCTCCAAGGAATCCTTGTAAGCACACTCTCATAACGTAGTTTTTGTTCAAGTTGTAATAAAACCCAAATAAGGTGTCAAAAAGATGTTGTCATTAGGATGATATCACATGGCATATGCACCACTTTGGAGAGGACTTTAGGTGACTTTTTAGTTGCCGTAGTGGTCATCTTAATGGAGAGATAGTGGAAAGAGTAGTCGTGGTCTTTAGTTGGCCACTAAATAATCCACTAATATAGACCAAAAGTTATGGCCTTGGGCTATATATAGCCATGAGCAAATCCATTGTAAACAACCTAAGTTTGGTGATCAAATACAATTTGTGAGAGTGATTCTCCTTTTTGATTCTTGAGTGATTCAAAAATTCATTTGGCTTATCAAAGGATTTCCACCCCTTTGTGTGTGTTTATGGATTTATCTTTTGACTTGAGATAAAATCCAACAAATTGTACCTATAAATATGGGTCAAATAGTAGTGATTTCCAACCCAACTTCTTAACCATATCAAGTTCCTCCTTCACCTTCCCGACAACCCTCTAATTCAACCTCTACTCAAGACTTCTTCAAAATAATGGATAGCCCCTTCACTTCTCCATGTGCCTTTTCTTCAAACTTCTTTTTTGTCTCATCCTCTGTTCTCTATTTCCTACTCTTATTCATCCTTCAGCATAACTTTTAATGGCTATACAATATCTCTTTTTTTGCATTATATGAAAAAGTAACTAACGTTTACTAATTTAATATTTTTAATTGTTAAAATGCTGCAAAGGACTCTGAATGCAAGATTGCACTAGTATTTTTATTACTTCTTCCACTCCTTATGTTCTAATCTAACCCCACATTATGCTTTCATTATAATGATCTAAATATATATTATAGATATCATTTCTTCCTTTCCTTACCTCCAGTGTTGTGACCTTCCTCAACAATATCTCTTTAATCCAAAAACTAGAATGCCAAAACTCCGAATGGGGAGGAGTATACAAATGTGAGCCAATATGGTGTGTTGGGACCATCACCTCCATACAAGCCTATTTATAGAATCACCTGCTACGGTTTCCATCATGCCCATAGCAGGTTACGCCCAAGGTTTCCACTCATATTGAGCCCACCTTATTTGATGATAGTACAATTTAAGGCATAAACATCGTAGCCGATTGTAACGATCACGGTTGAATAAGTCTAATTAATTTGAATAGCATGATATTACCCTTAATTAATATTCAGTCCATAATTATGGGAATAGGATAATTCCAACAATCTCCCACTAGGGCATAATATTAATCCGAATGATTTATATCGGAATATAACTTTAGGCACATAACTATATGCTATTCAATTTAGATTGTCTCTACAATAGGATCCATCTTATGCACCAAACTAGGAATCATTACAGCTTTTACCACTGCTATTAGTGTGGCTAAACTCCAATGACCTCCATAGTCATTTAAACTCGATGACATGGATCAAATGTGGATGAATGACATGGAAATTATATGATACATGATCTAATACATGCCTATTTGCAACTGGTCATAACTTTAGTCTTTATGGAGATAAAAAAACAATAAGCATGGTATGTTAAGAAAATTCGGATAAGCATGGAATAAGACATCTCTATTAACAAACATAATATAGAGAAAAAAATATCCAAAAAGCATAAAATAATGAGACTCCAACTAAGCTAAGGTATCGTAAGAAATGAGACCCATGCTAGTAACATGTTCATGGTACACCTTAGGGACAATAGCCTTAGTAAGTGAGTTAGCTAGCATCAAATGAGTCCCTATATGCTCTATGACTATCTCCTTTACTTTCAAGTAGTTAATATCTAAGAACTTACCCTTGATGGTATTCTTATTACTATTAGAGTACAGTACTGCCGCTTTATTGTCACAATACATTTTCAATGGTCTCACTATGCTATCTACTATCCGCAATTAAGTGACGAAATTCTGCATCCATTGTGCATGGATTGCTGCCTCGAAACAAGCCATAAATTTTCAGTTTTTCCTTTACAAAAAGGAAACAGACTCAAAACAGGAAATGAAAACAGAAAATTACAATACAAACCAAAGAGCCCCTAAAATTTTAATACTCCTGTAGTACATACTCCTTGCATAAAAGTGTGGTGGGGATAAAGAGTGGTGGGCCTGCAATACATGGTAGGTGGTGGAGATTAAGTTAAGTTTTATAATTTTTTTTTTGAAAATGGACACTTGTCATTATTTAAAATGGTGTTGTAGATTTTTCCCATAATAGAGGGTTTGTATGTGTTTTCAAATTTGACCAATCAAAATATTTCATATAGGATTAATGAATTTTAAATTAGTAGTATCAATCATAATGAATTCTAAATTAGTAAACTAGTATCAGTTTTTACAAAATAAAATATTAATCTTATTTCTTATTTATAAAAACTATAAAATAATTCTATTCTTTAATATCTTTTTTAATATATATTTTAACTTGTCATTTGAAGGTAAATTTAGATAAAAGATGATATGTTTAAAAACATTTATCAAATTAGACTTAAAAAAATAATTACCAAATTGGATCTATTCATTATTAATCTCCAATTTTCTTAAATAAAAAATAATAAAAATTCTAGTTCTGCCACATGGCGGGACCTGAATTTTTGCAATGAAAAATAATATAAAATATTAAAAAATAATTTTAAAAATTAAAAAATAATGTTAAATATTAAAAAATAATGTAAAAGTAATATTCAATATTTAAGAAACTTAATAAAAACAATATACAATATCAAAAAATTAAATAAAATATTAAAAATAATATTAAACTAATAAAAGTAATAAAATACTATTTAAAAAAAAGAAAAATAAAGGGCTTGTATGTCATTTCTAGTTTGACTAATTAAAATGTGACATGTAGGATGAATGATTTGTAAATAAGTATGAATTAGAGTCAATCATAATGAATTTTAAATTAGTAAACTAGTATCAATTTTTATAAAATTATAAATAGACCTATTTCTTAAAAAAATTACCAAATTGGGTCTATTCACTGTTTATCTCCAGTTTTTTTAAATAAAAACAAATTTAGGTGCCATCACATGGTGGGACTTGGATTTTTGTATCAAAAATTAATATCGAGGATTGAAAAAATTAAAATATTGAAAAATAATATAAAATAATATTCGTTATTTAAAAATTATTTTCAAAACTAAAAAATAATTTATAATATTAAAAATATTTAATATATTAAAAAGTAAAAAAAAAAAGCAGATATATCCTAAGTACGTGGTAATGTGAAACTTGTACTTAAAATTTTTGTTAGTTGAGTTTAAAACTTCAAAGTATGGTAACTTCTGATATACTTTTTAGATTTGAGCTTATTATATATTGATATTGATATCTTGACGCCATCTATGCACGGTAAATCCCCTTTGAATTCTAAAAAAGGTGATTTTCTATAGTTTTTTAGTTACGCTTTAAATTTTAATTAGAAATTTTTTATGTTGCATAATATGATTTTTGGATATTTATCATGCATGTGTCATATGAAATCATTTTACATTTAGTTCCCATGGTTAGACTTTGAATTTTTGTTTGACATTTTTTATTGCATGACATGATTTTAGGATATATCTGATATGTTTTAATTTTTTTAATATTTTACATATTTTGTATAATTTAAAAATATTTTTTAAATATTATTTTATTTTCAGTTATTAAAATTTTTTTTTTATTTTTATTAGTTTAATAGAGTTTTCATGTGGAGTTTGAAATCTCTATTGGCTTCTCAATCTTAATTGCAATCTAGTCCTTGTAGTTTATTCTATTTGGAATTAATTGGGTCTTTCTACTAAATTCTATATAATCAAGGACTTAGGTTCAATTTTTAATAAATAGCCTTGTGCTCAGAATACCCATTCTACACCCACCTTCACTCAAACACCCACTCATCCTTTTCTCCCCACCTCACGCCCTCACTCCCTCACTCTTATTATGTTGGAAAAAATGGAGGAGAACAATGATGTTGTAGTTTGAGACGTGTTGATAAACACTATCCTAAAGGATTTATCCGGTGTTAATACCGCAAATCCCCCAGGATATAACAAGCTCTTCCGATATTAATCGGGATGCAGAATCTAGCGAGGAATAATAACAATATAATCCAGAATATGTTTAGAAAGGGAAGCTCGAATTAGAGAGAAGAATGATTTTGGTGTGTCTCAAAAGTGAGGTGAGGCTTCTCTTATATAGGCTAGACACCTGTTAATTCCTATGTAAAACGTAAATTACAAGGATTGGACGATAGCCTATGATTGGTTTTTAACTTGTGTAGAAGATTAATATGGACGGTTGACGATGCACTAATATGGACGCTGGAGGTAAAATCTAAGTTTGGACGGTGCCGTAAAAACCAATGATACACTTAAATTTTTGAAATACACAAATTTTACAACAATCCCCCACATATTTCAAAAGTTTAAGTTTGAACAAAGGGCTAGAATGAGGTATATTCTTGGGTCATCTCAATGTGCACAATAGTTTCGAATCTGGTGTCTTTTGGACTATGAACCACACCTAGATTGATGATACTTAACACACAAGTGAATTGGTGGAGCAAGCTCTATGAACCAAGACACTTTAGTGTGTGATAAAGGTCTACCAATCCTATTGCACCCCCACAATTCTCGCTGTTATCGCTGTTTTACGCAAATAGGCCATGCGCGCGCCCGAGATTCAAGAGTGCTCTAGAGATTTTGCCACGATCTCATGCAAGCGGCCCCACTTGACACTCAAATAGGTGATTTCATCAAGTGTATGCTGCAACTCATACACTACCCATAAGGGCTATGAAGATCATTAAAAGCATTTATGCTTGTCCTCACAGTGATGCAGTCTAGGACTTCACACACCATAGGAATGGACAAAATAAACAGTGCTAGCAGAATTAACTAGTGACTTGTTATTACCCATATGAACCTTTTTCATGGGATCTCCAATCATAAAGGTTGGGTTACCATCACCGTTAATTCCAAATGGCTAAATATAAGTCCCATTCCCCTCGGTGTTCTTTTCACTAGCTTATAGCTAAGTGAGGACAGTCAAATTAAATTGACCTCACATAATTTAGTAGCTACTTTTACAAAATTATAATGTACGTGTACACGTTGCAAGTAATTGCATCACATTTGCCTTTTTGACAATCATTACATAGAAGACATAATTTTCTTCTTACACTGTTGTCATTTGACAACCCCGACATATAAATATGGAAGTCTCAATTTCTTAGTGCCATAGGGCATCCTTGACAAATAAAAAGTATGGAAGACTCAATTTTCTTCCATAGGTTATTTGCTGAGAGAAATTATTTGCCAACCAATCACAGCGTGTTATATAGGTCTACTTGGATAACTTCCAAGTGACAACAATTTCATGAAATTGATAAACTCACTTAACAATTTATACTCATATGAATCAAATCAATTCATCACTATGATATAGTGGATCCTCCTCAAAATTAAATATAACATTACCAAAGTTCTCTAACTTATGAGTATCACAAAAGAAAATATTATTATGTTAAACTCGTTACTCTCAAGTCAGTGAATGAATCTGCTTACATCGAGCCTCTCTCTCTCCATTCATGATATGAGAAGCATTGTGGTACTCAAGTCAACCTCTTACTCACAATTAATATCACTAAAACTGTGCACATACACATACCAATCAACACATAATTTGCTCTTATAGAGTGGCACATTATCACAATTTAAACTGGACAAACTATCAGTGTTGCTTATATATTTTATCTAAGTCAAAGTATGCCTCTGAAATAAAAATTATACTCTAATCATTTTAGGCACACTTACTCAACTTGATAAGTGTCTTCATTATGTAAACACGCTCAATCATCATACTGTTGAGATAAAACTCATCTATGAGATTAATATCAAACAAACTAATATCTATAAAGTTTCATCCATTTTTCATACATATCCCAATTATAACATTTCTATAATATTAAGTCCATCATACTAATTTTTCATAATATAACTCACAATAGTTCTATTGAAAAATTTACACCCAACTCATAGGAAAATAATTCTCTCAATTTTCCTTTTTCTTTTCAATCACCACACTACACACTAACACATTGGGATACAATAATACTTTCTTGTCTCTATTTTCACAACTCAATACTACTGCTTATCATTTTTCAACCATCACAAATGAGAATAGTATGTTATACTTATTTATAAAATTCTTTATATGATAATAAGACTATATGGATAAGCATATCAAAAAGATTAGCAATTAAGTTTTCTTAACATTTAAATCAATATTTTGAATTTTTCCTACAAGTTCAAACATTCATAAATAATACACATAATATATATTGACTCATATCAATAGAAGCTTCCTTATCAGAAGCTCTGTGCTCTTCTCGTACTTTTGGATCTCCCTCATAGCCACCCTACCTGCCCTGAAACGGTGAGGCTTTTTCACGCCTAGCTTGTTTGGATTAATTGATGCTTGGGTTAATAATTTATGATTTCATTGCACTTACATATTTTTCTAATTCTCTCTATTATCTTTATGCTTTTTTGTAGATAAAGAAAATGCAAATTGTGCATGAAGAAGTGAGATGTTGAAGCAACTGTGTGTTAATGGATGTGAAGGTGGAGAGTATTTATATGGTGGAGATTGTGAAAAGGGGATGGCGGGAATTTTGAAAGGATATGTTTTGGTTTGTGAAATTTTTAGAGAGCCAAAAGAACAACCGTTGATGAGTTTCCTAATCAACAGATGTAGTGGTTCATAAGATGAAGCCACGGATCGTCATCTCCAGCTGTGAGAAATTAAAACCTCCAATAGCCATGTGCCACGTGTTCATAAATGCAATGACTAATGTAGTAAGTATCACCCAAGTATTGAAAAGAAACCCCTAATTGGGGCACCCAACAATCCTCTAGCGACAATTGGCAGCAAATGAGACCCCCCTTTCCCCCCAAAAATTTTGGCTCCCTCAGCCTCTAAGCTTTCCTCGATTTTGAATTGAATCATTTTGGATTATTTTGTATCATCTGAAAAAAAAGATACTCTCTCTCTCAAAATTTCACTTTGCCTCTTCCTCTCCTCCCACCTTCTTCACTTTTCTCTCACTTCCTCTCTCTGTCTCTTCCGTTCTTCCTCTCCTACCCCATCTTCTCCATTAATTGTTCATCATCTTCTCAAACTCTCTCCGTCTTGCTCTCTTCTCCGCACACCTCCATCTCGCTCTCCATCTCCTCTTATTCTCCCTATTATCTCGCTCTGCATGTCTTCCTTTTCCTCTCTATTTAGGGTTTGTGTGATTTGAATTTGTGTTTTGTGTGGGTTTGGAAAGGTTTAGGATTTAAGGGTTTCCTCTCCACTTTGTGTATCACTAAAGCCTCCTCCCCCACCGTTGTTTGCCTCCAATCTTCACCTTGCGCCGCCGTAGCTTGGATTTTGTTTGCATCGATCACAAGTTTGTCTACTTTTTCCTTTTTCTTTTAGTTTCCTACTCTTTTGTGTATTACTCTCTTCTACTGTCTTATTCTCCCTATCTTATTCATTTATTTTGTGTCTCTTTCCATGGTTGCTAGCTTGCTTGGATTGATTGATGCTTGGGTTAATAATTTATGATTTCATTGCACTTACATATGTTTTCTAATTCTCTCTATTATCTTTCTGCTTTTTCGTAGATAAAGAAAATGCAGATTGTGCATGAAGAGACAGGTAAATGGTAATAAATTAAATATTTTCTAAATTATCACAAAGTGAACGAACTTGTGTTTGTGATAATGGTTTATGATTTAGCAGTTTTTGACATTATAGGGGATCTTTAGATTTCTTGAATGTATGGACACTACATGGAGGTTTTGTTAGATTTGATTTAATAATGTCATCTGAATAATGTAGGCTCTAATTGTTTTCTCAGTTTTTTTCCTACTCATGGACCTTAGTGAGTAGTCACCATGAGTGTTTGTTCGTCGATCTCGAATGATACGGAATAGAATTATCTGGGTGAACTCGGTAAGTGCAGAGATGGAACAAAATGATTTTATATATGGGCTTGGTATTCCTAGCTGAGATATGACTAATAATGTATTTCTTTTCTATTGCATCCTTTGTATCCATTTTTTAGAGTTTGGATGCAGCAAGTTTTTGTTAATCACTGCAAATTGATTGTTACTAATTTTTTTAGCCTCTACTCCATATGTTGTAACTTCTTCTGCTTCTTTTTTCAATGGCTTATCTTTTCTACCTTTTGGAGTGGTGAGTCTTGATGTACTTAGGGAGTTATTTTTCAATTTCCATTTTATTGTTTTTTTTTTTGTTATACAACCGGTACACGGACAATATAAATTTTTAGTCACAATTGTTGTGTTGTTATTGGAAATATGTTATGGAGATGCTTATTAATTTTTTTTTTATCCTTTTGTTGCAGAAATTCTTTCTTCAGGGTAGGCTCATAGTTGGACCGGAACTTTGTTACCCTCTTCTCTGTTTTGGTTTCCACGGGAACCTGAAACTTTGATATTGCATTCATTTAATTTTCTATCCAGGGTATGTCTCAATTTAATTTTTGAATAATATTTTCCAGATTTCAGCTTTATTTCTTCAATTGTCTTTCTTGAACATAAATTCGTGACCTATATAACATTATCTCTAATTGTCTCAATATGAATTTGATATTCACTTGAATTTGCCAAAGGAGGAATGGATATTCAATTTTCGTGTCATACCTTTTACTCATTATGCTTCCCAATAAGTTTGAATTGTGCATTGCATTGTTTATTCATTCTAGCATATTAATGTAAGTAGTTAATTATCAGCTTTATATGTCATTGTTTATGTTAGTTATGTTAATATTCATGTAAATATTCATTGTACTATATTCTGATTCCTTATGTTTTTTCAGAGGTTTGCATGAGAAATGTTTTGAGAAATGAAAAAATAGCAGGATATTTGACAGAAAGATGATAGAAAGCAAAGACTTAGAACCGCAAAAGAAATTAAAGCTGCTTACAAAAATAACTAGGGTAATCATTAGCTATCTATGCTTTTTGTCTTTGATTTAATACTATATTGTTTTCAATGAGCTAAATATATTAATTAATCCCTTATAGCATGATGCTTTTTCAGTTGATGCACAAGCAAGAAACAAGCTTATGGAGAGGGGAGAAAAATTGGAGGTAGAAATTTATCTGATCTCAGTCATGTCATCTTTCACAACTTTTATAACAAAAACTTGTTGCACTTAATTCTTGAAAAAAAACATGGAAAACTCATAATAATTGATGATTAATAGATGATTATTTTGGTATTTTTTTTGTTACAGCCTCTGCTTTGATTTGGAAGTAGGTCATTGTTCCTTCTTTATAAACCATTTCATTAACATGCATGGCTCAGTTTTTCCCCCTTAATATCACAAGTTTCCGATTATGCAAAGGAATTGGAGGAGATGGAGCATACATGAAAACAAGAATTTATTGCATCACTGCGAAGGTTTGGGAGCTGGCCTAAAACATGTTTAACATCATACTTCATTGCAGTGACAACTACTATAATTGTACTTCCAAAAAAGCTTTGGTGTTTCAAGAACAAGTAATGTTTGAGCATATCCTCCAATTCCACTATAATTGGTAGTTTGTTTAGGGATATATATATTTAAGTGTATTAATCTATCGATAATATACAAATTTACATGTGTATACTATATATAATTTATACTTTTCAATGTTATTATCATTATCATAAGTACCATCAAACTCATTTATATATGTTATTGTATATTTATTATAAAATATTTAAAAGCAAATTAACTCAAACACAAAAATGACCCGTTCACCGTTTTTTTTCTTGGGTTTCATGTTGTGTTAAATAATCCAATTTTTTTTCATGTTTAGTATTTTTTTTGTTCTAGTTCGGCACGGGAGAAATTGTGTCTATACAAAAGTTTTGAAATTTGGAAAGGTTCTTAATGCAATGTTTATTAAGGTGAATTTTTTCTTAGTTTGATCATTATGTGTATTTTGAAGTATATAAAACTTATTAAATATTTTAATTTTGATTGCGCTATTGTTTATTCATTATAAGACATTACTATAAACTTATAAATGCGTCATCGAAGACCCGAGCGAACATGTTCAATAATTTTGAGATTACACCACACAAATTGTTCTATCGATGGGAATTTACCATTCAGAGTTTGTGATGTAAGTTGATGGATTTTTTGAGAAATATAAAGCTGCCATTCTTTTATCTTTTTGTTTGTGATGTCAATTCATTTTTCACAAATGATTGTTACCGATGGCTGGATCAAGTATTTTATTTTTTGTATCTTAGATTTCATGTATTTTTTGTTAATCATATCAATGGATGGTAATTGTCTTACAAAATTTTGCGTCACACTCAAAACAGAAGCATCGAAAACCCGTGCCAACACACAGGTACCGTACTAGTCAAAAGAATGTTATTTATATTTAAGGATAATTAGTTAATTACACTAACTTTCTTTGAGATTTGTCCATAGTATATTTACTTTCTTTAGTTTTAAAATTACACTTATTCTCTTAAGAACGGTTTATATGGAAAAAAAATTGATAAACCACCACAATTTTCAATATAAATAAACCTTCCAAGACTTCTTATAATTCAAATGTTTTCCAAAAATGCACTATGATGCAAAGAAAATTTTAATGATCAAAGTGTGACCTACTTAACATGTATTTAAAATATATATACATATAACTCATTGATTGAGAAAAGAGTATAACTCATACGGAAAATACTATCTCATACAAAGAAATTAGTAGTATCCACTTGAAACTTTCTCACATTGCATTTATTCTCTGTCATAAAAGCCCATCTCTTTTGGACTTATTTCACCTGCACATAGACAACCCATGGTTAAATATACTTATTAAAGTACAACAAATCTAAAGTACATCTTTAAAATAATTGTCAAGCACTTCAACTACAAAACTGTACATAAAAAACTACATACAAGAATTAATCTCAAAGCCTTTGTATAATTCCTTGTACAAACAATGGAGCTATGATTATACCATAGTACTAGAATTTAGCAAGGACCAGAATTGTGTTTTATATGAGGAAACTTTCTACACCAATCAAATCATTTTTCTTAAATTTCTTATAATTGATTCCACAAACAGTCATTATGTTTTGCATGAAAAAATGGTAAATACGTTAGAGCTAGGAAGCTTTAAATATTCAAAAGACTTTTTGGCTTCAGGTCGGTGCGTATTAGGTGTAATTCATGCATATCTGAAACTTGAGAAATAAGAATTAAAATTGGAAATAAAATAAAGATCAAGAATAATCCACATAATAAAACATGAGAAATTAACTAAATGTCAAGAATAATCCACATTCCACACACATACTACAACTGTAGTTGATTGGCAAGTAAGAGTTATTAGGATAGAACGTGAGAAATAAATTGAAGGTAAAAAATAATTCACATACATGCTATAGATTCCTAAAGTTGTCATCCAAATTCCCAAACAAGATTCACAGAAAATGGTCAGTATTTATTTCTCTAAAAAAGAAAATAAGCTTGGCCTAAGCTTCTCAAAAACCTAATAACATTAAAATGTATTGAAAGGAATGTTTCTACTTTGCAAGTATATTCAATAAATGCAAATCCAAGAGAAGAATGACAGCCCTCAACTAAATTACAAAAGAACTAAATCTGCAGAAGGAGCATTTAGTTAATACAATAACAAAGTTACTGCAAATATAACCCAGAAAAGAACAGACTAGTAAAAAAGAATTACCACTGGGGTATGGGCCTTAAATTTGACACAATAGATGCATCTACAAGATCCCAGAAATAGATGAAGCCATCCTCAGAGCTACCGTCCACATGAGCATCCATATTGGTAAGGCAGAGTTTGGCTACATTGACAACCCGTTCACCCCTTGGATCATGTCCCATGCATTACCTCATGGTTTCCAGTTCACGAAGCAGCTAAAATAGTATGACGGGACGAAGGACCCGACCATGCATGTGAGTACTTTCGAAAAAGCCATGTATTTCCAAGGGGACAATGAAGCCATTGTATGCCGGGCTTTCCCTTTGACATTATCAGAAGCAGCAAGCCGATGGTTTTCTGATCTCCCGCCACAGTCTATCAACAATTGGAAGACCCTTAAAGATAAGTTTGTTTTGCACTTTACCAGTAGTAAAAGACAGTTTAAATCCGAATTTCATTTATAAACAATTAAATAAATGAAAGACGAATCTCTAAGGGAATATATAACTCGGTTTAATAACGAAGTGTTGGAGGGTAAAAATGTCGAATCTAACTTTGTCAAAGGATTATAACCAGGCGCCTTTGCCAAAGCCTTAGCCGGCGAGAAGCCAACGTCCATGGACGACTTGAAGGCTAGAGCCGAAAAATGGATTAGAATTGAAGAATGGGAAAGGGCCCAGGCAGCCCAAGCCGCCAAAAAAGATGACAAAGGGAAGAATCAGCAGAACCCCCAATCTCGGGGAAAGGAGGATAATGCCCAGGACAAACCGCCGAAAGGCCCCTGAGGAATGTTCAATACTTACAACCCGCTGACCGTATCACCAGCGATGGTTTACAAGGAGGTAATGAATTCAGAGATAAGGGATAGACCTCGACCTCTCACGAACCCAGGGCGGTTTCAGAACCGCTATTGTCATTAACACCGAGAAAAGGGCCACTCAACGAACGAGTGCATCCAGCTGCGGGATGCCATTGAAAAGTTGATTCGTCAAGGGAGGCTTAGAAATTATACTCAAGAGTCCAATGATAGAAGAGACCGTAGGCAAAGCCCCAATCCCCGGGAGCGACGACCGAGATCACCACAAGTCAACAGGCACCCGCGACCTGAAGCTCGAAATAGATCTTGGAGCCCTAGACGTAATCAAGGATCCCCGCAAAGATGAGTAATCCAGGTCATAGCAGGGGGAACAAGTTGGAAGGGTTTGGAAGATAGAAAAAGAAACCGTGATGCCAGGGACTCGTGCTCATAGGTGGCCCAGGAAAATAACCCACTACTATCCTTTTCTGATGCTGAACAGGTCAGAGATAACGAGCCATTGGTGATTGCCGTAAACATGGCGGGATTTGAAGTTCACCAGATTTTCATAGATCAAGGAAGTTCGGTGGATATTATGTTTTGGAGCCTGTTTGACAAGTTAGGCCTAGGCTCCAAGGACTTAACCCCTCACAAAGGCAGTCTGATCGGCTTCAGAGGAGACACTATATATAATGCCGAAGGGATATGTCGATCTGAAAGTCCTTTTTGGGCAAAAGCCACGCACCAAGGCAGTAATGACCAAATTCATCGTGGTAGATTTCCCATCGGCTTATAACGCCATACTAGGACGCCCGACTTTGAACCACTTGGGCGCCATCGTCTCAACTATACATTTGGTTATGGAATTTCCTGGGGAAGATGGATCCGTTATCACAATAAGGGGAAAAGGTATTTGATAAGTGCAAATTAGTGTGTTTATATAATAAAGGATTTGCACTTATCTTCTCTAGAAATTACATGTTTTATACATAATTTCACCCTTTATCTTTACTTTGTGAGTTTAAGAGTAAATAAGTGGTAATAATAGGTTTTCTAACTTAGAAATGTATTTTCAGGTGTTTTTGGAGGCAAAATAAGAAGATCAAGTTGCTGGAGCATATAAGAGGCCAGCGCTCGAGAGCCATACCAATGCTCGAGCGTTGGAAGCTGAGGAACATAGGATCCTTTCTGCCAGTGTAAATGCTCTGGCGCTCGAGCGCCACACCAGGGCTCGAGCGCCAGAATACGTTGAGCATTGGATCCTCTCTGCCAATAGTAATGAGCCTGGCGCTCAAGCGCCACACCAGGGCTCGAGCGCCAGACGCATTAACCAGGCAATTAAGCTCATTAACCAGCACGTGTCAGGCCAGCGCTCAAGTGCCAAGAGGGCGCTCGAGCACCAGACCCCTGCCCAAAACACCTATAAATACAACCTTTGAGAAGTTAGGGAACATATTGAATTGTATAGAAATAAACCACAAAGTTTAGGCTTTTAGTCAAAGTTCTAATACTCTTAGGTTTAGTCCTTGAAGTTCATGGCCTTGCTAGGCTAAACTTTCCACCGGGATTGAATGTAATTACTTCGTCTCTTGTTTCTTTCAATTGATAGTTTATATTATTTATGAATTGGAGTTCTTCTTCTGCTCTTCTTTTCTTGGTTTAAGTTTGATCACCTTTTGCCTTGTGTTAGTTTATTTGCACAATTGGAAAATTGGTTTATAAACGGATTTGGAGAAAAACTCTCATAAAACCTTCTAGTCTAGGGATAGATGGAAGTGTTTATGATTGCTTTATACTCTATTTAATGCAAGACTTAGTTCCTAAAGCGCCAAGGGATTGGGCTCTAGAAAGTAGTGTCTTAGAATCAAGTGACAAAGGGATTTGCACTTGTGACATTGAGTATGCATCTTTTCTTATAATATTTATCTTTTATTGAAAGAAACAAGGTGAAGTAAAGAAACTCAATCCCAGCTGACTTGTTATCTTATTTGTTTATCTCTTTATCTATTGTTTATTTTATTTCCCATTCACAATCTTGATATGTTTTTGAACAACTTGTCAACTTAATTCTTAATTGAATTAATCCAAGTGCTCCCTGTGGACGATACACATATAGTCACTATACTGAAACGAGTTAACCATTTCCAGCACCATTAAAAGGCTAACAATAGTGACGTTAGGCGATGTTACCAGGAGAGCCTTAAAATCATGAAGACGCCAATAAAACCCACCGAAGTTCATATGGGAAAGGGTAAGAAGAAAATGGAGCGCCGGGACTTGCCACATGAGGCGGGGGTAATGATGACCAACCTAGATCCCCGCGCAGATTTTGAAGAGCAGTTGCCCCAACCAAAGGGAGATCAGATTCTTATCCAGATAGGGCAGAAAGAAGACCAAACAGTGAAGGTAGGAGCAAATTTGCCGCCAGTCATCAAAGGGTGACTTATTGACCTCCTCAAAAGAAAATAAGATTTATTCGCTTGGGTCTCGTCCGATATACTGGTAGTTAAACCAGATTTAGCATGTCATCGTCTGTCCATCAAACCGGGATGCACACCAGTAGCCTAGATAAACCGTAGATTGGGATCGGAGCGAACAGAAGCCATCGAGAAATAAGTGAAGGAGCTCCTCGATGCCGGGTTTATGCGCGAGATCCGTTACGCGGAATGGCTCTCAAATGTAGTAATGGTAAAAAAGGCCAACGGGAAGTGGCGAATGTGTATATATTACACCGACCTGAACAAAGCTTGTCCAAAAGATCCTTTCCCACTCCCATGCATTGACAAGTTAGTAGACAACTCGGCGGGATACAAATATCTATCTTTCATGGATGCATACTCGGGATACAACCAGATACCCATGCACCCCGATGATCAGGAGAAAACCGCCTTCATTACCGACGAGTGTATTGCTATAACATGATGCCATTCGGTCTGAAGAATGCCGGCGCTACTTACCAGAGAATGATGAGCAAAGTCTTTGTAGGACAGATTGGCCGGATCCTGGAAGTCTACATTGACGATATGATAGTCAAAACTCCGGAACATGAAGACCCGGTGGCGGATCTGGAGGAGACTTTCGGTCAAATACGCAGGTATGATCTCAGATTGAATCCGAATAAATGTACTTTTGGTGTAGAAGCTGGTAAATATTTGGGATTTATGTTAACCAACCGGGGGATCGAGGTCAACCCGGACAAGTGTAGTGCTGTTCTAAAAATGTAGAGTCCCACAACTATAAAAGAAGTCTAGCAAGTAACGGGAAGGATAGCAGCCCTAACCCGTTTCCTGCCGGCTTCGGCCCAGAGATGCTTGCCTTTCTTCAAAACGCTTCGTAGCAATTTTGAGTGGAATGCAGAATGTGAACAAGCATTCCAAGAGCTGAAGGGGGTCTTAGCGTCGCTCCCAGTTTTATCAAGACCAGATCCCGGCCAAATCGTGTATGTATACTTGGCGATATCTGATGAAGCGGTAAGTGCTGCCTTAATCAAGGAAGAATCCCGGACCCAGAGTTCGGTATACTTTGTTTCCAAAGCTTTGCAGGGATCAGAGTTGAATTATTAAAGGCTAGAGAAGGTTGCTTATCAGGCGTCAAGACGTTTGCGTCCATATTTCCAATGTCATCCTATCACGGTTCGCACCAAACAACCGATGAGGCAAATCTTGCATAAACCTGATCTCGCCGGAAGAATGATGGCTTGGGCAGTAGAGCTTTCACAATATGATATATCTTATGAGCCAAGGCAAGCGATAAAAGCACAGGTCTTAGCAGAATTTATAGCAGAAATGACACATCTTGGGGACCAAAACCAGGGATCCTGGATGATATATGTGGATGGTTCTTCGAATCTTAAGGATTCCGGAGCCGGGATTTTAATTGAAAACGATCAAGGAGTGGCGATCGAATATTCCCTCAAATTTGAATTCCCGACTTCCATTAATCAAGCGGAATACGAGGCGTGTTTGGCGGGAATAAGAGTAGCCAAGGAATTGGGAGCTGCAGTAGTGACATTGTGTTCAGATTCTCAGCTGGTAGTGTCTCAAATCAACGGAGATTACCAAGCAAAGGAACCTTTAATGCAGAAGTACTTCACCCTGGTCAGAGAAAACTTGGTGGGATTTTCTATGTTTGAAATTAAGCATGTCCCACGCTCGGAGAACAGTAGGAGGGATTTGTTATCAAAGCTGGCGAGTACTAAGTCGGCTTTGGTCCTACGTTCAGCGGTAGAAGAAGTCATCCCGGCCCCAGGGGCGGTTCACGACATAGAGGATGAAGATTGGAGGACTCCGTTGAAGAGTTATATTGCCAAAGGGATTTTGCCCAACGATCAGAAGGAAGCTAGACAGATTGTCCAAAATTCGACAAGATACGCTGTAATTGAAGGGCATCTTTTCAAAAAAGGGTTATCCACACCATTGCTCAAGTGTATCGGACCTTCCGAAGTCTGGTACATATTAGCAGAAGTACACGAAGGAAGTTGTGGACATCATATCGGCGGGAAGTCCCTAGCAAGAAAGTCCTTGCGGGCATGATATTTTTGGCCTACAATGAACATAGATGTGGCGGCATACGTAAAAAAGTGTCAGAAATGCCAGGAACACAGTCCTCTCACACGCGTTCCCACCGAAAATTTGCATAGCATCTCAACGCCTTGGCCCTTCCGCACTTGGGGTTTGGACCTTGACCATTCACTCCCGCGGCAGGTCAGTTAAAACATTTAATTGTTGCTATTGATTATTACACTAAATGGATTGAATTGGAACCCTTGGCTAGCATAGCATGTATAAAAGTTCAGAACTTTGTTTTCCGCCAAATTATATGTCGCTTTGGTATCCCAGCAGAGGTTATTTGTGATAACGGGACCCAATTCACTGATAAGGAGTTTCGAGAAATGTTAGTAGGGCTTCATGTCAAACCGTACTTCGCTAGTGTGGAGCATCCCCAATCAACGGCCAGGCGGAATCTGCAAACAAGGTCATTTTAACTGGCCTTAGAAAGCGGTTTGAGAAGGGAGGAGCAAGTTAGACAGAAAACTTATATCAAGTGCTTTGGAGCTACAGAACTACGCCCCACAGTACCACTGGAGAAACTCCTTTTAGAATGGTGTATGGATCTGATGCAGTTATCCCGGTGGAGATTGGCCATCCTTCTTGGCGAGTGATGTATCCCGCCGAAAATAATGAGCAGTTACTTCGTGAAGATTCTGATATGATAGATGAAGTCCGGGAAATCACCAGAATAAAAGAACTGTCAAGGAAGCAGCAGATAGCACAAAGATACATTAAACGGCTTAAAAAGCCGAAAGACCAAGGTCCCTTCAAAGAAGGCGATAAAGGTCACGACGACATTAAACGGCTTAACAAGCCGATGACCAAGGTCCCTTCAAAGAAGGCGATAAAGGTCACGACGACATTAAATGGATTAACAAGCCGAAGATCAAGGTCCCTTCAAAGAAGGCGATAAAAGGTCACGATGACGCTAGACGGCTTACAAAGCTGAAGGCCAAGGTCCCTTCAAAGAAAGAGATAAAGGCCACAGGCGACATCAAAGAATGACGACTTTAGAAATCAAAGATGCTACTACTAAAAGGTACGGACAACATGTGATCATTAGATAAGAATTCAACCGGATTTCTTAATCGAAATTCGTCATGATTACAAGCCGGAGGCCACAAATGAAAACTCACTAGTAAATGTTACCAAATAAAACAAAACATTAAGCCTCCATGCCATCATCGCTCGAATTAACGGCGACATCACCTTCTTCTTGAAGAGGAGAAGAATCACAATTGAACGGCTCCATCGAGGCGGGATCCAAAAGAACGGGATTCTGATTGTCGTGGAAGTCCCAGAATTGCCCATCGTTCACCCCATGAAAGGGATCCAGCCCGTGGAGATTGAGGTCCACACCGGGGTTCAGAAAGACAATAGACTTGACGGTTTCCCGGTAGGCATCATACCCGGCCTCCTTGAGCTCAACCATCATCTCGTCATCTTTGGCATCCAAGGCGGATTTAAGCTTGATACTCTGAGCTTTAAGTTGAGCAACTTCCTCTTCCGATTCTTTCAACTTGGCGGCATTAAACGCCACCTTCTTCTTCTCGGCTGCAAGCAGCTCCTCTCGCTCAGCCAGGGCCCTATCCTTTTTGTCCACGTCCTCCTTGAAGGCGGCCAACTGACCCGGTAGAAGACCAACATTTTCCTTAGAGCTCTTGAGCAAATTTTCCTTCAGATCAAGGTCATCTCGGACATCTGGAAGCTCACCCTTCAACCGAGATACTACCTCCGAATGGTCAACTTCCTCCTGGACAACTTGGAGCATGGACAAACCCATAAACATCCAACCCATGAGGGACTGGATCTGGCCCTACAGTGAATAAGAGAAGAGAAGAAGTTAATCAACAGGATACGCATGTCAGGAAGAAAATTACCTTTCGAGTGTCGCCAAATCCTTTCTGAAAAAAGTCGCCATGCCTAAACTGGATGCTGGGAGGTTGAAAACCCTCCCAAACTTGAGGCTGATTGCACACGGCCGGGATAAGAGCCGTGTAAGATCCACCCTCAACCGTTACAGGTTCGGCTGCACGCGATATTTCAAAAACATGAAATAAAAGCAAGCGGAAGTAAAGCACATCAAGGGATGGAAGGAATAAGAAGAAGCAATTATCACCTTGGGTAATCCGTGCCGTTTTGCTCTGGCGGATCTCTCCTCCCTTCTTAGTTCCCGAAGCAACAGGAGTCTTTCCCGCCAAGGGGGAACCCCAAGCAGCGGATACCTCCTTAACTCCTGCACCGGGGTTACTTCCCGCCGCATTTTCACCTCCGCCATGAGAAGGGGAATTTGGCGGATTGACCTTACCTTTTCCTTTGGCGTCTTTGGCCACCTTGGCATCGAATCGTGCAGAAAATTTTGTCATGATCTCAGCTGCAAAGCAAAAGAACGTCAATAAAACATCAATATACCCAATAAAGTATGCAAAATAAAAGAGTCAAGAGAAAAATTAATACATAAACACAAGGCGGGACTAGCACGAGTGGATCTGAGTACATCTCGACAGTGGATGGCCATTCGTTAACTGGTGACAAAGTCGTGCAAGTTATTAAAAGTCTTTGCATCGTCATCATCAAGGAAGCCACATTCAAGTTCTTCGCTAGAAAGCGGCTTAGAGTAATGTTCAGCCGACCAATATAGAGGGAAGAGCGGTTCACGATCGGCTCTCTCCCAAAAAGCTATAAAGTCGTCCTTCCGGGGTGTCACCTTCACGTATAGATCTCGCCGAACTTTGACGGAATCATCCCACGAAATGAACATCTGCATAACGTTCTTATGATGTCGAAGGGATATCCAAGACCAGATGGAAGATCCCCGATATGGGCCAAACAAGTATAGAAACGGACTAGAAGAGTATTTCCACTCGTTGGCCCAGCAAAAAACTTCTAAAGCTTATAAAAAAGCCCAGCCATTGGGATGAAGTTCAGAAGGGGCGAGATGAAGATTGTGAAGGACTTCTATCTGAAAATCGGAGAAGGGGAAACGAATCCGAAATTGGTCGAACATGGAGGTATACGCCATAAAGAAAGCTCTACATCCAACAGCGGCATAGGAACAAATCCGCTCATCATCTCCTGGGATCTCTAGCTTATAGTCTGCAGAAGGATAAGAAGTGTAAGAATTGTCGGGCGTGTTGGGCCCATAATGAAAACACTTTTTCCACTCCGTCTCCATGAGTTCCAGCTGCTGCGGAGACGAGATAGAACTAGGTTGACTTAGCCATGTGGCTGGAACCCACAACAGATTTCCGATGCCTCGAATACCGGCCCATTTCGTTCTCATTGCTTAGAAGTTGAAACGGACCCCAGAGGGGCCGGCCTGCTTAGCGTCATCTTGATTACCCTTGTTACCGGAAACTTTAGTAACACGATGGCAAGTTCTCTTTGGCGCCATATCTACAAGAGCACAAGACGAACGGTTAGATCCTGGAAGAGGAGAGTTTGAGGTAGGAGAAAAAGAAGGTTGGTATGCCAGATTCAGAATCTAAGGAATTCGTCATAGACGATGATAATTCATCCAAGTTTTTCATATGACTCCCAGGATCAGGAAAGGAAAGATGGCTTTTTATTAACCTACGATCAGGATTAGATTTCGTTTCGGCTGAATCCAGAGGATTTTCTAGGGATTTCCTAATCATCTCTACATACACCGGAGACTTAGGATTCAGAACTTTAGAGGGAGCGTTCACATGTTGGGTAACGGACTCTTCACTCTCAAAGCTTTGAGGTGAATAAGGCGAGATGAAATGAGGCTTTGAGAAATGAGGATTGTTGACAGAACACATACCTATCACGAGGTCATAATTTGGAGTTCTTAGGGGTTTGTTGAGCCTATTTGCGTAAGCCATAAGGACCTCGGTGTCACAGGAATCAGAAGAAGAAGACATGTTGGAAAGGACAATGATTCGTTCATCCATGGGAAGGGAATGATCACACTAGGGAAAACAACACGAAGAATCCACGAAAAACCCTAAGAAGAAGATCCATACCCACGCAATGGAAAAAGATTCCTCCTCACGAAGAAGAAGACTCCGAAGGGGGAAAATTGTGGTAGGAATAAAAGGTTGAACAAAGCTTTTGAAATAAAGCAAAGAGAGAGGGAAACACAGTATGTGGCAGGAATGACGAAGGTGAGAGAAAGAGAGATAGTAACTGTCTCGTCGCATTAATGGGCGAGTGGCTCAAGACACCCCCCAATCATAACGCAAGATACCCTATGACAGCGCGTGGCCACACGTTCCCCAAGGAAGATCAACCGTGTGCACCTAACGACGAGTTTAAGATATGGATTCAAGACGACGAGCGTTGGAGTCTCTGTAGGTGGGAACACCGCCGTCGAGGAGTGACAACGCTATATGATATATTCGTCATCATTGAAGATCTACTTGCGGTTATCAGCCCAGGTTGTCTCTAAAGTACGATCACAACACTAACCTTTGTGGCGAACAGATTGATGGGTGCATTTAGCGACGGTGTGACTGATGAAGAGGATGACGCTCGAATGTGGGAAGTATAATATGAAACTTTATAGATATCAATTTGTTTGATATTAATCCCATAGATGAGTTTTATCTCAACGGTATCATGATTGAGCGTGTTTAAATAATCAAGACACTTATCAAGTTGAGTAAGTGTGCCTAAAATGATTAGAGTAAAATATTTATCTTAGAGGCATATTTTGACTTAGATAAAATATATAAGCAACACACATAGTTGTCCATTTTAAATTGTGATAATGTGCCGCTCTATGAGAGCGAATTATGTATTGATTGGTATGTGTATGTGCACAGTTTTAGTGATATTAATTGATTAAAGGGTTGACTTGAGTACCACAATACTTCTCACATCATGAATGTAGAGAGAGAGGCTCGATGTAAGCAAATTCATTCACTGACTAATGAGTATATGGTGAAATAATTATTTTGAAAAACTTATGATTAGTTGTAAAGTACCATTAAATATGGTGCTATAATATTAAGTTTTGAGGAGAATCCACCATATCTATTGATTTGATTCAAATGAGGATCAATTCTTAAGTGAGTTTATCGGATTTATGAAAGTGTTCTCCTCTATTTTTCCAACACTTGCATCCTTTTTCCCCTCTTCTTTAACTCTAATTTCTCTAAGAGCAAAGGATCCTCAAATCCTTCCATGATCACATGCAACCCATGATTTGGGTCATTGTGGGTCACTAATGACCTGAGGTTTGCAAATCATAGGAAACTCAAGGGTAAATTGGTGATTGGAGAGCTAGGACTTGGAAAGTTTTGAAGAAAGGGAGAATTTGTGAGTTTGAAACTCAAATCAAGGTAACCCCAAACTCAAAACCCCAATTAGGGAAACATACAAATTAGTGATTTTATGATGTTAGGGTTTGAACTATTGTATGTTAGAACTAGGTTTGAACTTAACTTTGTTGATAAATTTGGTGTGAATGTTTGATTATGTGCATGATTGATGTCTTAGGTATTGTTATATTGCAATTGAATGTTTATGATCTTGTATGCTATGAGAATGATCTTGATGATGATGTGAAATTGATGGAATTGAACTTTGGTCATCCTTGGGAATTGATTCATGAGTGATTTGTATTTAATTGGATGAATTTGGCATGATTTATGATGAATTGAGATGGAAGGTAGGATTGAAATTGTGAAAAGTTGATCAATGCTATTTTACCTTGTTTTGGCTGAATCTTGGTACAGTTTGGACTAAATATTTGACTTGGGTTTATTTGGATAAATAATTCACTAGAAAGCTTTCTTTTAGAAAGTTTACCTTTAAATCTACCAACTTTCCTTTTAAGTTTCACCAATAAATCTGTACAAAATTCCAGGGCGATTTACAATCTAGTAGATGTCAAAAAATTAAAATAAAGATTCATAACCACCAACGGAATTTCTTCCAAATACAAACCTATAAAACTGAAAGTACGTAATTCAAGTTTTTTAATCACTCAAGCACATCAATTAGTTAAGGAATCTGAAACAAATTGCAAGCAATGAGTATCCATAGTTTAAAATAACAGCATATGAACATGGGTCAATTATGCATCTGGAGCGGCAGGTATAGAGATGAAACAGGAAGTAACCTGATAATATATGTAGTTAGTTAGTTAGTTAAGTCAAGTCTAATTAATTTTATCACAAAGTCGTTGTAGTACAATATAATATTAACTTTTTTTGAAAGGCTAAAGTGCATCCACAGGGGTTCGAACAGAGCACCTGCTACTCAAAACAGGTCTCATCAGCCATTCGACCTACTTGTTGGATGCACAATACAATATTAACTAATTAATTAATCTTGCTACTTTACTTTACTTCAAAGCATATTTCTCGCTTATCCTCTGACCCAATTGTAGTTAGAACAAACTCAAATATACATTTATATGTTACGGATGTAATAGCATAGGTACACAATAATTTAGCATGATATTTTAGTTTTGAATATCAAAAGTAGATGCCAGAAAAGGCAACAAGAAAATCAAATTCAATAAAGAAAAAGAAAGAAGAAATAGAACGGAAACAAACAACATAGTCATACTTACGAGTGAAAAAAATATAGCCATAATCCCATAGCTCACAAGGGGAAAGAAAAAGAATATGGCCAGAACACAAGGACTTCCTGAAAGGACATAAATTCGCTATTAATCTTAAGCATGAACTAAGTCAGAGGATGAAGCATTTTACATAGAATATTTTGTTACATAATTCAATGTTCCAGAAAAGAAAATAGACTCAGAGACCATATTAATTTTTTTAGCATTCTGCCACGGTTCACGAACATGAAAATCTTCCATCCTCATCCTTATTTCTCAATTATCCTTTCACTAATTAGCATTACTTTGTCTCTTACATGTGTTAAGAAACTAATTAACGTTTTACTTTTTTTCACCGGAAAATATTCAGGAAACGTTGTTTTATTCTCATGAGTACCAATAAAAACATAAAAAGAAGCCACTTGACCTAAACATATCAATTTTCTCTCGCAAATCAAATGGGTATACTTAAAAAAGTTGATGTAATTAAGTCAACAAAAAAACTTACAAAAACCAGCAAAAAATTGCTAATAAGATTCAAAGTACTCAAGCCTTCTGGCACTTCATTGAAGTTCCATTTATACCTAGTAAAAGCATACTTTTGAGCATCCACCCAACTATTATCGAAGGATATAAAACAATGGTGTATATATGGAGCACTTTGTCCACACAGCAATATGTATACATCCATGAAAGAAGTGCAAATTTTAGGAACTTCCCAATGTACGGTATGAACCCGGTTGCATAGACTTGCATATAACATCAGAAAGTGCTTTATTGGTTGTTACCTAACTAATAATAAGGACTAAATGAAGCAAAATCTAGTTTGCTGAATATAAGGGCATATATAAAAATCTGATAAATATGGATCATAAATTAAATGATTTTATTACCTCTAGAAAGAAAACACTCAAAAGTAGTATGGAGTAGGCCTACTGTCCTATTCCAATCATGAGCCTGAGTTAAGCTAGCACAGTAACGTTCAGATAATGTGCCTTTGGATTCTCTGAAAGTAGTTTGAGTTTAATTTAAGACTAGACTGAGTCAATTAGTTTTTATTAGATGAGTCAGTTTGAATAAGTTGTTACTTTTAGATTAGGATAAGTTTGTTTCGATTTAGTGATTAGGAAGTTTGTTATTTCCTAGTAGTATAAATGTAAGTGCTCATCAATTAATAAAATGAATTCCCTCTGTTCATTAGAAAAGTCTCAATAAAATATTTCAATTTATATTCATTACTTTCCTATTTTCTTCAAAAAAACCAACAATTGGAATCTAGAGCCCACTTCTTACGAGATTAGTTATGTGGATAGTTTTTCTCATGTTGTTCCTATGGTCTTTGATAGAGTGAATTATGACCTTTGGACAATAAAGATGGAGTCCTATCTAGATGCTTTGGATTTGTGGGAAGCTATGGAAGAGGATTACGTTGTAACTCCGCGGCTAGAAGATCCTACCATGGCATAACTAAAAAGTCACAAGGATCGGAAGGCCCAAAAAGAAAAGGAAAAATCATGTCTTTTTGCTAGTGTCTTAACAACCATGTTCACAAGAATTATGAGTTTAAAAACTCCAAAAGAAATATGGGATTATTTGAAAAAAAGAGTATGCAGGAAACGAAAGAATTAGAGCCATGCAAGTGATTAATTTGTTTAGGGATTTCAAGTTGCAAAACATGAAGCAATCAGGGACAATTAAAGAATATCCAGATAGGTTGCTCGGTATTGCAAATAAGGTAAGATTACTAGGCACTGGATTCACTGATTTTAGAATTGTAGAAAAAAATCTCGTCACTGTGCGTGAGAAACAAAGCGTCTATAACTAGCTTGGAGAATACAAAGGATCTGTGTAAGATCACTTTGTTTGAAGTTTTACATGCTTTGCAAGGCCAAGAGCAACAAAGGCTACTGAGACATGATCAAGATCATAAAGTTGAAGGTGCATTAGCAGATAAGCACCAACTAAATAGAAATTTTCCTCCCTGTAAGCACTGTGGGAAAAAGGACATCCACTATTCAAATGCTAGATTAGGCCAGATGCACAAGGTAGCAAGTGTAATCAACTGGGCACGAAGCAATAATTTGTAAAAAAAAAAAGATGGTGAAGGTGAAGACGCTTGAGTTGTTAAGCAAGAGGAGGAGGAGGACCAATTATTGGTGGCTACTTGTTTTACAAATAATAAACCAAGATAAGGTTGGTTAGTTGATAGTGGTTGCACCAACCATATGGCCAACTATATAAAAAATTTCAAGGATCTAAAGTCATTCGATATCACCAAAGTCAGAATAGAAAATGGTGACTACATCCCAATAAAAGGGAAAGGAAAAATTGTGATTCCAACGAGTTCAGGGGCAAAGAAAATACATTGTGTTATTTATGTTCTGAGTATTGACCGGAATTTACTTAGCATTGCTCAATTATTAGGAAATAGATTTAAATTAATATTTGCAAATCAATGTTGTTATATTTTCAACTTAGTTGGGAAGGAGATCTTAAATATTAAAATGAAAGCTAAAAGCTTTTCTTTTGATCTAACTAAAAATGAGCAGATGGGTCGTCATACTTCAAAGAAGTCTACAGAGTCAACAACATCAAGGGAGAAAAGTTTTATTCATGATGAAGTTGTTAAATCGAAATTTTGTTCACCCAACAAATTTGAAAATTTGAAGAGCCGGCAAGGAGGAGTGTTAAGATAATGTGCCTTTGGATTCTCAGAAAGTAGTTTGAGTTTAATTTAAGATTAGACTGAGTCAATTAGTTGTTATTAGATGAGTCAGTTTGAATAAGTTGTTATTTATAGATTAGGATAAGTTTATTTTGATTTAGTGATTAGGAAGTTTGTTAGTTCGTAGTAGTATAAATGTAAGTGTTGATTAATTAATAAAATGAATTCCCTCTTTTCATTAGAAAAGTCTCAACCAAATATTTCAATTTTTATTCATTAGTTTCCTATTTTCTTCAAAAGAACCTTTTAGTACCAATTTCCCCGGTAAGAATTGATTGCAATCATAATTGGAAAAAGAAATACATAAAAACATAAAGTAACTATTAATTAGAACTTTACTATAAGCATTTTGTATATTTAGTGAATTATTATGGCCTTTATCTTTCTCTTAGTAAACTTAGTTCTTCCCATTGCAATATGCCCATACTTGGCAATGTCATTGTACCTAAAAACATTCTATTAGCAATTCTCATACGAACAAATCCTATCTTTCAATGGAAGAATAATATGTTAAGCAAGAAACAGGAAATGCAAATACAAAGAATAAGAGCAAGAACTCCAAACTATGGAGAAACCACCTGGTGTCAAACTTTCAACCAAGCAAATAGAAAAGTGAACACCTCTTTCCTTCTATGTTGATTATCATTCCTTAAAACATATTATTTTTCTCATTCCTTTAACTAACTCCCTCCCTCTTGGACTCTAACTTTAAAAAATCATATTAATTTTGTTTGGGCCTACCGAGATAAACCTGTAAGGCCTTAGCTTTTGCATCCTTATTTCTATGAAATTCCTATTTAGACAACAAACAATGAAACATTATACTATTTACTACTCACATTATGTAATAGTTTATTGGATATGGAAATCCAAAACTAAGAATGCTTAGCTTGTTATTACAATGGGATGATGGCTATTGGCATTGAAATTAAATATTTTCCCTGGGACCAAACACTATTTGGCAATATAGATGTATTTAACAGCTATGTTGGGGGACATAAACTAAAATTTCCATAGTAATTATTCGGGTAGGAGTGTTTAGATGAATATTGAATATAGCATGGAGTTGGGGTTACATTGTATTTAGATTTTAGTGTTCCTATGAGCATTTGGTGTAAATTAATTAATGAGTAGGATCTGGGCAATGTACTAGAATATCCATCCCCATACTCATGTTTTAAGAAAAAGATCCATTATCAAACCGATGCCCACAGGAGTAGCAATTAATGTGTTTATACCTCGAGGACACCAACATATCTAGACTCTAACCCAGTACTGTATTATTGTAGTTCAATGAAATACGATTTTCTTTTAACGTGTCTTCTTTTTTACATTCTAGCAAAACAACAATGCTAATCAAGTATAAAAAATCAAGAGAACTACATAAAAATACATCTAACTAATTCAAAATATCAATTGATTAAGAATGTGAAAATTGTTAAACCATGAACCATCTTCATCTTGTATGCATTGCATTCCATTCAAAATGTTTTGATTTGTGGTGTTCTCTTACACCAAACAAGAACATTGCAACGATATCAAATCAACCCATGAGCTTTGGATTCCAAGAGAAGTCAAGCTTCTTCTAGGAATGCCTCATTGCTTTCCATAGAAAAACTACCACACAAGTTTGCGCAGGCGAGATGAGATTAGAGAAAGCAAAGGCAAAACCCTAGAAACGGAAATGAAAAGAATGATTGAAAGATAGAGTTGAAACTTAGAAATGCCTAACTTGGTGGAGGAAGGAAGAGAACTCCACAGTGGAGAAGCAGCGGGGATGGTGAGTAGTGACGGCGAGCTTAGAACGGACGAGCTTCGATGCCAACGAGCTCAGAATTGCATAGTTCTGAAATGAAGGAAACGATCACAACGAACAGCGAGACAAGCTCACAGATTGCCACAACATAGACGATGGTCACGAGAGAGAAGGGTTCGGGTCACGAGGGAGTTTTCTCCAAAGAGAGCTTGCGAGAGAGCAGAGCTTTGGGGTCGCGAAGGAAAGCTTTTTTTAAAAAAAACAATTAAACCTATAGTTGCAGTCATGACTAGAACCATTGGTAGTGATCAAGAAATAACTTATACCAGTGGTTAGTCACGGAACCGCTGGCATATGTTGGGTTGGATTAGACTAAATCTTGCGTAGTGATGATTATTATATTACTTTTAAGCATGTCAGTTCTCCTCTTTCAATGTTATCAAAAAGAAACTTATAAGCCTGTGAAAGAAAGAGTAGAGAATATGATCTTTAAAGCATATATAGAGCACAAAATGAGAGACTAAGGAGATAAAAATCTAAGAGCACAAATCAAGCTTATATTGTATGAATCTCAAATCACTAATTGCCACTTTTAAAAATCAAGTCTAAGATATTTATAGGCATGTATTAATAAGAGTGATATCAAACAAGGGTAAGAAGATATGTCAAAGAATTAGACAAGTTTATTACCCTTTTCCTAAGACATACATGCATGACCAATGCAATGTAACATGTGAGTCATGAAAGCAAATATCATTACCAAGCTTATGTTGCCAAACTTCAATGCCAAACAAATATGTTCATTTAGTCATAGAGGATCAAGAATGATAATGTGTGTCCAAGTAAGCAAGATAACATCAATTATGATGTTCTTTGAAAGCATATGGGCAGGGTAAGCATGCAAACATATATATAATCTAAGCATTGCTACTCCTTACTACAAGACTATATCACACATGAGAGATCAATAGTAATCAACATCATTTATCATCATCTACTCATGTAAAACATTATAGCAAGAAATGGATAATTAAATTAAGCAAGATCATATGTCTAAGAATAGAGGCCATTTATAACAAAAACCATGTACTTGTTTATTAGTGCTCATTCAATAACAATCTATCCCATTTATGTAGTTTTAGATATATAAGAGTGCAATAAGCCATTATTATGATAAACATAATTTGCACAATCAAGATCATAAAATGATGTCAAATAGGAATCATGAATAATCTGAAACAAGGACATAATGCCATAGAGAAAATTTTAAGATGTAATATTTTCAAAAAATATTTAGTTATATAAAGCACAATGGTAGGGAGCAAACAAACTATCAAATTTTTTAAATTTATTCATAAGTAGATGGTATCAATAGTGAAAGCAAAATTAATCATAGTATAATTTTGTGATTGTTAAAGATAAATGTTTTAACAATTAAAAGGTTTATAAAACAATCTCCAAATCCATTGACGACCTGAAAACATCAAACAAAAGACTTAGTTAAGTAAAACACAAATGTCTCTGTCAATCAAGATAATGGTTCTTGACAGCAAGAAGTTGCTGCTCTTCCACTTGTTCAGTTATGACAAAGGAAGAACATCTTTTCTTCAAAATAATGCTTCCAAGTAGAAGCGTTGCTTCTATTCATTCATCAACTTCAAGGCAAGAAGAAAGACTAGTAGTAACTTAGAAGAAATGCTTGATCACCCAATTTATCCACCTTAACTCATTCCATAGCATCATAGTCCATCTTGTAAATATTTAAATTCTTCTCAAGAACAAAATCAATCACTAGAAGTTGATTATGTGAAACAACCATCTCAAGATCAATAGAATCAACATTACGAGCATTTTTCACATTTAGACATGAGAATCTTGTTTTTCTTTTGTCTGTAACATTTACCTATAACTCCCAAAATTCAGTTTTGTGTATAACATCACAAACACGCCAGTTGAAAATTGTCGTGGCCACCCAAAGGTTCTTTAACAAAAACCCACAGAACCAATCATCCTCCTTAGAGCAAAAGATTTGAAGCTACTTCTTATCACTAATGATCGCTAAGAGCACATAACTTTTACGGGGTAGTGTTAATGTGTAATATGATATGGTCAGCAACAATAGCTTTGATTAGAGGTCGGATTCTCCAATACCTCTATCTTCACATTAACCCTACCCTCTAAAAGTTATGTGCTTTTAGCTATTGTTAGTGATCTTTCGCTCTAAGGAAGATGATCGGTTTGTTGGGATATTATTGAGAGAAACTTTGGTGGCCGCCACAATTTTCAACTAGTGCTTGTGTTGTTACATAGAAAGTTGAAAATGAGGTATTAAAGATAAATGTTACAAACGAACGAAAAACAAGATTTTCATGACTAAAGTTGAAAAAAACTCCTAATGTTGATTCTCTTGATCTTGAGTTGGTTGTTTCATATAATCAATTTCTAACGATTAATTTTGTTCCTGAGAAGCATTTAAATATTTACAAAATGGACTTTGATGCTATGGAATGAGTTAAGGGCGATAAATTGGGTGATCAAGTATTTCTTCTAAGTTACTACTAGTCTTTCTTCTTGCCTTGAAGTAGATGAATGAATAGAAGCAACGCTTCCACTTGGAAGCATTTTTTTGAAGCATTTTTTTTTTAAAAAAGTTGTTGTTAGAAAAAAAACTTCTTTTATAATGATAACAGTCTTTCGAAACTAGTACCACTAGTCATAGCATTTTCTTTTTCCTCTCACAAGTATCCTAACATTTTCAAAAGTATAAGCTTCTATGACTCCATACCTTCTCAATTCTTTGACTTTGGATTCTAAATTGTGTGTGTGGAATGAAAATTTCTCTACATTTGCATTGAAATTGGATGTTGATAGCTTAGAGATATGCAAGTTGTTTGTGATTATAAAAATGAATCTAATGCACTTGTTAACCATGCTCGTCATTTAAAATGTAACATATTATCTACCAAAAAGTTGTCTCCCAAAATAAGAGATATCAGTAATATAAAATTTAGGTTTAAATAAAAATTTTGCTGTTATACTTTAAAATTTTTACTCTATAACAAAGATATTCAAGTGATTTCCATTACCTTTTTTTCTGTAACATTCACCACTCTTCTCTCTCATTTCACTTTCCCTTTCCCCTATACCTCAATAACATAGATGGCTTGTTGGTATCCCAACTGGTGCTGTGCAAACAAAAAATAAATTAATAAAAATAAAGTTTTCTATTTTTATGGATGTGTAACAGAAGGACCAGATCAACATATCTGATCTTTTCAAAACAAAAATTACCAATCACTTGAAATCAAATTCAAAACAAATTATAATATCGAAAATCAAATCCCAATAGCAATTTTTTTATTATTATTTGATGTGTTTCAATTCTAAACAAGATTATCGACTAAGTGGAAAACAAAATAAACACAGCTCACTTTAAGCAAATGGTAGAACAAGAATCTAACCTTTGTGGCGAACAGACTGATGGGGTGCATCAAGCGACAGTGCGACTGATGAAGAGGATGACGCTCGAACGTGGGAAGTAGCCGAAGTGAATAACGTTTAAAGCAATCGCCAAAATAACAAGATGGGAACACTCTTCTATGAATTCGTGAAACAAGAGAGTTGTGATCTTTGTCTCTCTCAATTTCTCTCTTCAACATCTCTCTCAATTTTTTTGTACGAGCTCATGTGTTTCCAGTTAGCAATAAGAAGAACCAAACAAGGAATATATGGTAAGAAAGTGAGTTTTATCCAATGCGAAAGTGTGGATGAAAGAAAATGCGAAACTAATGAGCTGAAATTGATGCATGGTGGCCACGTCATAACAATCGTGCCACCAATAATAAAAAATATATTACTGATGAACTTGTTTTTGCTTTACACTGACGATTTGGTCCTTCTGATATTTTTTTTTGTTTTTTCTATGTCAATTATTATCCTTTAGGTGGAATCTCAACAAATATCTAATCTAGGGTAGGTGGAATCTCAATAGAAATTTGATCCAGGGTAGGTAGACTTTTTTTAAAAGGAAAACGAGATGTATATAATCACAGTATAGGATAAGGATTTTTATTTCCTACCTTACCCTGGCTTATAATATATATTCTTAAATTAACATATATTTTTATATTAAAAAATTAAAACAAATAATAATAATAAAATTAATAATATATTTTTAATATTTACTAACATTGATAATAATAATTTTTTTAATAATAATAATAGTAATAAAATAATAAGAAATAAAAATAATAATAATGAAAATGAATAATAATAATAATAGTAATAAAATTAACAATAAAAATAATAGTAATAGTAATAATAATAATAATATTAATAATAATAATAACAAATAAACCCCCTAAAGTCTACATAAATGACAAAAAAATTATAGAAATTGCATATCCTTCAATCAAGGAAAAACTTAAAAATTGACATGATGCAAAAAAAAAAAAATCAGAAAATGTGAATGAGCGAAAGCTAAGCATATTTGTTGAGATATACTGCTTCAATAGGTTCAGTTCAATTTCAAAATCTGAGATAGACCATATTTGTTGAGTAATAGAACACAATATTTGTATTTTGGAGTTTTTATATATTACCTCCCCTTGTTTTGATTTAGTGAGTAGGTCCATATAATCGGCTTCAAACAACCAGAATCCAATCAATAAATTCTGAAGTGCGAGATCCATTTCCTGTAAAGACATTTGATAGGAAAAATAGAGAACTTATAGAATGATGTAGGGAATCTTATTTAATTTTAAACTTAACCACTTCAATAGTAACTTGTCTCAGAGTTGGTGTTAGCAAATTCTCTTCATAGATAGAGTAAAGCCAAGTCACCATTTTCCTACCAAACAAATATCATAAAAAATGTTAAAAATAGGAGTTAAAAATTTTTGAAAGCAAAATAAAATATCTCAGTGCAAGAAATGTTGATGACATAACTTGATGTTGAATCTCTCCCATGTTGAATGCTGCAATATCACAAAATAAGGGAGAGTAGCAAGTCCGAACGAAGAAAAAGAAAGATGGGTAAATAAACAAAGTATATACACCACAATGGTTGTTGAAGCTATACCCTTAAAGCGAGAATAACAAAATAAACTTAGAGAAAGAGAGAGAAGCTCACGAAACTCAAAGAATGAGCACGCGAAGGAACCCTTTGTAGTAGCAGAGGTTTTGGTCACAGCAAAGGGGAGATCTGGCGGAGAATTTTGCATACACACGTCTCTTGATAGAACAACTTCGGACAATTACTATATCTCTAAAATAACACGGTTATTGTACGTATATACGTTGTAAAAAAATGTAATTAAACTAGAGAGTGAAATACTCACGAAGTTGAGATTAGATTGGCGCATGAATCTCTAGATCCAAAAATTGTCTTCAAATCAGACTCCATCCACTGGATTTTTGCAAGTTGTAACAAATATTACCTGCAAAACACTTATCCATTTATACTCATAGAAGATTTAACAGAGAGAGCGATCACATGTACGTGAAATGGTGATGAAGATATAGCTGCCACTAAAGAAATCAAGACAATCGCACAACCCAACTACACAATTGCATATCCATAGCTTCTACGCTAGGAAGATCCGAACTTCTTCAAATAAACCACTGTAGATCTATGTTGTCAGAATCAAATTAAAAAATAAAGTAACTGAACTGAAGAGAAAGAGAGAAAGACTCACAATCTGAGATTGATAGGCGCATGAATCTTAGGATCCAAAGAATTGTGGAGAAAGTGAGAGACTCACAATCTAAGAGGGATTGGCCCATGAATCTAAGGATTCAAAAAATTGTCTTTAAATCACACTGAATTGATTTGATTTGCGTGTCCTAACAACTATCACCTGCACAACTCCGATCAATTTATACTCACATAAGATTAAAGGAGAGGGACCGATAGAGAGAGAGCTTACCTGAAATGGCATTGAAGTTTCAGTTCTATTAGAAGAAATCCTAGACAATCGCAACTACACAGTTGCATATCCATGGATTTCTTTTCCTCGGAAGATCAAAACTCCTTCTACTACGCAGCTGCTTCTCAATGTCAGAGTGTCAGAAACCCTAGGGCTATCCTATTGCTTTTATAGTGTTGAAATTGTGGTTGGTGGTCCACTTTTACTTCTGTGATTGATGTGCAGTGTTTCTTCACAATTAAAGAGAATTATGAAAATTAAACTATTAATTATTTTCTAAAAATAATATTTAAAAATTTATATCTGATAAGATGATCCATTAAAAGCAAAAATAAAGAAAACATACAAAAAATGACATGAAAAAGATCTTAACTCTTATTTATGCGTATGATAGTACCCATCGTTAGATGTGTATGTTAGTAGTGTATTTGATCCATGTGGTGTGAGAAATTTCTAGAAAATTAGAAATGTCAACTCCCATTTCTTGTAAACATTTAACGGCAATTGAAAATTAAAAAATATATTAATTTTCTGGAAATATGTTTTAAAATTTTAGTTGAGATACCATGGTTCATTAATTGAGAAAAAAAACACAGAGAAAATTCAATTGAAAATATCACCTAACTTTTGAAATATTAAACAATTGAAATATTAATTAAACTTTTCTATATCTATTTTTTTATTTGTTTTCTCATTTAATAATGGACCATCTTATAACATGCATTAAAGTTTTGAAACTTTAACTTTTATAATATTGACACTTATTAAATGAGAGAGTAAAAAAAAAGGATAGATACAAAAGTGAAATAAAAAAGATACCAATTTATATTTATGGGTATGAGAACATCTGTCATTAGATTAAATCTGTATATGTATCTAGGTGGTCTAAGGTGTTGGTAGAAGATTAGAAATTCCCACCAACTTTCATTTCTTGTAAAAATTGGAGAGAATTTTGACAATTTAAATATTGATTGAATTTCTAAAAATGTGTGATAAAATAAGGAAGACACAAAGTAGTTTGAAATGAAAAATATCTTAAATCATATTTATGCATATGAGAGTATCTATTGGCATATTGTACTTGCACGTGTACTGTATTTCTAGAAGAATAGAAATCCCTACCATTCGCCTCTATTTCTTATTAAAGTTAAAGAGAATTTCGATAAATAAAATATTAGTTTATATTTCAAAATATGATTTAAAATTTTATTTGATAAAATGAGAAAATAGAAAAGAAACTAAGAATAGTGAAATGAAAAATATCTTCAACAATTATATTTAGGCATGCGAGAGTATCTATCGTTATGTTGTACTTGAATGGTCATCTTGATTTGAAAATTATGATCTTAACATACATTCTGAGATTCAAAAATTAATTTATTTTAAGTAAAATATGATTGAAAAGTGTATATGTGATAAGTTATATGGTTCATTAAATGATAAAATAAAAAAGATATTGAGGCAAGCAAAATGTAAAATATCTTAACTCATATTTAGTAGCATATGTTGTTAGATTATTCTACTTGCATATTGTACACACTAGTATTTGATGCCCGTGCGTCACGCACGCACTAGCTAGGACTCTTTAATATGTTGAATTCAAAATCAAAAGTAAGATTGCTTATAGCATTTGTCACTTGTGTTTTGACATTGTTATCCATATGCTCAAGAATCAGTTACTTGTCACGTTCCTGTAAGATTTATAATTTGTTTCAGTCTATTATTTTGGAAATATAGTTTGCTTCAAGTATTAATTAATTATGTATTTTTGTTCTAGGTCTATTGTTGGCTTCAGGCTGGAATATAAGTTACCTAAGTCACGTAGTTTTGAGCCTAATGCTTGCTTAAGACTCAAGTATTAGTTACTTGTATTATCTTGTTTTATGTCTGTCATTTACATAAAGCCTCCCATAATACAAGTAATTAAAGCAAATTGTATTTCCAAAATAATAGAATGTAAATAATTGATAATTGGATTAGAAACAAATGATAAGACTTAAAAGAACGTGATAAAAGTAATTAAGACTAGAGCATAGGGATGACAACAGAATGAGGCACATACTAGCTATTTATATGAAAATAATATTTAAATTTTACATATCCTAACTAAAATTTGAATTAAAAATTATATATCAATTAACATAAAATTAAAATACAATTATATTATTTAAGTTAGATTTATTCATTTGGAAAATCCGTACAATAATATTATTATATTTTTATAGCCAAATTCATACTTTAATCTCATAACTTAATCTCAAATTCTAATTTGATCCTTTACTTTTCTTTGTATTAGTAATTTATCTTTTTAATATAATATAATCATTTGTACTAATTTTTGTTGATAAATAATTAATGCCTACAATATAATTTTTTTCTAATTGTGTTCTTTTTTTTCACATCCAGCAACAATTTTGGATACTTTAATTAATAATTTCATAAAATAAAATGAAGCTAAAATAAGTAAAAGAGCTAAAATGAACAAAAGTAAAAGAATCAAATTGAAATTAATTTTATTTTGAATTAATTAAAGCTCATATACCATTTAATAAGGTAACAAAATATAAATATTTAATTAAAAAAATAGAGACATATAAATTAGATTAAAAATAAAAACTAAATGTTAAATTCAAATTAAAAACAAAATCAAGTTTATATCTATTTTTATGATCAAATCAAGTTTATATCTATTCAAATATAAATGAAATAATGGAGAATATGATTTAATTAAATTTCTGATTGTATCCTATCAATTTTTTGGTTTGATTGGATAAGAAGGCATTGTGTCATCTTGATCGAAATGGCACCATAGAAATCACCTATATTCAAACACATCTTACACCCGGGAGAATGCAGAGGTACCATACCAATAATACTTTATTTTGGATAAAAGTTAAAACAAAATGAAATGAAAATTTAAAAGCAATTCGAAATGGCAAAAGGAAAAGGAAAGAAAAAGAAAGCAAGGGAAGAAAAAGGCAAAAAACAACGCCATATGCTTTGTTATTCTACAGAGAGTGAAATAAGCATGTTGATTTAAACATGAAAATGGAATCCAATTCTTTTCATAAGAAACGATGAATTTTACAACCTCTTCTATGGAAACTCAAATCCAATTAACCTTCTAATAAAGATGACAGTTTAAAGAACCCTAAAACTGCGAAAAGATTCAATACATGACAAGAGCAAACCCTAAGGTCTCTTGTCCCCATTCCTACGAACGAGCTGAATATCCTTAGGCATAATAGTGACTCTCTTATCATGAATTGCACAGAGATTGGTATCTTCAAACAATCCGTTGAGGTTGGCTTCGGTGGCTTCTTGCAGAGCGGAAACGGCACTGCTCTGGAATCGGAGATCTGTTTTGAAATCTTGAGCAATTGCTCTGACCAATCTCTGCAATAGAAGCTTCCTGATGAGAAGCTCTGTGCTCTTCTTATACTTTTGGATCTCCCTCATAGCCACCCTTCCTACCCAAAAACGGTGAGGCTTTTTCACACCGCCGGTTGCCGGAGCAAACTTCCGAGTTGCCTTTGTCGCCCGTTGCTTCCTCGGAGCCATTCCTCCGGTGGATTTCCTTGTGGTTTGCTTCCTGCGAGCCATTACAATGACTGTCTCATACTTGCTTATTAAAATGATTGATCTTTCGTAGGTCTAAGAACTGAGATGTTGAAGCAACTGTGTGTTAATTGATGTGAAGGTGGAGAGTATTTATACGGTGGAGAGTATTTATAAGGTGGAGATTGTGAAAAGGGGAGGGTGGGAATTTCGAAGGGATATGTTTTGGTTTGTGAAATTTTTAGAGAGCCAAAAGAACGACCGTTGATGAGTTTCCTAATCAACGGATGTTGTGGTTCATAAGCTGAAACCACGGATCGTCATCTCCAGCTGTGAGAAATTAAAGCCTCCAATAGCCATGTGCCACGTGTTCATAAATGCAATGACTAATGTAGTAAGTATCATCCAAGGATTGAAAAGAAACCCCTAATTGGGGCACCCAACAATCCTGTAGCGACAATTGGCAGCAAATGAGACACCCCTTTCCCGCCAAAAATTTTGGCTCCCTCACCCTCTAAGCTTCCCTACATTTTGGATTATTTTGTATCATTTGAAAAAAAAGATACAATACTCTCTCTCTCCAAATTTCATGTTGCCTCTTCCTCTCCTGCCACCTTCTTCACTTTTCTCCCACTTCCTCTCTCTGTCTCTCCCGTTCTTCGTCTCCTCCCCCATCTTCTCCATTCATTGTTCATCATCTATCTTCGATTGATTGATGCTTGGGTTAATAATTTATGATTTCATTGCACTTACATAATTTTTCTAATTCTCTCTATTATCTTTCTGCTTTTTCGTAGATAAAGAAAATGCAGATTGTGCATGAAGAGACAGGTAAATGGTAATAAATTAAATATTTTCTAAATTATCACAAACTGAACGAACTTGTGTTTGTGATAAGGGTTTATGATTTAGCATTTTTTGACATTATAGGGGATTTTTAGATTTCTTGAATGTATGGACACTACATGGAGGTTTTGTTAGATTTGATTTAATAATGTCATCTGAATAATGTAGGCTCTAATTGTTTCCTCAGTTTTTTTCCTACTCTTGGACCTTAGTGAGTAGTCACCATGAGTGTTTGTTCGTCGATCTCTAATGATACGGAACAGAATTATCTGGGTGAACTCGGTTAGTGCACAGATGGAACAGAATGATTTTATATATGGGCTTGGTATTCTTAGCTGACTAATAATGTATTTCTCTTCTATTGCATCCTTTGTATCAATTTTTTAAAGTTTGGATGCTACAAGTTTTTGTTAATCACTATAAATTGATTGTTACTATTTTTTTTAGCCTCTACTCCATATGTTTTACCTTCTTCTGCTTCTTTTTCAATGGCTTTATCTTTTTTGCCTTTTGGAGTGGTAAGTCTTGACGTACTTAGGGAGTTATTTTTCAACCATTTTATTGTTTTTTTTGTTATACAACCTGTACAATTTACCGACAATATAAATTTTTAGTCACAATTGTTGTGTTGTTATTGGAAATATGTTATGGAGATGCTTATTAATTTTTTTTTATCCTTTTGTTGCAGAAATTCTTTCTTCAAGGCATGCTCATAGTTGGACCGGAACTTTGTTACCCACTTCTCTATTTTTGTTTCCACGGAAACCTTGAACTTTGATATTGCATTCATTTAATTTTCTCTCCAGGGTATGTCTTAATTTCATTTTTGAATAATATTTTCTAGATTTCAGCTTTATTTCATCAATTGTCTTCCTTAAACATAAATGTGTGACCTATATAACATTATATCTAATTGTCTCAGTATGGATTTTATATTCACTTGATTTTGCCAAAGGAGGAATGAATATTCAATTTTCATGTCATACCTTTTACTCATTATGCTTCCCAATGAATTTGAATTGTGCAGTGCATTGTTTATTCATTCTAGCATATTAATGTAAGTAGTTAATTATCATCTTTATATGTCAGTGTTTACGTTAGTTATGTTAATATTCATGTAAATATTCGTTATACTATATTGTGATTCCTTCTGTTTTTTCAGAGGTTTGCATGAGAAATGTTTTGAGAAATGAAAAAATAGCAGGATATTTGACAGAAAGATGATAGAAAGCCAAGACTTAGAAACGCAAAAGAAATTAAAGCTGCTTACAGAAGAAACTAGGGTAATCATTAGCTATCTATGTTTTTTGTCTTTGATTTAGTACTATGTTGTTTTCAATGAGCTAAATATACTAATTAATCCCTTATTGCATGATGCTTTTTCAGTTGATACACAAGCAAGAAACAAGCTTATGGAGAGGGTAGAAAAATTGGAGGTAGAAATTTATCTGATCTCAGTCATGTCATCTTTCACAACTTTTATAACAAAAACTTGTTGCACTTAATTCTTGAGAAAAACATGGAAAACTCATAATAAAAATGATATGATGCATGAACTAAACGTTAGCTTATGTTTCTTTCTCATATTCAACTTACTGATTAATGCATGATTATTTTGGTATTGTTTTTTGTTACAGCCTCTGCTTTGATTTGGAAGTATATGTCATTGTTCCTTCTTTGTAAACCATTTATTTAGCATGCATGGCTCAATTTTTCCCCCTTAATATCACAAGTTTCCCATTATGCAAAGGAATTGGAGGAGATGGAGCATACATGAAAAAAAGAATTTATTGCATCACTGTTGAGGTTTGCCATCTGGCCTAAAATATGTTTAACACTATACTTCATTGCAGCAACAACTACTATAATTGTACTTCCAGAAAAGCTCTGGTGTTTCAAGATCTAGTATTGTTTGAGCATATCCTTCAATTCCACTCTAATTGGTAGTTTTTTTAGGGATATATATATTTAAGTGTATTAATCTATCGATAATATACAAACATACATGTGTATACTATATATAATTTATACTTTTCAATGTTGTTATTATTATCATAAGTACCATCAAACTCATTTATATATGTTATTGTATATTTATTATAAAATATTTAAAAGCAAATTAACTCACAAACACGAAAACGACCCGTTCACCGTTTTTTTTCTTGGGTTTCATGCTGAGTTATATAATCCAATTTTTTTTCATGTTTAGTATTTTTTTTTGTAGTTCGGCACGGGAGAGATTGTGTCTATACAAAAGTTTTGAAATTTGGAAAGGTTCTTAATGCAATGTTTATTAAGGTGAATTTTTTCTTTTTGTTTGATCATTATGTGTAATTTGCAGTATATAAAACTTATTAAATATTTTAATTTTGATTGTGCTATTGTTTATTCATTATAAGACATTACTATAAACTTACAAATGCGTCATCGAAGACCCGAGCGGACATGTTCTATAATTTTGAGATTACTTCTCACAAATTGTTCCATCGATGGGAGTTTACCATAAGAGTTTGTGATGTAAGTTGTTGGATTTTTTGAGAAATATAAATTTGTCATTCTTTTATCTTTTTGTTTGTGATGTCAATTCATTTTTCACAAATGATTGTTACCGATGGTTGGATCAAGTATTTATTTTTTGTATCTTGGATTCCATGTATTTTTTGTTAATCATATTAATGGATGGTAATTGTCTTACAAAATTTTGCGTCACACTCAAAACTGAAGCATCCAAAACCCGTGCCAACACACGGATACCGTACTAGTCAAAAGAATGTTATTTATATTTAAGGATAATTAGTTAATTACACTAACTTTCTTTGAGATTTGTCTATATTATATTTACTTTCTTTAGTTTTTAAATTACACTTATTCTCTTAAGAATGATTTATATGGAAAAATAATTGATAAACCACCACAATTTTCAATATAAATAAACCTTCAAAGACTTCTTATAATTCAAATGTTATCCAAAAATGCACTATGATGCAAAGAAAAGTTTAATGATCAAAGTGTGACCTACTTAACATGTATTTAAAATATACATACATATAACTCATTGATTGAGAAAAGAGTATAACTCATACGGAAAATACTATCTCATACAAAGAATATAGTAGTATCTACTTGAAACTTTCTCACATTGCATTTATTCTCTGTCATAAAAGCCCATCTCTTTTGGATTTATTTCACCTGCACATTGAGAACCCATGGTTAAATATACTTATTAAAGTACAACAAATCTAAAGTACATCTTTAAAATAATTGTCAAGCACTTCAATTACAAAACTTTACATAAAAAGCTATGATTCCTTATACAAACAATGGAGCTATGATTATACCATAGTACTAGACTTTAGCAAGGACTAGAATTGTGTTCCATATGAGGAAACTTTCTACACCAATCAAATCATTTTTCCTAAATATCTTATAATTGATTCCACAAACAGTGATTATGTTTTGCATGAAAAAATGCTAAATACCTTAGAGCTAGGAAGCTTTAAATATTCAAAAAAAAATTGGCTTCAGGTTGGTGCAGATTAGGTGTAATTCATGCATATCTGAAACTTGAGAAATAAGAATTAAAATCAGAAATAAAATAAAGATCAAGAATAATCCACATAATAAAACATGAGAAATTAACTAAAGGTCAAGAATAATCCACATTCCACACACATACTACAAGTGTAGTTGATTGCCAAGTAAGAGTTATTAGGATAGAACATGAGAAATAAATTGAAGGAAAAAAATAATTCATAGACATGCTATAGATTCATAAAGTTGTCATCCAAATTCCCAAACAAGATTCACAAAAAATGGTCAATATTTATTTCTCTAAAAAAGAAAATAAGCTTGGCCCCAGCTTCTCAAAGACCTAATAACATTAAAATGTATTGAAAGGAATGTTTCTACTTTGCAAGTATATTCAATAAACGCATATCCAAGAGAAGAATGACAACCCTCAACTAAATTACAAAAGAACTAAATCTGCAGAAGGAGCATTTAGTTAATACAATAAGAAAGTTACTGCAAATATAACCCAGAAAAGAACAGACTAGTAAAAAAGAATTACCACTGAGGTATGGGCCTTGAACTTGACACAACAGATGCATCTACAAGATCCCAGAAATAGATGAAGCCATCCTCGGAGCTCCTAGCCACATGAGCATCCATATTGGTAAGGCAGCAATCCAATTTGTAAGACTGATAATAGTCCAATAGAAATTATCAAAGTTCATAAAATGAATATTAATAAGTTTGTAACAGACATATAAAGGTTAATCAAAACATAGAGAAAAATATTCTTTAAGGTTAAAAAAATGTTTTATGAATGAACAATTGCAGCAATCTGCCTATATCATTAAATGATGCTACTTGTAGATCAATAGAAAACGCTAAATCAGTAAAACTAGAATTAGGTATATGCACGCTAACCTTACAAGTGTGTCCTTTATATTCATTTTCCAAAAAGGTACAATTTTTTAACATCATGCTACGTTTCGTTCTAGTTTTAGAACATATCAAACATAGGATAAAACTCAATTTATGCACTGCATCTTTCTAGCATCCTATCAAATACTACCTAAAGCACTAATATCAGCCTATCTCTTTCATTTAGAAATATCAGTTAACTGATCATACTTGATAGTTTTTTGTAAATAGAAATTCATCTATCACAAAAATTATCATTAAGTTTTATAACAAACCTGCCAATACAAATGTAAAATGTCCCAACACTTCCATCAACACTTCCTCCAATAATTTCATTTTTTGTTGGACAAACCGACATCACACTATCGGAAAATGTGTGAATAATCTGCACATCATTTGCAACAATAAGCCATGAGAAATTAATAGAATGCATTGCATATATTGTGTAATAGGCATGAAATCAAAAAAGTGCGGGAGGCGGAGAGTTGATCAATTCCACCTGGCTCAGTACTGTGACATCTGCAATCCCACCATGCACGCAATGATCGATCATAGCGGTCAGAGACTATAATAGATGAATACTCGTTGAATTTCACACCATTTACCTACATAAGAAATTACTAATCAAAAACCATAAATCTGTAGACTAGTTTGGATTCAAGGCTGAGTCAACATATTTTGCAATAACAATCATTGAGATTTAAGAGCCCGGAACATAAGCCATAACACCTAATGATTTTGAGACGTAATTTTTTCGATTTTATTCTTGTAAGTGAATTAAAAATAGATTGCAATATTTGATTAAATTAAAAAATAATTAGCTAATTACCGTTTCAATTTTGCAAAAGGTGCAAATTTTTAAGAGGTTACCAACTTAATAACATTTCAATTTGTGAATACTTTAAGAGGTTACCAACTTCAAACTAAATAGTTCCAAAGCCATGAAAAACCCCAATTCACTAGGTTCACTTTTGCTTCCTCCAAAATCATAAACAAGCATGTTGTTATACGGCTCATAATTTAATGTCCACGGATCTTTACAAAATAAATCAACCAACCAAAATAATGAAGTGCTCTTGCTACTTGTGCGTTGGAGAATCCCATTTCTTCAAACAACTTCAGGTTCACTAGAACAAAAGAAAAGTGAGAAAAGAGCATAAAAAAAACACCGACAAGTCAAATTGCATGAATGAATACGAAGAAAACACATTACCTTGCTTGAATCAATACAAAGCTAACAAAAAAATTTTCAAATTCATACTCACAAGTGAAATCGCTTAAATCAATTGACAGTTGCTTCAAAATGCGTACAAGGTTTCCAATCTTTTAAAAGAGGCCTTGAGTAAAGTCCATAGAAATAGAGTTATTTTTAACTCAGCTCAGATTGATGTCTGTGAGGTGATTGAAACGTTATGATCAGGTCATGGAATTGGTTTTATCCTTTCAAAGGTGGAACCGTTACTTTCTCAAATTGGTGTGTGAATCCTGTAATGTGCCCTAAGGAGTTCCTAATTGTAATTCTTCCCCTTTTTCCCCCTCTGTTTAATTTTCCAAACTCCCAGAAGAGCACTTCTTGTACTCTTTATATATTAATAAAATTTTGGGCTTATAAAAAAACATAAAAGGAAAATTCTCGAAATAACCAATACGAAAATAGTTTTTCTTCGCATAAAGGAAAGCTTAAGCCTAGAACTCATAATTAACCCATGCATACATCTCAAGCCACCAACTCCAAATATCAATGCAAATGGAAGAAAATTCACTACCATGGATACAAGTTTGGGAAATGAAAACATGATGATTTTTTATATTCATCTAGGCTCTAGCACATGCAAGACAGTATATTACCAATAAATAACATGCATCAGACAATGGTAAGAAATAAAAATAAGGAAAAAGAAAGAGAAAGAATTGAGAAAGTAATTAGATGGAGCCATGAAAGTTTATTATCTTTGAAAATGCTAGTAAAAAGAATAAAGATACCACATGCAAGTTAGCAAAAGACTGACATAGTAACAATTGTTTGCTTCTATAAAGTATCTTATTTTTGGAAACATTTTAAAAATTAAAGCAGAATCATTTATGGCTCCATCCAGTAGCTTTTTCAATTCTTTAATCTATTTATTTCCAAAACTTGTGGCCATGATAGTAAACTTCTCTTCATCTATCACTATACCACATTATAAGAAAAAACGTGATAATTTTTATTCCCTAATGATATCAGTTATCTTTTGGACATTAAGAAAAACAATAAATTTTTTTTGCTGATGTATTAAGTTTTAATTGACAATTCAATTCCAACAACTCACAGGTTTTCATTTCTCCTAATCAGTAGCCACATGCATATCTCCAAACCCAAATTTCTAATGTGGGCACAAGTTTTAGGAATTAAAAGGTGAAATAATTGAGAATGTTACAAAATGGAGCAATATATAAATACTATTGCTTTTGAAAATGTTTCTTAGGATAAGGATACTTGAATGACAAAGAAAAGAAAAGACTATAACATTGTTAATATCACCCACTTGGACAACGAAATACTTATGGTAATAATATTGTGATCGTTAAAAAAGTATGTTTTAACAATTAAAAGGTTTAAAAAACAATCTCCAAATCTATTGATGACCTCAAAACATCAAACAAAAGACTTAGTTAAGTAATACACAAATGTCTTTGTCAATCAAGATAATGGTTCTTGACAGCAAGAAGTTGCTGCTCTTCCACTTGGTCACTTGTGACAAAGGAAGAACATCTTTGCGTCAAAAAAATGCTTCCAAGTAGAAGCGTTGCTTCTATTCATTCATCTACTTCAAGGCAAGAAGATAGACTAGTAGTAACTTAGAAATATACTTGATCACCCAATTTATCCACCTTAACTCATTCCATAGCATCATAGTCCATCTTGTAAATATTTAAATGCTTCTCAAGAACAAAATCAACCACTAGAAGTTGATTATGTGAAATGACATCACAAGATTAACAGAATCAACATTACTAGTATTTTTCACATTTAGCCATGAGAATCTTGTTTTTCTTTCGTCTGTAACATTTACCTATAACTCCCCAAATTCAACTTTGTCTATAACATCACAAACACCTCCGTTGAAAATTGTCGTGGCCACCCAAAGGTTCTTCAACAAAAACCCACAGAACCAATCATCCTCCTTAGAGCAAAAGACTTGAAGCTCATTCTTATCACTAATAATCGCTAAGAGCGCAAGGTCAGCGACAATAGCTTTGATAAGTGGTAGGATTCTCCATGACCTCATTATCTTCACATTAACACTACACTCTAAAAGTTATGTGCTTTTAGCTATCTTTAGTGATCTTTCGCTCTAACAAGGATGATTGGTTTGGTGGGATTCTATTGAGAGAAACTTTGGTGCCCACCACAATATTCAACTAGTGTTTGTGTTGTTACATAGAAAATTGAATTTGAGGAGTTAAAGATAAATGTTACAAATGAACGAAAAACAAGATTTTCATGGCTAAAGTTGAAAGATACTCCTAATGTTGATTCCCTTGTCTTGAGTTGGTTGTTTCAAATAATCAATTTCTATTGATTGATTTTGTTCCTAAGAAGCATTTAAATATTTACAAAATGGACTTTGATGCTATGGAATGAGTTAACATTGATAAATTGGGTGATCAAGTATTTCTTCTAAGTTATTACTAGTCTTTCTTCTTGCCTTGAAGTAGATGAATGAATAGAAGCAACGCTTCCACTTGGAAGCATTTTTTTGAAGTATTTTTTTTAAAAAAGCTGTTGTTAGAAAAAAAAACTTCTTTAATAATGATAACAGTCTTTTGAAACTAGTACCACTAGTCATAGCATTTTCTTTTTCCTCTCACAAGTATCCTAACATTTTCAAAAGTATAAGCTTCTATAACTCCATACCTTCTCAATTCTTTGACTTTGGATTCTAAATTGTGTGTGGAATGAAAATTTCTCTACATTTGCATTGAAATTTGAAGCTGATAGCTTAGAGATATGCAAGTTGCTCGTGATTACAAAAATGAATCTAATGCACTTGTTAACCATGCTCGTCATTTAAAATGTAACATATTATTTACCAAGAAGTTGTCTCCCAAAATAAAAGATATTAGTGGAATAAAATTTAGGTTTAAATAATATTTTGTTGTTATACTTTAAAATTTTCTCTCTATAACAAAGATATTCAAGTGATTTCCATTACCCTTTGTTTTCTGTAACATTCACCACTCTTCTCTCTCATTTCACTTTCCCTTTCCCCTATACCTCAATAACATAGATGGCCATGTCTGTTGTTGGTATCCCAATTGGTGCTGTGCAAACAGAAAATAAATTATCTTTATGGATGGGTAACACAAGGACCAAATCAACATATGTGATCTTTTCAAAGGTGTCGTTGAACACTAGAGAACAAAAATTACCAATCACTTGAAATCAAATTCAAAACAAATTATAATATCAAAAATCAAATCCCAATTGCAATTTTTTTCTTATTATTTGATCTGTTTCAATTCTAAACAAGATTATCGACTAAGTGGAAAACAAAATAAACACAGCTCACTTTAAGGAAATGGTAGAACAAGAATCTAACCTTTGTGGCGAACAAGAATCTAACCTTTTTGCAATTATACTTTGAAAATTTCTCTCTATAACAAAGATATTCAAGTGATTTCCATTACCCTTTTTTTCTTGTAACATTCACCACTCTTCTCTCTCATTTCACTTTCCCTTTCCCCTATTCCTCAATAACACGGATGGCCATATCTGTTGTTGGTATCCCATATGGTGCCGTGCAAACAGAAAATAAATTAATAAAATTAAAGTTTTCTATCTTCATGGATGGGTAACATAAGGACCAGATCAACATATGTGATCTTTTCAAAGGTGTCGTTGAACACTAGAGAACAAAAATTACCCATCACTTTAAATCAAATTCAAAACAAATTATAATATCGAAAATCAAATCCCAATAGCAATTCTTTTCTTATTATTTGATCTGTTTCAATTCTAAAAAGATCATCGACTAAGTGGACAACAAAATAACTTTAAAACAGAACTCACTTTAAGGAAATGGTAGAACAAGAATCTAACCTTTGTGGCGAACAAATTGATGGGTGCATCTTGCGACGGTGCGACTGATGAAGAGGATGACGCTCGAATGTGGGAAGTAGCCGAAGTGAATAACATTTAAAGCAATCGCCAAAATAGCCGGATCGGAACACTCTTCTATGAATTCGAGAAACAAGAGAGATGTGGTCTTCGTCTCTCTCAATTTCTCTTTTCAACATCTCTCAATTTTTTTTTGTAGGAGCTCATGTGTTTCCAGCAATAAAAAGAACCAAACAAGGAATATATGGTAAGAAAGTGAGCTTTATCCGGTGCGAAAGTGTGCATGAAAGAAAATGTGAAACTAATGAGCTGAAATTGATGCATGGTGGCCACGCCATAACAATGGTCCCACCAGTAATAAAAAATACATTACTAATGAATTTGATATTGCTTTAAACTGACGATTTGGTCTTTCTGATAAGTTTTTTTGGTTTTTTCTATGTCAATTATTATCCTCTAGGTGGAATCTCAACAAATATCTAATCTAGGGTTGGTGGATTTTGGATAGGTGGAATCTCAATAGAAATTTGATCCAGGGTAGGTAGATTTTTTTTAAAAGGAAAAAGAGATGTATATAATCATAGTATAGGATAAGGATTTTTATTTCCTACCTTACCTTGACTTATAATATATACTCTTAAATTAACATATATTTTTATATTAAAAAATTAAAACAAATAATAATAATAAAATTAATAATATATTTATAATATTTACAAATATTGATAATAATAAATTTTTTTAATAATAATAATAAAATAATAAGCAATAAAAATAATAATAATGAAAATGAATAATAATAATAGTAGTAATAAAATAAATATTAATAATAATAAATTTATATAATAATAATAGTAATTAACAATAAAGAATAATAATAATAAATCATAATAATTGTGATTTGAAGAAAAATAAATAATAATAAAAAAATATAATTATAAATTAATAAAATAAAATAGTAATAGTAATAATATTAATAATAATATAATAATAATAATAATAATAATAATAATAATAACAATAATAAGAATAACAAATACACCCCCTAAAGTCTACATAAATGACAAAAAAATTGTAGAAATTCCATATCCTTCAATCAAGGAAAAACTTAAAAATTGACATGATGCAAGAAAAAAAAAAATCAGAAAATGTGAATGAGCGAAAGCGAAGCATAACAATGTGGTGACAAATTCACACCATCCTGCAAATCCACCAAATTGAGGACAAAAATCAACTTCAACATGTTTAAATAAGCTAAACGAAGCTAATTGAAGAAACAAATTCATCAAATTTACCTTGAAATTTAGGCAACCCCAAAACCTCTTGCCTTTGTTCTCGTTGAACTTCGTAACCCACAAACAAATGCTCTCTCTTTGCCATCGAAGCATGGAGGAAATCTTGTACCTCGGTTTAATTGTTTGCTACCAGCACTTGGAGAACAACAAGACGCCATTGCTGTGAATTTAGAAGATGACGATGGGATTTGGTTATGAAATAAACCCTAAATCCCCAAATTGAATCCCTCAAACTTATAAACATTAGATTTTCTTTTATTTCTTTTTTGTTTTTCCATGTCAGCGTATTTTTTACCGTTACAATATGCCATGTCAGCACCGTTACTAACGTCGTTTGTGCCAACTAACAGAAAGGACTTATATTTTTAACGGAAATGACTTAGAGGACGAAATTGAAACTTTTATTACTTGCAAGAGGAAATTGAAACAAAAAATATAAGTTGGAGGACGAAATTACTAATTTGGCCTAAATAATATTAAATTATAGGCCAAAGTAGTCCGCATGGATTCCAACTCAGAAGATGCTACTCAAAGTAAACCCCAACCGTTCGACCAGCCTGATGGATGCAGACAAAATTCAAATTTAACAACTAATTTTAATCCAAAACATGAAACTCAAATGCTAAAAGTCTTATTTTCAAAATATCAAACAACAATAATGAATTCAATATAGAAAAACAAAGTTAATTATTAGAATCTTAGATTTCTCTGTATTCTTTACTTGAAATCTAAAGAGTAATGCAAGTTAGACTCAATACTCATGAGAACGATTTTTGTTTCGTCCAACCCGCGCAAGATTTTCAATAACTTGACCACCTTTGCAGGATCCTTGTAAATGTAATATCAACAAATGAAAGGGGTTTGAGTTAAAAGTAATCATGTTAATTGGATAGTAGAAATATAACAACATATTTGAGATCGTACTTTTTTCTAAAATAATAATGAAGAAGTATTTATAGTATGGAGTTTTGTCAAAGATCCAAATTGGCTATGATTATGTACTACCTTAATTGGTACCATCTACTCTCCAAAACATTTTTAATATTCATCTAGTAAGTGAAAGATAATATATTTATTACCATTAAATAATATAAATAAATTACATGCATCATACACATCTCATCTAATATAAATGTTTATTTATTTCACATCCAATTCCTATCATTAAAACCTCCTTGATTTTTTATGTTGTTATTTGAGATGGTACTTTGTGGTTATGGAGACGGTCTTGGAGGAGGAATTTTTTCCAATGGGAACTCTATATATATGATGATCTGATGATCCTGTTACATAGAGTTGTTCTTCACCCCCTAAGAGAAGATTCCTAGGAATGGTTTCCTGGACTGTCAGGCACATTCACAATGATTTCTACATACTCTTTGGTGGTATCGAAATGCTTACCTCCAACTACAGTATATGCAGATTTGATGCTAGTTTTCAATAAGTTATGGTCCCCCTTTTCCCCTTATAAAGTAATTGTTTTTTCATGGCTAGCATTCAGAAACAGATTTCCATGCAAAAGGAATTTATGGAGTAGAGGCGTTATCCAAGACAACGGTACTACAACATGCTCCCTGTGTGGCGTAGAAGAGGAGGATGACAAACACCTGTTTCACTCTTGTAATGTTGCAGCAACCATTTGGCGCTAAATTCTGAAAAGGATGGGGCTACAATGCGCACTGCCACAGTCATTAGGCGATTGATTTCAACAATTTATAGGCTTATTTTTTGGGAAAGGCATTAAAAGGAAAGGATTGGTAGTCTGGTTTGCAACTCTTTGGTCAATATGGTTATTCAGAAACAGAGTTATTTTTAACTCAGCTGAGATTGATGTCTGTGAGGTGATTGAAATGTTAAGACCAGGTCATGGAATTGGTTTTATCCTTTCAAAGGTGGAACCGTTTCTTTCTCAGATTGGCGTGTGACTCCTGTAATGTGCCTAAGGAGTTCCTAATTGTAATTCTTTCCCTTTTTTCCCCTCTATTTAATTTTCCAAACTCCTAGAAGAGCACTTCTTGTACTTCTTTATATATCAATAAAATTTTTGGCTTATAAAAAAAACATAAAAGGCAAATTCTCAAAATAACTAAAAAGTAAAATAGTTTTTCTTCACACTAAAGAAAGCTTAAGCATTTTTAGTATCCATCCATCTTTAAATTTTAAGAAAGAAAACATCAGTACCTTTTCACTCCAAATTTTATTGGGTTATGACCTATACTCATAATTAACCCATGCATACATCTCAAGCCACCAACTCCAAATATCAATGCAAATGCAAGCAAATTCACTACCATGGATACAAGTGTGGGAAATGAAAAGGGAAAAGAATTGAGGAATTAATTAGACAGAGCCATGAGTTTATTATCTTTGAAAATGGTGGTAAGAATAAAAACATCTCTTTGAAGTATCTTAATTTTAAAAATAATTTCAAAATTAAAGTAGAATCCTTTAAGACTCTATCCTCAATTCTTTCACCTCTTTATTTTCTAAACTTGTGCTCATGATAGTAAACTTCTCTTCATCGGTCACAATACCGCATTTTAAGGAAAAAACATGATATTTTTTATATTCATCTAGGCTCCAGCACATGCAAGATAGTATATTTATTACCAATAAATAACATGCATCAGACAATGGTAAGAAATAAGAATAAGGAAAAAGAAAGGGAAAGAATTGAGAAACTAATAAATAACATGCATCACAATACCTCTATTTTTAATTCCTTCCTGTTGTAAAATTGAGATATACTGCTTCAATACGTTCAGTTCAATTTCAAAATCTGAGATAGACCATATTTGTTGAGTAATAGAACACACTATTACTTAATATCTAAGAACTTAGCCTTGAAGGTATTCTTATTACTGTTAGAGTCAAGTACTGCCGCTTTATTGTCAAAATACATTTTCAATGGTCTCTCTATGCTATCTACTATCGCAATTAAGTGATGAAATTCCGCATCCATTGTGCATGGATGGCTGCCTTAAAACAAGCCATAAATTTTCAGTTTTTGCTTTGCAAAAAGGAAACAGACTCAAAACAGGAAATAAAAACAAAAAATTACAATGCAAACCAAAGAGCCCCTAAAGGAGGATGGGATTAGCACCATTTCTATTGGAAGTGGCACCATCCTTTTTATATGTAAGAATCATAAATTTATATACTAAAAAAGATGGTGCCACTCCCAAGAAGGATGGTGCTAATCCCATCCACCGCCCCTAAAATTTTAATATTCCAGTAGTACATACTCCTTGCATAAAAGTGTGGTGGGGATAAAGAGTGGTGGGCCTGCAATACATGGTAGGTGGTGGAGATTAAATTAAGTTTTATAATTTTTTTTTGAAAATGGACACTTGTCATTATTTAAAATGGTGTTGTACAAGCTGTATTGTAGATTTTTCCCACAATAGAGGGTTTGTATGTCTTTTCAAATTTGACCAATAAAAATATTTCATATAAGATTAAAGAATTGTAAATTAGTAGTATCAATCAAAATGAATTCTAAATTAGTAAACTAGTATCAATCTTTACAAAATAAAATATTAATCTTATTTCTTATTTATAAAACTATAAAATAATTCTATTCTTTAATATCTTTTTTAATATATATTTTAACATGTCATTTGACGGTAAATTTAGATAAAAGTTTATATGTTTAAAAACATTTATCAAATTAGTCTTAAAGAAAAAATTACCAAATTGGGTCTATTCATTATTAATCTCCAATTTTCTTAAATAAAAAATAATAAAAATTCTAGTGCTGCCACATGGCGGGACCTGAATTTTTGCATTGAAAAATAATATAAAATAATAAAAAATAATATAAAATATTAAAAAATAATGTTAAATATTAAAAAATATTGTAAAAGTAATATTCAATATTTAAGAAACTTAATAAAAACAATATACAATATCAAAAAATTAAATAAAATATTAAAAATAATAATAAACTAATAAAAATAAGAAAATACTATTTAAAAAAAAAGAAAAATAAAGGGCTTGTATGTCATTTCTAGTTTGACTAATTAAAATGTGACATGTAGGATGAATCGATTGTAAATAAGTATGAATTAGTGTCAATCATAATGAATTTTAAATAAGTAAACTAGTATCAATTTTTATAAAATTATAAATAGACGTATTTCTTAAAAAAATTACCAAATTGGGTCTATTCACTGTTTATATCTCCAGTTTTCTTAAATAAAAACAAATTTAGGTGCCATCACATGGTGGGACTTGGATTTTTGTATCAAAAGTTAATATCGAGGATTTAAAAAATTAAAATATTGAAAAATAATATTAGATAATATTCGTTATTTAAAAATAATTTTCAAAACTAAAAAATAATTTATAATATTAAAAATATTTAATATATTAAAAAGTAAAAAAAAAAAGAGCAGATATATCCTAACTATGTGATCATGTGAAAGTTGTACTAGAAGTTTTTGTTAGTTGAGTTTAAAACTTCAAAGTATGGTAACTTTTGCTATACTTTTTAGATTTGAGTTTATTATATACAGATTTTGATATCTTGACGCCATCTACGCACGGTAAATCCCCTTTGAATTCTAAAAAAGGTCATTTTCTATAGTTTTTTTCTATTTTTATCGTATTTTTATATCTAGTTCACATAGTTACGCTTCAAATTTTAATTAGAAAATTTTATGTTGCATATTCTGATTTTTGGATATTTATCATGAATGTGTCATATTAAATCTTTTTACATCTAGTTCCCATGGTTAGACTTTGAATTTCTGTTTGACTTTTTTTTATTTCATGACATGATTTTAGGATATATCTGATATGTTTTAATTTTTTTAATATTTTACATATTTTGTATAATTTAAAAATATTTTTTAAATATTATTTTATTTTTCAGATATTAAAATTTTTTTTATTATTTTTATTAGTTTATTATTAATTTTAATATTTTATGTAACATCCCCCAAAATTGAATTTTCATGTGGAGTTTGAAATCTCTATTGGCTTCTCAATCTTAATTGCAATTTAGTCCTTGTAGTTTATTCTATTGGGAATTAATTAGGTCTTTCTACTAAATTTTTATATAATCAATGACATGCATTTTGAGAATGCTTCTACCTCCTCTTATTTTTCTACGAGTTGATGAATACTTATATTTGCTAAGATGGTGTTATGGTTAAACGTTAAATATTTAATTTTGATGAATGCATTTTGATGAATACTATAAGTTCACTTCTCCAAGATGCTATCCCTTATTCTACTATGTGCTCAAGTTCATGCATATTAATTTGACCCCAATTTATAGTCAATATATATCATCTACATTATTTATGAATGTTTGAACTTGTAGGGGAAATTCGAAATATTGATTTAAATGTTAAGAAAACTTAACTACTAATCTTTGTGGTATGCTTATCCATATACTCTTATTATCATATCAAGAATTTTATAAATTATAACAACATACTATTCTCATTTGTGACGGTTGAATAATGATAAGCATTAGTATTGAGTTGTTGAAATAGAGACAAGAAAGTATTATTGTATCTCAATGTGTTAGTGTATAGTGTGGTAATTGAAAAGAAAAAGGAAAATTGAGAGAATTATTTTCCTATGAGTTGGGTGTAAATTTTTCATAGAACTATTGTGAGTTATATTATGAAAAATTAGTATGATGGACTTAATATATAGAAATGTTATAATTGGGATATATATGAAAAATGGATGAAACTTTATAGATTTCAATTTGTTTGATATTAATCCCATAGATGAGTTTTATCTCAACAGTATGATGATTGAGCGTGTTTACATAATCAAGACACTTATCAAGTTGAGTAAGTGTGCCTAAAACGATTAGAGTATAATTTTTATCTTAGAGGTATATTTTGACTTAGATAAAATATATAAGCAACACACATAGTTGTCCAGTTTAAATTGTGATAATGTGCCGCTCTATGAGAGCGAATTATGTGTTGATTGATATGTGTATGTGTATAGTTTTAGTGATATTAATTGAGTAAAGGTTGACTTAAGTACCACAATACTTCTTACATTATGAATGTAGAGAGAGAGGCTCGATGTAAGCAAATTCATTCACCGACTTATGAGTATATGGTGAAATAATTATTTTGAATTATGATTAGTTGTAAAGTACCATTAAATATGGTGCTATAATATTAAGTTTTGAGGAGAATCCAACATATCATGGTGATGAATTGATTTGATTCAAATGAGGATAAATTCTTAAGTGAGTTTATCGGATTTATGAAAGTTTTCTCCTCCATTTTTCCAACACTTGCATCCTTTTCCCCCTCTTCTTTAACTCTGATTTCTCTAAGAGCAAAGAATCCCCAAATCCTTCCATGATCACATGCAACCCATGATTGGGGTCATTGTGGGTCACTAATGACTTGAGGTTTGCAAATCATAGGAAACTCAAGGGTAAATTGGTGATTGGAGAGCTAGGGCTTGGAAAGTTTTGAAGAAAGGGAGAATTTGTGAGTTTGAAGCTCAAATCAAGGTAACCCCAAACTCAAAACCCCAATTAGGGAAATATACAAATTAGTGATTTTATGATGCTAGGGTTTGAACTATTGTATATTAGAACTAGGTTTGAACTTAATTTTGTTGATAAATTTGGTGTGAATGTTTGATTATGTGCATGATTGAAGTCTTATGTATTGTTATATTGAAATTGAATGTTTATGATCTTGTATGCTATGAGAATGATCTTGATGATGATGTGAAATTGATGGAATTGAACTTTGGTCTTGTGAATTGATTCTTGAGTGATTTGTATTTAATTCGATGAATTTGGCATGATTTATGATGAATTGACATGGAAGGTAGGATTGAAATTGTGAAAAATTGATCAATGCTTTTTTCCCCTGTTTTGGCTGAATCTTGGTACAGTTTGGACTAAATATTTGACTTGGGTTTCAAAACACAGGAAGTAACTTGGTAATATATTTAGTTAGTTAGTTAAGTCAAGTCTAATTAATTTTATAACAAAGTCGTTGTAATAAAATATAATATTAACTTTTTTGGAAAGGCTAAAGTGCATCCACAAGGGTTCGAAAGGAGGACCTGCTACTGAAAGCAAGTGTGATCAGCCATTCGACCTACCTGTTGGATGCACAATATAATATTAACTAATTAATTAATCTTTCTACTTTACTTTACTTCAAAGAATATTTCTCGCTTAGTCTCTGACCTAGTTGTAGTTAGAACAAACTCAAATATACAACGATATGTTACAGATGTAATAGCATAGGTACACAATAATTTAGCATGATATTTTAGTTTTGAATATCAAAAGTAAATGCCAAAAAAGGCAACAAGAAAATCAGATTCAATAAAGGAGAAAGAAAGAAGAAATAGAACGGAAACAAACAACATAGTCATACTTACCAGTGAAAAAAATATAGCCATAATCCCATAGCTCACAAGGGGAAAGAAAAAGAATATGGCCAGAGCGCAAGGATTTCCTGAAAGGACATAAATTCGTTATTAATCTTAAGCATGAACTAAGTCAAAGGATGAAGCATTTTACATAATACAATAATTTGTTACATAATTCAACGTTCCAGAAAAGAAAATAGACTCAGAGACAATATTAATTTTTTTGGCATTCTGCCTCGGTTAACGAACATGAAAATCTTCCATCCTCATCCTTATTTCTCAATTACCCTTTCACTAATTAGCATAACTTTGTCTCTTACATGTGTTCATAAACTAATTAACGTTTTACTTTTTTTTCACTGGAAAATATTGAGGAAACGTTGTTTTATTCTCATAAGTACCAATAAAAACATAAAAAGAAGCCATGTGACCTAAACATATCAATTTTCTCTCGCAAATCAAACGGGTATACTTAAAAAAGTTGATGTAATTAAGTCAACGAAAAAACTTACAAAAACCAGCAAAAAATGGCTAATAAGATTCAAAGTACTCAAGCCTTCTGGCACTTCACTGAAGTTCCATTTAAAAGCATACTTTTGAGCATCCACCCAACTATTATCGAAGGATATAAAACAATGGTGTATATATGGAGCACTTAGTCGACACAGCAATATGTATACATCCATGAAAGGAGTGCAAATTTTAGCAACTTCCCAATGTACGGTATGAACCCGGTTGCATAGACCTGCATATAACATGAGAAAGTGCTTTATTGGTTGTTACCTAACTAATAATAAGGACTAAATGAAGCAAAATCTAGTTTGCTGATTATAAGGGCATATATATAAATCTCATAAATATGGACCATAAATTAAATGATTTTATTACCTCTAGAAAGAAAACACTCAAAAGTAGTATGGAGTAGGCCTACTGTCCTATTCCAATCATGAGCCTGAGTTAAGCTAGCACAGTAACGTTCAGATAATGTGCCTTTGGATTCTCTGAAAGTAGTTTGAGTTTAATTTAAGACTAGACTGAGTCAATTAGTTTTTATTAGATGAGTCAGTTTGAATAAGTTGTTACTTTTAGATTAGGATAAGTTTGTTTTGATTTAGTGATTAGGAAGTTTGTTATTTCCTAGTAGTATAAATGTAAGTGCTGATCAATTAATAAAATGAATTCCCTCTGTTCATTAGAAAAGTCTCAATAAAATATTTCAATTATATTCATTACTTTCTTATTTTCTTCAAAAAAACCAACAATTGGTATCTAGAGCGCACTTCTTACAAGATTAGTGATGTGGATAGTTTTTCTCATGTTGCTCCTATGGTCTTTGATAGAGTGAATTATGACCTTTGGGCAATAAAGATGGAGTCCTATCTAGAGGCTTTGGATTTGTGGGAAGCTATGGAAGAGGATTACGTTGTAACTCCGCTGCTAGAAGATCCTACCATGGCGCAACTAAAAAGTCACAAGGATAGGAAGACCCAAAAAGAAAAGGAAAAATCATGTCTTTTTGCTAGTGTCTTAACAACCATGTTCACAAGAATTATGAGTTTAAAAACTCCAAAAGAAATATGGGATTATTTGAAAAAAGAGTATGCAAGAAACGAAAGAATTAGAGCCATGCAAGTGATTAATTTGTTTAGGGATTTCGAGTTGCAAAACATGAAGCAGTTAGGGATGATTAAAGAATATCCAGATAGGTTGCTCGGTATTGCAAATAAGGTAAGATTACTAGGCACTGACTTCATTGATTTTAGAATTGTAGAAAAAAATCTTGTTACTATGCCTGAGAAACATGAAGCGTCTATAAATAGCTTGGAGAATACAAAGGATTTGTGTAAGATCAATTTGGTTGAAGTTTAACATGCTTTGCAAGGCAAGAGCAACAAAGGCTACTGAGACATGATCAAGATCATAAAGTTGAAGGTGCATTAGCACATAAGCACCAACTAAATAGAAATTTTTCTCCCTGTAAGCACTGTGGCAAAAATGACATCCACTATTCAAATCCTGGATTAGGCCAGATGCACAATGTAGCAAGTGTAATCAACTGGGCACGAAGCAATAATTTGTAAAAAAAAAAGATGGTGAAGGTGAAGACGCTTGAGTTTTTAAGCAAGAGGAGGAGGAGGACCAATTATTGGTGGCTACTTGTTTTACAAATAATAAACCAAGATAAGGTTCGTTAGTTGATAGTGGTTGCACCAACCATATGGCCAACTATATAAAAAATTTCAAGGATCTAAAGTCATTTGATATCACCAAAGTCAGAATAGAAAATGGTGACTACATCCCAATAAAAGGGAAAGGAAAAATTGTGATTCCAACGAGTTTTAGGGGCAAAGACAATAGATTGTGTTATTTATGTTCCGAGTATTGACCGGAATTTACTTAGCGTTGCTCAATTATTAGGAAATAGATTTAAATTATTATTTGCAAATCAATGTTGTTATATTTTCAACTTAGTTGGGAAGGAGATCTTAAATATTAAAATGAAAGTTAAAAGCTTTTCTTTTGATCTAACTAAAAATGAGCAGATGGGTCGTCATACTTCAAAGAAGTCTACAGAGTCTACAACATCAAGGGAGAAAAGTTTTATTCAAGATGAAGTTGTTAAATAGAAATTTTGTTCACCCAACAAATTTGAATTTTTGAAGAGCCGGCAAGGAGGAGTGTTAAGATAATGTGCCTTTGGATTCTCAGAAAGTAGTTTGAGTTTAATTTAAGATTAGACTGAGTCAATTAGTTGTTATTAGATGAGTCAGTTTGAATAAGTTGTTATTTATAGATTAGGATAAGTTTATTTTGATTTAGTGATTAGGAAGTTTGTTAGTTCGTAGTAGTATAAATGTAAGTGTTGATTAATTAATAGAATGAATTCCCTCTGTTCATTAGAAAAGTCTCAACCAAATATTTCAATTTATATTCATTAGTTTCCTTTTTTCTTCAAAAGAACCAAAAGAACCTTTTAGTACCAATTTACCCGGTAAGAATTGATCACAATCATAATTGGGAAAAGAAATACATAAAAACATAAAGTAACTATTAATTAGAACTTTACTATAAGCATTTTGTACATTTAGTGCGTTATTATGGCCTTTATCTTTTTCTTAGTAAACTTAGTTCTTCCCATTGCAATATGCTCATACTTGGCAATGTCATTGTACCTAAAAACATTCTGTTAGCAATTGTCATACGAACAAATCCTATCTTTCAATGGAAGACTAATATGTTAAGCAAGAAACTGGAAAAGCAAATACAAAGAATAAGAGCAGGAACTCCAAACTATGGAGAAACCACCTGGTGTCAATCTTTCAACCAAGCAAATAGAAAAGTAAACACCTCTTCCCTTCTATGTTGATTATCATTCCTTAAAACATATTATTTTTCTATTTCCTTTAACTAACTCCCTCCCTCTTAGACTCTCACTTTCAAAAATCTTATTAATTTTGTGTGGGCCTACCGAGATAAACCTATAAGGCCTTAGCTTTTGCATCCTTATTTATATCAAATTCCTATTTAGACAACAAACAATGAAACATTATACTATTTCCTACTCACATTATGTAATATTTTATTTGATATGGAAATCCAAAACTAAGAATGCTTAGCTTGTTATTACAATGGGATGATGGCTATTGGCATTCAAATTAAATATTCTCCCCTGGGACCAAACACTATTTGGCAATATAGATGTATTTAAGAGCTATGTTGGGGGACATAAACTAAAATTTCCGTAGTAATTATTTAGGTAGGAGTGTTTAGATGAATATTGAATATAGCATGGAGTTGGGGGTTACATTGTATTTAGATTTTAGTGTTCCTATGAGCATTTGGTGTAAATTAAGTAATGGGTAGGATGTGGGCAATGTACTAGAATATCCATCCCCATACTCATGTTTTATGAAAAAGATCCATAATCAAATAGATGCCCACAGGAGTAGCAATTAATGTGTTTATACCTCCAGGACACCAACATATGTAGACTCTAACCCAGTACTGTATTATTGTAGTTCAATGAAAAATGATTTTCTTTTAACGTGTCTTCTTTTTTACATTCTAGCAAAACAACAATACTAATCAAGTATAAAAAATCAACAAAACTACATCAAAATACATCTAACTAATTCAAAATATCAATTGATTAAGAATCTGAAAATTGTTAAACCTTGAACCATCTTCATCTTGTATGCATGGCATTCCATTCAAAATGTTTTGATTTGTGGTGTTCTCTTATATTCTTTAGGCCAAATTAGTAATTTCGTCCTCCAACTTATATTTTTTGTTTCAATTTCCTCCTGCAAGTAATAAAAGTTTCAATTTCGTCCTCTAAGTCCTTTCCATTAAAAATATAAGTCCTTTATGTTAGTTGGCACAAACGACGTTAATAACGGTGTTGACATGGCATATTGTAACGGTAAAAAATACATTGACATGGAAAAACAAAAAGAAATAAAAGAAAATCTAATGTTAATAAGATTGAGGGATTCAATTTGGGGATTTAGGGTTTATTCATCCCCAAATCCCATCGTCATCTTCTAAATTCGCAGCAATGGCGTCTCGTTGTTCTTCAAGTGCTGGTAGCAAACAATTAAACCGAGGTACAAGATTTCCTCAATTCTTTGATTGCGGAGAGAGCAGTTGTTTGTGGGTTACGAAGTTCAACAAGAACAAAGGCAAGAGGTTTTGGGGTTGCCTAAATATCAAGGTAAATTTCATGAATTTGTTTCTTCAATTAGCTTATTTAAACATGTTGAAGTTGATTTTTGTCCTCCATTTTGTGGATTTGCAGGATGATGTGAATTTTTCACCACATTGTTATGCTTCGCTTTCGCTCATTCATATTTTATGATTTTTTTTTTTTGCATCATGTCAATTTTTAAGTTTTTCCTTGATTGAAGGATATGGAATTTCTAGATTATTTTTGTCATTTATGTAGACTTTAGTGGGTGTATTTGTTATTATTATCATTATTATTATTATTATTATTATTACTATTACTATTATTATTATTATTATTTAATTTTGTCATTATTTTTATTTATTTTCTTTATAATTATTTTCATTACTATTTTATTTTATTAATTTATAATTATATTTTTTATTATTATTACTTATTTTTCTTCAAATTACTATTATTATGATTTATTATTATTCTTTATAGTTAATTACAATTAATATTATATAAATTTATTATTATTAATATTTATTTTATTACTACTATTATTATTATTCATTTTCATTATTATTATTATTTTTATTATTATTATTATTAAAAAAAATTTATTATTATCAATATTTGTAAATATTATAATTATACTATTAATTTTATTATTATTATTTGTTTTAATTTTTTAATATAAAAATATATGTTAATTTAAGAATATATATTATAAGCCAGGGTAAGGTAGGAAATAAAAATCCTTATCCTATACTACGATTATATACATCTCTTTTTCCTTTTAAAAAAAATCTACCTACCCTGGATCAAATTTCTATTGAGATTCCACCTATCCCAAATCCACCTACCCTAGATTAGATATTTGTTGAGATTCCACCTAGAGGATAATAATTGACATAGAAAAAACCAAAAAAACTTATCAGAAGCACCAAATCGTTAATGTAAAGCAAAATCAAGTTCATCAGTAATATAATTTTTATTATTGGTGGGACCATTGTTATGACGTGGCCACCATGCATCAATTTCAGCTCATTAGTTTCACATTTTCTTTCATGCACACTTTCGCACCGGATAAAGCTCACTTTCTTACCATATATTCCTTGTTTGTTTCTTTTTATTGCTGACTAGAAACTCATTAGCTCCTACAAAAAAAATTGAGAGCTGTTGAAGAGAGAAATTGAGAGAGACGAAGACCACATCTCTCTTGTTTCTCAAATTCATAGAAGAGTGTTCCGATCCGGTTATTTTGGCGATTGCTTTAAACGTTATTCACTTCGGCTACTTCCCACGTTCGAGCGTCATCCTCTTCATCAGTCGCACCGTCGCTAGATGCACCCATCAATTTGTTCGCCACAAAGGTTAGATTCTTGTTCTACCATTTCCTTATAGTGAGTTGTGTTTTAAAGTTATTTTGTTGTCCACTTAGTCGATGATCTTTTTTAGAATTGAAACAGATCAAATAATAAGAAAAGAATTGCTATTGGGATTTGATTTTCGATATTATAATTTGTTTTGAATTTGATTTAAATTGATGGGTAATTTTTGTTTTCTAGTGTTAAATGACACCCTTGAAAAGATCAGATATGTTGATCTGGTCCTTCTGTTACCCATCCATGAAGATAGAAAACTTTAATTTTATTAATTTATTTTCTGTTTGCACGGCACCATATGAGATACCAATAACAGACATGGCCATCTGTGTTATTGAGGAATAGGGGAAAGGGAAAGTGAAATGAGAGAGAAGAGTGGTGAATGTTACAGGAAAAAAGGGTAATGGAAATCACTTTAATATCTTTGTTAAAGAGAGAAATTTTCAAAGTATAATTGCAAAAATTTTATTTAAACCTAAATTTTATTGCATTGATATCTCTTATTTTGGGAGACAACTTTTTGGTAAATAATATGTTGCATTTTAAATGACGAGCATGGTTAACAAGTGCATTAGATTCATTTTTGTAATCACGAACAACTTGCATATCTCTAAGCTATCAGCTTCAAATTTCAATGCAAATGTAGAGAAATTTTGATTCCATACACAATTTAGAATCCAAAGTCAAAGAATTGAGAAGGTATGGAGTCATAGAAGCTTATAATTTTGAAAATGTTAGGATACTTGTGAGAGGAAAAAGAAAATGCTCTGACTAGTGGTACTAGTTTCAAAAGATTGTCATCATTATTAAAGAAGTTTTTTTTCTAACAACAATTTTTTTAAAAAAATTCTTCAAAAAAATGCTTCCAAGTGGAAGCGTTGCTTCTATTCATTCATCTACTTCAAGGCAAGAAGAAAGACTAGTAGTAACTTAGAAGAAATACTTGATCACCCAATTTGTCAATGTTAACTCATTCCATAGCATAAAAGTTCATTTTGTAAATATTTAAATGCTTCTTAGGAACAAAATCAATCAATAGAAATTGATTATCTGAAACAACCAACTCAAGACAAGGGAATCAACATTAGGAGTATCTTTCAACTTTAGCCATTAAAATCTTGTTTTTCGTTCATTTGTAACATTTATCTTTAACTCCTCAAATTCAACTTTCTATCCAACAACACAAACACTAGTTGAAAATTGTGGCGGCCACCAAAGTTTCTCTCAATAGAATCCCACCAAACCAATCATCCTTGTTAGAGTGAAAGATCACTAAAGATAGCTAAAAGCACATAACTTTTAAAGTGTAGTGTTAATTTGAAGATAATGAGGTCATGGAGAATCCTACCTCTTATCAAAGCTATTGTTGCTGACCATGCGCTCTTAGCGATCATTAGTGATAAGAATGAGCTTAAGTCTTTGCTCTAAGGAGGATGATTGGTTCCGTGGGTTTTTGTTGAAGAACCTTTAGGTGGTCACGACAATTTTCAACGGACGTGATTGTGATGTTATAGACAAAGTTGAATTTGGGGAGTTATAGGTAAATGTTACATACGAAAGAAAAACAAGATTCTCATGGCTAAATGTGAAAAATACTAGTAATGTTGATTACGTTAATCTTGAGATGTTGTTTCACATAATCAATTTCTAGTGGTTGATTTTGTTCTTGAGAAGCATTTAAATATTTACAAGATGGACTATGATGCTATGGAATGAGTTAAGGTGGATAAATTAGGTGATCAAGTATATTTCTAAGTTACTACTAGTCTATCTTCTTGCCTTGAAGTAGATGAATGAATAGACACAATCTCTCCCGTGCCGAACTACAACAAAAAAATACTAAACATGAAAAAAAATTGGATTATATAACACAGCATGAAACCCAAGAAAAAAACGGTGAACGGGTCGTTTTCGTGTTTGTGAGTTAATTTACTTTTAAATATTTTATAATAAATATATAATAACATATATAAATGAGTTTGATGGTACTTATGATAATGATAATAACATTGAAAAGTATAAATTATATATAGTATACACACAACTTAAACACTTAGTGTGTATAAGAATACACAACTTAAACACAAAAAAATTTGAACAAAGAGACTCAAAAATGGATGGGTTTTATGCGCAAGAACATGTATATGAAGAATATCAACTCAAATTTTGGATTCAATCATCAAATAGGCAAGAATCAAGCATGAACTTCCAAGAACACTCAAGAACACATATACAGAATTTTTTTTAATCAAGAACACAAGTGCAGAATTTTTTTAATCAACACTTGATCCTAAGGTTTTCCACCATGAGGAATCCAAATTTTTAACTCCAAATCACCAAATTCCCAACCAATTAGGCAGAAAATTGCAGAAATTTCAGAATACGAAAATTGGAAAAAAAAGGAGAGAAATGAAAAATCAAGCAAGGAGAACCAAGGATGCATGATTCAATTCCCGCAATACGGAAAAAGAGGATCAAAATCAAGAACTACCCAATGAACACCATGGCTCGAGATACCAAATGATGGGGATCTTCATAACGGATCTAGTTCACTTGGGTTTCAATCTCCTTAAAATGCTTGAAAGAGGAGCATAAAAGAAATGAACATAAGGCAAGAATAAAATTAAGACATGAATATAAAGTAAGGCATAAATGGCGCAAAATAAAAGAATGGAGAAGAAGAAGAAGATGGAAGAATTAAAGGTAGGGAGCCACAAATTGCCTAGACAATTTGATAATCCTTGTTTGATCGCCACAATGGACTTGATTCCATTGATAAGACCCTTTGCTTCATGCTCAAAGAGCTATGAATTCAAGAGAGAAAAATGCTCTCACAAAAGGATTCAATCCAATTTCTATTATATCAAAAAAATGTCTACAATGTGATTATTCAAGGCTATTTATAGAAGCCTTCCTTGCCTCTTACATGTGCACCTCACATGATCACTAAAAAGGCCTAAAACTAGCGCCTATTTTGCCCCTCTTGTGCACATGAAATTGGTCATACCTTGACCAATTGATACATGTCATGAAAATATAAAAAAGACTTCTAAAAATGCCATTTACTAACAAGGCATTATTTATTACAAATCTTTACACTAAAATTATTAAAAGTAGAATTAAAAACTCCAAATTCTTCTAAGTGTTCCCCAAACATGATGCTAGTAGCAAATTCTTCAAGTCTCTTCTTTTTGCTCCTAGTCATAGGACCATCTACCCTTAATGCTTGTCCTCCAAAGTCCTTCAAGTTAGGGTCCACTCCTTTATTTCCATCATCCTCTCCTCCATAGAGATGATTCGTCCTCGAATCCACTTTGGAATCACCTACATCAAAAAAAGAGAGATCACTTACATTGAAAGTGGAAGAAATATTATGCTCACCTCGCAAATCCACTTTGTAGGCATTCTCGTTCACTTTCTCCAAAATTTGAAAAGGACCTCCACCTCTAGGATGAAGCTTAGATTTTCTTTCATTTGGGAATCTTTCCTTTCGAAAATGTACCCAAATCCAATCTCCCGGTGCAAAGTTCACGGCCTTTTTCTTCTTGTTAGCCAATCTCTCATAATGGGCTACTTGTTTTTCAATTTGCGCCTTCACCTTATCATGTAGCTTCTTCACATAAGAAGCTTTAGCCTCACCATCTTTATGCAACAAAGAATTATCAAGAGGAATAGGCAACAAATCCAAAGGGGTTAGGGGGTTAAATCCATAAACAATTTCAAATGGTGAGTGCTTAGTAGTAGAGTGAGGCACCCTATTGTAAGCAAACTCAACAAAAGATAAGGACTCTTCCCAAGATTTCAAATTTTTAGAAACAAAAGATCTCAACAAAGTGCCCAAAGTTCTATTTACAACTTCCGTTTGTCCATCCGTTTGAGGATGACAAGTAGTGGAGAAAGACAACTTAGTACCAAGTTTGGCCCAAAGTGTTCTCCAAAAATGTGACAAGAATTTAGCATCCCTATCACTCACAATATTCAAGGGCACCCCATGCAATCTCACAATATTATCAAAAAACAAGTTAGCAACATGAGTAGCATCATCACATTTAGCACAAGGCACAAAATGAGCCATCTTGGAAAATCTATCAACAATAACAAAGATGCTATCTTTACCCCTCTTAGAGCGAGGCAAACCAAGAACAAAATCCATAGAAATATGAGTCCAAGGGGAATTAGGAATGGGGAGAGGGAGATACAAACCATGAGGCATAAGCCTAGACTTAGCCTTTTTACACACAATACACCTCTTACAATGCCGTTGCACATGAATGCGCATATGAGGCCAATAAAATTTGGCATGTAAGACATCAAATGTTTTAGCCACTCCAAAGTGACCCATCAAGCCTCCTTCATGAGCTTCCGCCACAAGCAAATACCTAAGAGAACCTTGAGGCACACAAAGCAAATTAGCCTTAAAAAGAAATCCCTCAACAAGATAATAGTCATCATGTGCCTTAATGATATTCTTGGCGGCCAACTCACATAAATCACCAAAAATAGGACCAAAATGTTTATCACTAGCATACAAGTCCTTTATAGAATCAAAACCAACAAAATGAGAATCAAGAGTGGAAAGGAGACTATGCTTAATAATGTTGGCCATGCCTTGCTTATGCTTAATCACATATGAAAATTGTTCCAAAAATTCCACCCACTTAGCATGGCGCCTATTAAGCTTCCCTTGACCTTTAAGGTACTTGAGGGACTCATGGTCACTATGAATGACAAATTCCCTTGGGAGCAAATAATGTTGCCAAACTTGAAGCGCCCTAATCAAAGCATACAATTCTTTATCATAAGTGGGGTAATTAAGACAAGCACCACTCAACTTTTCACTAAAGTAGGCTATAGGGTGGCTTTCTTGAAGAAGAACAGCCCCTATACCTATATTTGAGGCATCACATTCCAATTCAAAGGATTTTTCAAAGTTAGGAAGAGCCAAGATGGGAGTGTTTGTCAACCTATCTTTCAAGGCGGCAAAAGCTTCCTCTTGTTTTTGTCCCCAATGGAATGTCACACCACTTTTCACCAATTCATTTAGAGGAGAAGCAATTGTGCTAAAATCCTTGACAAACCTCCTATAGAAGCTTGCCAAACCATGAAAACTCCTCACATCTTTCACACAAGTAGGTCACGGCCATTCAAGGATAGCCTTAACCTTTTCATCATCAACATGTACACCATGCTCACTAATCACAAATCCTAAAAATGTAACTTTAGGCATACAAAAAGAACATTTCTCAAGATTAGCAAACAAAGTAGCATCTCTCAAAGTTTTCAAAACAAGTTCAACATGCTCCAAGTGTTCATCAAATGATTTAGAATAAATGAGGATATCATCAAAATAAACCACCACAAATTTACCCATAAATTTCCTCAAAACATGATGCATCAACCTCATAAAGGTACTAGGAGCATTTGAAAGTCCAAACGGCATTACCAACCATTCATACAAACCAAATTTAGTTTTAAAAGCCGTTTTCCATTCATCACCTTCTTTCATACGAATTTGATGGTACCCACTTTTCAAATCAATTTTAGAAAACAAAGAAGCACCACAAACTCATCAAGAAGGTCATCAAGTCTAGGGATAGGATGTCTATACCTTATTGTAATTGCATTGATAGGTCTACAATCACAACACATTCTCCATTTACCATCCTTTTTGGGCACCAAAATGACCGGCACCGCGCAAGGGCTCAAACTCTCTCTAATCCACCCTTTGCTCATGAGGTCATCCACTTGCCTTTGTATCTCTTCACTCTCTTGTGGATTTGCTCTATAAGCGGGTCTATTTGGAATTGAAGAACCCGGTATGAAATCAATTTGGTGCTCAATACCACGGATCGGTGGCAATCCCTTTGGTGTCTCAAGTGGAAACACATCTTTGTACCTATCCAACATAGAAGAAAAAGCACTAGGAACCACATGATTATCATTGTTAGAAACAACATTTAAACACATATCATGAGGAATCATAAGATACATGGGCTTGTGAGCCAAAAATAAGTGCTTAAACTCATGTTTAGATACAAGAAGATTGGAATGAGAAGATGATTCATCCCCACCAAGGCCCTTAGCGCATTGCTTAGCCTTGGAAGAGCTTTTTGAGCTCTTTGCACATGTCTCACTAGCAAAAGGGTTAGTGAAACCCTTATTGGCTTGTTTCAAGGCCAATTGCTCTTTTTCTCTTTTCTTTTTCATGAGGTGTTGATCATGACTCACCTCTTTGGGACTCAAAGGAACAAGGGTCAATTTGGAATCCTTATACTCAAAAGAATACTTGTTTGAGTGCCCATCATGAATAGCATTTCTATCAAATTGCCAAGGCCTCCCAAAAAGGATATGGGTGGCCTCCATAGGTACCACATCGCATACAATGCTATCACAATATTTGCCTATGGTTAACTCCACCAAAACTTGCTTGTCAACAAGCAATTCACCATTATCATTAAGCCATTGAAGTTTATATGGCCTAGGATGGGGAGTAGTAGGCAAATTAAGCTTGGACACAAGTCTTGTGCTTGCCACATTCACACATGAGCCACTATCTATAATCAAGGAACAAGTGGCATTTTTCACCAAGCACCTAGTGTGAAAAATATTTTCTCTTTGAGTATTGTCATCTTCTTTGGGGTGACTCCCCAAAAACCTCCTAACAACCAACAAATCTCCTTCATTGGGGTACAATTCATCATCACTAGAAGAAGCATAAGAAGAAGAATGGTTAGAAGAAAGCTCATCATTAGAGGAATTAGAATGAGAATCATAAACCCCATCAACGCACATCATAGTCTTTTTTGTGGGGCATTGAGAGGCAATGTGACCTCTACCCAAACACTTAAAACACTTGATTTCACTTGATTTATGGCTTTGACCATGGCCAACTCCCTTAAGCTTGGAAGTTGAGGGAGGAGAATCACTAACTCCCCTTTGGCCGTGGCTATGATCATTGTGGTTCTTTTTCCAATTTTTATTGGAGTCACTCTTGCCATCTTTATCAAATGAATTTTTGAAATCATTTTTTTGAAAACTTTTTGAAGGAAAACGCCCAAAAGAAGATTGAGATTTAGAATTTTTTGAATAATATGCATGATCTCTATCTTGCCTTTTCAATTGGGCTTCCACCCTATGACATTGGTGCAATAATGAATCCATGGATGCATGATCATGTAATTCTAAAATGTCTCTAATCCTAGGATGCAATCCATCTATGAACCGTGCCATAGTAGCCTCTTCACGCTCAACAATGTTGGCTCTAGTTAGAGCCACCCACATCTCCCTATAATAGGCCTCCACACTTTTGGAACCTTGGGAGATAATTTGAAGCTTCCTATGCAATTCTTTGATGTAATGTGGGGGCACCCAACGTTGCCTAAAACGCACCTTTAATTCCTCCCAACTATGGAGAGGATGGAAAGGTAAGATTGTCTTTTTATGATTATCCCACCATAATAAAGCATAATTAGTCAAATGCACTGTAGCAAGGGCTATTTTCCTCTCATCATCAAACCGTTGCGCCTCAAAGATTTGATCCAGGCGCATTTCCCATTCAAGGTACTTTTCGGGATTCACATTCCCATCAAAAGTGGGAATCTCCAACTTCACACCTAAGTACCTATTTTCAAGCCTAGGATCACCAAATTGGGGAATGTCATCAAGAACATTCCCTTGACCAAACCGTTGGTTAGGCCGTGGGTCAAAGGCTCCATGTCTAGGCATATGATGCAAATTATCATGAATATGAGCATTATTTCGATGCCTATGATGCCTAGAGTGTGCATGCAATTCATCGTCACTTCCACTAGTCAAGGGATGATATGCATGATGCCTACCATGTGCAAGTTCATCATAAACATTTCGAGAGTTATGAGCAACATTTTTAGTGACATGAGATGAAGTAGCATTAAGAAAAGGAGAGGGTATACCTTCACTTACCCTTGGGGAGGAATGGACTTTTTCCTTCCCCTTGTTGGAGCTTTGAATTTTGTCCAAGGTTTTATATATACCTTCAAGTTCCTTGGACATAATTTGCTTCATTTGTGATGTTAATTGCTCCAAGAGTATAGTATTAGGAGTTTGATTGTCCATGATGAGAAAAAAAATAGAATAAAAATGAAAAATATCTATGCAAGCCAAGTAGCTCAAACTAAACCAAAAATAAGAAAAGAATACATCAAAGCAAAAGAGAAAAATAATAGTCTATCCTAAGGACCTCACAAATCACACAAACTCACAAGAAATGTATCATTCAAATCCACTCGTGTTTCACACTTTAAAGGCTTTTTCTATAATGTCACACTCTTGCCTTTTACCACTCAACATCCCTTGACTATCATAGCAAAAAGAGCACAAATAATCAAAGTCTTATGTCAATTAATCAAATTAATGGATCCAAAGTGGCAAACCCTCAAGAAGTAGCAAAATATCTAAGTCAACACGTGACACAAGAGTACAAATGAAGAAATACTCAAAGACACAACCAAGAGGTCAAATAAAGACAAGCAATAAAAGCTAACTCAATCAAAGAAAATGGCACACAAAAATGGAGTAATTATGTTGACAAAGGCACAAGAAAAGAGTACTAAGAAAACTAGACAAAGTCAAGAAAAATAAGATGCTAGCTAGGATTCACCAAAGCAATAATGGATGTGAACAAGAATAACACCAATGTAGAAGGTATAATATGTGGATAAACAACGTGAAAGTGTGCAAATCAATAATCAAGAACAAACATACGTATATGAATTGTTTTCTTCTTTTGTATATTGCACCTCTTTTTTTTTTTTTATATTGCAAAGCAACTTTTTTTTTTCTTGCACACAAATCACTAGGAATCAAAGATAGAATGAATGTAGAATAAACGGACAAGGTGTTCAAGTGTATTGTAAGGTAGAAAAGCTAGCTAACAAGATTAATGGGCACAAAACAATACAAATATGAAGGAAATCCATGAACAAAATGGAAACAAGAAAGAAAGAAAGCTAGACTCAAACACAAAATTTTTCTTAGGCATTTTCACAAACACTTAGTGTGTATAAGAACACACAACTTAAACACAAAAAAATTTGAACAAAGAGACTCAAAAATGGATGGGTTTTATGCGCAAGAACATGTATATGAAGAATATCAACTCAAATTTTGGATTCAATCATCAAATAGGCAAGAATCAAGCATGAACTTCCAAGAACACTCAAGAACACATGTACAGAATTTTTTTTAATCAAGAACACAAGTGCAGAATTTTTTTAATCAACACTTGATCCTAAGGTTTTCCACCATGAGGAATCCAAATTTTTAACTCCAAATCACCAAATTCCCAACCAATTAGGCAGAAAATTGCAGAAATTTCAGAATACGAAAATTGGAAAAAAAAGGAGAGAAATTAAAAATCAAGCAAGGAGAACCAAGGATGCATGATTCAATTCCCGCAATCCGGAAAAAGAGGATCAAAATCAAGAACTACCCAATGAACACCATGGCTCGAGATACCAAATGATGGGGATCTTCATAACGGATCTAGTTCACTTGGGTTTCAATCTCCTTAAAATGCTTGAAAGAGGAGCATAAAAGAAATGAACATAAGGCAAGAATAAAATTAAGACATGAATATAAAGTAAGGCATAAATGGCGCAAAATAAAAGAATGGAGAAGAAGAAGAAGATGGAAGAATTAAAGGTAGGGAGCCACAAATTGCCTACACAATTTGATAATCCTTGTTTGATTGCCACAATGGACTTGATTCCATTGATAAGACCCTTTGCTTCATGCTCAAAGAGCTATGAATTCAAGAGAGAAAAATGCTCTCACAAAAGGATTCAATCCAATTTCTATTATATCAAAAAAATGTCTACAATGTGATTATTCAAGGCTATTTATAGAAGCCTTCCTTGCCTCTTACATGTGGACCTCACATGATCACTAAAAAGGCCTAAAACTAGCGCCTATTTTGCCCCTCTTGTGCGCATGAAATTGGTCATACCTTGACCAATTGATACATGTCATGAAAATATAAAAAAGACTTCTAAAAATGCCATTTACTAACAAGGCATTATTTATTACAAATCTTTACACTAAAATTATTAAAAGTAGAATTAAAAACTCCAAATTCTTCTAAGTGTTCCCCAAACATGATGCTAGTAGCAAATTCTTCAAGTCTCTTCTTTTTGCTCCTAGTCATAGGACCATCTACCCTTAATGCTTGTCCTCCAAAGTCCTTCAAGTTAGGGTCCACTCCTTTGTTTCCATCAATTATTAAATCAAATCTAACAAAACCTCCATGTAGTGTCCATACATTCAAGAAATCTAAAGATCCCCTATAATGTCAAAAACTGCTAAATCATAAACCATTATTATAAACACAAGTTTGTTCAGTTTGTGATAATTTAGAAAATATTTAATTTATTACCATTTACCTGTCTCTTCATGCACAATCTGCATTTTCTTTATGTTGGAAAAAGCAGAAAGATAATAGAGAGAATTAGAAAAATTATGTAACTTCAATGAAATCATAAATTATTAACCCAAACATCAATCAATCCAAGCAAGATGATGAACAATGAATGGAGAAGATGGGGCAGGAGAGAAAGAACGGGAGAGACAGAGAGAGGAAGTCGGAGAAAAGTGAAGAAGGTGGCAGGAGAGGACAAGGCAACATGAAATTTGGGGAGAGAGAGTATCATATCTTTTTTTTTCAAATGATACAAAATGATTCATTTCAAAATGGAGGGAAGCTTAGAGGGTGAGGGAGCCAAAATTTTTCGGGGAAAAGGGGGGTCTCATTTGCTGCCAATTGTCGCTACAGGATTGTTGGGTGCCCCAATTAGGGGTTTCTTTTCAATCCTTGGATGATACTTACTACATTAGTCATTGCATTTATGAACACGAGGCACATGGCTATTGGAGGCTTTAATTTCTCACAGCTGGATATGACGATCCGTGGCTTCAGCTTATGAACCACTACATCCATTTATTAGGAAACTCATCAACCGTTTTTGGCTCTCTAAAAATTTCACAAACCAAAACATATCCTTTCAAAATTCCCGCCCTCCCCTTTTCACAATCTCCACCTTATAAATACTCTCCACCATATAAATACTCTCCACCTTCACATCCATTAACACAGTTGCTTCAACATCTCAGTTCTTAGACCTAAGAAAGATCAATCATTTTAATAAGCAAGTATGAGACACTCATTGTAATGGCTTGTAGGAAGCAAACCGCATGGAAATCCACCGAAGGAATGGCTCCGAGGAAGCAACCGACGACAAAGGCAACTCGGAAGTTTGCTCCGGCAACCGGCGGCATGAAAAAGCCTCACCGTTTCAGGGCAGGAAGGGTGGCTATGAGGGAGATCCAAAAGTATGAGAAGAGCACAGAGCTTCTGATAAGGAAGCTTCTATTGCAGAGATTGGTCAGAGCAATTGCTCAAGATTTCAAAACAGATCTCCGATTCCAGAGCATTGTCGTTTCCGCTCTTCAAGAAGCCGCCGAAGCCAACCTCGACGGATTGTTCGAAGATACCAATCTCTATGCAATTCATGATAAGAGAGTACCTATTATGCCTAAGGATATTCAGCTCGTTCGTAGGATTAGGGACAAGAGACCTTAGGGTTTGTTCTTGTCATGTATTGAACCGTTTCGCAGTTTTAGGGTTCTTTAAACTGTCATCTTTATTAGAAGGTTAATTGGATTTGAGTTTCCATAGAAGAGGTTGTAAAATTCATCGGTTCTTATGAAAAGAATTGGATTCCATTTTCATGTTTAAATCAACATGCTTATTTCACTCTCTGTAGAATAACAAAGCGTATGGCATTGTTTTTTGCCTTTTTCTTCCCTTGCTTTCTTTTTCTTTCCTTTTCCTTTTGCCATTTCTAATTGCTTTTAAATTTTCATTTCATTTTGTTTTAACTTTTATCCAAAATAAAGTATTATTGGTATGGTACCTCTGCATTCTCCCAGGTGTAAGATGTGTTTGAATATAGGTGGTTTCTATGGTGCCATTTCGATCAAGATGACACAATGCCTTCTTATCCAATCAAACCAAAAAATTGATAGGATACAATCAGAAATTTAATTAAGTCATATTCTCCATTAATTCATTCATATTTGAATAGATATAAACTTGATTTTATTTTTAATTTGAATTTAACATTTAGTTTTTATTTTTAATCTAATTTATATGTCTCTATTTTTTTAATTAAATATTTATATTTTGTTACATTATTAAATGGTATATGAGCTTTAATTAATTCAAAATAAAATTAATTTCAATTTGAATCTTTTACTTTTGTTCATTTTAGCTCTTTTACTTATTTTAGCTTCATTTTATTTTATTAAATTATTAATTAAAGTATCTAAAATTGTTGCTGGATGTGAAAAAAAAAGAACACAATTATAAAAAAATTATATTGTAGGCATTAATTATTTATCAACAAAAATTAATACAAATGATGATATTATATTAAAAAGATAAATTACTAATACAAAGAAAAATTAAAGGATCAAATTAGAATTTGAGATTAAGTTATGAGATTTAAGTACGAATTTGGCTATAATAATATAATAATATTACTGTACGGATTTTCCAAGTGAATAAATCTAACTTAAATAATATAATTGTATTTTAATTTTATGTTAATTGTTATATAATTTTTATTTCAAATTTTAGTTAGGATATGTAAAATTTAAATATTATTTTCATATAAATAGCTAGTATGTGCCTCATTCTGTTGTCATCCCTATGCTCCAGTCTTAATTACTTCTATCACGTTGTCTTATCATTTGTTTCTAATCCAATTATCAATTATTTACGTTCTATTATTTTGGAAATACAATTCGCTTTAATTACTTGTATTATGGGAGGCTTTATGTAAATGACAGACATAAAACAAGATAATACAAGTAACTAATACTTGAGTCTTAAGCAAGCATTAGGCTCAAAACAACGTGACTTAGGTAACTTATATTCCAGCCTGAAGCCAACAATAGACCTAGAACAAAAATACATAATTAATTAATACTTGAACTTGAAACAAATTGTATTTCCAAAATAATAGCCTGAAACAAATTATAAATCTTACAGGAACGTGACAAGTAACTGATTGTTGAGCATAGGGATAACAATGTGAAAACACAAGTGGCAAATGCTATAAGCAACCTTACTTTTGATTATGAATTCAACATATTAAAGAGTCCAAGTCACGCACGGGCATCAAATACTAGTGTGTGCAATATGCAAGTAGAATAATCTAACAACATATGCTACTAAATATGAGTTAAGATATTTTACATTTTGCTTGCCTCAATATCTTTTTAATTTTATCATTTAATGAACCATATAACTTATCACATATACACTTTTCAATCATATTTTACTTAAAATAAATTAATTTTTGAATCTCGGAATGTATGTTAAGATTGTAATTTTCAAATCAAGATGACCATTCAAGTACAACATAACGATAGATACTCTCGCATGCCTATATATAATTGTTGAAGATATTTTTCATTTCACTTTTCTTAGTTTCTTTTTTATTTTCTCATTTTATCAAATAAAATTTTAAATCATATTTTGAAATATAGACTAATATTTTATTTATAGAAATTCTCTTTAACTTTAATAAGAAATAGAGGCGAATGGTAGGGACTTCTAATCTTCTAGAAATACAATACACGTGCAAGTACAATATGTCAATAGATATTCTCATATGCATAAATATGAGTTAAGATATTTTTCATTTCAGACTACTTTGTGTCTTCCTGATTTTCTCACACATTTTTAGAAATTCAATCAATATTTGAATTGTCAAAATTCTCTCCAATTTTTACAAGAAATGGAATTTGGTGGGAATTTCTAATCTTCTACCAACACCTTAGACCACCTAGATACATATACAGATTTAATCTAATGACAGATGTTCTCATACCCATAAATACAACTTGGTATCTTTTTTATGGATTTTTTAACTTGTGCCCACGGGCACAAGATAACAATGATTAGCAACCAATAGAATTTCATTAAGGGGAAGTTAACAAGTAGTGGGTGCTATGGGGTTTAGTGGGTGCACACAGGGTATAGTAAAATGAATCAAATCCAACCATTAAAAAATTTAATCTAATCATTGTTAACTTGTGCCCATGGACACAAGTTAGAAAAACCCCTTTTTATTTCACTTTTGTATGTATCCTTTTTTTTATTTTCTCATTTAATAAGTGTCAATATTATAAAATTTAAAGTTTTAAAACTTTAATGCATGTTATAAGACGGTCCATTATTAAATGAGAAAACAAATAAAAAATAGATATAGAAAAGTTTAATTAATATTTCAATTGTTTAATATTTCAAAAGTTAGGTGATATTTTCAGTTGACTTTTCTCTGTGTTTTTTTTCTCATTTATTGGACCATGGTATCTCACCTAAAATTTTAAAACATATTTCCAGAAAATTAATATATTTTTTAATTTTCAATTGCCGTTAAATGTTTACAAGAAATGAGAGTTGGTGGACATTTCGAATTTTCTAGAAATGTCTCACACCACATGGATCAAATACACTACTAACATACACATCTAACGATGGGTACTGTCATACAAATAAATAAGAGTTAAGATCTTTTTCATGTCATTTTTTGTATGTTTTCTTTACTTTTGCTTTTAATGGATCATCTTATCAGATATTAATTTTTAAATAATATATTTAGAAAATAATTAATAGTTTAATTTTCATAATTCTCTTTAATTTTGATTAGAAATTGACCACCTCCCACAACTTCAGACACTATACAATTGTAGTTTACTATAGATAATATCATACGCCTAAGTACAAATTAACATCTTTTTCATGTCACTTTTCTTTATGTCTTATTTATTTTTTTATATTTTTACAACCATGTTATCATAATATTTTAATTGTGAAGAAACACTGCACATCAATCACAGAACTAAAAGTGGACCACCAACCACAATTTCAACACTATAAAAGCAATAGGATAGCCCTAGGGTTTCTGACACTCTTACATTGAGAAGCAGCTGTGTAGTAAAGGAGTTTTGATCTTCCGAGGAAAAAGAAATCCATTGATATGCAACCGTGTAGTTGCGATTGTCTAGGATTTCTTCTAATAGAACTAAAACTTCAATGCCATTTCATGTAAGCTCTCTCTCTCTATCGGTCCCTCGCCTTTAATCTTATGTGAGTATAAATTGATCGGAGTTGTGCCGGTGAGAGTTGTTAGGACGCGCAAATCAAATCAATTGAGTCTGATTTGAAGACAATTTTTTGAATCCTTAGATTCATGGGCCAATCCCTCTTAGATTGTGAGTCTCTCACTTTCTCCACAATTCTATGGATCCTAAGATTCATGCGCCTATCAATCTCAAATTGTGAGTCTCTCTCTCTCTTTCTCTTCAGTTCAGTTACTTTATTTTTTAATCTGACAACATAGATCTACAATGGTTTATTTGAAGAAGTTCAGATCTTCCTAGCGTAGAAGATATGGATATGCAATTGTGTAGTTGGGTTGTTCGATTGTCTTGATTTCTTTCGTGGCAGCTGTATCTTCATCACCATTTCACCTACGTGTGATCTCTCTCTCTATGTTAAATCTTCTATGAGTATAAACAGATAAGTGTTTTGCAGGTAATATTTGTTACAACTTGCAAAAATCCAGTGGATGAAGTCTGATTTGAAGACAATTTTTTGGATCTAGAGATTCATGCGCCAATCTAATCTCAACTTCGTGAGTATTTCACTCTCTAGTTTAATTACATTTTTTTACAATGTATATAGGTACAATAACCGTATTATTTTAGAGATATAGTAATCGTGCGAAGTTGTTCTATCAAGAGACATGTGTATGAAAAATTCTCCGCCAGATCACCCCTTTGCTGTGACCAAAACCTCTGCTACTACAAAGGGTTCCTTCGCGTCTCATTCTTTGAGTTTCGTGAGCTTCTCTCTCTTTCTCTAAGTTTATTTTGTTATTCTCGCTTTAAGGGTATAGCTTCAACAACCATTGTGGTGTATATACTTTGTTTATTTACCATCTTTCTTTTTCTTCGTTCGGACTTGCTACTCTCCCTTATTTTGTGATATTGCAGCGTTCAACATGGGAGAGATTCAACATCAAGTTATGTCATCAACATTTCTTGCACTGAGATATTTTATTTTGCTTACAAAAATTTTTAACTCCTATTTTTAACATTTTTTATGATATTTGTTTGGCAGGAAAATGGTGACTTGGCTTTACTCTATCTATGCAGAGGATTTGTTAACACCGACTCTGAGACAAGTTACTATTGAAGTGGTTAAGTTTAAAATTAAATAAGATCTCCCTACATCATTCTATAAGTTCTCTATTTTTCCTATCAAATGTCTTTACAGGAAATAGATCTCGCGCTTCAGAATTTATTGATTGGATTCTGGTTGTTTGAAGTCGATTATATGGACCTACTCACCAAATCAAAACAAGGGGAGGTAATATATAAAAACTCCAAAATACAAATATTGTGTTCTATTACTCAACAAATATGGCATATCTCAGATTTTGAAATTGAACTCAACCTATTGAAGCAGTATATCTCAACAAATATGCTTAGCTTTCCCTCATTCACATTTTCTGATTTATTTGTTTTTTTTTTTTTGCATCATGTCAATTTTTAAGTTTTTCCTTGATTGAAGGATATGCAATTTCTATAATTTTTTTGTCATTTATGTAGACTTTAGGGGGTTTATTTGTTATTATTAATATTATTATTATTATTATTATTATTACTATTACTATTTTTATTATTATTATTATTCATTTTCATTATTATTATTTTTATTTCTTATTATTTTATTACTATTATTATTATTAAAAAAATCATTATTATCAATGTTAGTAAATACTATAAATATATTATTAATTTTATTATTATTATTATTTGTTTTAATTTTTTAATATAAAAATATATGTTAATTTAAGAATATATATTATAAGCTAGGGTAAAGTAGGAAATAAAAATCCTTATCCTATACTGTGATTATATACATCTCTTTTCCCTTTTCAAAAAAATCTACCTACCCTAAATCAAATTTCTATTGAGATTCCACCTACCCCAAGTCCACCTACCCTAGATTAGATATTTGTTGAGATTCCACCTAGAGGATAATAATTGACATAGAAAAAACCAAAAAAACATATCACAAGGACCAAATCGTCAGTGTAAAGCAAAAATAAATTCATCAGTAATGTATTTTTTATTATTGGTGGCACCATTGTTATGACGTGGCCACCATGCACAATTTCAGCTCATTAGTTTCACATTTTCTTTCATGCACACTTTCGCACCGGATAAAACTCACTTTCTTACCATATATTCCTTGTTTGGTTCTTTTTCTTGCTAACTGGAAACACATGAGCTCGTACAAAAAAAATTGAGAGAGATGTTGAAAAGAGAAATTGAGAGAGACAAAGATCGCAACTCTCTTGTTTCACGAATTCATAGAAGAGTGTTCCGATCCTGTTATTTTGGCGATTGCTTTAAACGTTATACACTTTGGCTACTTCGCACGTTCGAGCGTCATCCTCTTCATCAGTCGCACTGTCGCTAGATGCACCCCATCAATCTATTCGCCACAAAGGTTAGATTCTTGTTCTACCATTTCCTTAAAGTGAGCTGTGTTTAATTTGTTTTCCACTTAGTCGATAATCTTGTTTAGAATTGAAACAGATCAAATAATAAGAAAAAAATTGCTATTGGGATTTGATTTTCGATATTATAATTTGTTTTGAATTTGATTTCAAGTGATGGGTAATTTTTGTTCTCTAGTGTTCAACGACACCTTTGAAAAGATCAGATATGTTGATCTGGTCCTTCTGTTACACATCCATAAAAACAGAAAACTTTATTTTTATTAATTTATTTTTTGTTTACACAGCACCAATTGGGATACCAACAACAGACATGGCCATCAATGTTATTGAGATATAGGGGAATGGGAAAGTGAAATGAGAGAGAAGAGTGGTGAATGTTACAGAAAAAAAGGTAATGGAAATCACTTGAATATCTTTGTTATAGAGTAAAAATTTTAAAGTATAACAGCAAATTTTTATTTAAACCTAAATTTTATTCCACTGATATCTCTTATTTTGGGAGACAACTTTTTGGTAGATAATATGTTACATTTTAAATGACGAGCATGGTTAACAAGTGCATTAGATTCATTTTTATAATCACAAACAACTTGCATATCTCTAAGCTATCAACTTCAAATTTCAATGCAAATGTAGAGAAATTTTCATTCCACACACACAATTTAGAATCCAAAGTCAAAGAATTGAGAAGGTATGGAGTCATAGAAGCTTATACTTTTGAAAATGTTAGGATGCTTGTGAGAGGAAAAAGAAAATGCTATGACTAGTGGTACTAGTTTCAAAAGAGTGTTATCATTATAAAAGGAGTTTTTTTTCTAACAACAACTATTTTAAAAAAAAATGCTTCCAATTGGAAGCGTTGCTTCTATTCATTCATCTACTTCAAGGCAAGAAGAAAGACTAGTAGTAACTTAGAAGAAATACTTGATCACCCAATTTATCCACCTTAATTCATTCCATAGCATCAAAGTCCATTTTGTAAATATTTAAATGCTTCTCAGGAACAAAATTAATCGTTAGAAATTGATTATATGAAACAACCAACTCAAGATCAAGAGAATCAACATTAGGAGTATTTTTCAACTTTAGCCATCAAAATCTTGTTTTTTGTTCGTTTGTAACATTTATCTTTAACTCCTCATTTTCAACTTTCTATGTAACAACACAAACACTAGTTGAAAATTGTGGCGGCCACCCAAGTTTCTCTCAATAAAATCCCAACAAACCAATCATCTTCCTTAGAGCGAAAGATCACTAACAATAGATAAAAGCACATAACTTTTAGAGGGTAGTGTTGATGTGAAGATAGAGGTAATGGAGAATCCGACCTCTAATCAAAGCTAATGTTGCTGACCATATCATATTACACATTAACACTACCCCATAAAAGTTATGTGCTCTTAGCGATCATTAGTGATAAAAAGTAGCTTCAAATCTTTTGCTCTAAGGAGGATGATTGGTTCTGTGGGTTTTTGTTGAAGAACCTTTGGGTGGCCACGACAATGTTCAACGAGCGTGTTTGTGATGTTATAGACAAAGATGAATTTGGGGAGTTATAGGTAAATGTTACAGATGAAAGAAAAACAAGATTCTCATGGCTAAATGTGAAAAATGCTCACAATGTTGATTCTGTTGATCTTGAGATGGTTGTTTAACATAATCAACTTCTAGTGATTGATTTTGTTCTAGAGAAGAATTTAAATATTTACAAGATGGACTATGATGCTATGGAATGAGTTAAGGTGGATAAATTGGGTGATCAAGTATTTCTTCTAAGTTACTACTAGTCTTTCTACTTGCCTTGAAGTTGATGAATGAATAGAAGCAGCACTTCTACTTGGAAGCATTATTTTGAAGAAAAGATGTTCTTCCTTTGTCATAAGTGAACAAGTGGAAGAGAATCAACTTCTTGCTGTGAAGAACCATTATCTTGATTGACAGAGACATTTGTGTTTTACTTAACTAAGTTTTTTGTTTGATGTTTTGAGGTCGTGAATGGATTTGGAGATTGTTTTATTAACCTTTTAATTGTTAAAACATTTATCTTTAACAATCACAAAATTATACTATGATCATTTTTGCTTTCACTATTGATACCATCTAGATATGAATAAATTTAAAAAATTTGATACCATCTAAATATTTTTTGAAAATATTACATGCTTGGTATGACCATTCACTCAAAAGTTTCTCTATGGCATGATGTCCTTGTTTCAGAAATGTCATGATTCCTATTTGACATCATTTTATGATCTTGATTGTGCAAATTATGTTTATCATAATAATGGATTATTGCACTCTTATATATCTAAAACTACATAAATGAGATAGATTGCTATTGAATGAGCACTAATAAACAAGTAGATGGTTTTTTTTATAAATGGCCTCTATTCTTAGACATATGATCTTGCTTAATTTAATTATCCATTTCTTGCTATAATGTTTTACATGTGTAGATGATGATAAATGATGTTGATTACTATTGATTTCTCATGTGTGATATAGTCTTGTAGTAAGGAGTAGAAATGCTTAGATTATATATATGTTTGCATGCTTACCCTGCCCACATGCTTTCAAAGAACATCATAATTGATGTTATCTTGCTTACTTGAACACACATTATCATTCTTGATCCTCTATGACTAAATGCACATATTTGTTTGGCATTGAAGTTTGGCAACATAAGCTTGGTAATGTTATATGCTTTCATGACTCACATGGTACATTGCATTGGTCATGCATGTATGTCTTAGGAAAAGGGTAATAAACTTGTCTAATTCTTGCTCTTATTCTTTGTATTTGCTTTTCTTATTTCTTGCTTAACATATTAGTCTTCCATTGAAAGATAGGATTCGTTCGTATGAGAATTGCTAACAGAATGTTTTTAGGGATAATGACACTGCCAAGTATGGGCATATTGCAATGGGAAGAACTAAGTTTACTAAGAGAAAGATAAAGGCCATAACTCACTAAATGTACAAAATGCTTATAGTAAAGTTCTAATTAATAGTTACTTTATGTTTTTATGTATTTCTTTTTCCAATTATGATTGCGATCAATTCTTACCGGGTAAATTGGTACTAAAAGGTTCTTTTGGTTCTTTTTGAAGAAAATAGGAAACTAATGAATATTAATTGAAATATTTGGTTGAGACTTTTCTAATGAACAGAGGGAATTAATTTTATTAATTAATCAACACTTACATTTATACTACTACGAACTAACAAACTTCCTAATCACTAAATCAAAATAAACTTATCCTAATCTATAAATAACAACTTATTCAAACTGACTCATCTAATAACAACTAGTTGACTCACTCTAATCTTAAATTTAAACTCAAATTACTTTTTGAGAATCCAAAGGCACATTATCTTAACACTCCTCCTTGCCGGCTCTTCAAAATTTCAAATTTGATGGGTGAACAAAATTTCGATTTAACAATTTCATCTTGAATAAAACTTTTCTCCCTTGATGTTGTTGACTCTGTAGACTTCTTTGAAGTATGACGACCCATCTGCTCATTTTTAGTTAGATCAAAAGAAAAGCTTTTAGCTTTCATTTTAATATTTAAGATCTCCTTCCCAACTAAGTTGAAAATATAACAATATTGATTTGCAAATAATAATTTAAATCTATTTCCTAACAATTGAGCAACGCTAAGTAAATTCTTGTCAATACTCGGAACATAAATAACACAATGTATTGTCTTTGCCTCTGAACTCGTTGGAATCACATTTTTTCCATTCCCTTTTATTGGGATTAGTCATCATTTTCTATTCTGACTTTGGTGATATCAAATGGCTTTAGATCCTCGAAATTTTTTATATAGTTGGCCATATGGTTGGTGCAACCACTATCAACTAACCAACCTTATCTTGGTTTATTATTTGTAAAACAAGTAGCCACGAATAATTGGTCCTCCTCCTCCTCCTCTTGCTTAACAACTCAAGCGTCTTCACCTTCACCATCTTTTTTTTTTTACAAATTATTGCTTCGTGCCCAGTACATTACACTTGCTACATTGTGCATCTAGCCTAATCCAGCATTTGAATAGTGGATGTCCTTTTTGCCACAGTGCTTACAGAGAGGAAAATTTCTATTTAGTTGGTGCTTATTTGCTAATGCACCTTCAACTTTATGATCTTGATCATGTCTCAGTAGCCTTTGTTGCTCTTGGCCTTGCAAAGCATGTAAAACTTCAACCAAAGTGATCTTACACAGATCCTTTGTATTCTCCAAGCTAGTTATAGACGCTTCATGTTTCTCAGGCACAGTAACGAGATTTTTTTCTACAATTCTAAAATCAGTGAATTCAGTACCTAGTAATCTTACCTTATTTGCAATACCAAGCAACCTATCTGGATATCTGCATACTCTTTTTTTCAAATAATCCCATATTTCTTTTGGAGTTTTTAAACTCATAATTCTTGTGAAAATGGTTGTTAAGACACTAGCAAAAAGACATGATTTTTCCTTTTCTTTTTGGGTCTTCCGATCCTTGTGACTTTTTAGTTACGCCATGGTAGGATCTTCTAGCAGCGGAGTTACATCGTAATCCTCTTCCATAGCTTCCCACAAATCCAAAGACTCTAGATAGGACTCCATCTTTATTACCCAAAGGTCATAATTCACTCTATCAAAGACAATAGGAGCAACATGAGAAAAACTATCCACATCACTAATCTCATAAGAAGTGGGCTCTAGATACCAATTGTTGGTTTTTTTGAAGATAATAGGAAAGTAATGAATATAAATTGAAATATTTTATTGAGACTTTTCTAATGAACAGAGGGAATTCATTTTATTAATTGATCAGCACTTACATTTATACTACTAGGAAATAACAAACTTCCTAATCACTAAATTAAAACAAACTTATCCTTATCTAAAAGTAACAACTTATTCAAACTGACTCATCTAATAAAAACTAATTGACTCAGTCTAGTCTTAAATTAAACTCAAACTACTTTCAGAGAATCCAAATGCACATTATCTTAACAGGTTGTGCTTGCTTAACTCAGGCTCATGATTGGAATAGGACAGTAGGTCTACTCCATACTACTTTTGAGTGTTTTCTTTCTAGAGGTAATAAAATCATTTAATTTATGGTCCATATTTATGAGATTTATATATATGCCCTTATATTCAGCAAACTAGATTTTGCTTCATTTAGTCCTTATTATTAGTTAGGTAACAACCAATAAAGCACTTTCTGATGTTATATGCAGGTCTATGCAACCGGGTTCATACCGTACATTGGGAAGTTACTAAAATTTGCACTCCTTTCATGGATGTATACATATTGCTGTGTCGACTAAGTGCTCCATATATACACCATTGTTTATATCCTTCGATAATAGTTGGGTGGATGCTCAAAAGTATGCTTTTACTAGGTATAAATGGAACCTCAGTGAAGTGCCATAAGGCTTGAGTACTTTGAATCTTATTAGCCATTTTTTGCTGGTTTTTGTAAGTTTGTTCGTTGACTTAATTACATCAACTTTTTTAAGTATACCTGTTTGATTTGCGAGAGAAAATTGAAATGTTTAGGTCACGTGGCTTCTTATTATGTTTTTAATGGTACTCATAAGAATAAAAACAACTTTTCCTGAATATTTTCCGGTGAAAAAAAGTAAAACATTAATTAGTTTCTGAACACATGTAAGAGACAAAGTTATGCTAATTAGTGAAAGGATAATTGAGAAATAAGGATGAGGATGGAAGATTTTCATGTTCGTGAACCGTGGCAGAATGCCAAAAAAATTAATATTGTCTCTTAGCCTATTTTCTTTTCTGGAACGTTGAATTATGTAACAAAATATTGTATTATGTAAAATGCTTCATCCTCTGACTTAGTTCATGCTTAAGATTAATAATGAATTTATGTCCTTTCAGGAACTCCTTGCATTCTGGCCATATTCTTTTTCTTTCCCCTTGTGAGCTATGGGATTATGGCTATATTTTTTTCACTGGTAAGTATGACTATGTTGTTTGTTTCCAATCTATTTCTTCTTTCTTTCTCCTTTATTGAATTTGATTTTCTTGTTGCCTTCTCTGGCATTTACTTTTGATATTCAAAACTAAAATATCATGCTAATTTATTGTGTACCATTGCTATTACATCCGTAACATATCATTGTATATTTGAGATTGTTCTAACTACAACTAGGTCAGAGGCTATGCGAGAAATATGCTTTGAAATAAAGTAAAGTAGCAAGATTAATTAATTAGTTAATATTATATTGTGCATCCAACAGATAGGTCGAATGGCATAATTGACCCATGTTCATATGTTGTTATTTTAAACTATGGATACTCATTGCTTGCAATTTGTTTCAGATTCCTTAACTAATTGATGTGCTTGAGTGATTAAAAAACTTGAATTATGTACTTTCAGTTTTTATAGGTTTGTATTTGGAAGAAATTTCGTTGGTGGTTATGAATCTTTATTTTAATTTTTTGACGTCTACTAGATTGTAAATCGCCCTGGAGTTTTGAGCAGATTTATTGGTGAAACTTAAAAGAAAAGTTGGTGGATTTAAAGGTAAACTTTCTAAAAGAAATCTTTCTAGTGAATTATTTATCCAAATAAACCCAAGTCAAATATTTAGTCCAAACTTTACCAAGATTCAACCAAAACAGGGGAAAATAGCATTGATCAACTTTTCACAATTTCAATCCTACCTTCCATCTCAATTCATCATAAATCATGCCAAATTCCTTCAATTCAATACAAATCACTCAAGAATCAATTCCCAAGGATGACCAAAGTTCAATTCCATCAATTTCACATCATCATCAAGATCATTCTCATAGCATACAAGATCATAAATATTCATTTTCAACATAACAATACCTAAGACTTCAATCATGCACATAATCAAACATTCACACCAAATTTATCAACAAAGTTAAGTTCAAACCTAGTTCTAACATACAATAGTTCAAACCCTAACATCATAAAATCACTAATTTGTATATTTCCCTAATTGGGGTTTTGAGTTTGGGGTTACCTTGATTTGAGCTTCAAACTCACAAGTTCTCCCTTTCTTCAAAACTTTCCAAGCCCGGCCTCTCCAATCACCAATTTACCCTTGAGTTTCCTATGATTTGCAAACCTCAAGTCATTAGTGACCCACAATGACCCAAATCATGGGTTGCATTTGTCATCATCAAGGATTTGGGGATCCTTTGCTCTTAGAGAAATTAGAGTTAAAGAAGAGGGGAAAAGGATGCAAGTGTTGGAAAAATGGAGGAGAACACTTTCATAAATCCGATATACTCACTTAAGAATTTATCCTCATTTGAATCAAATCAATTCATCACCATGATATGGTGGATTCTCCTTAAAACTTAATATTATAGCACCATATTTAATGGTACTTTACAACTAATCATAAGTTTTTCAAAATAATTATTTCACCATATATTCATAAGTCAGTGAATGAATTTGCTTACATCGAGCTTCTCTCTCTACATTCATGATGTGAGAAGTATTGTGGTACTCAAGTCAACCCTTTACTCAATTAATATCACTAAAACTGTGCACATACACATATCAATCAATACATAATTCGCTCTCATAGAGCGACACATGATCACAATTTAAAATGGACAACTATGTGTGTTGCTTATATATTTTATCTAAGTCAAAATATGCCTCTAAGATAAAAATTATACTCTAGTCATTTTAGGCACACTTACTCAACTTGATAAGTGTCTTGATTATGTAAACACGCTCAATCATCATACTGTTGATATAAAACTCATCTATGGGATTAATATCAAACAAATTGATATCTATAAAGTTTTATCCATTTTTCATACATATCCCAATTATAACATTTCTATAATATTAAGTCCATCATACTAATTTTTCATAATATAACTCACAATAGTTCTATGAAAAATTTACACCCAACTCATTGAAAAATAATTCTCTCAATTTTCCTTTTTCTTTTCAATTACCACACTATACACTAACACATTGAGATATAATAAGACTTTCTTGTCTCTATTTCAACAACTCAATACTACTTCTTATCATTATTCAACCGTCACAAATGAGAATAGTATGTTGTTATAATTTATAAAATTCTTGATTTGATAATAAGAGTATATGGATAAGCATACCAGAAAGATTAGCCGTTAAGTTTTCTTAACATTTACATCAATATTTCGAATTTCCCCCACAAGTTCAAACATTCATAAATAATGTAGATAATGCAGCTCATAGAAAAATAAGAGGAGGTAGAAGCATTCTCAAAATGCATGTCATGCTATCAAAATGGCATTTGCTCTACTAAATTCGAATTTCATTTCAACCCAAATTTCACAGTTTCATAATGTGATATTTCATCTCAGGTTAAATTTTTGAAATACATAAATTTTACAACAGCAAGTGCTTACTTATGCAATGTGGGAGCTTGGGGTTGAAGATCCAAGTCTGGCCAATGGAAGATTTAAGGAAGAGGATCTTGATTCTTGGAGGTCGAAGATGAGCCCTAAGAGAGGAGAGGAGATGAGAGGAATGAAATTGGGAGTATAATAAGAGTGAGAGGGAGTGAGGGCGTGAGGTGGCGAGAAAAGGATGAGTGGGTCAAGTAGAGAAATGAGAGTGAGTGAGTCTTTGAGTGAGGGTGGGTGTAGAATGGGTATTGTGAGCACAAGGCTTTTATTAAAGATTGTACCTAAGTCCTTGATTATATAGAATTAAGTATAAATACCTCATTAATTCCAAATACAATAAACTACAAGGACTAAATTGCAATTAAGATTGAGAAGCAAATACAGATTTCAAACTTCACATGAAAACTCAATTTTGGGGGATGTTACATAAAATAAAAAAATTAATATTAAACTAATAAAAATAATAAAAAATATTTTAATAACTGAAAAATAAAATAATATTTAAAAAATATTTTTAAATTATACAAAATATGTAAAATATTAGAAAAATTTAAACATATCAGATATATCCTAAAATCATGTCATGCAATAAAAAAAAGTCAAACAGAAATTCAAAGTCTAACCATGGGAACTAGATGTAAAAAGATTTAATATGACACATGCATGATAAATATCCAAAAATCATATTATGCAACATAAAAAATTTCTAATTAAAATTTAAAGCGTAACTATGTGAACTAGATATAAAAATAGAAAAAATGACCTTTTTTAGAATTCAAAGGGGATTTACCGTGCATAGATGGCGTCAAGATATCAAAATCGGTATATAATAAGCTCAAATCTAAAAAGTATAGAAAAAGTTACCATACTTTGAAGTTTTAAACTCAACTAACAAAAACTTCAAGTACAACTTTCACATGATCACATAGTTAGGATATATCTGCATTTTTTTTACTTTTTAATATATTAAATATTTTTAATATTATAAATTATTTTTTAGTTTTGAATATAATTTTTAAATAACGAATATTATTTTATATTATTTTTCAATATTTTAATTTTTTAAATCCTCGATATTAACTTTTGATACAAAAATCCAAGTCCCACCATGTGATGGCACCTAAATTTGTTTTTATTTAAGAAAACTGGAGATAAATAGTGAATAGACCCAATTTGGTAATTTTTTTAAGAAATAGGTCTATTTATAATTTTATAAAAATTGATACTAGTTTACTAGTTTAAAATTCATTATGATTGACACTAATTCATACTTATTTACAATTCATTCATCCTACATGTCACATTTTAATTAGTCAAACTAGAAATGACATACAAGCCCTTTATTTTTCTTTTTTTTTAAATAGTTTTTATTATTTTTATTAGTTTAATATTTTTTTTAATATTTTATTTAATTTTTTGATATTGTATATTGTTTTTATTAAGTTTCTTAAATATTGAATATTACTTTTACAATATTTTTTAATATTTAACATTATTTTTTAATATTTTATATTATTTTTCAATGCAAAAATTCAGGTCCCGCCATGTGGCAGCACTAGAATTTTTATTATTTTTTTATTTAAGAAAATTGGAGATTAATAATGAATAGACCCAATTTGGTATTTTTTTCTTTAAGACTAATTTGATAAATGTTTTTAAACATATCATCTTTTATCTAAATTTACCTTCAAATGACAAGTTAAAATATATATTAAAAAAGATATTGAAGAATAGAATTATTTTATAGTTTTTATAAATAAAAAATAAGCTTAATATTTTATTTTGTAAAAATTGATACTACTTTACTAATTTAGAATTCATTATGATTGATACTACTAATTTACAATTCATTAATCCTATATGAAATATTTTGGTTGGTCAAATTTGAAAAGACATACAAACCCTCTATTATGGGAAAAATCTACAATACAGCTTGTACAACACCATTTTAAATAATGACAAGTGTCCATTTTCAAAAAAAAATTATAAAACTTAATTTAATCTCCACCACCTACCATGTATTGCAGGCCCACCACTCTTTATCCCCACCACACTTTTATGCAAGGACTATGTACTACTGGAGTATTAAAATTTTAGGGGCTCTTTGGTTTGCATTGTAATTTTCTGTTTTCATTTCCCATTTGAGTCTGTTTCCTTTTTGCAAAGGAAAAACTGAAAATTTATGGCTTGTTTTGAGGAAGCCATCCATGCACAATGGATGGGAAATTTCGTCACTTAATTGCGCATAGTAGATAGCATAGAGAGACCATTGAAAATGTATTGTGACAATAAAGCGGCAGTAATGTACTCTAACAGTAATAAGAATACCTTCAAGGCTAAGTTCTTAGATATTAAGTAATAGTGTGTTCTATTACTCAACAAATATGGTCTATCTTAGATTTTGAAATTGAACTGAACCTATTGAAGCACTATATCTCAATTTTACAACAGGAAGGAATTAAAAATAACAGTATTGTGATGCATGTTATTTATCAATTCTTTCTCTTTCTTTTTCCTTATTCTTATTTCTTACCATTGTCTGATGCATGTTATTTATTGGTAATAAATATACTATCTTGCATGTGCTAGAGCCTAGATGAATATAAAAATTATCATGTTTTTTCCTTAAAATGCGGTATTGTGACCAATGAAGAGAAGTTTACTATCATGAGCACAAGTTTAGAAAATAAAGAGGTGAAAGAATTGAGGATAGAGTCTTAAAGGATTCTACTTTAATTTTGAAATTATTTTTAAAATTAAGATACTTCAAAGAGATGTTTTTATTCTTACCACCATTTTCAAAGATAATAAACTCATGGCTCTGTCTAATTAATTCCTCAATTCTTTTCCCTTTTCATTTCCCACACTTGTATCCATGGTAGTGAATTTGCTTGCATTTGCATTGATATTTGGAGTTGGTGGCTTGAGATGTATGCATGGGTTAATTATGAGTATCGGTCATGAGTGCCAGTTATTATATCAACGTCGACACTAGGATAACCCAATAAAATTTGGAGTGAAAAGGTACTGATATTTTCTTTCTTAAAATTTAAAGATGGATGGATAGTAAAAATGCTTAAGCTTTCCTTAGTGTGAAGAAAAACTATTTTACTTTTTAGTTATTTCGAGAATTTTCCTTTTATGTTTTTTTATTAGCCAAAAATTTTATTGATATATAAAGAGTACAAGAAGTGCTCTTCTAGGAGTTTGGAAAATTAAATAGAGGGGAAAAAAGGGAAAGAATTACAATTAGGAACTCCTTAGGCACATTACAGGAGTCACACACCAATGTGAGAAAGAAACGGTTCCACCTTTGAAAGGATAAAACCAATTCCATAACCTGGTCTTAACATTTCAATCACCTCACAGACATCAATCTCAGCTGAGTTAACTCTGTTTCTAAATAACCATATTGACCAAAGAGTAGCAAACCAGACTACCAATCCTTTCCTTTTAACGCCTTTCCCAAAAAATAAGACTCTGAATTGTTGAAATCAATCGCCTAATGACTGTGGCAGCGCGCATTCACTACAAGAATGCAGGGATATAGCGAGGGACATTACCGTCGCTAACTGGCCAAAAGCCGTCGCTAATTAAGTGTTAGCGACGGCCAAGCAACGGAGGTCGAGCCGTCGCTATTTTTTTCGTTGCTATCTATAAGCTGTCATTCTTCTCATGGATTTGCGTTTATTGAATATACTTGCAAAGTAGAAACATTCCTTTCAATTTATTTTAATGTTATTAGGTCTTTGAGAAGCTTGGGCCAAGCTTATTTTCTTTTTTAGAGAAATAAATAGTGAATCTTGTTTGGGAATTTGGATGACAACTTTATGAATCTATAGCATGTATGTGAATTATTTTTTACCCTCAATTTATTTCTCATGCTCTATCCTAATAACTCTTACTTGCCAATCAACTACACTTGTAGTATGTGTGTGGAATGTGGATTATTCTTGACCTTTAGTTAATTTGTCATGTTTTATTATGTGGATTATTCTTGATCTTTATTTTATTTCTAATTTTAATTCTTATTTCTTAAGTTTCAGATATGCATGAATTACACCTAATCTGCACCGACCTGAAGCCAAATTTTTTTTGAATATTTAATGCTTCCTAGCACTAAGGTATTTAGCATTTTTTCATGCAAAACATAATGACTGTTTGTGGAATCAATTATCAGATGTTTAAGAAAAATGATTTGATTGGTGTAGAAAGTTTCCTCATATGAAACACAATTCTGGTCCTTGCTAAAGTCTAGTACTATGGTATAATCATAGCTCCATTGTTTGTAGAAGGAATTATACAGGCTTTGAGATTAATTCTTGTATGTAGTTTTTTATGTAAAGTTTTGTAATTGAATTGCTTGCCAATTATTTTAAAGATGTACTTTAGATACCACTAATTTCTTTGTATGAGATAGTATTTTTCGTATGAGTTATACTCTTTACTCAATCAATGAGTTATATGTATATATATTTTAAATACAAGTTAAGTAGGTCACACTTTGATCATTAAACTTTTCTTTGCATCATAGTGCATTTTTGGATAACATTTGCATTATAAGAAGTCTTGGAAGGTTTATTTATAATGAAAATTGTGGTGGTTTATCAATTTTTTTTTCCATATAAACCGTTCTTAAGAGAATAAGTGTAATTTAAAAACTAAAGAAAATAAATATAATATAGACAAATCTCAAAGAAAGTTAGTGTAATTAACTAATTATCCTTAAATATAAATAACATTCTTTTGACAAGTACGGTACCCGTGTGTTGGCACGGGTTTTCGATGCTTTGAGTGTGACGCAAAATTTTGTAAGACAATTACCATCCATTAATATGATTAACAAAAAATACATGGAATCCAAGATACAAAAAATAAAATACTTGATCCAGCCATCGGTAACAATCATTTGTGAAAAATTAATTGACATCACAAACAAAAAGATAAAACAATGACAACTTTATATTTCTCAAAAATTCCAACAACTTACATCACAAACTCTTAATGGTAAATTCCCATCGATGGAACAATTTGTGAGGTGTAATCTCAAAATTATAGAACATGTCTGCTCAGGTCTTCGATGACGCATTTGTAAGTTTATAGTAATGTCTTATAATGAATAAACAATAGCGCAATCAAAATTAAAATATTTAATAAGTTTTATTTACTGTAAAATACACATAATAATCAAACAAAAAGAAAAACTTCACCATAATAAACATTGCATTTAGAACCTTTCCAAATTTCAAAACTTTTGTATAGACACAATGTCTCCCGTGCCGAACTACAACAAAAAAAATACTAAAAATGAAAAAAAATTGGATTATATAACACAGCATGAAACTCAAGAAAAAAAAACGGTGAACGGGTCGTTTTCGTGTTTGAGTTAATTTACTTTTAAATATTTTATAATAAATATACAATAACATATATAAATGAGTTTGATGGTACTTATGATAATGTTAATAACATTGAAAAGTATAAATTATATATAGTATACACATGTATATTTGTATATTATCCATAGATTAATACACTTAAATATATATATATCCCTAAAAAAACTACCAATTATAGGGGAATTGGAGGATATGCTCAAACAGTACTTGATCTTGAAACACCAGAGCTTTTCTGGAAGTACAATTATAGTAGTTGTTGCTATAATGAAGTATAGTGTTAAACATATTTTAGGTCAGCTCGCAAACCTTAGCAGTGATGCAATAAATTCTTGTTTTCATGTATGCTCCATCTCCTCCAATTCCTTTGCATAATCGGAAACTTGTGGTATTAACAGTTAAAACTGAGCCATGCATGCTAAATAAATGGTTTACAAAGTAGGAACAATGACATACTTCCAAATCAAAGCTGTAACAAAAAAAAATACCAAAATAATCATGCTTTAATCAGTAAGTTGAATATCAGAAAGAAACATAAGCTAACGTTTAGTGCATGCATCATATCATTTTTATTATGAGTTTTCCATGTTTTTTTTTCAAGAATTAAGTGCAACAAGTTTTTGTTATAAAAGTTGTGAAAGATGACATGAGTGAGATCAGATAAATTTCTACCTCCAATTTTTCTCCCCTCTCCATAAGCTTGTTTCTTGCTTGTGCATCAACTGAAAAAGCATCATGCAATATGGGATTAATTAATATATTTAGCTCATTGAAAACAATATAGTACTAAATAATAGACAAAAAGAATAGATAGCTAATGATTACCCTAGTTTTTTCTGTAAGCAGCTTTAGTTTCTTTTGCGGTTCTAAGTCTTGGCTTTCTATCATCTTTCTGTCAAATATCCTGCTATTTTTTCATTTCTCAAAACATTTCTCATGCAAACCTATAAAAAAACAGAAGGAATCACAATATAGTATAATGAATATTTACATGAATATTAACATAACTAACATAAACAATGACATATAAAGATGATAATTAACTACTTACATTAATATGCTAGAATGAATAAACAATGCAATGCACAATTCAAATTCATTGGGAAGCATAATGAGTAAAAGGTAAGACACGAAAATTGAATATTCATTCCTCCTTTGGCAAAATCAAGTGAATATCAAATCCATATTGAGACAATTAGAGATAATGTTATATAGGTCACAAATTTATGTTCAAGGAAGACCATTGAAGAAATCAAGCTGAAATCTGGAAAATTAAATCAAATCTAACAAAACCTCCATGTAGTGTCCATACATTCAAGAAATCTAAAGATCCCCTATAATGTCAAAAACTGCTAAATCATAAACCATTATCACAAACACAAGTTCGTTCAGTTTGTGATAATTTAGAAAATATTTAATTTATTACCATTTACCTGTCTCTTCATGCACCATCTGCATTTTCTTTATCTACGAAAAAGCAGAAAGATAATAGAGAGAATTAGAAAAATTATGTAACTGCAATGAAATCATAAATTATTAACCCAAGCATCAATCAATCCAAGCAAGATGATGAACAATGAATGGAGAAGATGGGGCAGGAGAGGAAGAACGGGAGTGACAGAGAGAGGAAGTGGGAGAAAAGTGAAGAAGGTGGCAGGAGAGGAAGAGGCAACATGAAATTTGGAGAGAGAGAGTATCGTATCTTTTTTTTCAAATGATACAAAATAATCCAAAATGATTCAATTCAAAATGGAGGGAAGCTTAGAGGGTGAGGGAGCCAAAATTTTTGGGGGGAAAGGGGGGTCTCATTTGCTGCCAATTGTCGCTACAGGATTGTTGAGTGCCCCAATTAGGGGTTTCTTTTCAATCCTTGAATGATACTTACTACATTAGTCATTGCATTTATGAACACGTGGAACATGGCTATTGGAGGCTTTAATTTCTCACAGTTGGATATGACGATCCGTGTCTTCAGCTTATGAACCACTACATCCGTTTATTAGGAAACTCATCAACGGTCGTTCTTTTGGCTCTCTAAAAATTTCATAAACCAAAACATATCCTTTCAAAATTACCGCCCTCCCCTTTTCACAATCTCCAACTTCTAAATACTCTCCACCTTCACATCCATCACAGTTGCTTCAACATTTCAATTCTTAGACCAAAGAAAGATCAATCATTTTAATAAGCAAGTATGAGACACTCATTGTAATGGCTCGCAGGAAGCAAACCACAAGGAAATCCACCGGAGGAATGGCTCCGAGGAAGCAACTGACGACAAAGGCAACTCGGAAGTTTTCTCCGGCAACCGGCGGTGCCTCACCGTTTCAGGGCAGGAAGGGTGGCTATGAGGGAGATCCAAAAGTACAAGAAGAGCACAGAGCTTCTGATAAGGAAGCTTCTATTGCAGAGATTGGTCAGAGCAATTGCTCAAGATTTCAAAACAGATCTCCGATTCTAGAGCAGTGTCGTTTCCGCTCTACAAGAAGCTGCCGAAGCCAACCTCGACGGATTGTTAGAAGATACCAATCTCTGTGCAATTCATGATAAGAGAGTCACTATTATGCCTAAGGATATTCAGCTCGTTCGTAGGATTAGGGACAAGAGACCTTAGGGTTTGTTCTTGTCATGTATTGAACCTGTTTGCAGTTTTAAGGTTCTTTAAACTGTCATCTTTATTAGTAGGTTAATTGGATTTGAGTTTCCATAGAAGAGGTTGTAAAATTCATCCTTTCTTATGAAAAGAATTGGATTCCATTTTCATGTTTAAATCAACATGCTTATTTCACTCTCTGTAGAATAACAAAGCTTATGGCGTTGTTTTTTTCCTTTTTCTTCCCTTGCTTTCTTTTTCTTTCCTTTTCCTTTTCCCATTTCTAATTGCTTTTAAATTTTCATTTCATTTTGTTTTAACTTTTATCCAAAATAAAGTATTATTGGTATGGTACCTCTGCATTCTCCTAGGTATAAGATGTGTTTGAATATAGGTGGTTTCTATGGTGCCATTTCGATCAAGATGACACAATGCCTTCTTATCCAATCAAACCAAAAAATTGATAGGATACAAACAGAAATTTAATTAAGTCATATTCTCCATTAATTCATTTATATTTGAATAGATATAAACTTGATTTTATTTTTAATTTGAATTTAACATTTAGTTTTTATTTTTAATCTAAATTATATATCTCTATTTTTTTAATTAAATATTTATATTTTGTTACATTATTAAATGGTATATGAGCATTAATTAATTCAAAATAAAATTAATTTCAATTTGATTCTTTTACTTTTGTTCATTTTAGCTCTTTCTTATTTTAGCTTCATTTTAGTTTATTAAATTATAAATTAAAGTATCTAAAATTGTTGCTGGATGTGAAAAAAAAAGAACACAATTATAAAAAAATTATATTGTAGGCATTAATTATTTATCAACAAAAATTAATACAAATGATGATATTATATTAAAAAGATAAATTACTAATACAAAGAAAAATTAAAGGATCAAATTGGAATTTGAGATTAAGTTATGAGATTAACAGTACGAATTTGGCTATAAAAATATAATAATATGACTCTACGGATTTTCCAAGTGAATAAATCTAACTTAAATAATATAATTGTATTTTAATTTTATGTTAATTGTTATATAATTTTTAATTCAAATTTTCGTTAGGATATGTAAAATTTAAATATTATTTTCATATAAATAGCTAGTATGTGCCTCATTCTGTTGTCATCCCTATGCTCCAGTCTTAATTACTTCTATCACGTTCTTTTAAGTCTTATCATTTGTTTCTAATCCAAATATCAATTATTTACGTTCTATTATTTTGGAAATACAATTCGCTTTAATTACTTGTATTATGGGAGGCTTTATGTAAATGGCAGACATAAAACAAGATAATACAAGTAACTAATACTTGAGTCTTAAGCAAGCATTAGGCTCAAAACAACTTGACTTAGGTAACTTATATTCCAGCCTAAAGCCAACAATAGATCTAGAACAAAAATACATAATTAATTAATACTTGAACTTGAAGCAAACTGTATTTCCAAAATAAATAGCCTGAAACAAATTATAAATCTTACAGTAACGTGACAAGTAACTGATTGTTGAGCATAGGGATAACAATGTCAAAACACAAGTGGCAAATGCTATAAGCAACCTTACTTTTGATTATGAATTCAACATATTAAAGAGTCCTAGCCCGTGCGTGCGTGACGCACGAGCATCAAATACTAGTGTGTACAATATGCAAGTAGAATAATCTAACAACATATGCTACTAAATATGAGTTAAGATATTTTACATTTTGATTGCCTCAATATCTTTTTAATTTTATGATTTAATGAACCATATAACTTATCACATATACGCTTTTCAATCATATTTTACTTAAAATAAATTAATTTTTGAACCTCGGAATGTATGTTAAGATCATAATTTTCAAATTAAGATGACCATTCAAGTAAAACATAACGATAGATACTCTCGCATGCCTAAATATAATTGTTGAAGATATTTTTCATTTCACTTTTCTTAGTTTCTTTTTTATTTTCTCATTTTATCAAATAAAATTTTAAATCATATTATGAAATGTAGACTAATATTTTATTTATCGAAATTCTCTTTAACTTTAATAAAAAATAGAGGCGAATGGTAGGGATTTCTAATCTTCTAGAAATACAGTACACATGCAAGTACAATATGCCAATAGATACTCTCATATGCATAAATATGAGTTAAGATATTTTTCATTTCAGACTACTTAGTGTCTTCCTTATTTTATCACATATTTTTAGAAATTCAATCAATATTTGAATTGTCAAAATTCTCTCCAATTTTTACAAGAAATGGAAGTTGGTGGGAATTTCTAATCTTCTACCAACACCTTAGACCACCTAGATACATATACAAATTTAATCTAATGACAGATGTTCTCATACCAATAAATACAAGTTGGTATCTTTTTTTTGGATATTTCTAACTTGTGCCCATGGGCACAAGATAACAATGATTAGCAACCAATAGAATTTCATTAAGGGGAAGTTAACAAGTAGTGGGTGCTATGGGGTTTAGTGGGTGCACACAGGGTATAGTAAAATGAATCAAATCTAACCATTAAAAAATTTAATCTAATCATTGTTAACTTGTGCCCATGGGCACAAGTTAGAAAAACCCCCTTTTTATTTCACTTTTGTATGTATCCTTTTTTTTTATTTTCTTAATTAATAAGTGTCAATATTATAAAATTTAAAGTTTTAAAACTTTAATGCATGTTATAAGACGGTCCAGTATTAAATGAGAAAACAAATAAAAAAATAGATATAGAAAAGTTTAATTAATATTTCAATTGTTTAATATTTCAAAAGTTAGGTGATCTTTTCATTTGACTTTTCTCTGTGTTTTTTTTCTCATTTAATGGACCATGGTATCTCATCTAAAATTTTAAAACATATTTCCAGAAAATTAATATATTTTTTTAATTTTCAATTGCCGTTAAATGTTTACAAGAAATGAGAGTTGGTGGACATTTCTAATTTTCTAGAAACGTCTCACACCACATGGATCAAATACACTACTATCATACACATCTAACGATGGGTACTATCATACACATAAATAAGAGTTAAAAATTTTTTCATGTCATTTTTTGTATGTTTTCTTTACTTTTGCTTTTAATGGATCATCTTATCAGATATAAATTTTTAAATAATATATTTAGAAAATAATTAATAGTTTAATTTTCATAATTCTCTTTAATTTTGATTAGAAATTGACCACCTCCCACAACATCAGACACTATACAATTGTAGTTTACTATAGATAATATCATACGCCTAAGTACAAATTAACATCTTTTCCATGTCAATTTTATTTATGTCTTATTTATTTTTTTATATTTTAACAACTATGTTATCATAATATTTTAATCGTGAAGAAACACTGCACATCAATCACAGAACTAAAAGTGGACCACCAACCACAATTTCAACACTATAAAAGCAATAAGATAGCCGTAGGGTTTCTGACACTCTGACATTGAGAAGCAGCTGCTTAGTAGAAGGAGTTTTGATCTTCCCAGGAAAAAAGAAATCCATAGATATGCAACTGTGTAGTTGCGATTGTCTAGGATTTCTTCTAATAGAACTGAAACTTCAATGCCATTTCATGTAAGCTCTCTTTCTCTATCGAACCCTCTCCTTTAATCTTATGTGAGTATAAATTGATCGGAGTTGTTCCGGTGATAGTTGTTAGGACGTGCAAATCAAATCAATTGAGTCTGATTTGAAGACAATTTTTTGAATCCTTAGATTCATGGGCCAATCCCTCTTAAATTGTGAGTCTCTCACTTTCTCCACAATTCTTTGGATCCTAAGATTCATGCTCCTATCAATCTCAGATTGTGAGTCTCTCTCTCTTTCTCTTCAATTCAGTTACTTTATTTTTTAATCTGATTCTGACAACATAGATCTACAATGGTTTATTTGAAGAAGTTCGGATCTTCCTAGCGTAGAAGATATGGATATGCAATTGTGTAGTTGGGTTGTGCGATTGTCTTGATTTCTTTAGTGGCAGCTGTATCTTCATCACCATTTCACCTACGTGTGATCTCTCTCTCTATGTTAAATCTTCTATGAGTATAAATGGATAAGTGTTTTGCAGGTAATATTTGTTACAACTTGCAAAAATCCAGTGGATGGAGTTTGATTTAAAGACAATTTTTTGGATCTAGAGATTCATGCGCCAATCTAATCTCAACTTCGTGAGTATTTCACTCTCTAGTTTAATTACATTTTTTTACAATGTATATACGTTCAATAACCGTGTTATTTTAGAGATATAGTAATCGTCCGAAGTTGTTCTATCAAGAGACATGTGTATGCAAAATTCTCCGCCAGATCTCCCCTTTGCTGTGACCAAAACCTTTGCTACTACAAAGGGTTCCTTCACGTGCTCATTCTTTGAGTTTCGTGAGCTTCTCTCTCTTTCTCTAAGTTTATTTGGTTATTCTCGCTTTAAGGGTATAGCTTCAACAACCATTGTCGTGTATATACTTTGTTTATTTACCATCTTTCTTTTCCTTCGTTCGGACTTGCTACTCTCCCCTATTTTGTGATATTGCAGCATTCAACATGGGAGAGATTCAACATCAAGTTACGTCATCAACATTTCTTGAACTGAGATATTTTATTTTGCTTTCAAATTTTTTTAACTCCTGTTTTTAACATTTTTTATGATATTTGTTTGGCAGGAAAATGGTGACTTGCCTTTACTATATCTATGAAGAGGATTTGCTAACTCCAACTCTAAGACAAGTTACTATTGAAGTGGTTAAGTTTAAAATTAAATAAGATCTCCCTACATCATTCTATAAGTTCTCTATTTTTCCTATCAAATGTCTTTACAGGAAATGGATCTCACGCTTCAGAATTTATTGATTGGATTCTGATTGTTTGAAGTCGATTATATGGACCTACTCACCAAATCAAAACAAGGGGAGGTAATATATAAAAACTCCAAAATACAAATACTGTGTTCTATTACTCAACAAATATGGTCTATCTCACATTTTGAAATTGAACTGAACCTATTGAAGCAGGATATTTCAACAAATATGCTTAGCTTTCGCTCATTCACATTTTCTGATTTATTTGTTTTTTTTTTTTTTTGCTTCATGTCAATTTTTATGTTTTTCCTTGATTGAAGGATATGCAATTTTTATAATTTTTTTGTCATTTATGTAGACTTTAGGGGGTTTATTTGTTATTATTATTATTATTATTATTATTATTATTATTACTATTACTATTTTTATTATTATTATTATTCATTTTCATTATTATTATTTTTATTTCTTATTATTTTATTACTATTATTATTATTAAAAAAATTATTATTATCAATGTTAGTAAATATTATAAATATATTAATAACTTTATTATTATTATTTGTTATAATTTTTTAATATAAAAATATATGTTAATTTAAGAATATATATTATAAGCCAGGGTAAGGTAGGAAATAAAAATCCTTATCCTATACTGTGATTATATACATCTCTTTTTACTTTTAAAAAAAATCTACCTACCCTGGATCAAATTTCTATTAAGATTCCACCTACTCCAAATCCACCTACCCTAGATTAGATATTTGTTGAGATTCCACCTAGAGGATAATAATTGACATAGAAAAAACCAAAAAAACATATCACAAGGACCAAATCGTCAGTGTAAAGCAAAAAAAAATTCATCAGTAATGTATTTTTTATTATTGGTGGCACCATTTTTATGACGTGGCCACCATGCATCAATTTCAGCTCATTAGTTTCACATTTTCTTTCATGCACACTTTCGCACCGGATAAAACTCACTTTCTTACCATATATTCCTTGTTTGGTTCTTTTTATTGCTAGCTGGAAACACATGAGCTGATACAAAAAAAATTAAGAGAGATGTTGAAGAGAGAAATTGAGAGAGACAAAGATCACAACTTTCTTGTTTCACAAATTCATAGAAGAGTGTTTCGATCCTGTTATTTTGGAGATTGCTTTAAACGTTATTCACTTTGGCTACTTCCCATGTTCGAGCGTCATCCTCTTCATCAGTCACACTGTCGCTAGATGCACCCCATCAATCTGTTCGCCACAAAGGTTAGATTCTTGTTCTACCATTTCCTTAAAGTGAGTTGTGTTTATTTTGTTTTCCACTTAGTCGATAATCTTGTTTAGAATTGAAACAGATCAAATAAAAGAAAAAAATTGCTATTCGGATTTGATTTTCGATATTATAATTTGTTTTGAATTTGATTTCAAGTGATGGGTAATTTTTGTTCTCTAGTGTTCAACGACACCTTTGAAAAGATGAGATATGTTGATCTGGTCCTACTGTTACCCATCCATAAAGATAGAAAACTTTAATTTTATTAATTTATTTTTTATTTGCACAGCACCAATTGGGATACCAACAACAGACATGGCCATCTATGTTATTGAGGTATAGGGGAAATGGAAAGTGAAATGAGAGAGAAGAGTGGTGAATGTTACATAAAAAAGGGTAATGGAAATCACTTGAATATCTTTGTTATAGAGTAAAAATTTTAAAGTATAACAGCAAAAATTTTATTTAAACCTAAATTTTATTCCACTAATATCTCTTATTTTGGTAGACAACTTTTTGGTAGATAATATGTTACATTTTAAATGACGAGCATGGACAAGTGCATTAGATTCATTTTTATAATCAAAAACAACTTGCATATCTCTAAGCTATCAACTTCAAATTTCAATGCAAATGTGAGAAATTTTCATTCCACACACACAATTTAGAATCCAAAGTCAAAGAATTGAGAAGGTATGGAGTCATAGAAGCTTATACTTTTGAAAATGTTAGGATACTTGTGAGAGGAAAAAGAAAATGCTATGACTAGTGGTACTAGTTTCAAAAGACTGTTATCATTATAAAAGAAGTTTTTTTTTTCTAACAACAACTTTTTTTAAAAAAAATGCTTCAAAAAAATGCTTCCAAGTGGAAGCGTTGCTTCTATTCATTCATCTACTTCAAGGCAAGAAGAAAGACTAGTAGTAACTTAGAAGAAATATTTGATCACCCAATTTATCCACCTTAACTCATTCCATAGCATCAAAGTCCATTTAAATGCCTCTCAGGAACAAAATTAATCGTTAGAAATTGATTATATGAAACAACCAACTTAAGATCAAGAGAATCAACATTAGTAGTATTTTTCAACTTTAGCCATGAAAATCTTGTTTTTCGTTCGTTTGTAACATTTATCTTTAACTCCTCATTTTCAACTTTCTATGTAACAACACAAACACTAGTTGAAAATTGTGGCAGCCACCCAAGTTTCTCTCAATAAAATCCCAACAAACCAATCATCTTCCTTAGAGCGAAAGATCACTAACAATAGCTAAAAGCACATAACTTTTAGAGGGTAGTGTTAATGTGAAGATAGAGGTAATGGAGAATCCGACCTCTAATCAAAGCTAATGTTGCTGACCATATCATATTACACATTAACACTACCTCGTAAAAGTTATGTGCTCTTAGCGATCATTAGTGATAAGAAGTAGCTTCAAATCTTTTGCTCTAAGGAGGATGATTGGTTCTGTGGGTTTTTGTTGAAGAACCTTTGGGTGGCCACGACAATTTTCAACGGGCGTGTTTGTGATGTTATAGACAAAGCTGAATTTGGGGAGTTGTAGGTAAATGTTACTGACGAAAGAAAAACAAGATTCTCATGGCTAAATGTGAAAAATGCTCGTAATGTTGATTTTGTTGATCTTGAGATGGTTGTTTAACATAATCAACTTCTAGTGATTGATTTTGTTCTTGAGAAGAATTTAAATATTTACAAGATGGACTATGATGCTATGGAATGAGTTAAGGTGGATAAATTGGATGATCAAGTATTTCTTCTAAGTTACTACTAGTCTTTCTTCTTGCCTTGAAGTTGATGAATGAATAGAAGCAGCACTTCTACTTGGAAGCATTATTTTGAAGAAAAGATGTTCTTCCTTTGTCATAAGTGAACAAGTGGAAGAGCAGCAACTTCTTGCTGTCAAGAACCATTATCTTGATTGACAGAGACATTTGTGTTTTACTTAACCAAATCTTTTGTTTGATGTTTTGAGGTAGTCAATGGATTTGGAGATTGTTTTATAAACCTTTTCATTTTTAAAACATTTATCTTTAACAATCACAAAATTATACTATGATCATTTTTGCTTTCACTATTGATACCATCTAGATATGAATAAATTTAAAAAATTTGATTGTTTGTTTGATCCCTACCATTGTGCTTTATATAACCAAATATTTTTTGAAAATATTACATGCTTGGTATGATCATTCACTCAAAATTTTCTCTATGGCATGATGTCCTTGTTTCAGAAATGTCATGATTCATATTTGACATCATTTTATGATCTTGTTTGTGCAAATTATATTTATCTAAAACTACATAAATGAGATAGATTGCTATTCAATGAGCACTAATAAACAAGTTGATGGTTTTTGTTATAAATGACCTCTATTCTTAGACATATGATCTTGCTTAATTTAATTATCCATTTCTTGCTATAATGTTTTACATGAGTAGATGATGATAAATGATGTTGATTACTATTGATCTCTCATGTGTGATATAGTCTTGTAGTAAGGAGTAGAAATGCTTAAATTATATATATATTTGCATTCTTACCCTGCCCACATGCTTTCAAAGAACATCATAATTGATGTTATCTTGCTTACTTGAACACACATTATCATTCTTGATCCTCTATGACTAAATGCACATATTTGTTTGGCATTGAAGTTTGGCAACATAAGCTTGGTAATGATATATGCTTTCATGACTCACATGGCACATTGCATTGGTCATGCATGTATGTCTTAAGAAAAGGGTAATAAACTTGTCTAATTCTTTGATATATCTTCTTACCCTTGTTTGATGTCACTCTTATTAATACATGCCTATAAATATCTTAGACTTGATTTTTAAAAGTGGCAATTAGTGATTTGAGATTCATACAATATAAGCTTGATTTGTGCTCTTAGATTTTTATCTCCTTAGTCTCTCATTTTGTGCTCTATATATGCTTTAAAGATAATATTCTCTCTTTCTTTCACATGCTTATAAGTTTCTTTTTGATAACATTGAAAGAGGAGAACTGACATGCTTAAAAGTAATCCAATAATCATCACTAGGCAAGATTTAGTCTAATCCAACCCAACATATGACAGCGGTTCCGTGACTAACCGCTGGCATAAGTTATTTCTTGATCACTACCAGTGGTTCTAGTCATGACCGCAACTACAGGTTTAATTGTTTTTTTTTTAAAAAAAAGCTTTCCTTCGTGACCCCAAAGCCTTGTCTCTCGCAAGCTCTCTTTGGAGAAAACTCCCTCGTGACCCGAACCCTTCTCTCTCATGACCATCGTCTATGTTCCGGCAATCTGTGAGCTTGTCTCGCTGTTCATTGTGATCGTTTCCTTCATTTCAGAACTATGCAGTTCTGAGCTCGTTGCCATCGAAGCTCGTTGCCATCGAAGCTCGTCCGTTGTAAGCTCGCCGCCACTGCTCGCCATTCCCGCCGCTTCTCCACTTTGGAGCTCTCTTCCTTCCTCCACCAGGTTAGGCATTTCTAAGTTTCATCTCTATCTTTCAATCATTCTTTTCATTTCCGTTTCTAGGGTTTCGCCTTTGCTTTCTCTAATCTCATCTCGCCTGCGCAAACTTGTGTGGTAGTGGTTCTATGGGAAGCAATGAGGCATGCCTAGAAGAAGCTTGACTTCTCTTGGAATCCATAGCTTATGAGTTGAGTTGACATCTTTGCAATGTTCTTGTTTGATGTAAGAGAACACCACAAATCAAAACATTTTGAATGGAATGCAATGCATACAAGATGAAGATGGTTCATGGTTTAACAATTTTCAATTCTTAATCAATTGATATTTTGAATTAGTTAGATGTATTTTTATGTAGTTCTGTTGATTTTTTATACTTGATTAGCATTGTTGTTTTGCTAGAATGTAAAAAAGAAGACACGTTAAAAGAAAATCATATTTCATTGAACTACAATAATACAGTACTGGGTTAGAGTCTAGATATGTTGGTGTCCTGGAGGTATAAACACATTAATTGCTACTCATATGGGCATCGGTTTGATTATGGATCTTTTTTCTTAAAACATGATTATGGGGATGGATATTCTAGTACATTGCCCAGATCCTACCCATTACTTAATTTACACCAAATGCTCATTGGAACACTAAAATCTAAATACAATGTAACCCCAACTCCATGCTATATTCAATATTCATCTAAACACTCCTACCCAAATCATTACTATGGAAATTTTAGTTTATGTCCCCCAACATAGTTGTTAAATACATCTATATTGGGATGTAGTCACCATTTTCTATTCTGACTTTGGTGATATCATATGGCTTTAGATCCTCGAAATTTTTTATATAGTTGGCCATATGGTTGGTGCAACCACTATCAACTAACCAACCTTATCTTGGTTTTTATTATTACTAAAATAAGTAGCCACGAATAATTGGTCCTCCTCCTCCTCCTCTTGCTTAACAACTCAAGCGACTTCACCTTCACCATCTTCTTTTTTTACAAATTATTGCTTCGTGCCCAGTTGATTACTCTTGCTACATTGTGCATCTGGCCTAATCCAGCATTTGAATAGTGGATGTCCTTTTTGCCACGGTGCTTATAGGGAGGAAAATTTCTATTTAGTTGGTGCTTATCTGTTAATGCACCTTCAACTTTATGATCTTGATCATGTCTCAGTATCCTTTGTTGCTCTTGGCCTTGCAAAGCATGTTAAACTTCAACCAAAGTGATCTTACACAGATCCTTTGTATTCTCCAAGCTAGTTATAGACGCTTCATGTTTCTTAGGCACAGTAACTAGATTTTTTTCTACAATTCGAAAATCTCAGTGCCTAGTAATCTTACCTTATTTGCAATATCGAGCAACCTATCTGGATATTCTTTAATCATCTCTGACTGCTTCATGTTTTGCAACTCGAAATCCCTAAACAAATTATTCACTTGCATGGCTCTAATTCTTGCGTTTCCTGAATACTCTTTTTTTCAAATAATCCCATATTTCTTTTGGAGTTTTTAAACTCATAATTCTTGTGAACATGGTTGTTAAGACACTAGCAAAAAGACATGATTTTTCCTTTTCTTTTTGGGTCTTCCGATCCTTGTGACTTTTTAGTTACGCCATGGTAGGATCTTCTAGCAGCGGAGTTACAACGTAATCCTCTTCCATAGCTTCCCACAAATCCAAAGCCTCTAGATAGGACTCCATCTTTATTGCCCAAAGGTCATAATTCACTCTATCAAAGACCATAGGAGCAACATGAGAAAAACTATCCACATCAGTAATCTCGTAAGAAGTGGGCTCTAGATACCAATTGTTGGTTTTTTTGAAGAAAATAGGAAAGTAATGAATATAAATTGAAATATTTTATTGAGACTTTTCTAATGAACAGAGGGAATTCATTTTATTAATTGATCAGCACTTACATTTATACTACTAGGAAATAACAAACTTCATAATCACAAAATCAAAACAAACTTATCCTAATCTAAAAGTAACAACTTATTCAAACTGACTCATCTAATAAAAACGAATTGAGTCAGTCTAGTCTTAAATTAAACCCAAACTACTTTCAGATAATCTAAAGGCACATTATCTTAACATGTTCAGTGCTTGCTTAACTCAGGCTCATGATTGGAAAAGGACAGTAGGTCTACTCCATACTACTTTTGAGTGTTTTCTTTCTAGTGGTAATAAAATCATTTAATATATGGTCCATATTTATGAGATTTATATATATGCCCTTATATTCAGCAAACTATATTTTGCTTCATTTAGTCCTCATTATTAGTTAGGTAACAACCAATAAAACACTTTCTGATGTTATATGCAGGACTATGCAACCGGGTTCATACCGTACATTGGGAAGTTGCTAAAATTTGCACTCCTTTCATGGATGTATACATATTGTTGTGTCGACTAAGTGCTCCATATATACACCATTGTTTTATATCCTTCAATAATAGTTGGGTGGATGCTCAAAAGTATGCTTTTACTAGGTATAAATGGAACTTCAGTGGAGAGCCAGAAGGCTTGAGTACTTTGAATCTTATTAGCCATTTTTTGCTGGTTTTTTGTAAGTTTTTTCGTTGACTTAACTACATCAACTTTTTTAAGTATACCCGTTTGATTTGCGAGAGAAAATTGAAATGTTTAGGTCATGTGACTTCTTATTATGTTTTTATTGGTACTCATGAGAATAAAACAACGTTTCCTGAATATTTTCCGCTGAAAAAAAGTAAAACGTTAATTAGTTTTTCAACACATGTAAGAGACAAAGTTATGCAAATTAGTGAAAGGATAATTGAGAAATAAGGATGAGGATGGAAGATTTTCATGTTCGTGAACCGTGGCAGAATGCCAAAAAAATTAATATTGTCTCTGAGCCTATTTTCTTTTCTAGAACATTGAATTATGTAACAAAATATTGTATTATCTAAAATGCTTCATCCTCTGACTTAGTTCATGCTTATGATTAATAACGAATTTGTCCTTTCAGGAAGTCCTTGCGTTCTGGCCATATTCTTTTTCTTTCCCCTTGTGAGCTATGGGATTATGGCTATATTTTTTTCACTCGTAAGTATGACGATGTTGTTTGTTTCCGTTCTATTTCTTCTTTCTTTCTACTTTATTGAATTTGATTTTCTTGTTGCCTTTTCTGGCATTTACTTTTGATATTCAAAACTAAAATATCATGCTAAATTATTTTGTACCTATGCTATTACATCCGTATCATATCATTGTATATTTGAGTTTGTTCTAACTACAACTGTGTCAGAGGCTAAGCGAGAAATATGCTTTGAAGTAAAGTAAAGTAGCAAGATTAATTAATTAGTTAATATTATATTGTGCATCCAATAGGTAGGTCGAATGGCTGATGAGACCTGCTTTGAGTAGCAGGTCCTCCGTTCGAACCCCTGGATGCACTTTAACGTTTCAAAAAAAGTTAATATTATAATGTACTACAACGAATTTGTGATAACCCAAGTCAAATATTTAGTCCAAACTGTACCAAGATTCAGCCAAAACAGGGGAAAATAGCATTGATCAACTTTTCACAATTTCAATCCTACCTTCCATCTCAATTCATCATAAATCATGCCAAATTCATGCAATTCAAAACAAATCACTCAAGAATCAATTCCCAAGGATGACCAAAGTTCAATTCCATCAATTTCACATCATCATCAAGATCATTCTCATAGCATACAAGATCATAAACATTCAATTTCAACATAACAATACCTAAGACTTCAATCATGCACATAATCAAACATTCACACCAAAATTATCAACAAAGTTAAGTTCAAACCTAGTTCTAACATACAATAGTTCAAACCCTAACATCATAAAATCACTAATTTGTATATTTCCCTAATTGGGGTTTTGAGTTTGGGGTTACCTTGATTTGAGCTTCAAACTCACAAGTTCTCCCTTTCTTCAAAACTTTCCAAGCCCTAGCTCTCCAATCACCAATTTACCCTTGAGTTTCCTATGATTTGTAAACCTCAAGTCATTAGTGACCCAGAATGACCCAAATCATGGGTTGCATGTGATCATGGAAGGATTTGAGGATCCTTTGCTCTTAGAGAAATTAGAGTTAAAGAAGAGGGGAAAAAGGATGCAAGTGTTGGAAAAATTGAGGAGAACACTTTCATAAATCCGATAAACTCACTTAAGAATTTATCCTCATTTGAATCAAATCAATTCATCACCATGATATGGTGGATTCTCCTCAAAACTTAATATTATAGCACCATATTTAATGGTACTTTACAACTAATCATAAGTTTTTCAAAATAATTATTTCACCATATACTCATAAGTCGGTGAATGAATTTGCTTACATCTAGCCTCTCTCTCTACATTCATGATGTGAGAAGTATTGTGGTACTCAAGTCAACCCTTTACTCAATTAATATCACTAAAACTGTACACATACACATACCAATCAATACATAATTCGCTCTCATAGAGCGACACATTATCACAATTTAAAATGGACAACTATGTGTGTTGCTTATATATTTTATCTAAGTCAAAATATGCCTCTAAGATAAAAATTATACTCTAATCATTTTAGGAACACTTACTCAACTTGATAAGTGTCTTGATTATGTAAACACGCTCAATCATCATACTGTTGAGATAACACTCATCTGTGGGATTAATATCAAACAAATTGATATCTATAAAGTTTCATCCATTTTTCATACATATCCCAATTATAACATTTCTATAATATTAAGTCCATCATACTAATTTTTCATAATATAACTCACAATAGTTCTATGAAAAATTTACATCCAACTCATAGGAAAATAATTCTCTCAATTTTCCTTTTTCTTTTCAATTACCAGACTATACACTAATACATTGAGATACAATAATACTTTCTTGTCTCTATTTCAACAACTCAATACTACTTCTTATCATTATTCAACCGTCACAAATGAGAATAGTATGTTGTTATAATTTATAAAATTCTTGATATGATAATAAGAGTATATGGATAAGCATACTAGAAAGATTAGCAGTTAAGTTTTCTTAACATTTAAATCAATATTTCGAATTTCCCCCACAAGTTCAAACATTCATAAATAATGTAGATAATATATATTGACTATAAATTAGGGTCAAATTAATATGCATGAACTTGAGCACATAGTAGAAGAAAGGGATAGCATCTTGGAGAAGTGAACTTATAGTATTCATCAAAAAGCATTCATCAAAATTAAATATTTAACGTTTAACCATAACACCATCTTAGCAAATATAAGTATTCATCAGTTCATAGAAAAATAAGAGGAGGTAGAAACATTTTCAAAATGCAAGTCATGCTATCAAAATGGCGTTTGTTCTACTAAATTCGAATTTCATTTCAATCCAAATTTCACAGTTTCATAATGTGACATTTCATCTCAGGTTAAATTTTTGAAATACACAAATTTTACAACAACAAGTGCTTACTTATGCAATGTGGGAGCTTGGGGTTGAAGATCCAAGTCTGGCCAATGGAAGATTTAAGGAAGAGGATCTTGATTCTTGGAGGTCGAAGATGAGCCCTAAGAGAGGAGAGGAGATGAGAGGAATGAAATTGGGAGAATAATAAGAGTGAGAGGGAGTGAGGGCGTGAGGTGGGGAGAAAAGGATGAGTGGGTCATGTAGAGAAATGAGAGTGAGTGAGTGTTTGAGTGAGGGTGGGTGTAGAATGGGTATTGTGAGCACAAGGCTATTTATTAAAGATTGAACCTAAGTCCTTGATTATATAGAATTTAGTAGAAATACCTAATTAATTCCAAATAGAATAAACTACAAGGACTAAATTGCAATTAAGATTGAGAAGCCAATAGAGATTTCAAACTCCACATGAAAACTCAATTTTGGGGGATGTTACATAAAATATTTTAATTAATATTAAACTAATAAAAATAATAAAAAAATATTTTAATAACTGAAAAATAAAATAATATTTAAAAAATATTTTTAAATTATACAAAATATGTAAAATATTAAAAAAAATTAAAACATATTAGATATATCCTAAAATCATGTCATGCAATAAAAAAAAGTCAAACAGAAATTCAAAGTCTAACCATGGGAACTAGATGTAAAAAGATTTAATATGACACATGCATGATAAATATCCAAAAATCATATTATGCAACATAAAAAATTTCTAATTAAAATTTAAAGCGTAACTATGTGAACTAGATATAAAAATATTATAAAAATAGAAAAAAACTATAGAAAATGACCTTTTTTAAATTCAAAGGGGATTTACCGTGCCTAATGGCGTCAAGATATGAAAATCGGTATATAATAAGCTCAAATCTAAACAGTATAGAAAAAGTTACCATACTTTGAAGTTTTAAACTCAACTAACAAAAACTTCAAGTACAACTTTCACATGATCACATAGTTAGGATATATCTGCATTTTTTTTTACTTTTTAATATATTAAATATTTTTAATATTATAAATTATTTTTTAGTTTTGAAAATAATTTTTAAATAACGAATATTATTTTATATTATTTTTCAATATTTTAATTTTTTAAATCCTCGATATTAACTTTTGATACAAAAATCCAAGTCCCACCATGTGATGGCACCTATATTTGTTTTTATTTAAGAAAACTGGAGATAAACACTAAATAGACCCAATTTGGTATTTTTTTTAAGAAATAGGTCTATTTATAATTTTATAAAAATTGATACTATTTTACTAATTTAAAATTCATTATGATTGACACTAATTCATACTTATTTACAAATCATTCATCCTACATGTCACATTTTAATTAGTCAAACTAGTAATGACATACAAGCCCTTTATTTTTCTTTTTTTTTAAATAGCATTTTATTATTTTTATTAGTTTAATATTTTTTTAATATTTTATTTAATTTTTTGATATTGTATATTGTTTTTATTAAGTTTCTTAAATAGTGAATATTACCTTTACAATATTTTTAATATTTAACATTATTTTTTAATATTTTATATTATTTTTCAATGCAAAAATTCAGGTCCCGCCATGTGGCAGCACTAAAATTTTTATTATTTTTTTATTTAAGAAAATTGGAGATTAATAATGAATAGACCCAAATTGGTATTTTTTTCTTTAAGACTAATTTGATAAATGTTTTTAAACATATCATCTTTTATCTAAATTTACCTTCAAATGACAAGTTAAAATATATATTAAAAAAGATATTGAAGAATAGAATTATTTTTTAGTTTTTATAAATAACAAATAAGATTAATATTTTATTTTGTAAAAATTATACTAGTTTACTAATTTAGAATTCATTATGATGGATACTACTAATTTACAATTCATTAATCCTATATGAAATATTTTGGTTGGTCAAATTTGAAAAGACATACAAACCCTCTATTATGGGAAAAATCTACAATACAGCTTGTACAACACCATTTTAAATAATGAAAAGTGTCCATTTTCAAAAAAAAATTATAAAACTTAATTTAATCTCCACCACCTACCATGTATTGCAGGCCCACCACTCTTTATCCCCACCACACTTTTATGCACGGACTATGTACTACTGGAGTATTAAAATTTTAGGGGCTCTTTGGTTTGCATTGTAATTTTCTGTTTTCATTTCCCGTTTTGAGTCTGTTTCCATTTTGCAAAGGAAAAACTGAAAATGGATGCGAAATTTATTGTGAAATTTTCTGTTTCCGTTTTGAGGCAGCCATCCATGCACAATGGATGCGAAATTTCGTCAATTAATTGCGCATAGTAGATAGCATAGAGAGACCATTGAAAATGTATTGTGACAATAAAGCGCCAGTAATGTACTCTAACATTAATAAGAATACCTTCAAGGCTAAGTTCTTAGATATTAAGTAATAGTGTGTTCTATTACTCAACAAATATGGTCTATCTCAAATTTTGAAATTGAACTTAACCTATTGAAGCACTATATCTCAATTTTACAACAGGAAGGAATTAAAAATAACAGTATTGTGATGCATGTTATTTATTAGTTTCTCAATTCTTTCTCTTTCTTTTTCCTTATTCTTATTTCTTACCATTGATTGGTAATAAATATACTATAATGCATGTGCTAGAGCCTAGATGAATATAAAAAATATCATGTTTTTTCCTTAAAATGCGGTATTGTGACCGATGAAGAGATGTTTACTATCATGAGCACAAGTTTAGAAAATAAAGAGGTGAAAGAATTGAGGATAGAGTCTTAAAGGATTCTACTTTAATTTTGAAATTATTTTTAAAATTAAGATACTTCAAAGAGATGTTTTTATTCTTACCACCATTTTCAAAGATAATAAACTCATGGCTCTGTCTAATTAATTCCTCAATTCTTTTCCCTTTTCATTTCCTAAACTTGTATCCTTGGTAGTGAATTTGCTTGCATTTGCATTGATATTTGGAGTTGGTGGCTTGAGATGTATGCATGGGTTAATTATGAGTATAGGTCATGAGTGCCAGTTAATATATCAATGTCAACTCTAGGATAACCCAATAAAATTTGGAGTGAAAAGGTACTGATCTTTTCTTTCTTAAAATTTAAAGATGGATGGATAGTAAAAATGCTTAAGCTTTCCTTAGTGTGAAGAAAAACTATTTTACCTTTTAGTTATTTCGAGAATTTGCCTTTTATGTTTTTTTTATAAGCCAAAAAATTTATTGATATATAAAGAGTACAAGAAGTGCTCTTCTAGGAGTTTGGAAAATTAAAAAGAGGGGAAAAATGGGAAAGAATTACAATTAAGAACTCCTTAGGCACATGACAGGAGTCACACACCAATCTAAGAAAGAAACGGTTCCACCTTTGAAAGGATAAAACCAACTCCATGACCTGGTCTTAACATTTCAATCACCTCACACACGTCAATCTCAGCTGAGTTATACTGTGTTTCTAAATAACCATATTGACCAAAGAGTAGCAAACTACCAATCCTTTCCTTTTAATGCCTTTCCCAAAAAATAAGCCTCTGAATTGTTGAAATCAATCGCCTGATGACTGTGGCAGCGCGCATTGTAGCCCCATCCTTTTCAGAATTTAGCACCAAATGGTTGCTGCGACATTACAAGAAGAAACAGGTGTTTGACATCCTCCTCTTCTACGCCACACAGGGAGCATGTTGTAGTACCGTTGTCTTGGATAATGCCTCTACTCAATAAATTCCTTTTGCATGGAAATCTGTTTCTGAATGCTAGCCATGAAAAAAGAATTACTTTAGAGCATCAAATCTGCATATACTGTAGTTGGAGGTAAGCATTTCGATACCACCAAAGAGTATGCACAACTCATTTTGCATGTGCCTCAAAGTCCACGAAACCATTCCTAGGAATCTTCTCTTAGGGGGTGAAGAACAACTCTAAGTAACAGGATCATCAGATCATCATATATATAGAGTTCCCATTGGAAAAAATTCCTCCTCCAAGACCGTCTCCATAACCACAAAGTACCATCTCAAATAACAACATCAAAAATCAAGGAGGTTTTAATGATAGGAATTGGATGTGAAATAAATAAACATTTATATTAGATGAGATGTGTATGATGCATGTCATTTATTTATATTATTTAATGGTAATAAATATATTATCTTTCACTTACTAGATGAATATAAAAAATGTTTTGGAGAGTAGATGGTACCAATTAAGGTAGTACATAATCATAGCCAATTTGGATCTTTGACAAAACTCCATGCTATAAATATTTCTTCATTATTATTTTAGAAAAAAGTACGATCTCAAATATGTTGTTATATTTCTACTATCCAATTAACATGATTACTTTTAACTCAAACCCCTTTCATTTGTTGATATTACATTTACAAGGATCCTGCAAAGGTGGTCAAGTTATTGAAAATCTTGCGGGGGTTGGACGAAACAAAAATCGGTCTCATGAGTATTGAGTCTAACTTGCATTACTCTTTAGATTTTAAGTAAAGAATACAGAGAAATCTAAGATTCTAATAATTAACTTTGTTTTTCTATATTAAATTCATTATTGTTGTTTGATATTTTGAAAATAAGACTTTTAGCATTTGAATTTCAAGTTTTGGATTAAAATTAGTTGTTAAATTTGAATTTTGTCTGCATCCATCAGGCTGGTCGAACGGTTGGGGTTTACTTTGAGTAGCATCTTCTCAATTGGAATCCATGTGGACTACTTTGGCATATAAAAAAATTAAATTTTGTCTAAGATTTAATATTCTTTAGGCCAAATTAGTAATTTCATCCACCAACTTATATTTTTTGTTTTGATTTCCCCCTGCAACTAATAAAAGTTTCAATTTCATCCTCTAAGTCCTTTCTGTTAAAAATAATAGTCCTTTCTGTTAGTTGGCACAAACGACGTTAGTAACGGTGCTAACATGGCATATTGTAACGATAAAAAAATACGCTGACATGGAAAAACAAAAAAGAAATAAAAGAAAATCTAATGTTTATAAGATTGAGGAATTTGGGGATTTAGGGTTTATTTCATCCCCAAATCCGAGGCACAAACAATGTTAGGGTTTATTTCACATTTTATAATTTATTTGTTTTTTTTTTTGCATCATGTCAATTTTCAAGTTTTTCCTTGATTGAAGGATATGGAATTTCTAGAATTTTTTTGTCATTAATGTAGACTTTAGGGGATGTACTCGTTATTATTATTATTATCATGATTATTATTATTATTATTATTATTATTATTATTTATTATTATTATTATTATTATTATTATTATTATTACTATTACTATTATTATTATTATTTATAATAGTACTATTATTATTATTTATTTTATTACTATTATTATTATTTAATTTTGTCATTATTTTTATTTATTTTCATTATTATTATTTTTATTACTATTTTATTTTATTAATTTATAATTATATTTATTATTATTATTATTTATTTTCTTCAAATTACTATTATTATGATTTATTATTATTTTTTATTTTTATTACTATTATTACTATTTATTTTAATACTATTATTATTATTATTATTCTTCATTTTCATTATTATTATTTTTATTGCTTATTATTTTATTATTATTTTTATTAAAAATTTATTATTATCAATATTTGTAAATATTATAAATATATTATTAATTTTATTATTATTATTTGTTTTAATTTTTAATATAAAAATATATGTTAATTTAAGAATATATATTATAAGCTAGGGTAAGGTAGGAAATAAAAATCCTTATCCTATACTTTGATTATATACATCTCTTTTTCGTTTTAAAAAAAATCTACCTACTCTGAATCAAATTTCTATTGAGATTCCACCTACCCCAAATCCACCTACCCTAGATTAGATATTTGTTGAGAATCCACCTAAAGGATAATAATTGACATAGAAAAAACAAAAAAAAACTTATCAAAAGGAACAAATCGTCAGTGTAAAGCAAAATAAAATTCATCAATAATGTATTTTTTATTATTGGTGGGACCATTGTTATGACGTGGCCACAATGCATCAATTTTAGCTCATTAGTTTCACATTTTCTTTCATGCACACTTTCGCACTAGATAAAGCTCACTTTCTTACCATATATTCCTTGTTTGGTTCTTTTTATTGCTGACTCCAAACACATGAGCTCGTACAAAAAAAATTGAGAGCTGTTGAAGAGAGAAATTGAGAGAGACGAAGACCACAACTCTCTTGTTTCACGAATTCATAGAAGAGTGTTCCGATCCGGTTATTTTGGTGATTGTTTTAAACTTTATTCACTTCGGCTACTTCCCACGTTCGAGCGTCATCCTTTTCATCAGTCGCACCATCCCTAGATGCACCCATCAATCTGTTTGCCACAAAGTTAGTGTTGTGATCGTACCTTAGAGACAACCTGGGCTGATGACCGCAAGCAGATCTTCAATGATGACGAATATCTCATATAGCGTCGTCACTCCTCGACGGCGGTGTTCCCACCTGCAGAGACTCCAACGCTCAAGTTAGTAAATGATTTAGGTTATTCGTAGTAAATTGGATAGAACATACTGTGCATGGAGTGTTCATATGGATATTTATATAGAGCGTATTAGGGTTGAGCCTATATCATTATGGGCTTGACCATCGTCTTCTAGGCCCAATTTGGAGTCTGTATTGTAGTGTGTATCTCGCCTGGTATCTTCTTGGTTACAGGCGGGTTACTACTTGTGATGTTTAGATGACATCTGACTAGGTACCGGGTTATCACAATCCCAGACCATAACAGTTGCCCCTCAAGTCGTCGGTTTCCCTTGTGGTGAAGTCGTCGAGTTGTACACATCAAATGTCGTCTTGAATCCAAATCTTAAACTCGTCGTTAGGTGCACACGGTTGATCTTCCATGGGGAACATGTGCCCACGATTACTATCTCTCTTTCTCTCACCTTCGTCATTCCTGCCACATACTGTGTTTCCCTTTCTCTTTGCTTTAGTTCGAAAGCTTCGTTTAGCCTTCTATTCCTACCGCAATTTTCACCCTTTGGAGTCTTCTTCTTTGTGAGGAGGAATCTATTTTCCAGTCTCCCTTGATTGTTTCTTCGGCTACATTGAGGTATTTCTCCTTTCCCTCCTCATTCTGTTTTGCTTTATTTTATCTATCTTTTTCCATTGTGTGGGTTTGGATCTGCTTCTTAGGGTTATTCCTGGGTTCTTCGTGTTGTTTTCCCTAGTGTGATCATTCCCTTCCCATGGATGAACAAATCATTGTCCTTTCCAGCAGTTCTTCTTCTGATTCCTGTGACACCGAGGTCCTTATGGCTTACGCAAATAGGCTCAACAAACCCCAAAGAGCTCCAAATTATGACCTCGTGAGAGGTATGTGTTTTGTCAACAATCCTCATTTCTCAGAGCCGCATTTCATCTCGACTTATTCACCTCAAAGCTTTGAGAGTGGAGAGTCCGTTACCCAACATGTTAACACTCCCTCTAAAGTTCTGAATCCTGAGTCTCCGGTGTATGTAGAGATGATTAGGAAATCCCTAGAAAATCCTCTGGATTCAGCCAAAACAGAATCTAATCCTGGTCGTAGGTTAATAAAAACCCATCTCTCCCTTCTTGATCCTGGAAGTCATCTAAAAAACTTGGATGAATTATCATCGTCTATGACGAATTCCTTAGATTCTGAATCTGATCCGGCATACCAACCTTCTTCCTCTTCTACCTCAAACTCTCCTCTTTTGGGATCTAACCGTTCATCTTGTGCTCTTGTAGATATGGCGCCAAAGAGAACTCGCCATCGTGTTACTAAAGTCGCTGGTAACAAAGGTAATCAAGATGACGCCGAGCAGGCCGGCCCCTCTGGAGTTCGTTTCAAATTCCAAGCAATGAGAATGGAATGGGCCGGTATTCGAGGCATCGGAAATCTGTTGTGGGTTCCGACCACATAGCTAAGTCAACCTAGTTCTATCTCATCTCCACAGCAGCTGGAACTCATGGAGACAGAGTGGAAAAAGTGTTTTCATTATGGGCCCAACACGCGTGACAATTCTTACACTTATCCTTCCGCGGTCTATAAGCTAGAGATCCGAGGAGATGATGAGCGGATTTGTTCCTATGCCACCGATGGATCTAAAGCTTTCTTTATGGCGTATACTGCCATGTTCGACCAATTTCGGATTCGTTTCCCCTTCTCCGATTTTCAGATAAAAGTCCTTCACAATCTTCATCTCGCCCCTTCTCAACTTCATCCCAATGGCTGGGCTTTTTTACAAGCTTTTGAAGTTTTTTGGTGGGCCAACGAGTGGAAATACTCTTCTAGTTTGTTTCTATACTTGTTTTGCCCATATCGGGGATCTTCCATCTGGTCTTGGGTATCCCTTCAACATCGTAAGAACGTTACACAGATGATCATTTCGTTGGATGATTGCGTCAAAGTTCAGCGAGATCTATACGTGAAGGTGACACCCCGGAAGGACGACTTTATAGCTTTTTGGGAGAGAGCCGATCGTGAACCGTTCTTCCCTCTATATTGGTCGGCTGAACATTACTCTAAGCCGCTTACCTGCGAAGAACTTGAATGTGGCTTCCTTGATGATGACAATGCAAAGACTTTTAATAACTTGCACGACTTTGTCACCAGTCAAGGAATGGTCATCCACTGTCGAGATGTACTCGAATCCACTCGTTCTAGTCTCGCCTTGTGTTTATGTATTAATTTTTCTCTTAACTCTTTTATTCTGCATACTTTATTGGGTATATTGATGTTCTTTTGCTTTGCAGCTGAGATCATGTCCAAATTTTCTGCACGATTCGATGCCAAGGCGGCCAAAGACGCCAAAGGAAAAGGTAAGGTCAATCCGCCAAATTCCCCTTCTCATGGCGGAGCTGAAAATGCGGCGGGAAGTAACCCCGATGCAGGAGTTAAGGAGGTATCTGCTGCTCGGGGTTCCCCCTTGGCGGAAAAGACTCCTGTTGCTTCGGGAACTAAGAAGGGAGGAGAGATCCGCCAGAGCAAAAGGGCACGGATTACCCAAGGTGAGAATTGCTTCTTCTTATTCCTTCCATCCCTTCATGTGCTTTACTTCCGCTTGCTTTTATTTCATGTTTTTGAAATGTCGCGTGCAGCCGAACCTGTAACGGTTGAGGGTGGATCTTCCACGGCTCTTATCCCGGCCGTGTGCAATCAGCCTCAAGTTTGGGAGGGTTTTCAACCTGCTAGCATCCAATTTAGGCATGGCGACTTTTTTCAGAAAGGAAGCGCCGACACTCGAAAGGTAATTTTCTTCCTGACATGCGTATCTCATTAGATTTCTTTGGTATGTTGATTAACTTCTTCTCTTCTCTTATTCACTGTAGGGCTAGATCCAATGGGTTGGATGTCTATGGGTTTGTCCATGCTCCAAGCCATCCAGGAGGAAGCTGACCATTTAGAGGTAGTATCTCGGTTGCAGGATGAGCTTCGAGATGTCTGAGATGACCTCGATATGAAGGAAACTTTGCTCAAGATCTCTAAGGAATATGTTGCTCTTGTGGAAGGTCAGTTGGCCGCCTTCAAGGAGGACTGGACAAAAAGGATAGGGCCTTGGTTGAGCGAGAGGAGCTGCTTGTAGCCGAGAAGAAGAAGGCGGCGTTTAATGCCGCCAAGGTGAAAGAATCGGAAGAGGAAGTTGCTCAACTTAAAACTCAGAGTATCAAGCTTAAAGCCACCTTGGATGCCAAAGATGACGAGATGATGGCTGAGCTCAAGGAGGCCGGGTATGATGCCTACCGGGAAGCCGTCAAGTCTATCGTCTTTTTAAACCCCGGTGTGGACCTCAATATTCATGGGCTGGATCCCTTTCAAGGGGTGAAAGACGAGCAATTCTAGGACTTCCACAACCATCAGAATCCCGTTCTTTTGGATCCCGCCTAGATGGAGCCGTTCAATTGTGATTCTCCTCCTCTTCAAGAAGGTGATGCCGCCGTTAAATCGGACGATGATGGCGTGGAGGCTTAATGTTTTGTTTTATTTTGTAACATTTACTAGTCAGTTTTCATTTGTGGCCTCTGGCTTGTAATCATGACGAATTTCGATTAAGTAATCCGGTTGAATTCTTATCTAATGATTGCGTGTTGTCCGAACCTTTGAGTAGTAGCATCTTTGATTTCTAAAGTCGTCATTCTTTGATGTTGCGTGTGGCCTTTATCCCTTTCTTTGAAGGGACCTTGGCCTTCGGCTTTGTAAGCCGTCTAGCGTCATCCTGACTTTTATCGCCTTCTTTGAAGGGACCTTGGTCTTCGGCTTTTTAAGCAGTTTAATGTCGTCGTGACCTTTATCGCCTTTTTTGAAGGGACCTTGGTCTTCGGCTTGTTAAGCCGTTTAATTTCGTCGCGACCTTTATCGCCTTCTTTGAAGGGACCTTGGTCTTCGGCTTATTAAGTCATTTAATGTCGTTGTGACCTTTATCGCCTTCTTTGAAGGGACCTTGGTCTTCGGCTTTTTAAGCCGTTTAATGTATCTATGTGCTATCTGCTGCTTCCTTGACAGTTCTTTTATTCTGGCGATTTCCCGGACTTCATATATCAGATCAGAATCTTCACAAAGTAACTGCTCATTATTTTCGGCGGGATACATCATTAGCCAAGAAGGTTGGCCAATATCCACTGGGATAACTGCATCATCAGATCCATACACCATTCTAAAAGGAGTTTCTCTAGTGGTACTGTGGGGAGTAGTTATGTAGCTCCAAAGCACTTGATATAAGTTTTCTGTCCAACTTGTTCCTGCCTTCTCAAACCGCTTTCTAAGGCCAGTTAAAATGACCTTGTTTGCAGATTTCGCCTGGCCGTTGGATTGGGGATGCTCCACACTAGCGAAGGATGGTTTGACATGAAGCCCGGCTAACCTTTCTAGAAACTCCTTATCAGTGAATTGGCAAAAAACAAAGCTCTGAACTTTTATAGATGCTATGCTAGCCAAGGGTTCCAAATCAATCCATTTAGTGTAATAATCAAGAGCAACAATTAAATGTTTTAACTGTCGCGGGAGTGAATGGTCCTAAAAGGTCCAAACCCCAAGTGTGGAAGGGCCAAGGCATTGAGATGCTATGCAAATTTTCGGCGGGAACGCGTGTGAGGGGACTGTGTTCCTGGCATTTCTGACGCTTTTTTACGTATGCCGCTGCATCTGTGTTCATTGTAGGCCAAAAATATCACGCCTGCAAGGACTTTCTTGCTAGGGACTTCCCGCCTGTAACACTCTCAATTTTGCTAATTAATTACTAAATAGGAAATTATTCCGCTAGAAAAATATTTCGATTCCGATTATATGATTAGAAAATATTGGAGAACGATATATTTTAATTCTAGAATTTTTCCGTTACGTTTTTAATTTTATAGTGCACGCGTATATACCAGTTATTCCAAACATATCTACATTCTAGAGTATTAATCAATAAAAGACAAATCCCTCTAACACTCCATACCCTACATGTGGTCAAACCATACCCTAGACATAGGGAACTTGATTTGCTTCAACCACTCCAACTATTCACACCATGCCTTCATGTACTCCTCAACTATTCAACAAAGCTCTCCAAACACTCCAAACCCCTCAAAAATTTCGGCCCCCTTCCTCTATAAATAGGGGACTCTACTTCACTTCCAAACACCCCAAAAAGCACAAGCTTCTCTTCTCCTTTCTCTCTAAAATTTTCTTGAGTCCAAAATTGGTGTTGCTTGTAGTGACAACCTTGGAAGCTCTACCCTTCATCAACCCCTTTAATCCTTGAAGATAACCTTGGTAAGGGGAAGTGAGAATAGCTTAGTGTAGAATTTAGTTGGGTATTTGGGTGAGGGTTGGCCCTAGACCCTCTACATTCATTAACTTTCAAAGCTGGTTCTGTCTTATGCCTGGTGATTTAGAGCCCATATTTTGGGAATTGATCATTGGATAATTCAGCTCCATGCTTAAAAATCATTTTAAGATGTGTTTTAACTACTGGTAAAGTTTCATAATTTTTGGATGATGTTAAGATCTTATTTTGATTCTTGAAACATTATTGCTCTATTCTGTCTGGTGAGCTTATGCTACTGGAGTTACTTTGTACGTGTTATTAAAACTCTTATTCTGTTTAGATGCGTACAAAAATTTGTATGATGATAGATCTGTGTGTTAGCTTTCCAGATTGGTATCATTTGTAATTTTTGATCTTGTATTTGATTTTATATGGATTTTTTAGTGACACAAGGTCATTTCTGGAACAGTCAGAACGTTTTGGTTTTTCTGCACCACTTGGAAAACAGATTTAACTTAAGAAAATTTTTATGAAAAACTAGACTCAAAGTGGGTCATTTCTGGGTTTGTTTCATAAATTTTTAGTAACTGAGTGATTTTACAAAAATCGTTGAAGATGAAGATTCTGTTACTGTAGTTTTCTGTTTTGCTGGAAAAAGTTGTAACCTTGAGAAAATATTTCGCACTGTATTACTACTCAATAATTCTTGAAAACTTTATATGTTGTGTGTTAATATGTCTACTATATCATATCAAAAATTCATATTTTTCTGGGCACGTATGAATTTATTATATTTTTTAGACTAGCTACTGCCAGATCCTGTACAGTTTGAAAGAAGGATTTTTCTGACCATCTTAAGTATTTTTTTAAAATTCTGTAAAAATTCTATTTTGACCCTAACACTGTGAAGTAACTGTATAAATTATTTGGGGACCAAATAAAATCGTTTAATATTTATTTTACCTCTTTTAAAGAAAGGACAGCATGCTGAAGAGTCACTAAAACAAAGGAAAAACCACTTTTCCTTCGACTTTTGAATATTCGAAATTTATGAGCTTTTAATACCAAATAAATCATTTTTTTTAAGATGTTAATGGTGTTTTCAAGGCTAAATGATTGTTTTGAACTTATTTATAAATTCCTATAATTTTTGGATATGGTTTAAATGATAATATGTCAAGAAGGACTAAAGTAAATTTCAACCAATAGTATTAATAGAAGTTAATAAAGGCCTAAGTGCCAAAAGATGAATATAGAAAATGTGGAAATTGAATATATGACTTTTAAAGGTGTATTCTCCCTATTAGGAGTATTATATGAATACCATGATAATTGTTTTGTTTTTGAGAATTAAACTGAAATCTGTGGTAAAGGATTTGACAAGGTGGTGTAATTAGTAATCTTTTGCAAAATGTTGTTTGAGCCTAGTTGTATGGATGGAATGTGAACCCGGTTGAATCCTTGTGATAAACTATGCTTAAAATTACTAAAGCACTTTGAGATTGCATGTTTTGAAAATAGTATTTTCGAAAACTTCTATTAAGGAGGAATGAAAGGTAAAAGTGGTGCGTTGGCACAATAACGTTATACTCTAGGGAGTGGGTTTCAGCCTTTGGGGGCTTTAGCCAGAGTGTGAGATGCCTAGGGGACTCGGTGGTAGCTCCCCGATGTCGGGCTACTCACTGAAAAAGCTCGGTTACCTCGACACGTCTCTAAAAGTATATTCTGGATCGGTGGAGAGTACTAAGGTACATGGACTTGTACGAACGAAGTATGACTTCCGGTCACCTCTTAATAGAAAGAGTCGCTAGCGATGATGTCATTTTTTTTTGGAGTCTCATGCATTATGGTATACTTAAGTGTACAGGTTGTGTGATGTTACGAGTGAGAATATCAATTGTAAGCTATTGTAGATTTTCTGTTTAAAAATCTAAATATCCTGACTCTACTTCTACCAAACTTTGCTGTATCTCACTCCTCTGTTTTGTGTTGTATTTATCTGTCTATGTATATATCTATTACGCGATACAATAGATGGCGGCTTGAGAGACCCTCTTCGAAATCAACTGTCCGATTGAATTGGGCTTCTGGGAGCATGATGTATCTCGTGGGACGTCCACTTTTGTAGGAGAAGTATCCTTCTGGATATCTCATCCGTCACTACCGATGCTTCGGTCCACTTACATTGGATCGGCCTTGACGTTGGTTATTCGGATACCCCCTGGTCTCATGCCTGTACTCGCAGCGTTCCGACCCGCCTTTCATCCTTCTTATTTCACTCCGTCTCTTGTGGAGCAGTACACTGGTGGCCAGGGTTGGTTCTTCAACTCGCCTAGGGAGAGCTCTCTTGAGAGTGATCCGAGTGAAGATACTGGGACGGAGAGTGCAGCGTCCTTTATGTAGTTATATTTTAGTTAAGATATTTTGAATGACTATAATATTTGATCAGTACATTTCCTATGTGTGACATCTTCTACTCTTCGAGGGGTAGAGTATTTCTTTTTGTCAAGTCGCCTAGGATTCCCAGTAATTTATGTTTGTTATCTGATTAATTAATATATCTATGTTATATTATCTTATCGTATGTGTGTTAGTTACCAAATCTAAACTTTCATTCGACTAGGTCTCATTACCGTTTCGAATATACAACTATTAAGTTTCGAAAAATTTTACTCGAAATTTAACCTCTCGGTACGAGTATGATGATTTAGCCTTAATAACTTTAATTGAATAACTAATTCCACTTAGTATAAATTGGGGCGTTACACCGCCGATATCATGTCCACAGCTTCCTTCGTGCTAATATGTACCAGACTTCGGAAGGTCCGATACACTTGAGCAATGGTGTAGATAACCCTTTTTTGAAAAGATGCCCTTCAATTACGGCGTATCTGGTCGACTTTTGGACAATCTGTCTAGCTTCCTTCTGATCATTGGGTTAAATCCCTTTGGCAATATAACTCTTCAATGGAGTCCTCCAATCTTCATCCTCTATCTGGAGAACCGCCCCTGGGGCCGGGATGACTTCTTCTACCACTGAAAGTAGGACCAAAGTCGACTTAGTACTCGCTAGCTTTGATAACAAATTCGTCTTACTGTTCTCCAAGCGTGGGACATGCTTAATTTCAAACTTAGAAAATCCCACCAAGTTTTCTCTAACCAGGGTGAGGTACTTCTGCATTAAAGGTTCCTTTGCTTGGTAATCTCCCTTGATTTGAGACACTACCAGCAGAGAATCCCAACACAAGGTCACTGCTGTAGCTCCCAATTCCTTGGCTACTCTTATTCCCGCCAAACACGCCTCGTATTCTGCTTGATTATTGAAAGTCGGGAATTCAAATTTGAGGGAATATTCGACCGCCACTCCTTGATCGTTTTCAATCATAATCCCGGCTCCGGAACCCTTAAGATTCGAAGAACCATCCACATATATCGTCCAGGATCCCTGGTTTTGGTCCCCAGGATGTGTCATTTGTGCTACAAATTCTGCTAAGACCTGTGCTTTTATCGCTTGCCTTGGCTCATAAGATATATCATACTGTGAAAGCTCTACTGCCCAGGCCATCATTCTTTCGGTGAGATCAGGTTTATGCAAGATTTGCTTGATCGGTTGGTTGGTGCGAACCGTGATAGGATGACATTGGAAATATGGACGCAAACGTCTTGACGCCACTATTGTGAATAAGCAACCTTATCTAGCCTTTGATAATTCAACTCTGATCCCTGCAAAGCTTTAGAGGCAAAGTATACCGGACTCTGGGTCCGGGATTCTTCCTTGATTAAGGCAGCACTTACCGCTTCATCAGATACCGCCAAGTATACATACAAGATTTGGTTGGGATCTAGTCTTGATAAAACTGGGAGTGACACTAAGACCCCCTTCAGCTCTTGGAATGCTTGTTCACATTCTGCATTCCACTCAAAATTCTTCTTGCTACGAAGCGTCTTGAAGAAAGGTAAGCATCTCTTCGCTGAAGGTGGCAGGAAACTGGTTAGGGTTGCTATCCTTCCCGTCAATTACTAGACTTCTTTTATAGTTGTGGGACTCTGCATTTTTAGAACAACACTACACTTGTCCGAGTTGACCTCAATCCCCTGGTTGGTTAACATAAATTCCAAATATTTACCAGCTTCTACAGCAAAAGTACATTTATTCACATTTAATCTGAGATCATACCTGCGTATTTGACCAAAAGTCTCCTCCAGATCCGCCACCGGGTCTTCATGTTCCGGAGTTTTGACTATCATATCGTCAATGTAGACTTCTAGGATCCGGCCAATCTGTCCTGCAAAGACTTTGCTCATCATTCTGTGGTAAGTCGCGCCAGCATTCTTCAGACCGAATGGCATCATGTTATAGCAATACACTCCCATGTCGGTAATGAAGGCGGTTTTCTCCTGATCATCGGGGTGCATGGGTAATCCATGAAAGATAGATATTTGTATCCCGCCGAGTTGTCTACTAACTTGTCAATGGATGGGAGTAGGAAAGGATCTTTTGGACAAGCTTTGTTCATGTCGGTGTAATCTATACACATTCGCCACTTCCCGTTGGCCTTTTTTACCATTACTACGTTTGAGAGCCATTCCGCGTAACGGATCTCGCGGATAAACCCGGCATCGAGGAGCTCCTTCACCTATTTCTCGATGGCTTCTGTTCCCTCCGATCCCATTCTACGTTTTTTCTGGGCTACTGGTGTGCATCCCGGTTTGATGGATAGACGATGACATGCTAAATCTGGTTTTTGCAAAATATGTTGACTCAGGCTTGAATCCAAAGTAGTCTACAGATTTATGGTTTTTCATTTGTAATTTCTTATGTAGGTAAATGGTGTGAAATTCAACGAGTATTCATCTATTATAGTCTCGGGCCGCTATGATCAATCATTGCGTGCTTGGGATTGCAGATGTCACACTACTTAGCCTAAGTGGAATTGATCAACTCTCCCCCTCCCGCACTTTTTTGATTTCATGCCTACTACACAATATATACAATGCATTCTATTAATTTCTGATGGCTTATTGATAGTGAATTGCAAATGATGTGCAGATTATTCACACATTTGCCAATAGTGTGATGTCTATTTGTCTTACAAAAATTGAAATTATTAGAGGAAGTGTTGATGGAAGTGTTCGGACATTTAACATTTGTATTGGCAGGTTTGGTATAAAACTTAATGATAATTTTTGTGATAGATGAATTTCTATTTACAAAAAACTATCAAGTATGATCAGAACTGATGGTTCTAAATGAAAGAGATATTCTGATATTAATGCTTTAGGTAGCATTTGATAGGATGCTAGAAATATGTGGTGCATAAAACTAGAACGGAACGAAGCATGATGTTAAAAAAAATGGTACCTTTTTGGAAAATGAATATAAAGGACACACTTGTAAGGTTAGCGTGTAGATACCTAATTCTAGTTTTACTGATTTAGCGTTTTCTACTGATCTATAAGTAGCATCATTTAATGATATAGGCAGATTGCTGCAATTGTTCATTCATAAAACATTTTTTTAACCAAAAAGAATATTTTTCTCTATGTTTTGAGTAACTTTTATATGTCTGTTACAAACTTATTAATATTCATTTTATGAACTTTGATAATTTCTATTAGACTATTATCAGTCTTACAAATTGGATTGCTGCCTTACCAATATGGATGCTCATGTGGGTGGTAGCTCCGAGGATGGCTTCAATAATATCTGGGATCTTGTAGATGCATCTATTGTGTCAAATTTAAGGCCCATACCTCATGGTAATTCTTTTTTACTAGTCTGTTCTTTTCTGGGTTATATTTGCAGTAACTTTGTTATTGTATTAACTAAATGCTCCTTCTTCAGATTTAGTTCTTTTGTAATTTAGTTGAGGGCTGTCATTCTTCTCTTGGATTTGCGTTTATTGAATATACTTGCAAAGTAGAAACATTCCTTTCAATACATTTTAATATTATTAAGTCTTTGAGAAGCTTAGGCCAAGCTTATTTTCTTTTATAGAGAAATAAATACGGACCATTTTCTGTGAATCTTGTTTGGGAATTTGGATGACAACTTTAGGAATCTATAACATGTCTGTGAATTATTTTTTATCTTCAATTTATTTCTCATGTTCTATCCTAATAACTCTTACTTGCCAATCAACTACACTTGTAGTATGTGTGTGGAATGTGGATTATTCTTGACCTTTAGTTAATTTCTCATGTTTTATTATGTGGATTATTCTTGATCTTTATTTTATTTCTGATTTTAATTCTTATTTCTCAAGTTTTAGATATGCATGAATTACACCTAATACGCACCAACCTGAAGCCAAAAAGTCTTTTGAATATTTAAAGCTTCTTAGCTCTAAGGTATTTAGCATTTTTTCATGCAAAACATAATGACTGTTTGTGGAATCAATTATAAGATATTTAAGAAAAATGATTTGATTGGTGTAGAAAGTTTCCTCATATAAAACACAATTCTGGTCCTTGCTAAAGTCTAGTACTAGGTATAATCATAGCTCCATTGTTTGTACAAGGAATTATACAAAGGCTTTGAGATTAATTCTTGTATGTAGTTTTTTATGTATAGTTTTGTAATTGAAGTGCTTGACAATTATTTTAAAGATGTACTTTAGATTTGTTGTACTTTAATAAGTATATTTAACCATGGGTTCTCTATGTGCAGGTGAAATAAATCCAAAAGAGATGGGCTTTTATGACAGAGAATAAATGCAATGTGAGAAAGTTTCAAGTAGATACTACTAATTTCTTTGTATGAGATAGTATTTTACGTATGAGTTATACTCTTTTCTCAATCAATGAGTTATATGTATATATATTTTAAATACATGTTAAGTAGGTCACACTTTGATCATTAAACTTTTCTTTGCATCATAGTGCATTTTTGGATAACATTTGAATTATAAGAAGTCTTGGAAGGTTTATTTATATTGAAAATTGTGGTGGTTTATCAATTTTTTTTTCCATATAAACCGTTCTTAAGAGAATAAGTGTAATTTAAAAACTAAAGAAAGTAAATATAATATGGACAAATCTCAAAGAAAGTTAGTGTAATTAACTAATTATCCTTAAATATCAATAACATTCTTTTGACTAATACGGTACCTGTGTGTTGACATGGGTTTTCGATGCTTCTGTTTTGAGTGTGACGCAAAATTTTGTAAGACAATTACCATCCATTGATATGATTAACAAAAAATACATGAAATCCAAGATACAAAAAATGAAATACTTGATCCAGCCATCGGTAACAATCATTTGTGAAAAATGAATTGACATCACAAACAAAAAGATAAAAGAATGACAGCTTTATATTTTTCAAAAAATCCAACAACTTACATCACAAACTCTGAATGGTAAATTCCCATCGATAGAACAATTTGTGAGGTGTAATCTCAAAATTATAGAACATGTTCGCTCGGGTCTTCGATGACGCATTTGTAAGTTTATATACTGCAAAATGCACATAATGATCAAACTAAAAGAAAAAATTCATCTTAATAAACATTGCATTAAGAACCTTTCAAAATTTCAAAACTTTTGTATAGACACAATCTCTCCCGTGCCGAACTACAAAAAAAAATACTAAACATGAAAAAAAGTTGGATTATATAACACAGCAAGAAACTCAAGAAAAAAAAACAGTGAACGGGTCGTTTTCGTGTTTGTGAGTTAATTTACTTTTAAATATTTTATAAAAAATATACAATAACATATATAAATGAGTTTGATGGTACTTATGATAATGATAATAACATTGAAAAATATAAATTATATATAGTATACAATGTATATTTGTATATTATCGATAGATTAATACACTTAAATACATATATCCCTAAAAAAACTACCAATTATAGTGGAATTGGAGGATATGCTCAAACAGTACTTGATCTTGAAATTAAACACCAGAGCTTTTCTGGAAGTACAATTATAGTATTTGTTATTGCAATGAAGTATGATGTTAAACATATTTTAGGCCCGCTCGCAAACCTTCGCAGTAATGCAATAAATTCTTGTTTTCATGTATGCTCCATCTCCTCCAATTCCTTTGCATAATCGGAAACTTGTGATATTAAGGGGGAAAAACTGAGCCATGCATGTTAATTAAATGGTTTACAAAGAAGGAACAATGACATACTTCCAAATCAAAGCAGAGGGTGTAACAAAAAACAATACAAAAATAATCATCCATTAATCAGTAAGTTGAATATCAAAAAGAAACATAAGCTAACGTTTAGTGCATGCATCATATCATTTTTATTATCAGTTTTCCATGTTTTTTTTCAAGAATTAAGTGCAACAAGTTTTTGTTATAAAAGTTGTGAAAGATGACATGATTGAGATTAGATAAATTTCTACCTCCAATTTTTCTCCCCTCTACATAAGCTTGTTTCTTGCTTGTGCATCAAGTGAAAAAGCATTATGCTATAAGGGATTAATTAATATATTTAGCTCATTGAAAACAATATAGTACTAAATCAAAGACAAAAAGCATAGATAGCTAATTATTACCCTAGTTTTTTCTATAAGCAGCTTTAATTTCTTTTGCGGTTCTCAGTCTTGGCTTTCTATCATCTTTCTGTCAAATATCCTGCTATTTTTTCATTTCTCAAAACATTTCTCATGCAAACCTCTGAAAAAACATAAGGAATCAGAATATAGTATAATGAATATTTACATGAATATTAACATAACTAACATAAACAATGACATATAAAGCTGATAATTAACAGTTTACATTAATATGCTAGAATGAATTAACAATGCAATGCACAATTCAAATTCATTGGGAAGCATAATGAGTAAAAGGTAAGACAGGCAAATTGAATATCCATTCCTCCTTTGGCAAATTAAAGTGAATAATATCAAATCCATACTGAGACAATTAGTGATAATGTTATATAGGTCACCAATTTATGTTCAAGGAAGACAATTGAAGAAATAAAGCTGAAATCTGGAAAATATTATTCAAAAATTAAATTGAGACATACCCTGGAGAGAAAATTAAATGAATGCAATATCAAAGTTCCAGGTTCCAGTGGAAACAAAAACAGAGAAGAGGGTAACAAAGTTCCAGTCCAACTTTGAGCATGCCCTGAAGAAAGAATTTCTCCAACAAAAGGATAAAAAAAATTAATAAGCATCTCCATAACATATTTCCAATAACAACACAACAATTGTGACTAAAAATTTATATTGTCCGTAAACTGGTTGTATAACAAAAAAAAACAATAAAATGGAAATTGAAAAATAACTCCCTAAGTACATCAAGACTCACCACTCCAAAAGGCAGAAAAGATAAAGCCATTGAAAATAGAAGCAGAAGAAGGTACAACATATGGAGTAGAGGCTAAAAAAATTAGTAACAATCAATTTGTAGTGATTAACAAAAACTTGCTACATCCAAACTCTAAAAAATCGATACAAAGGATGCAATAGAAGAGAAATACATTATTAGTCATATCTCAGCTAAGAATACAAAGCCCATATATAAAATCATTCTGTTCCATCTCTGCACTAACCGAGTTCACCCACATATATCTATTCCGTATCATTCAAGATCGACGAACAAAGACTCATGGTGACTACTCACTAAGGTCCATGAGTAGGAAAAAAACTGAGAAAACAATTAGAGCCTACATTATTCAGCTGACATTATTAAATCAAATCTAACAAAACCTCCATGTAGTGTCCATACATTCAAGAAATCTAAAGATCCCCTATAATGTCAAAAACTGCTAAATCATAAACCATTATCACAAACACAAGTTCGTTCAGTTTGTGATAATTTAGAAAATATTTAATTTATTACCATTTACCTGTCTCTTCATGCACAATCTGCATTTTCTTTATCTCCAAAAAAGCAAATAGATGATAGAGAGAATTAGAAAAATTATGTAAGTGCAATTAAATCATAAATATTAACCCAAACATCAATCAATCCAAGCAAGCTAGCAACCATGGAAAGAGACGCAGAATAAATGAAAAAGATAGGGAGAATAAGACAGTAGAAGAGAGTAATACACAAAAGAGTAGGAAAATAAAAGAAAAAGGAAAAATTAGACGAACCTGTGATGGATGCAAACAAAATCCAAGCTACGGCGGCGCAAGGTGAAGATTGGAGGCAAACGACGGTGGGGGAGGAGGCTTTAGTGATACACAAAGTGGAGAGGAAACCCTTAAATCCTAAACCTTTCCAAATCCACACAAAACACAAATTCAAATCACACAAACCCTAAATAGAGAGGAAAAGGAAGACATGCAGAGCAAGATAAGAGGGAGAATAAGAGGAGATGGAGAGCGAGATGGAGGTGTGCGGAAAAGAGAGCGAGACGAAGAGAGTTTGAGAAGATGATGAACAATGAATGGAGAAGATGGGGCAGGAGAGGAAAAATGGGAGAGACAGAGAGAGGAAGTGAGAGAAAAGTGAAGAAGGTGGCAGGAGGAAGAGGCAAAGTGAAATTTGGAGAGAGAGAGTATCGTATCTTTTTTTTCACATGATACAAAATAATCCAAAATGATTCAATTCAAAATGGAGGGAAGCTTAGAGGGTGAGGGAGCCAAAATTTTTGGGGGGGAAAGTAGGGTTTCATTTGCTGCCAATTGTCGCTAGAGGATTGTTGGGTGCCCCAATTAGGGGTTTCTTTTTAATCCTTGGGTGATACTTACTACATTAGTCATTGCATTTATGAACACGTGGCACATGGCTATTGGAGACTTTAATTTCTCACAGCTAGAGATGACGATCCGTGGCGTCAACTTATGAACCACTACATCTGTTGATTAGGAAACTCATCAACGGTCATTCTTTTGCCTCTCTAAAATTTTCACAAACCAAAACATATCCTTTCAAAATTCCCGCCCTCCCCTTTTCACAATCTCCACTGTATAAATATGCTCAACCTTCACATCCATTAACACACAGTTGCTTCAACATCTCACTTTTTCATGAACAATCTGCATTTTCTTTATGTAAAAAAGCATAATGATAATAGAGAGAATTAGAAAAACTATGTAAGTGCAATGAAATCATAAATTATTAACCCAAGCATCAATCAATCCAAACAAGCTAGCAACCATGGAAAGAGACACAAAATAAATGAAAAAGACAGGGAGAATAAGACATTGAAGAGAGTAATACACAAAAGAGGAGGAAAATAAAAGAAAAAGGAAAAAGTAGACAAACCTGTGATGGATGCAAACAAAATCCAAGCTACGGCGGCGCAAGATGAAGATTGGAGGCAAACGACGGTGGGGGAGAAGGCTTTAGTGATACACAAAGTGCAGAGGAAACCCTTAAATCCTAAACCTTTCCAAACCCACACAAAACACAAATTCAAATCACACAAACCCTAAATAGAGAGGAAAAGGAAGACATGCAGAGCGAGATAATAGGGAGAATAAGAGGAGATGGAGAGCGAGATGGAGGTGTGCGGAGAAGAGAGAGACACGGAGAGAGTTTGAGAAGATGATGAACAATGAATGGAGAAGATGGGGCAGGAGAGGAAGAACGGGAGAGACAGAGAGAAGAAGTGAGAGAAAAGTGAAGAAGGTGGCAGGAGAAGAAGGGGCAAAATAATAATTTTTTGGAGAGAGAGAGTATCGTATCTTTTTTTTTCAGATGATATCCAAAATGATTCAATTCAAAATGGAGGGAAGCTTAGAGGGTGAGGGAGCCAAAATTTTTGGGGGGAAAGGGGGTTTCATTTGCTGCCAATTGTCACTAGAGGATTGTTGGGTGCCCCAATTAGGGGTTTCTTTTCAATCCTTGGGTGATACTTACTACATTAGTCATTGCATTTATGAACACGTGGCACATGGCTATTGGAGGCTTTAATTTCTCACAGCTAGAGATGACGATCCGTGGCTTCAGCTTGTGAACCACTACATCTGTTGATTAGGAAACTCATCAACGGTCGTTCTTTTGGCTCTCTAAAAATTTCACAAACCAAAACATATCCTTTCAAAATTCCCACCCTCCCCTTTTCACAATCTCCACCGTATAAATACTCTCAACCTTCACATCCATTAACACACACAGTTGCTTCAACATCTCAGTTAGACCTAAGAAAGATCAATCATTTTAATAAGCAAGTATGAGACACTCATTGTAATGGCTCGCAGGAAGCAAACCGCAAGGAAATCCACCGGAGGAATGGCTCTGAGGAAGCCACTGGCGACAAAGGCAACTCGGAAGTTTGCTTTGGAAACCGGCGGCGTAAAAAAGCCTCACCGTTTCAGGGCAGGAAGGGTGGCTATGAGGGAGATCCAAAAGTACGAGAAGAGCACAGAGCTTCTCATAAGGAAGCTTCTATTGCAGAGATTGGTCAGAACAATTGCTCAAGATTTCAAAACAGATCTCCGATTCCAGAACAGCGCCGTTTCCGCTCTGCAAAGAAGCCGCCGAAGCCAACGTCGACAAATTGTTCGAAGATACCAATCTCTGTGCAATTCATGATAAGAGAGTCACTATTATGCCTAAGGATATTCTGCTCGCTCGTAGGATTAGGGACAAGAGACCTTAGGGTTTGTTCTTGTCATGTATTGAACCTTTTTGCAGTTCTAGGGTTCTTTAAACTGTCATCTTTATTAGAAAGTTAATTGGATTTGAGTTTCCATAGAAGAGGTTGTAAAATTGATGGTTTCTTAAGAATATAGGTGGTTTCTATGGTGCCATTTTGATCAAGATGACACAATGCCTTCTTATCCAATCAAATCAAAAAATTGATAGGAGATAATCAGAAATTTAATTAAGTCATATTCTCAATTAATTCATTTATATTTGAATAGATATAAACTTAATTTGATCATAAAAAAAGATATAAAGTTGATTTTATTTTTAATTTGAATTTAACATTTAATTTTTATTTTTAATCTAAATTAAATGTCTCTATTTTTTAATTAAATATTTATATTTTGTTACATTATTAAATGGTATATGAGCTTTAATTAATTCAAAATAAAATTAATTTCTGTTTGATTCTTTTACTTTTATTCATTTTAGCTCTTACTTATTTTAGCTTCATTTTATTTTATTAAATTATTAATTAAAGTATCTAAAATTGTGTATGGATGTGAGAAAAAAAGAACACAATGATAAAAAAATTATAGTGTAGGCATTAATTATTTATCAACAAAAATTAATACAAATGATGATATTATATTGAAAAGATAAATTACTAATATAAAGAAAAATTAAAGGATCAAATTAGAATTTGAGATTAAGTTATGAGATTAAAGTACAAATTTGGCTATAAAAATATAATAATGTTATCGTACGGATTTTCCAAGTGAAAATTTATAAAATAACGCGAAAACAAGAAATGATTGATAGATTAATTTTATAAATCTGACACGAATAAATCTAACTTAAATAAGATAATTGTATTTTAATTTTATGTTAATTGTTATATAATTTTTAATTCAAATTTTAGTTAGGATATGTAAAATTTAAATATTATTTTCATATAAATAGCTAGTATGTGCCTCATTATGTTGTCATCCCTATGCTTCAGTCTTAATTACTTTTATCACGTTCTTTTAAGTCTTATCATTTGTTTCTAATCCAATTATCAATTATTTACGTTCTATTATTTTGGAAATACAATTCGCTTTAATTACTTGTATCATGGGGGGCTTTATGTAAATGGTAGACATAAAACAAGATAATACAAGTAACTAATACTTGAGTCTTAAGCAAGCATTAGGCTCAAAACAACGTGACTTATATATTAGGTAACTTATATTCCAGCCTGAAGCCAACAATAGACCTAGAAGAAAAATACATAATTAATTAATACTTGAACTTGAAGCAAATTGTATTTCCAAAATAATAGCCTCAAACAAATTATAAATCTTACAGGAACGTGACAAGTGACTGATTCTTGAGCATATATGGGGATAATAATGTCAAAACACAAGTGGCAAATGCTATAAGCAACCTTACTTTTGATTATGAATTCAACATATTAAAGAGTCATAGCCCGTGCGTGCGTGACGCACGAACATCAAATACTAGTGTGTACAATATGCAAGTAGAATAATCTAACAACATATGCTACTAAATATGAGTTAAGATATTTTACATTTTGCTTGCCTCAATATCTTTTTAATTTTTTCATTTAATGAACCATATAACTTATCACATATACGCTTTTCCATCATATTTTAATTAAAATAAATTAATTTTTGAATCACGGAATGTATGTTAAGATCATAATTTTCAAATCAAGATGACCATTCAAGTACAACATAACGATAGATACTCGCGCATGCCTAAATATAATTGTTGAAGATATTTTTCATTTCACTTTTGTTAGTTTCTTTTTTATTTTATCAAATAAAATTTTAAATCATATTTTGAAATATTGACTAATATTTTATTTATCGAAATTCTCCTTAACTTTGATAAGAAATAGAGGCGAATGGTAGGGATTTCTAATCTTCTAGAAATAAAGTAGACGACCAGATACACGTGCAAGTACAATATGCCAATAGATACTCTCATATGCATAAATATGGGTTCAGATATTTTTCATTTCAAACTACTCTGTGTCTTCCTTATTTTATCACACATTTTTAGAAATTCAATCAATATTTTAATTGTCAAAATTCTCTCCAATTTTTACAAGAAATGGAAGTTGGTGGGAATTTCTAATCTTCTACCAACACCTTAGACCACCTAGATACATATACAAATTTAATCTAATGACAGATGTTCTCATACCCATAAATACAAGTTGGTATCTTTTTTATTTCTCTTTTGTATGTATCCTTTTTTTTATATTCTCATTTAATAAGTGTCAATATAATAAAAGTTAAAGTATTAAAACTTTAATGCATGTTATAAGACGGTCCATTATTAAATGAGAAAACAAATAAAAAAATAGATATAGAAAAGTTTAATTAATATTTCAATTGTTTAATATTTCAAAAGTTAGGTGATCTTTTCATTTGACTTTTCTCTGTGTTTTTTTTTTCTCATTTAATAGACCATGGTATCTCATCTAAAATTTTAAAACATATTTTCAGAAAATTAATATATTTTTTAATTATCAATTGCAATTAAATGTTTACAAGAAATGGGAGTTGGTGGACATTTCTAATTTTCTAGAAACGCCTTAGACCCTATGGATCAAATACACTACTAACATACACATCTAACGATGGGTACTATCATACGCATAAATAAGAGTTAAGATCTTTTTCATGTCATTTTTTGTATGTTTTCTTTACTTTTGCTTTTAATGGATCATCTTATCAGATATAAATTTTTAAATAATATATTTAGAAAATAATTAATAGTTTAATTTTCATAATTCTCTTTAATTTTGATTAGAAATTGACCACCTCTCACAACTTCAGACACTATACAATTGTAGTTTACTGTAGATAATATCATACGCCTAACTACAAATTAACATCTTTTTCATGTCACTTTTCTTTATGTCTTATTTATTTTTTTATATTTTAACAACCATGTTATCATAATATTTTAATTGTGAAGAAACACTTCACATCAATCACACAACTAAAAGTGGACCACCAACCACAATTTCAACACTATAAAAGCAATAGGATAGCCCTAGGGTTTTTCACGCTCTGACATTGAGAAGCAGCTGTGTAGTAGAAGGAGTTTTGATCTTCCCAGGAAAAAGAAATCGATGGATATGCAACTGTGTAGTTGCGATTGTCTAGGATTTCTTCTAATGGAACTGAAACTCCAGTGCCATTTCATGTAAGCTCTCTCTCTCTATCGGTCCCTCACCTTTAATCTTATGTGAGTATAAATTGATCGGAGTTGTGCAGGTGATAGTTGTTAGGATGCGCAAATCAAATCAATTGAGTCTGATTTGAAGACAATTCTTTGAATCCTTAATTCATGGGCCAATCCCTCATAGATTGTGAGTCTCTCACTTTCTCTTCAGTTGAGTTACTTTATTTTTTAATCTGATTCTGACCAAATAGATCTACAATGGTTTATTTGAAGGAGTTCGGATCTTCCTAGCATAGAAGCTATGGATATGCAATTGTGTAGTTCGGTTGTGCGATTGTCTTGATTTCTTTAGTGGGAGTTGTATCTTCATCACCATTTCACCTACGTGTGATCTCTCTCTATGTTAAATCTTCTCTGAGTATAAATGGATAAGTGTTGTGCTAGTAATATTTGTTACAACTTGATAAAATCCAGTGGATGGAGTGTGATTTGAAGACAATTTTTTGGATCTAGAGATTCTTGCGCCAATCTAATCTCAACTTCCTGAGTATTTCACTCTCTAGTTTAATTACATTTTTTTTACAACGTATATATGTACAATAACTGTGTTATTTTAGAGATATAGTAATCGTCCGAAGTTGTTCTATCAAGAGACATGTGTATGCAAAATTCTCTGCCAAATCACCCCTTTGCTGTGACCAAAACCTCTACTACTACAAAGGCTTCCCTAGTGTGCTTATTCTTTGAGTTTCGTGAGCTTCTCTATCTCTCTGAGTTTATTTTGTTATTCTCGCTTTAAGGGTATAGCTTCAACAACCATTGTGGTGTATATACTTTGTTTATTTACCATCTTTCTTTTTCTTCGTTCGGACTTGCTACTCTCCCTTATTTTGTGATATTGCAGCATTCAATATGGGAGAGATTCAACATCAAGTTATGTCATCAACATTTCTTGAACTGAGATATTTTATTTTGCTTTCAAAATTTTATAACTCCTGATTTTAACATTTTTTATGATATATGTTTGGCAGGAAAATGTTGACTTGCCTTTACTATATCTATGAAGAGGATTTGCTAACACCAACTCTGAGACAAGTTACTATTGAAGTGGTTAAGTTTAAAATTAAATAAGATCTCCCTACATCATTCTATAAGTTCTCTATTTTTCCTATCAAATGTCTTTACAGGAAATGGATCTCGCACTTCAGAATTTATTGATTGGATTCTGGTTATATAGACCTACTCACCAAATCAAAACAAGGGGAGGTAATATATAAAAACTCCAAAATACAAATACTGTGTTCTATTACTCAACAAATATGGTCTATGTCAGATTTTGAAATTGAAATGAAGCTATTGAAGCAGTATATCTCAACAAATATGCTTCGCTTTTGCTCATTCACATTTTCTGATTTTTTTGTTTTTTTTTTTGGTTTTTTTTTTTTTTTTGCATCATGTCAATTTTTAAGTTTTTCCTTCATTGAAGAATATCCAATTTCTAGAATTTTTTTGTCATTTATGTAGACTTTAGGGGGTTTATTTGTTATTATTATTATTATTAATATTATTATTATTATTATTATTATTATTATTACTACTATTACTATTATTTTTATTGTTTATCTTATTACTATTATTATTATCAAAATTTATTATTATTCATTTTATTACTATTTTTATTATTATTATTCATTTTCATTATTATTATTTTTATTTCTTATTATTTTATTACTATTATTACTATTATTAAAAATTTTATTATTATCAATATTTGTAAATATTATAAATATATTATTAATTTTATTATTATTATTTGTTTTAATTTTTTAATTCAAAAATATATGTTAATTTAAGAATATATATTATAAGCCCGGGTAAGGTAGAAAATAAAAATCCTTATCCTATACTGTGATTATATACATCTCTTTTTCCTTTTAAAAAAAAATCTACCTACCTTGGATCAAATTTCTATTGAGATTCCACCTACCCCAAATTCACCTACCCTAGATTAGATATTTGTTGAGATTCCACCTAGAGGATAATAATTGACATAGAAAAAACCAAAAAACATATCAAAAGGACCAAATCGTCAGTGTAAAGCAAAAACAAATTCATCAGTAATGTAGTTTTTATTATTGGTGGGACCATTGTTATGACGTGACCACATTGCATCAATTTCAGCTCATTATTTTCACATTTTCTTTCATGCACACTTTCGCACCGGATAAAGCTCACTTTCTTACCATATATTCTTTATTTGGTTCTTTTTATTGCTCATTGGAAACACATGAGCTCGTACAAAAAAATAATTGAGAGAGCTGGTGAAGAGAGAAATCGAGAGAGACAAAGATCACAACTCTCTTGTTTCACGAATTCATATAAGAGTGTTCTGATTCTGTTATTTTGGCGATTGCTTTAAACGTTATTCACTTCGGCTACTTCCCACGTTCGAGCGTCATCCTCTTCATCAGTCGCACTGTCGTTAGATGCATCCCATCAATCTGTTAGCCACAAAGGTTAGATTCTTGTTCTACCATTTCCTTAAAGTGAGTTGTGTTTATTTTGTTGTCCACTTAGTCGATGATCTTGTTTAGAATTGAAACAGATCAAATAATAAGAATAGAATTGCTATTGAGATTTGATTTTGGATATTATAATTTGTTTTGAATTTGATTTCAAGTGATTGGTAATTTTTGCTCTCTAGTGTTCAACGACACCTTTGAAAAGATTAGATATGTTGATCTCGTCCTTCTGTTACCCATCCCATCCATGAAGATAGAAAACTTTAATATTATTAATTTATTTTCTGTTTGCACAGCACCAATTGGGATACCAACAACAGACATGGCCATCTATGTTGTTGAGGAATAGGGGAAAGGGAAAGTGAAATGAGAGAGAAGAGTGGTGAATGTGAAAAAAAGGGTAATGGAAATCACTTGAATATCTTTGTTATAGAGAGAAAACTTCAAAGTATAACAGCAAAAATTTTATTTAAACCTAAATTTTATTCCATTGATATCTCTTATTTTGGGAGACAACTTTTTGGTAAATAATATGTTACATTTTAAATGACGAGCATGGTTAACAAGTGCATTAGATTCATTTTTATAATCACGAGCAACTTGCGATTCTCTAAGATATCAACTTCAAATTTCAATGCAAATGTAGAGAAAAATTCATTCCACACACAATTTAGAATCCAAAGTCAAAGAATTGAGAAGGTATGGAGTCATAGAAGCTTATACTTTTGAAAATGTTAGGATACTTGTGAGAGGAATAAGAAAATGCTATGACTAGTGGTACTAGTTGCTAAAGATTGTTATCATTATTAAAGAAGTTTTTTTCTAACAACAATTATTTTTAAAAAAATGCTTCAAAAAAATGCTTCCAAGTGGAAGCGTTGCTTCTATTCATTCATCTACTTCCAGGTAAGAAGAAAGACTAGTAGTAACTTAGAAGAAATACTTGATCACCCAATTTATCCACCTTAACTCATTCCATAGCATCAAAGTCCATTTTGTAAATATTTAAATGCTTCTCAGGAACAAAATCAATCGTTAGAAGTTGATTATCTGACACAACCATCTCAAGATCAAGGGAATCAACAATAGAGTATTTTTCAACTTTAGCCATGAAAATCTTGTTTTTAGTTCGTTTGTAACATTTATATTTAACTCCTCATATTCAACTTTCTATGTAACAACACAAACACTAGTTGAAAATTGTGGCGGACACCCAAGTTTCTCTAAATAAAATCCCACCAAACCAATTATCTTCCTTAGAGCGAAAGATCACTAACGATTGCTAAAAGCACATAACTTTTAGAGGGTAGTGTTAATGTGAAGATAATGAGGTAATGGAGAATCCGACCTCTAATCAAAGCTATTGTTGCTGACCATATCATATTACACATTAACACTACCCCGTAAAAGTTATGCGCTCTTAGCGACGATCATTGGTGATAAGAAGTAGCTTCAAATCTTTTGCTCTAAGGAGGATGATTGGTTCTGTGGGTTTTTGTTGAAGAACCTTTGGGTGGCCACGACAATTTTCAACGGACGTGTTTGTGATGTTATATACAAAGCTGAATTTGGGGAGTTATAGGTAAATGTTAGAGACGAAAGAAAATCAAGATTCTCATGGCTAAATGTGAAAAATACTCTTAATGTTGATTCTGTTGATCTTGAGATGGCTGTTTTACATAATCAACTTCTAGTTATTGATTTTGTTCTTTAAAGAATTTAAATATTTACAAGATGGACTATGATGCTATGGAATGAGTTAAGGTGGATTAATTGGGTGATCAAGTATTTCTTATAAGTTACTACTAGTCTTTCGACTTTCCTTGGAGTTGATGAATGAATAGAAGGAGCGCTTCTACTTGGAAGCATTATTTTAAAGAAAAGATGTTCTTCCTTTGTCATAAGTGAACAAGTGGAAGAGCAGCAACTTCTTGCTGTCAACAACCATTATCTTGATTGACAGCGACATTTGTGTTTTACTTAACTAAGTCTTTTGTTTGATGTTTTGAGGTCGTCGATGGATTTGGAGATTGTTTTATAAACCTGTTAATTGTTAAAACATATATCTTTAACGATCACAAAATTATACTATGATCATTTTTGCTTTCACTATTGATACCATTTAGATATGAATAAATTTAAAAAATTTGATAGTTTGTTTGATCCCTACCATTGTGCTTTATATAACTAAATATTTTTTTAAAATATTACATGCTTGGTATGATCATTCTGTAACATCCCAAAAATCCATAAAAGAGACTTAGGACTTAAGGATTGGTTAGAATTTACAAAGAAAAGGAAAAAGGGTCAGATACTTGAAAATTGAGTGAAAATAGATACTTTCATATAGACCTTGTCTCAGTAATTTGGTCATAACTAGAGTTGTAGACCTCCAAATTGAGTGAAACCAAAGGCATTGGAAAGCTAAGAGAATTGTCTACAAACCAATATGATAATCGAATATGGTATTCGAATATGTAAGCGTATATTCAAATATGAAAGCTTATATTCGAATATGGAGGTGAGGAATTGAAAACAGGAACCCCATATTCGAATATGGTATTCGAATATGCAAGCCTATATTTGAATATGAAAGCTTATATTCGAATATGCAGGTGAGGAATTGAAAACAGGAATCCCATATTCGAATATGGTATTCGAATATGGAGCCCAAACTCTATAAATAGGGGTGCCTTGGTTCAAAAGGGGTTGTTCTTCAGAATTCCTCGCTTCTCACACTAAAAACCTCTGTTCCTAAACCAACTAAGTCATAACTCTGCAACTCTAAGGCTTCCATTTCAAAAGACTTAGGTTCCCAAACTGTTTGATTCGGATTCAGAGGCAACTACGACAAAGGAATCAAAGTAGGAGTTTGGGCTTGGAAGCGAAGGATACAGGATTCAGGGAGTTCCAGGTAACCCTGAAAACCCCAAATCCTTAAATACTTGGAATTTAGGAACATGTGACTAAGGAATGCTAGAAATATGTTATTAGGGAAATCAACTATCATGTTTTGCTTATGTATGATTGAAATATGCATGATACGGTACGATTTTGATATGCCTTATGCTGATAGATGATGCATGTGTTGTTTTGAAATATGTTAAAGGTATAAATAAGGTTTTCTAGAGTTAAATGTGATACTAACTGGGAATCTGATATTGAAATGATTTCAAATTGATTTGAAAAGGTTTGAGTCCCAGTATTAGTATATTCAAATATGTATTTGAATATGGAATGCCATGTTCAAGTAGATATATGAATATAACATGTTTGTCACATAGAATCTGAATAAATGAGTGTGTAATCGGATAAAAGGATAATGGAAACCCTTGTTTGTATGCTATGTTCTTAATGTGAATGTGTGATGCATTAGAACTGTAATGGAAATGCTAAAACAAAGGCTCTTCCCACTCAATAAAAGTTGAGTAAGAGGGTTAAGTTCCGCCAAAAGTAGACCGGGTAAGAGGACAGAGCAGAAAATGGAAAAGATGAGAATGTAGGGTTATCCCGAGAGAGGGAAAATAACCTGAAGTACTGGGCTATCTTCACGAGGTAGGTAGTCTAAAGTACAAAGGGTACTATCTTCACGAGGTAGATGGTTCCCTAGGCTAGCTCGAGAGAGAGTTAGTAGCCCGGCAGGAGGATCCTTGGGGGACACTCGCCAAGACCATGATGATGATCTCAATACGCGTTACTGCCACGTGTTTTGGTGGATTCCCGGTGCACAGGGTTTCCCGTTAAAAGAGGAAAGAAATGGAAATGGAAATTTATCATGCATACATATCCATGTGATTGAGATTATACTTGTTGTGTGTATGTTTGCTAGGATTGGATTTGGGACGATTTTCCAGTTAGACTGGCTGTAATACTGTATAAAACTATTTTTATGGCCGACGGGTTACTCAGTTATATGTCGAGCATATAACTGACGGTTACACTATTGCAGGTGGCTCGGACTCGGAGGGTGTCAGTGCGTGAGACATTTTGCAGCCTTTTCTGTTACTTAGGTAGTTATTTGAGTCTTTGTATGGCTACCTTAGCTTGACATATGTAGATCCTCTGGACTGTAGACAAACACTATATTTTGTTATGTATACATTTTATTAAATTTTGCTGTGTTCTATTTTGTTTTAAAAAAAAAAAAAAACTACCCTAAAAATCTAGGTGTTACAATTTGGTATCAGAGCAGTTTGGTCCTATCCGGACTGTGTTATCCCAATGCGTAACTTAAATAAAAGTCCAGAGAATTAAGTCCGGTCTTAACTTGAGATGTTGACTGTATGTGATTCATTATATTGAGCCTGATCAACTCAGTGTGGTGCATTGTATGCAGGAAGACATGGCAGGCAGACCACCCGGTAGACCTTGTACTAACACCAATGCGACACCAACTCGGAGTGATCCTCAATTAATATAGCAAATGGCACACGCCATGACTCAGATGATGGAGGCGCAAGGATGTATAGACCGATATCAGAGTTTCAATAGACATGACCCACCCATCTTCTTTGGTGGAAGAGACCCCATGGTAGAAGAAGAGTGGCTAGATTAGTTGGAGGAGATATTTAGAATAACAAGATCTACTGACCAAGACAAGGTAGAGCTAGCTACCTATAGACTGAGAGGAGAGGCGGCACAGTGGTGGAAACAGTATCGTGATCATATGGAGGCAACAGGAGGAAATGTGACATGGGAAGAATTTAAAACTCTATTCCTGAACAAATATTTTCCCTCGAATGTGAAGGATCAGAAGGAGATAGAATTTCTGACGCGGGGGGACATGACGGTAGATGAATATGTTGCCAGATTCGAGAGTTTGGCCCGATTCTCAAACAATCTTCAGAACCAACCTGATGAGGGGTGGAAATCCAAGAGATTTGAACAAGGACTTAGACCGGAGGTCAGGAACGTGGTGATTACTCACCAAATCCGGGAGTACCAGACTTTGATTCAGGCATGTCAGCTTGCTGAGCAATCTTTGGCCACGGTATCGGCTTGTAGACAGTTGTTGTGGAAACGCAAGAGGGAGGAAGGAAGTTCTAAGGGGAAAAAAGACAAGGAAGTGAACAAAGGCAAGAGTACCATTTCGAAGTGTGAGACTTGCGGGAAATTCCATAGAGGAGAATGTTACAAGAACAAGAGGACTTGCTTTATATGCCAGAAGCTGGGACACATTAGCTGGCAATGTCCAGACAAAAATCAGAAGCCAGCTGAGGACAAAGAGAAGAAGAAGAATCCCGTGACAGGCCGAGTTTACACGGTGAATGCAGAGGAGGTTGACCATTCCAAAGATCTTATCCAAGGCACGGGATTAATCAAATCACACCATGTTCACATCTTGTTTGACTCGGGTGCTACTCATTCATTCATTTCCTTAGATTGTGCAAAGCGAATTTATTTTCCTATATCTAAGCTGCCTTACAAATATCTACTCTCTCCAAAGAGAACATCTGCACGACGACCATGCACATAATCAAACATTCACACCAAATTTATCAACAAAGTTAAGTTCAAACCTAGTTCTAACATACAATAGTTCAAACCCTAACATCATAAAATCTCTAATTTGTATATTTCTCTAATTGGGGTTTTGAGTTTGGGGTTACCTTGATTTGAGCTTCAAACTCTCAAATTCTCCCTTTCTTCGAAACTTTCCAAGCCCTAGCTCTCCAATCACCAATTTACCCTTGAGTTTCCTATGAGTTGCAAACCTCAAGTCATTAGTGACCCACAATGACCCAAATCATGGGTTGCATGTGATCATGGAAGGATTTGGGGATCCTTTGCTCTTAGAGAAATTAGAGTTAAAGGGGAAAAAGGATGCAAGTGCTTACTTATGCAATGTGGGAGCTTGGGGTTGAAGATCTAAGTCTTGCCAATGGAAGATTTAAGGAAGAGGATCTTGATTCTTGGAGGTGGAAGATGAGCCCTAAGAGAGGAGAGGAGATGAGAGGAATGAACTTGGGAGAATAATAAGAGTGAGAGGGAGTGAGGGCGTGAGGTGGGGAGAAAAGGATGAGTGGGTCTTGTAGAGAAATGAGAGTGAGTGAGTGTTTGAGTGAGGGTGGGTGTAGAATGGGTATTGTGAGCACAAGGCTATTTATTAAAAATTGAACCTAAGTCCTAGATTATATATAATTTAGTAGATAGACCCAATTAATTCCAAATAGAATAAACTACAAGGACTAGATTGCAATTCAGATTGAGAAGCCAATATAGATTTCAAACTCCACATGAAAACTCAATTTTGGGGGATGTTACATAAAATATTAAAATTAATATTAAACTAATAAAAATAATAAAAAATATTTTAATAACTGAAAAATAAAAGAATATTTAAAAAATATTTTGAAATTATACAAAATATGTAAAATATTAAAAAAATTAAAACATATCGGATATATCCTAAAATCATGTCATGCAATAAAAAAAGTCAAACAGAAATTCAAAGTCTAACCATGGGAACCAGATGTAAAAAGATTTAATATGACACATGCATGATGAATATCCAAAAATCATATTATGCAACATAAAAAATTTCTAATTAAAATTTAAAGCGTAACTATGTGAACTAGATATAAAAATATGATAAAAATAGAAAAAAACTATAGAAAATGACCTTTTTTAGAATTCAAAGGGGATTTACCGTGCGTAGATGGCGTCATGATATCAAAATCGGTATATAATAAGCTCAAATCTAAAAAGTATAGCAAAAGTTACCATACTTTGAAGTTTTAAACTCAACTAACAAAAACTTCAAGTACAACTTTCACATTATCACATAGTTAGGATATATCTGCTTTTTTTTTTTACTTTTTAATATATTAAATATTTTTAATATTATAAATTATTTTTTAGTTTTGAAAATAATTTTTAAATAACGAATTTTATTTTATATTATTTTTCAATATTTTAATTTTTTAAATCATCGATATTAATTTTTTATACAAAAATCCAAGTCCCACCATGTGATGGCATCTAAATTTGTTTTTATTTAAAAAAACTGGAGATAAACAGTGAATAGACCCAATTTGGTAATCTTTTTAAGAAATAGGTCTATTAATAATTTTATAAAATTTGATACTAGTTTACTAATTTAAAATTCATTATGATTGACACTAATTCATACTTATTTACAATTCATTTATCCTAAATGTCACATTTTAATTAGTCAAACTAGAAATGATATACAAGCCCTTTATTTTTCTTTTTTTTTTAAATAGTATTTTATTATTTTTATTAGTTTAATAATATTTTTAATATTTTATTTAATTTTTTGATATTGTATATTGTTTTTATTAAGTTTCTTATTTATTGATATTACTTTTACATTATTTTTTAATATTTAACATTATTTTTTAATATTTTATATTATTTTTCAATGCAAAAATTCAGGTCCCGCCATGTGGCAGCACTAGAATTTTTATTTAAGAAAATTGGAGATTAATAATGAATAGACCCAATATGGTAATTATTTTTTTAAGACTAATTTGATAAATGCTTTTAAACATATCATCTTTTATCTAAATTTACCTTCAAATGACAAGTTAAAATATATATTAAAAAAGATATTAAAGAATAGAATTATTTTATAGTTTTTATAAATAAGAAATAAGATTAATACTTTATTTTGTAAAAATTGATACTAGTTTACTAATTTAGAATTTATTATGATTGATACTACTAATTTACAATTTATTAATCCTATATGAAATATTTTGATTGGTCAAATTTGAAAAGACATACAAACCCTCTATTATGGGAAAAATCTACAATACAGCTTGTACAACACCATTTTAAATAATGACAAGTGTCCATTTTCAAAAAAAAATTATAAAACTTACCTTAATCTCCACCACCTACCATGTATTGCATGCCCACCACTCTTTATCCCCACCACACTTTTATGCAAGGAATGTGTACTATAGGAGTATTAAAATTTTAGGGGCTCTTTGGTTTGCATTGTAATTTTCTGTTTTCATTTCCTCTTTTGAGTCTGTTTCCTTTTTGTAAAGGAAAAACTAAAAATTTATGGCTTGTTTTGAGGCAGCCATTCATGCACAATGGATGCGGAATTTCGTCACTTAATTGCGCATAGTAGATAGCATAGAGAGACCATTGAAAATGTATTATGACAATAAAGCGGTAGTACTGTACTCTAATAGTAATAAGAATACCATCAAGGGTAAGTTATTAGATATTAAGTACTTGAAAGTAAAGGAGAAAGTTCGGATGAAGGAGATAGCCATAGAGCATATAGGGACTCATTTGATGTTAGCTAACTCACTTACTAAGGCTATTGTCCCTAAGGTGTACCATGAACATGTTACTAGCATGAGACTCATTTCTTACGATACCTTAGCTTAGTGGGAGTCTCATTATTTTGTGCTTTTTGGATATTTTTTTCTCTATATTATGTTTGTTAATAGAGACGTCTTATTCCATGCTTATCCGAATTTTCTTAACATACCATACTTATTGTTTTTTTATCTCCATAAAGACTCAAGTTATGACCATTTGGAAATAGGCATGTATTAGATCATGTATCATATAATTTCCATGTCATTCATCCACATTTGATCCATGTCATCGAGTTTAATGACTATGGTGATCATTGGAGTTTAGCCACACTAATAGCAGTGGTAAAAGCTGTAATGATTCCTAGTTTGGTGCATAAGATGGATCGTATTGTAGAGACAATCTAAATTGAATAGCATATAGTTACGTGCCTAAAGTTATATTACGATATAAATCATTCGGATTAATATTACGCCCTAGTGGGAGATTGTTGGAATTATCCTATTCCCATAATTATGGACTGAATATTAATTAAGGGTAATATCATGCTATTCAAATTAATTAGACTTATTCAATCGTGATCGTTATAATCGGCTACGATGTTTATTAGAAGTCTGCCTTAAATTGTACTATCATCAAATAAGGTGGGCTCAATATGAGTGAAAACCTTGGGCGTAACCTGCTATGGGCATGATGGGAACCGTAGCAGGTGATTCTATACATAGGCCTCTATGGAGGTGATGGTCCTAACACACCATATTGCCTCACAGTTGTATACTCCTCCCCATTCGGAGTTTTGGCATTCCAGTTTTTGGATTAAAGAGATATTGTTGAGGAAGGTCACAACACTGGAGGTAAGGAAAGGAAGAAATGATATCTAAAATATATATTTAGATCATTATAATGAAAGCATAATGTGGGGTTAGATTAGAACATAAGGAGTGGAAGAAGTAATGAAAATACTAGTGCAATCTTGCATTGAGAGTCCTTTGCAGCATTTTAACAATTAAAAATATTAAATTAGTAAACGTTAGTTACTTTTTCATATAATGCAAAAAAAAAAAAAAGAGATATTGTATAGCCATTAAAAGTTATGCTGAAGGATGAATAAGAGTAGGAAATAGAGAATAGAGGATGAGACAGAAAAGAAGTTTGAAGAAAAGGCACATGGAGAAGTGAAGGGGCTATCCATTATTTTGAAGAAGTCTTGAGTAGAGGTTGAATTAGAGGGTTGTCGGGAAGGTGTAGGAGGAACTTTATATGGTTAAGAAGTTAGGTTGGAAATCACTACTATTTGACCCATATTTATAGGTACAAATTGTTGGATTTTATCTCATGTCAAAAGATAAATCCATAAACACACACAAAGGGGTGGAAATCCTTTGATAAGCCCAATGAATTTTTGAATCATTCAAGAATCAAAAAGGAGAATCACTTTCACAAATTGTATTTGATCACCAAACTTAGGTTCTTTACAATGGATTTACTCATGGCTATATATAGCCTAAGGCCATGACTTTTGGTCTAGTGGATTATTTAGTAGCCAACTAAAGACCACGACTACTCTTTCCACTATCTCTCCATTAAGATGACCACTACGGCAACTAAAAAGTCACCTAAAGTCCTCTCCAAAGTGGTGCATAAGCCATGTGATGTCATCCTAATGACAACATCTTTTTGACACCTTATTTGGGTTTTATTACAACTTAAACAAAAACTACGTTATGAGAGTGTGCTTACAAGGATTCCTTGGACGATAAGCTTAGATTCTTTATTAAGAATTTTCCTAGAAACTTTAAGTCTAATTTCCCATCGAGGTTTTCCATCTTTTCCTCATATTGATTCATCTTTTGATCTTCGAATCTCTTGAACTTGTAGAACAAGAAATGTGTCCTTACAAGGATTCCTTAGAGGATAAGCTTAGATTCCTTACTAAGAATCTTCCTAGACACTTGAAGTCTCTGTTCCAATCCAGGTTTTCCATCATTTTCTCATATTTATTCATCTTTTGGATCTTTGAATCTCTTGAAATTGTAGAACAAACAAAGTGTCCATGGTAGGATTCCTGGGAGGACAAGCTTAGTTTCCGTATTAAGAATCTTCCTAGAAACTTTAATTATCCTTTCTCATCGAAGTTTTTCATCCTTTTCTCATATTGATTAATTTTTTGGATCTTTAAATCTCTTAAACTTGTAGAACAAGCAAACTGTCCTTAGAAGGATTCCTTGAAAGATAAGCTTAGATTCGTTATTAAGAATATTCCTAGAAACTTTAATTATCCTTTTCCATCGAAGTTTTTCATCATTTCCTCATATTGATTCATCTTTTGGATATTTAAATCTCTTAAACTTGTTGAATAAGCAAAGTGTCCTTACAAGGATTCCTTGGAGGATAAGCTGAGATTCCTAACTAAGAATCTTCTTAGAAACATTAAGTTTCATTTCCCATCGAGGTTTTCCATCATTTCCCCATATTGATTCAACTTTTGGATCTTTGAATCTCTTAAACTTGTAGAACAAGCAAAGTGTCTTTACAAGGGATTCCTTGGAGGATAAGCTTAGATTCCTTATTAAGAATCTTACTACAAACTTTAAGTCTCCTTTCCCATCATTAACTAAGACAATATTGCATACCTAATAAATCATTCACTCAATTTTAAAATAAAATTTTATTTGATTTGATATGATTACAATGGTAAGTCATTTCTCACATATGGCTAAACTATTTTTAAAATTAAATGTTGAATTTTAGCATTAATGATATATCATTCTATTATTAATATTTTACAATAACTATGTGATGTGGTTACGATTAGTGAATGAGAATGAGTTGCTTGTAAAATATGATTATTATTTTTTGAACGATGAGGTTTATGATATGAGATAAATTATTATTTTAATTTTATAACTGTACCACTTAAATAAAATTACTTAGACAATGTTTCATTTAAAGGCAAATCATTAACTAAATTTTAAAATCGGTTTTTTTTTATAGGGAAATACTCTCACACCTACTAATCACACACCCTAAACAAAACTATTGTCCTCTAAATCTCCACTGTCAAGGTTCGAACCTTGGACCTCCTGCTCGCAAACCTTATGACTTGGTACATGACCATTTGAGCTAAAGCTCTTGGTCACAATCGGTTTATTATCTATCACCGTTATTTAACGTTGCTATAGGAATGAATTCTTGTCACATATAGCTAAACTATGTTTTATACTGAATTTTGAATTTTACAATACAATGATTAATTATCCTTATATTCTTTTTGGTATGTCTATATTAGTTTGGAATTAAGTGTTGAATAGTAGGATACTAGGGCCAGTTGTTGCTTTGTCACTCACAACTATTACTAAAATATACTACCTCTGGTACTTTTTATAGGACCCGTTAGAGAAATATTCTTGGTCCTATATATAAGACGCTTTACAAATTCAAGAGATAATTATTAGTATTTTCCTTTTCTTTCCTATTAATAAATGAAGTAATAGTTGGTTCAATTAATGTATTTATTAAAAATTTTCACTTTAAATAATGGTAAACGTGGAAAATTGTACTATTTTTTAAAAAACAAAACATTAAATAAGGTTGTTAATATTTTTTTAATGCGTGTGAATTGGTTAGGGGTCCTATAAAAAGGACCAGAGGTAGTACTATATTAGTTTTTGTATGTACTAAGTTGATATGTACAAAAAATGGGAGTTGGAGGAGATTTCTAATTTTCTAGAAACGCCTCACACCACACGGATCGAATACACTACTAGCATACACATCTAACGATGGGTACTATCATACGCATAAATAAGAGTTAAGATATTTTTCATGTCATTTTTTTGTATGTTTTCTTTACTTTTGCTTTTAATGGATCATCTTATCAGATATAAATTTTTAAATAATATATTTAGAAAATAATTAATATTTTAATTTTCATAATTCTCTTTAATTTTGATGAGAAATGGACCACCTCCCACAACTTCAGACACTATACAATTGTAGTTTACTATAGATAATATCATACGCCTAAGTACAAATTAACATCTTTTTCATGTCACTTTTCTTTATGTCTTATTTATTTTTTTATATTTTAACAACCATGTTATCATAATATTTTAATTGTGAAAAACACTTCACATCAACCACAAAACTAAAAGTGGACCATCAACCACAATTCCAACACTATAAAAACAATAGGATAGCCCTAGGGTTTCTGACACTTGAGAAGCAGTTGTGTAGTAGAAGGAGTTTTGATCTTCCCAGCAAAAAAGAAAGCCATGGATATGCAACAGTGTAGTTGTGATTGTCTAGAATTTCTTCTAATGGAATTGAAACTTCAGTGTCATTTCATGTAAGCTTTCTCTCTCTCTATCGGTCCCTCTCCTTTAATCTTATGTGAGTATAAATTGATCGATGTTGTGTAGGTGATAGTTGTTACGACGCGCAAATCAAATCAATTGAGTCTGATTTGAAGACAATTCTCTGAATCCTTAGATCCATGGGCAATTCCCTCTTAGATTGTGAGTCTCTCACTTTCTCCACAATTCTTTGGATGCTGAGATTCATGCGCCTATCAATCTTAGATTATGAGTCCCTCTCTCTCTCTTTCTCTTCAATTCAGTTACTTTATATTTTAATGTTATTCTAACCACATAGATCTGCAGTTGTGTAGCTGGGTTGTGCGATTGTCTTAATTTCTTTAGTCGGAGCTGTATCTTCATCACCATTTCACTTACGTGTGATCTCTCTGTCTATGCTCAATCTTCTATGAGTATAAATGGATAAGTGTTTTGCGGGTAATATTTATTACAAATTGCAAAAATCTAGTGGATGGAGTCTGATTTGAAGATAATTTTTTTGGATCTTGAGATTCATGCGCCGATCTAATCTCAACTTCCTGAGTATTTCACTCTCTAGTTTAATTTCATTTTTTCTACAATAACTATGTCATTTTATAGATATAGTAATCGTTAGAAGTTGTTCTATCAAGAGACATGTCTATGCAAAATTCCCCGCCAGATCTCGCCTTTGCGGTTACCAAAACTACTACAGAGGGTTCCTTCGCGTGCTCTCTCCTTCTTTGAGTTTCTTGAGCTTCTCTCTCTATGTGAGTTTATTTTGTTATTATCCGCTTTAAGGGTATAGCTTCAACAACCATTGTGGTGTATATACTTTGTTTATTTACCATCTTTCTTTTTCTTCGTTTGGACTTGCTACTCTGCCTTATTTTGTGATATTGCAATACCATTGTCCTGGATAACGTCCCTACTCAATAAATTCCTTTTGCAAGGAATTCTGTTTCTGAATGCTAGCCACGAAAAACAATTACTTTAGAAGGTGAAAAGGGGGACCATAACTTATTGAAAACCAGCATCAAATCTGCATATACTGTTGTTGGAGGTAAGCATTTCGATACCACCAAAGAGTATGCAGAACTCATTGTGAATGTGCCTGAAAGTCCAGGAAACCATTCCTAGGAATCTTCTCTGAGGGGGTGAAGAACTACTCTATGTAATAGGATCAACAAATAATCATATCTATCAAGTTCCCATTGGAAAAATTCCTCCTCCTAGACTCTCTCCATAACCACAATGTACCATCCCAAACAACAACATCAAAAATCAAGGAGGTTTTAACAATAGGAAATGGATGTCAAATAAATAAGCATTTATATTAGATGAGATGTGTATGATGCATATTATTTATTTACATTATTTAATGGTAATAAATATATTATCTTTCACTTACTAGATGAATATTAAAAATGTTTTGGAGAGTAGATGGTGCCAATGAAGATAATACATAATCATAGCCAATTTGATGGTGCCAATGAAGATAATACATAATCATAGCCAATTTGGATCTTTGACAAAAATCCATGCTATAAATACTTCTTCATTATTATTTTAGAAAAAAGTACGATCTTAAATATGTTGTCATATTTCTGCTATCCAATCAACATGATTACTTTTAACTCAAACCCCTTTCATGTGTTGATATTACATTTACAAGGATCCTGCAAAGGTTGTCAAGTTATTGAAAATCTTGCGGGGGTTGGGCAAAACGATAATCGTTCTCATGAGTATTGAGTCTAACATGCATTTCTCTTTAGATTTCAAGTAAAGAATACAGAGAAATCTAAGATTCTAATAATTAACTTTGTTTTTCTATATTAGAATTCATTATTGTTGTTTGAATTTCAAGTTTTAGATTGAATTTAGTTGTTAAATTTGAATTTTGTCTGTGCATCGGACAAGTTGGTCGAGCGGTTGGGGTGTACTTTGAGTAGCATCTCCTGAGTTGGAACCATGTGGACCCCCTTTGGCCTATAATAAAATTTAAATTTTGTGTAAGATTTAATATTCTTTAGGTCAAATTAGTAATTCCATCCTCCAACTTATATTTTTTGTTTCGATTTCGTCCTGCAAGTAATAAAAGTTTCAATTTCGTCCTCTACGTCCTTTCTGTCAAAAATATAAGTCCTTTCGGTTAGTTGGCACAAACGGCGTTAGTAACGGTGCTGACATGGCATATTGTAATGGTAAAAAAAATCTAATATTTATAAGATTGAGGATTCAATTTGGGGATTTAGGGTTTATTTCATACCCAAATCCCATCGTCATATTCTAAATTTGCAGCAATGGCGTCTCATTGTTCTTCAAGTGCTGGTAGCTGAAAATTAAATCTGAGGTACAAGATTTTCTCCTTGCTTCGATTGTGGAGAGAGAGAGCAGTTGTTTGTTTGGTTACGAAGTTCAACGAGAACAAAAGGAAGAGGTTTTGGGGTTGCCCAAATTTCAAGGTAAATTTCATGAATTTGTTTCTTCAATTAGCTTCGTTTAGCTTATTTAAACATGTTGAAGTTTATTTTTGTCCTTGATTTTGTGGATTTGCAGGATCCAGGATGGTGTGAATTTGTCACTACATTGTTATGCTTTGCTTTCGCTAATTCATATTTTCTGATTTATTTATATATTTATTTATTTTTTTGCATCATGTCAATTTTTAAGTTTTTCCTTGATTGAAGGATATGGAATTTCTAGATTTGTTTTGTCATTTATGAAGACTTTAGGGGGTGTATTTGTTGTTGTTGTTGTTATTATTATTATTATTATTATTATTTATTTTATTACTATTATTATTATTATTTAATTTCGTCATTATTTTTATTTATTTTCATTATTATTACTATTTTATTTTATTAATTTATAAATATATTTGTTATTATTATTATTTAATTTTCTTAAAATTAATATTATTATGATTTTTTAATATTATTTTTAATTTTCATTACTATTATTATTATCAAAATTTATTATTATTATTTATTTTATTACTTTTATTATTATTATTATTATTTTTATTACTTATTATTTTATTACAATTATTATTATTATTAAAAAATTATTATTATCAATATTTATAAATATTCTTATTATTATATTATTAATTTTTATTATTAATATTTTTTTAAATTTTTTATTATTAAAATATATGTTAATTTAAGAATATATATTATAAGCCACGGTAAGAAATATTGATAGTAATAATAGTAATGAAAATTAAAAAAAAATCATAATAATAGTAATTTTAAGAAAATTAAATAATAATAATAACAAATATAATTATAAATTAATAAAATAAAATAGTAATAATAATGAAAATAAATAAAAATAATGACAAAATTAAATAATAATAATAATAGTAATAAAATAAATAATAATAATATTAATAATAATAACAACAACAACAATAACAACAACGACAACAATAATTATAAAAATATATGTTAATTTTTTAATTTTTTGGATTGAACCGCAAAAAGAAATTAGAAGATTGATGCGGTCCCTTTCCCCATTCCAGTATATTTTCACTAATTCCTTCCCGCCGCTGCAGCTCTCCTTCGTAGCCCTCTTGGCCTAGTCTTCTTCCCCATCCTTGTGCACGTCCTTCTCAGCAGTTGTCGTGTTCTTCCCCAACTGCGTGCGCTTCTTCATAGTCGACGTCAGGTTCTTCTCTTGTCTGCATTTCTTCTCTGTTTGCCTCTCCTTCATCTCAATGATTCCCCATATTTCTCCATTCTATCATCTAACACCGTCTCTCAGCCAATTATTTCACTCATCTCTCAATCTCTAAGGTCAGAAGCCTAATCCTTCACTCACTGATTTCATTGCGTTCCCTTTCCTTCGCTCATTGACTTCAAAAAACCCAAATCCATAACAATGTTGTCATTGTTCCTCACCGCAATGTTGTTTCTCTCTTAGTTTCCCTAGCTCGTTTCCATCTTCTCTCAGCTGCACTCAAATCTGAATCTTTTACAATCGGAATCGCTTTGGGTTCAACCCAAACGAACTATCTGAAACCCCAAATTTTGTTTAATTGTCTATTGACTTTACTCAAGGCCTCTTTTACAAGATTGGAAACCCTTGTACGCATTTTGAAGCAACTATCATTTGATTCAAGCGATTTCACTTCTGAGTATGAATTTGCAAATTTTGTTGTTAGCTTTGTATTGATTCAAGCAAGGTAATGTGTTTTCTTCGTATTCATTCATGCAATTTGACTTGTCGGTGTTTTCTTTATGCTCTTTTCTCACTTTTCTTTTGTTCTAGTGAACCTGATGTTGTTTGAAGAAATGGGATTCTCCAAGGCACAAGTAGCAAGAGCACTTCATTATTTTGGTTAGTTGATTTATTTTGTAAAGATTCGTGGACATTACATTATGAGCAGCATGCTTGTTTATGATTTTGAAGGAAGCAAAAGTGAACCCAATGAATTTGGTTTTTTCATGGCTTTGGAACTGTTTAGTTTGAAGTTGGTAACCTCTTAAAGTATTCACCAATTGAAATGTTATTAAGTTGGTAACCTTTTAAAAAGTTTACACCTTTTGCAAAATTGAAACTGTAATTAGCTAATTATTTTTTAATTTGATTAAATATTGCAATCTATTTTTAATTCACTTACAATAATAAAATCGGAAAAATTACGTCTCAAAATCATTAAGAGTTATGGCTTATGTTCAGGGCTCTTAAATCTCAAAGATTGTCATTGCAAAATATGTTGACTCAGTCTTGAATCCAAAATAGTCTACAGATTTATGGTTTTTGATTACTAATTTCTTATGTAGGTAAATGGTGTGAAATTCAACGAGTATTCATCTATTATAGTCTCGGACCGCTATGATCAATCATTGCGTGCTTGGGATTGCAAATGTCACTGAGCCAATTCATGTGGAAGTAATCAACCCTCCCCCTCCCGCACTTTTTTGATTTCATGCCTATTATACAATATATGCAGTGCATTCTATTGATTTTTGATGGCTTATTGATAGTGAGTTGCCAATGATGTGCAGATTATTCACACATTTGCCGATAGTGTGATGTCTGTTTGTCTAACAAAAATTGAAATTATTGGAGGAAGTGTTGATGGAAGTGTTCGGACATTTGACATTTGTATTGGCAGGTTTGTTATAAAACTTAATGATCATTTTTGTGATAGATCAATTTCTATTTACAAAAAACTATCAAGTATGATCAATTAAATGATGTTTCAAAATGAAAGAGATATGCTGATATTAGTGCTTTCGGTAGCATATGATAGGATGCTAAAAAGATGCGGTGCATAAATTGAGTTTTATCCTATGTTAGATTTGTTGTGAAAATAGAATGGAACTAAGCATGATGTTAAAAAAATGGTACCTTTTTGGAAAATGAATATAAAGGACAGACTTGTAAGGTTAGCGTGCATATACCTAATTCTAGTTTTACTGATTTAGCGTTTTCTATTGATCTACAAGTAGCATCATTTAATGATATAGGCAAATTGCTGCTATTGTTCATTCATAAAACATTTTTTTAAACCAAAAGAATATTTTTCTCTATGTTTTGAGTAACTTTTATATGTCTGTTACAAACTTATTAATATTCATTTTGTGAACTTTGATAATTTCTATTGGACTATTATCAGTCTTACAAATTGGATTGCTGCCTTACCAATACGCATGCTCATGTGGCTAGTAGCTGCGATGATGGCTTCATCTATTTGTGGGATCTTGCAGATGCATCTGTTGTGTCAAATTCAAGGCCCATACCTCAGTGGTAATTCTTTTTTACTAGTATGTTCTTTTCTGGGTTATATTTGCAAGAACTTTGTTATTGTATTAACTAAATGCTCCTTATGCAGATTTAGTTCTTTTGTAATTTAGATGCGGGCTGTCATTCTTGTCTTGGATTCGCGTTTATTGAATATACTTGCAAAGTAGAAACATTCCTATCAATACATTTTAATGTTATTAGGTCTTTGAGAAGCTTGGGCCAAGATTATTTTCTTTTTTAGAGAAATAAATACTGACAATTTTCTTTGAATCGTGTTTGGGAATTTGAATGACAACTTTAGTAATCTATAGCATGTCTGTGAATTATTTTTTTCCTTCAATTTATTTCTCATGTTCTATCCTAATAACTCTTACTTTCCAATCAACTACACTTGTAGTGTGTGTGTGGAATGTGGATTATTCTTGACATTTAGTTTATTTTTCATGTTTTATTATGTGGATTATTCTGGATCTTTATTTTATTTCTGATTTTAATTCTTATTTCTCAAGTTTCAGATATGCATGAATTACACCTAATCCGCAGCGACCTGAAGCCAAAAAATATTTTGAATATTTAAAGCTTCCTACCTCTAAGGTATTTAGCATTTTTTCATGCAAAACATAATGACTGTTGGTGGACTCAATTATAAGATATTTAAGAAAAATGTTTTGATTGGTGTAGAAAGTTTCCTCATATGAAACACAATTTTGGTCCTTGCTAAAGTTTAGTACTATGGTATAATCATAGCTCCATTGTTTGTACAAGGAATTATATACAAAAGCTTTGAGATTAATTCTTGTATGTAGTTTTTTGTGTACAATTTTGTAATTGAAGTGCTTGACAATTATTTTAAATGATATGATGTAGTTTAGATTTGTTTTACTTTAATAAGTATATTTAACCATGGGTTCTCTATGTGCAGGTGAAATAAATCCAAAAGAGATGGCTTTTATGATGGAGAATAAATACAATGTGAGAAAGTTTCAAGTAGATACTACTAATTTCTTTGTATGAGATAGTATTTTCCGTATGAGGTATACTCTTTTATCAATCAATGAGTTATATGTATATATATTTTAAATACATGTTAAGTAGGTCACACTTTGATCATTAAAATTTTCTTTGCATCATAGTGCATTTTTGGATAACATTTGAATTAGAAGAAGTCTTGGCAAGTTTATTTATATTGAAAATTGTGGTGGTTTATCAGTTTTTTTTCCATATAAATCGTCTTAAGGAAGACAATTGAAGGAATGAAGCTGAAAACTGGAAAATATTAATCAAAAATTAAATTAAGACATACCATGGAGAGAAAATTAAATGAATGCAATATCCAAGTTCCAGGTTCACGTGGAAACAAAAATAGAGAAGAGGGTAACAAAGTTTAGTCCAACTATGAGCCTCAAGAAAGAGTTTCTGCAACAAAAGGATAAAAAAAATTAATAAGCATCTCCATAACATATTTCCAATAACAACACAGCAATTGTGACTAAAAATTTATATTGTCCGTAAACTGTACAGGTTGTATAAGAAAAAAAAAACAATAAAATGGAAGTTGAAAAGTTACTCCCTAAGTACATCAAGACTCACCACTCCAAAAGGCAGAAAAGATAAAGCCATTTTAAAAAGAAGCAGAACAAGGTACAACATATGGGGTAGAGGCTAAAAAAATTAGTAACAATCAATTTGTAGTGATTAACAAAAAATCGATACAAAGGATGCAATAAAAGAGAAATACATTATTAGTCATATCTCATCTAAGAATACGAAGCCCATATATGAAATCATTCTGTTCCATCTCTGCACTAACCGAGTTCACCCAGATCATTATCATTTGAGATCGACGAACAAACCGTCATGGTGACTTCTCACTAAGGTCCATGAGTAGGGAAAAAAACTGAGAAAACAATTAGAGCCTACATTATTCAGATGACATTATTAAATCAAATCTAACAAAACCTCCATGTAGTGTCCATACATTCATGAAATCTAAAGATCCCCTATAATGTCAAAAACTGCTAAATCATAAACCATTATCACAAACACAAGTTGGTTCAGTTTGTGATAATTTAGAAAATATTTAATTAATTACCATTTACCTATCTCTTCATGCACAATCTGCATTTTCTTTATCTATATAAAACACAAAGATAATAGAGAGAATTAGAAAAATTATGTAACTACAATAAAATCATAAATTATTAACCCAAGCATCAATCAATCCAAGCAAGCTAGCAACCATGGACATAGACACAAAATAAATGAAAAAGACAGTAGAAGAGAGTAATACACAAAAGAGTAGGAAAATAGAAAAAAAGGAAAAAGTAGACAAACTTGTGATGGATGCAAACAAAATCCAAGCTACGGTGGCTCAAGGTGAAGATCGGAGGCAAACGACGGTGGGGGGAGGAGGCTTTAGTGATACACAAAGTGGAGAGGAAACCCTTAAACCCTAACCTTTCCAAACCCACACAGAACACAAATTAAAATCACACAAACCCTTAATAGAGAGGAAAAGGAAGGCATGCAGAGCGAGATAATAGGGAGAATAAGAGGAGATGGAGGTGTGTGGAGAAGATAGCGAGATGGAGAGAGTTTGAGAAGATGATGAACAATGAATGGAGAAGATGGGGTAGGAGAGGAAGAACGAGAGAGACAGAGAGAGGAAGTGGGAGAATAGTAAAGAAGGTGGCAGGAGAGGAAGAGGCAACGTGAAATTTGGAGAAAGAGAGAGTATTGTATCTTTTTTTTTTTTCAAATGATACAAAATTATCCAAAATGATTCTATTCAAAATGGAGGGAAGCTTAGAGGGTGAGGGAGCCAAAATTTTTGGGGGGAAAAGGGGACCTCATTTGCTGCCGCTTGTCACTACAGGATTGGTGGGTTCCCCAATTAGGGGTTTCTTTTCAATCCTTGGATGATACTTACTACATTAGTCATTGTATTTATGAACACGTGGCACATGGCTATGGGAGGCTTTCACTACAAGAAAAATTTGATTTAGCAACCGCAAAAATCGGTCGCCGCAAGCTCAAAAACGGTGACTAAACACTTTGGTGACCGAATTGGTGACCGAAATTGATCAGTGGACAAAAACCTAGTCACTAACTATGCAACGACTGATTTTCAATTCAGTCACCAAATGGCAACCAAATTTTTCCGTCGCTACAATAGAAATGTTCTGTCGCCAAATGCAAGGTTCAAATGGCCCATTAGTTTACTTGGCGACCGATAATTCCGTCACTGAAAATTAAAAATGTGGTACTAGTATGTCCTTTCCGTCACTATTTCGATCACTAGTTTACCTTTTTTTCTCAATTTTAGTTGCTAGAGGTATCTAATTTGGTCGCTAGAGGATGCTAATTCGGTCGCTAATTGTAAAAAATTAGAAAAAAAAAACTCTATTTTTTCACTCCCTAAATTTCTTATAAAACACCTAGAAAACAAAAAGTTGATCCTAAACATTATATATTTAATATTTAACGCTAATGATCCAGAAAATCTAGAATTACACATCGAAGTATCAATAATACATAAATCAATAAGTATAAAACATAAAACAAAATATAAATGTCAACTAACAATAAAAAAAGTGTTCCTAAATCCATAACAAGATAATATTGTCTAATTCTAGCTAGGCATCATCATGATCTGGAAGGGGTGGGGAATGAGAATATTCAAAACTGGCTGGGTTAAGCGATCCATATGGGTGCGTATAAAAAACTAAAAAAAGATCAATGTGGGTTTGGTCGAAGTGGAAGATGTGAAGGAGCACCGAATTTTGCTGTAACGACATTTACACGTTCAGCGGCATCGGTAGCCTTCCTAGCAGCTTCACTAGCAGCTCTAGCCTAATCCCGTTCAGCTATAGCGTGATCTCGCTCAGCTGGGTATTATAAAAAAAAATTACATAGTGGTTAACTGGTCAAGCTATGATAAATGAATGAATGTTGTCCAGACTAAAAATTAAATGGCCAAATGAGAATTTCAGAATCCTTAATTACTTACAAATGTATGATTTATTTCTCTAGTTTATCAAAATCTCTTCTCTGTTCCAAGTATAACATACTTTAATTAGTCCTTAATTACTTACAATTAGAACATGCCATTATTGATTATCTCGAGATTCCACTCATGAAACAGCAACGTGAATGTATGAACTACTAATTAAGTACAACCTTGTTTTCACTTATTAGTGTCACTTACTTAATTATTCTAACTAAATTACAAATACATATTACTTCTTTTCTTTCATTTCCTAATTAAGTAACTAGCAAAAATCACCAAATACAAAGAACAAAGTTCCTGTTATTGAAAAAGAATTTATACTAGTTTTTCATCTCACAACATACAGAAAAAATGAGTGAAGGACAAATGAAAACACGTGAGTATTTGCGTATAAAATAAAACATAGAGGAAAAATGAAAACATGTGACAAAGGAGAAATACAAAGAGATATATGATCTACAATAGCATACTCTATTGACAAAATTTTCTATAAGCAATCAAACAATCAAAAGGCAAGCATAGAATTAATGGAGTTCTATCGGCAGGCAAAATGTTGTGCAGTAACATGTTTTATAAGGTGATTAAAGGCAACAATAGTTTTTTTGTCAGCAAAAGGCAACATCTAAGTAATAAAAAGGAAAAGCACAAGGAGTGCTAAATTACAAACCATTACAGATAAAAAAAACAATGAGAAATATATGCAACCCAATATACCCCAAGGACGAAACAAAATAAAGAAAAACATCAGAAAAAGAACCTACTTAATTATATATTGTTAGAACTTGGAAAAAGTGAATATCAGAATTTCAATGAAATTGCCTCAATGACACCACTACACAAGAAGTTAAAGATTTAATTGTTTCACCCTGAAGAGTAAAGTTAATAATCAACCACATAGCAGTAAATAAATTATAGACTTGTAATTTGCACAAAATTAAATTAAAGTTATAGACTTAAACAAAAAATCATCATCAATACTTTTATGCAGAAAACAAATTGAAGTTTTACTCTAAATCTTCCAAGAAGATGTGAAGTTCAAACATCTTCGTATTACTATGAATGCAGTATCTTTTTAAGCAATTATGACACGTAAATATATCAGAAAATGCACAATCATAATTGAGGTAACTTTCCCTGTGAGAGCTTTTTTCACCCAATTATCAAAGACTCGTTATAATTGAATCCACAATTATCATCTCAGCAAAGTGATGATTAATATATCTTATAAATCTTGTACATATGTATCTATAAGCTTTGCTGATCAATCTGACCATGTCCTAAAATCCAAACAAAACTCAAATTCTCATCCCATGTTCTTCTCTAAAGGTGAGGCAATTTAAGAGTGACATGCAGCAAAAACAATCACATGAAGTTATAAATCTGAGCAATCCCTATGTATTGAAAAACCTTATATGCATTAAGAGTTGTCTTAAGAACATTATATGCAAATTGGGAACACAGAATGCAAGTTTTTTTAACTTGCAAGGGAAAGGGAAAACCAATCTTCATAAATAGGAATAGGAATGAAAAGTTTAAAATGTTTAAATTTTGAGAAAATGTTCTATTGGACCAACTTTAAGTAAATGAATTTCATTACGTTTAATTTTATCGGACAATTTCATTATAAATTCTAAGTGTGGTAACGCATTTATAGAATTTTAAAATAAGCAAGGATAATCATGAACACCAAATGAAAAGTTGAATTGCTTCCCTAAAGAAAAAATTGCAGCTCACCATTAAGTGGTTACCAAAATTGTAATGTGAAGGACAAGGGGAAATTCAACCAAAAACTCTCCATAATTAGACTTGAAATTAGGGATTTAAAGAGCAAAAATGAAAAGGGGAAATTACAGGGGAGTGGTGCCTTAAGTGAACCTATGGCAGATAAGAATGTTGAACAACGAAAATCCTGTAACGTCAAAACAAGATGAATCAAGAAGTTCTTGCGAGAAAGAGTGCTGAAACAAAGTGAGAGAGTGCAAGATAGAGTGCGACAGAGAAAATAGGCTGCACTTACCAAAAAAAGTCGCCGGAAATGCAAGAAGAGCGGTGTTGTGCCGTTGACGGAAATCTGGGTAACAAGGATGACATAGAAAAGCAGCGTGCTAGGGTTTGGGTTCGCAGTGGTGTGCTGATTGAATGAGGAAGAGAGAAAATAATAAAAGATTTTCGGCGACAGAAAAATTCGGTCTCCATAACGGCGACAAATATTTTAACTTTCGCGATTGAAAAAAGTTGGTTGCCGCATTTTTAACATTTCTTTGATAAAAAAACTGAGAATGTGACTGTTTTGGCGACCGAATAGCAACCGAATTGTTGGTGACTGATTTATGTAGTCGCCAAATCAGTAGCCGCACAATATAAACTCCACTACTGCCCAATCAGTGGCCTATTGGTCACCATTGCCGTCGCCGATAGCGACTGACACTTTCCCGTCCCTAATTTCGGTCGTTGTTTCAAGTTTTTCTTGTAGTGTTTCTCACAGCTGGAGATGACGATCCGTGTCTTCAGCTTATGAACCATTACATCCGTTGATTAGGAAACTCATCAACGGTCGTTCTTTCGGCTCTCTAAAAATTTGACAAACCAAAACATATCCTTTCAAAATTCCCGTCCTCCCCTTTTCACAATCTACACTGTATGAATACTCTCCACCTTCACATCCATTAACACACAGTTGCTTCAACATCTCAGTTCTTAGACCTAAGAAAGATCAAGCATTTCAATAAGCAAGTATGAGACACTCATTGTAATGGCTCGCAGGAAGCAAGCCACAAGGAAATCCACCAGAGGAATGGCTCCGAGGAAGCAACGGGCGACAAAGGCAACTCGGAAGTTTGCTCCGGCAACCGGCGGCGTGAAAAGCCTCACCGTTTCAGGCCAGGAAGGGTGGCTCTGAGGGAGATCCAAAAGTTTGAGAAGAGCACAGAGCTTCTGATCAAGAAGCTTTTATTGCAGAGATTGGTCAGAGCAATTGATCAAGATTTCAAAATAGATTTTCGATTCCAAAGCAGCGTCGTTTCCGCTCTGCCAGAAGCCGCCGAAGCCTACCTTGACGGATTGTTCGAAGATACCAATCTCTGTGCAATTCATGACAAGAGAGTGACTATTATGCCTAAGGATATTCAGCTAGCTCGTAGGATTAGGGACGAGAGACCTTAGTATTTGTTCTTGTCATGTATTGAACCTTTTCGCAGTTTAAGGGTTCTTTAAACTATCATCTTTGTTAGAAGGTTAATTGGATTTGAGTTTCCATTGAAGAGGATGTAAAATTCATCGTTTCTTACGAAAAGAATTGGATTCCAGTTTCATGTTTAAATCATCATGCTTATTTCACTCTCTGTAGAGTAATAAAGCATATGGCATTCTTTTTTGCCTTTTTCTTCCCTTGCTTTCTTTTTCTTTCCTTTTCCTTTTCTAATTTCTTTTAAATTTTCATTTCATTTTGTTTTAACTAATATCCAAAATAAAGTATTATTGGTATGGTTCCTCTGCATTCTCCCGGGTGTATGATGTGTTTGAATATAGGTGGTTTCTATGGTGCCATTTCGATCAAGATGACACAATGCCTTCTTATCCAATCAAATCAAAAAATTGATAGGAGACAATCAGAACTTTAATTAAGTCTCTCTATTAATTCATTTATATTTGAATAGATATAAACTTGAATTGTTCATAAAAAAAGATATAAACTTGATTTTATTTTTAATTTGAATTTAACATTTAGTTTTTATTTTTAATCTAAATTATATGTCTCTATTTTTTAATTAAATATTTATATTTTGTTACATTATTAAATGGTATATGAGCTTTAATTAATTCAAAATAAAATTAATTTCAGTTTGATTCTTTTATTTTTTTTCATTTTAGCACTTTTAGTTATTTTAGCTTCATTTTTATTTTATTAAATTATTAATTAAAGTATCTAAAATTGTTGCTGGATGTGAGAAAAAAAGAACACAATGATAAAAAAATTATATTGTGGGCATTAATTATTTATCAACAAAAATTAATACAAATGATGATATTATATTGAAATGATAAAATACTAATATAAAGAAAAATTAAAGGATCAAATTAGAATTTGAGATTAAGTTATGAGACTAATGTATGATTTTGGCTATAAAAATATAATAATATTATTGTACGGATTTTCCAAGTGAAAATTTATAAATTACGCAAAAACAAGAAATGATTGATAGATTAATTTTATAAATCGGACATGAATAAATCTAACTTAAATAATATAATTGTATTTTAATTTTATGTTAATTGTTATATAATTTTTAATTCAAATTTTAGTTAGGATATGTAAAATTTAAAAATTATTTTCATATAAATAACTAGTACGTGGCTCATTATGTTGTCATCCCTATGCTCAAGTCTTAATTACTTTTATCACGTTCTTTTAAGTATTATCATTTGTTTCTAATCAAATTATCAATTATTTACGTTCTATTATTTTGGAAATACAATTCACTTTAATTACTTGTATCATGGGGGCCTTTATGTAAATGGCAGACCTAAAACAAGATAATACAAGTAACTAATACTTGAGTCTTAAGCAAGCATTAGGCTCAAAACAACGTGACTTACGTAACTTATATTCCAGCCTGAAAGCTAGAAGAAAAATACATAATTAATTAATACTTGAACTTGAAGCAAACTGTATATCCAAAATAATAGCCTGAAACAAATTATAAATCTTACAGGAACTTGACAAGTAACTGAATGTTGAGCATAGGGATAACAATGGAAAATCAAAAGTGGAAAATGCTATAAGCAACCTTACTTTTGATTATGAATTCAACATATTAAAGAGTCCTAGCCCGTGAAGCATGACGCACGGGCATCAAATACTAGTGTGTACAATATGCAAGTAGAATAAACTAACAACATATACTACTAAATATGAGTTAAGATATTTTACATTTTGCTTGTCTCAATATCTATTTTTATTTTATCATTTAATGAACCAAATAACTTATCACATATACGCTTTTCAATCATATTTTACTTAAAATAAATTAATTTTTGAATCTCTAAATATATGTTAAGATCATAATTTTCAAATCAAGATGACAATTCAAGTACAACATAACGATAGATATTCTCGCATGCTTAAATATAATTTTTGAAGATATTTTTCATTACACTTTTCTTAGTTTCTTTTTATTTTCTCATATTATCAAATAAAATTTTAAATCATATTTTGAAATATAGACTAATATTTTAATTATCAAAATTCTCTTTAACTTTGATAAGAAATAGAGGCGAATGATAGGGATTTCTAATCTTCTAGGAATACAGTAGACCACTAGATACATGTGCAAGTACAATATGCCAATAGATACTCTCATATGCATAAATATGTGTTGAGATACTTTTCATTTCAGACTACTCTGTGTCTTCTTTATTTTGTAACACATTTTTAGAAATTCAATCAATATTTGAATTGTCAAAATTCTCTCCAAATTTAACAAGAAATGGAAGTTGGTGGGAATTTCTAATCTTCTACGGACACCTTAGACCACCTAGGTACATATACAAATTTAATCTAATGACAGATGTTCTCAAACCCATAAATACAAGTTAGTATCTTTTTTATTTCTCTTTTGTATGTATCCTTTTATTTATTTTCTCATTTAATAAGTGTCAATATTATAAAAGTTAAAGTTTTAAAACTTTAATGCATGTTATAAGACACTCCATTTTTAAATGAGAAAACAAATAAAAAAATAGATATAGAAAATTTTAATTAATATTTCAATTGTTTAATATTTCAAAAGTTAGGTGATCTTTTCGTTTGACTTTTCTCTGTGTGTTTTTTTCTCATTTAATGGACCATGGTATCTCATCTAAAATTTTAAAACACATTTCTAGAAAATTAATTAATTTTTTAATTTTCAATTGCCATTAAATGTTTACAAGAAATGGGAGTTGGTGGACATTTCTAATTTTCTAGAAACGCCTCAGACCACATGGATCAAATACACTACTAACATACACATCTAACGATGGGTACTAAGATACGCATAAATAAGAGTTAAGATCTTTTTCATGTCATTTTTTGTATGTTTTCTTTACTTTTGCTTTTAATGGATCATTTTATCAGATATAAATTTTTAAAAATATATTTAGAAAATAATTAATAGTTTAATTTTCATAATTCTCTTTATTTTGATGAGAAATTGACCACCGCCCACAACTTGAGACACCATACAATTGTAGTTTACTATAGATAATATCATACTCCTAAGTACAAATTAACATCTTTTTCATGTCACTTTTCTTTATGTCTTATTTATTTCTTTATATTTTAACAACCATGTTATCATAATATTTTAATTGTGAAGAAACACTGCACATCAATCACAGAACTAAAAGTGGACCACCAACCACAATTTCAACAATATAAAAGCAATAGGGTAGCTCTAGGATTTCTGACACTCTGACATTGACAAGCAGTTGTGTAGTAGAAGGAGTTTTGATCTTCCCACGAAAAAAGAAAGCCATGGATATACAACTGTATAGTTGCGATTGTCTAGGATTTCTTCTAATGGAATTGAAACATCACTGCCATTTCATGTAAGCTCTATCTCTCTATCGGTCCCTCTCCTTTAATCTTATGTGAGTATAAATTGATCGGAGTTGTGCAGGTGATAGTTGTTAGGACGTGCAAATAAAATCAATTGAGTCTGATTTGAAGACAATTTTGAATCCTTAGATTCATGGGCCAACTGCTCTTAGATTGTGAGTCTCTCACTTTCTCCCCAATTCTTTGGATCTTGAGATTCATGCGCCTATTTCACTCTCTAGTTTAATTACATTTTTTATAAGGTATATACGTACAATAATCGTGTTATTTTAGAGATATAGTAATCGTCTGAAGTTATTCTATCAAGAGTCATGTGTATGCAAAATTCTCCACCAGATCTCCCTTTTGTTGTGACCAAAACCTCTACTACTACAGAGGGTTCCTTCACTGCTCTCTTATTCTTTGAGTTGCGTGAGCTTCTGTGTGAGTTTATTTTGTTATTCTCGCTTTAAGGGTATAGCTTCAACAACCATTGTTGTGTATATACTTTGTTTATTTACCATCTTTCTTTTTCTTCGTTTGCACATGCTACTCTCCCTTATTTTGTGATATTGCAGCATTCAACATGGGAGAGATTCAACATCAACTTATGTCATCAACATTTCTTGAACTGAGATATTTTCTCCCCCTCCCACACTTTTTTTGATTTCATGCCTATTACACAATATATGCAATGCATTCTATTAATTTCTGATGGCTTATTGATAGTGAGTTGCAAATGATGTGCAGATTATTTAACATTTGTGGATAGTGTGATGTCTGGTTGTCTAACAAACATTGAAATTATTGGAGGAAGTGTTGATGGAAGTGTTCGGACATTTGACATTTGTATTGGCAGGTTTGTTATAAAACTTAATGATCATTTTTGTGATAAATGAATTTCTATTTACAAAAAACCATAAGTATGATCAGTTAACTCATATTTCTAAATGAAAGAGATGTGCTGATATTAGTGCTTTAGGTAGCATTTGATAGGATGCTAGAAAGATGCAGTGCATAAATTGAGTTTTATCCTATGTTTGATATGTTCTAAAACTAGAACGAAACGAAGCATGATTTTAAAAAAATGGTACCTTTTGGGAAAATGAGTATAAAGGACAAACTTGTAAGGGTAGCATGCAGATACCAAATTCTAGTTTTATTGATTTAGCATTTTTAATTGATCTACAAGTAGCATCATTTAATGATATAGGCAGATTGCTGCAACTATTCATTCATAAAACATTTTTTTATCCGAGGATGGCTTCATCTATTTCTGGGATCTTGTAGATGCATATGTTGTGTCAAATTCAAGGCCCAAACCTCAGTGGTAATTCTTTTTTACTAGTCTTTTCTTTTCTGGATTATATTTGTAGTAACTTTATTATTGTATTAACTAAATGCTCCAGATTTAGTTCTTTTGTAATTTAGTTGAGGGCTGTCATTCTTCTCTTGGATTTGCGTTTATTGAATATACTTGCAAAGTAGAAACATTCCTTTCAATACATTTTAATGTTATTAGGTCTTTGAGAAGCTTGGGCCAAGCTTATTTTCTTTTTTAGAGAAATAAATACTGACCATTTTCTGTGAATTTTGTTTGGGAATTTGGATGACAACTTTTTGAATATATAACATGTCTGTTAATTATTTTTTACCTTCAATTTATTTCTCATGTTCTATCCTAATAACTCTTACTTGGCAATCAATTTAAAGCTTCCTAGCTCTAAGGTATTTAGCATTTTTTCGTGCAAAACATAATCACGGTTTGTGGAATCAATTATAAGATATTTAAGAAAAATTATTTGATTGGTGTAGAAAGTTTCCTCATATGAAACACAATTCTGGTCCTTGCTAAAGTCTAGTACTATGGTATAATCATAGCCCCATTGTTTGTATAAGGAATTATACAAAGGCTTTGAGATTAATTCTTGTATGTAGTTTTTTATGTACAATTTTGTAATTGAAGTTCTTGACAGTTATTTTAAAGATGTAATTTAGATTTGTTGTACATTAATAAGTATATTTAACCAAGGGTTCTCTATGTGTAGGTGAAATAAATCCAAAAGAGATGGGCTTTTATGATAGAGAATAAATGCAATGTGAGAAAGTTTCAAGTAGATACTACTAATTTCTTTGTATGAGATAGTATTTTCCGTATGAGTTATACTCTTTTCTCAATCAATGAGTTATATGTATATATATTTTAAATACATGTTAAGTAGGTCACACTTTGATCATTAAACTTTTCTTTGCATCATAGTGCATTTTTGGATAACATTTGAATTATAGAAAAAATTAATTAATATCTCAATTGTTTAATATTTCAAAAGTTAGGTGATCTTTTCGTTTGACTTTTCTCTAAGTTTTTTTTCTCATTTAATGGACAATGGTATCTCATCCAAAATTTTAAAACATATTTCCTGAAAATTAATATATTTTTTAATTTTCAATTGCCATTAAATGTTTACAAGAAATGAGAGTTGGTGGATATTTCTAATTTTCTAGAAACGCCTCAGACCACATGGATCAAATACACTACTAACATACAAATCTAACGATGGGTACTATCATATGCATAAATAAGAGTTAAGATCTTTATCATGTCATTTTCTGTACTTTTTCTTTACTTTTGCTTTTAATGGATCATCTTATCAGATATATATTTTTAAATAATATATTTAGAAAATAATTAATAGTTTAATTTTCATAATTCTCTTTAATTTTGATTAGAAATTGACCACCTCCCACAACTTCAGACAATATACAATTGTAGTTTACCATAGATAATATCATACGCCTAAGTACAAATTAACATCTTTTTCATGTCACTTTTCTTTATGTCTTAGTTGTTTTTTTATATTTTAACAACCATGTAATCATAATATTTTAATTGTGAAGAAACACTGCACATCAATCACAGAACTAAAAGTGGACCACTAACCACAATTTCAACACTATAAAAGCAATAGGATAGCTCTAGGGTTTCTGACACTCTGACATTGAGAAGCAGCTGTGTAGTAGAAGGAGTTTTGATCTTCCCAGGAAAAAGAAATCCATGGATATGCAACTGTGTAGTTGCGATTTTCTAGGATTTCTTCTAATAGAACTTAAACTTCAGTGCCATTTCATGTAAGCTCTCTCTCTATCGGTCCCTCTCCTCTAATCTTATGTGAGTATAAATTGATCGGAGTTGTGCAGGTGATAGTTGTTAGGACGCGCAAATCAAATCAATTGAGTCTGATTTGAAGACAATTCTTTGAATCCTTAGATTCATGGGCCAATCCCTCTTAGATTGTGAGTGTCTCAGTTTCTCCACAATTCTTTGGATCCTAAGATTCATGTGCCTATCAATCTCAGATTGTGAGTCTCTCTCTCTTTCTCTTTAGTTCAGTTAATTTATTTTTTAATCTGATTCTGACAACATAGATCTACAATGGTTTATTTGAAGGAGTTCATATCTTCCTAGCGTAGAAGCTATGGATATGCAATTGTGAAGTTAGGTTGTGCGATTGTCTTGATTTCTTTAGTGGGAGCTGTATCTTCATCACCATTTCACCTACGTGTGATCTCTCTCTCTATGTTAAATCTTCTATGAGTATAAATGGATAAGGGTTTTGCAGGTAATATTTGTTACAACTTGTAAAAATCCAGTGGATGGAGTCTGATTTGAAGACAATTTTTTGGATCTAGAGATTCATGTGCCAATCTAATCTCAACTTCCTGAGTATTTCACTCTCTAGTTTAATTACATTTTTTTACAACGTATATACGTACAATAACCGTGTTATTTTAGAGATATACTAATCGTCCGAATTTGTTCTATCAAGAGAATTGTGTATGCAAAATTCTCCGGCAGATCTCCCCTTTGCTATGACCAAAACCTCTCCTACTACAAAGGGTTCTTTCGCGTGCTCATTCTTTGAGTTTCGTGAGCTTCTCTCTCTTTCTCTAAGTTTATTTTGTTATTCTCACTTTAAGGGTATAGCTTTAACAACCATTGTGGTGTATATACTTTGTTTATTTACCATCTTTCTTTTTCTTCGTTTGGACTTGCTACTCTCGCTTATTTTGTGATATTGCAGCATTCAACATTGGAGAGATTCAACATCAAGTCATGTCATCAACATTTCTTGAACTGAGATATTTTATTTTGCTTTCAAAATTATTTAACTCTTGTTTTTAACATATTTTATGATATTTGTTTGGCAGGAAAATGGTGACTTGCCTTTACTATATCTATGAAGAGGATTTGCTAACACCAACTCTGAGACAAGTTACTATTGAAGTGGTTATGTTTAAAATTAAATAAGATCTCCCTACATCATTCTATAAGTTCTCTATTTTTCCTATCAACTGTCTCTACAGGAAATGGATCTTGCGCTTCAGAATTTATTGTTTGGATTTTGGTTATTTGAAGCCGATTATATGGACCTACTCACCAAATCAAAACAAAGGGAGGTAAAATATAAAAACTCCAAAATACAAATACTGTGATCTATTACTCAACAAATATGGTCTATCTCAAATTTTGAAATTGAATTGAACCTATTGAAGCAGTATATCTCCACACATATGCTTAGCTTTCGCTCATTCACATTTTCTGATTTTTTTTTTTTTTGCATCATGTCAATTTTTAAGTATTTCCTTGATAGGATATGCAATTTCTAGAATTTGTTTTTCATTTATGTAGACTTTAGGGGGTTTATTTGTTATTATTATTATTCTTATTATTATTATTACTACTACTACTATTACTATTATTTTTATTTTTTATTTTATTACTATTTTTATTATTATTATTATTCATTTTCATTATTATTATTTTTATTTCTTATTATTTTATTACTATTATTATTATTAAAAAAATTTATTCTTATCAATGTTAGTAAATATTATAAATAAATTATTAATTTTATTATTATTTTTTTTAATTTTTTAATATAAAAATATATGTTAATTTAAGAATATATATTATAAGCCAGGGTAGATCAAATTTCTATTGAGATTCCACCTACTCCAAATCCACCTTCCCTAGATTAGATATTTGTTGAGATTCCACCTAGAGTATAATAATTGACATAGAAAAAACCAAAAAAAAATATCAGAAGGACCAAATCGTCAGTGTAAAGCAAAAACAAATTCATCAGTAATGTATTTTTTATTATTGGTGGCACCATTGTTATCATGTGGCCACCATGCATCAATTTCAGCTCATTAGTTTCACATTTTCTTTCATGCACACTTTCGCACCGGATAAAGCTCACTTTCTTACCATATATTCCTTGTTTGGTTCTTTTTATTGCTAACTGGAAACACATGAGCTCGTACAAAAAAAATTGAGAGAGCTGTTGAAGAGAGAAATTGAGAGAGACAAAGATCACAACTCTCTTGTTTCACAAATTCATAGAAGAGTCTTCCGATCTTGTTATTTTGATGATTGCTTTAAATGTTATTCACTTCGGCTACTTCCCACGTTCGAGCGTCATCCTCTTCATCAGTCGCACTGTCGCTAGATGCATCCCATCAATCTGTTCGCCACAAAGGTTAGATTCTTGTTCTACCATTTCCTTCAAGTGAGCTGTGTTTATTTTGTTGTCCACTTAGTCAGTGATCTTGTTTAGAATTGAAACAGATCAAATAATAAGAAAAGAATTGCTATTGGGATTTGATTTTCGATATCATAATTTGTTTTGAATTTAATTTCAAGTGATGGGTAATTTTTGTTCTCTAGTGTTCAACGACACCTTTGAAAAGATCAGATATGTTGATCTGGTCCTTCTGTTACCCATCCATGAAGATAGAAAGCTTTAATTTTATTAATTTATTTTCTGTTTGCACAGCACCAATTGGGATACCAACAACAGACATGGCCATCTATGTTATTGAGGAATAGGGGAAAGGGAAAGTGAAATGAGAGAGAAGAGTGGTGAATGTTACAGGAAAAAAAGGGTAATGGAAATTACTTGAATATCTTTGTTATAGAGAGAAAAATTTCAAAGTATAACAGCAAAAATTTTATTTAAACCTAAATTTTATTCCACTGATATCTCTTATTTTGGGAGACAACTTTCTGGTAGATAATATGTTACATTTTAAATGACCAGCATGGTTAACAAGTGCATTAGATTCATTTTTATAATCACGAGCAACTTGCATATCTCTAAGCTAATAGCTTCAAATTTCAATGCAAATGTAGAGAAGGTATGGAGTCATAGAAGCTTATACTATTGAAAATGTTAGGATACTTGTGAGAGGAAAAAGAAAATGCTATGACTAGTGATACTAGTTTCAAAAGACTGTTATCATTATCAAAGAAATTTTTTTTCTAACAACAATTTTTTTAAAAAAAATGCTTCAAAAAAATGCTTCCAAGTGGAAGCGTTGCTTCTAATCATTCATCTACTTCAAGGCAAGAAGAAAGACTAGTAGTAACTTAGAAGAACTACTTGATCACCCAATTTATCCACCTTAACTCATTCCATAGCATCAAAGTCCATTTTGTAAATATTTAAATGCTTCTCAGGAACAAAATCAATAGTTAGAAATTGATTATCTGAAACAACCAACTCAAGATCAAGGGAATCAACATTAGGAGTATTTTTCAACTTTAGCCATGAAAATCTTGTTTTTCGTTCGTTTGTAACATTTATGTTTAACTCCTCATATTCAACTTTCTATGTAACAACACAAACACTAGTTGAAAATTGTGGCGGCCACCCAAGTTTCTCTCAATAAAATCCCACCAAACCAATCATCTTCCTTAGAGCGAAAGATCACTAACGATAGCTAAAAGCACATAACTTTTAGAGGGTAGTGTTAATGTGAAGATAGAGGTAATGGAGAATCAGACCTCTAATCAAAGCTATTGTTGCTGACCATATCATATTACACATTAACACTACCCCATAAAAGTTATGTGCTCTTAGTGATCCTTAGTGATAAGAAGTAGCTTCAAATCTTTTGCTCTAAGGAGGATGATTGGTTCTGTGGGTTTTTGTTGAAGAACCTTTGGGTGGCCACGACAATTTTCAACGGGCGTGATTGTGATGTTATAGACAAAGCTGAATTTGGGGAGTTATAGGTAAATGTTAGAGACGAAAGAAAAACAAGATTCTCATGGCTAAATGTGAAAAATACTCGTAATGTTGATTCTGTTGATCTTGAGATGGTTGTTTCACATAATCAACTTCTAGTGATTGATTTTGTTCTTGAGAAGAATTTAAATATTTACAAGATGGACTATGATGCTATGGAATGAGTTAAGGTGGATAAATTGGGTGATCAAGTATTTCTTCTAAGTTACTACTAGTCTTTCTTCTTGCCTTGAAGTTGATGAATGAATAGAAGTAGCGCTTCTACTTGGGAGCATTATTTTGAAGAAAAGATGTTCTTCCTTTGTCATAAGTGAACAAGTGGAAGAGCAACAACTTCTTGCTGTCAAGAACCATTATCTTGATTGACAGAGACATTTGTGTTTTACTTAACTAATTCTTTTGTTTGATGTTTTGAGGTCGTCAATGGATTTGGAGATTGTTTTATAAACCTTTTAATTGTTAAAACATATATCTTTAACAATCACAAAATTATACTATGATCATTTTCGCTTTCACTATTGATACCATCTAGATATGAATAAATTTAAAAAAATTGATAGTTTGTTTGATCCCTACCATTGTGCTTTATATAACTAAATATTTTTTCAAAATATTACATGCTTGGTATGATCATTCGCTCAAAATTTTCTCTATGGCATGGCATGATGTCCTTGTTTCAGATTTGTCATGATTCCTATATGACATCATTTTATGATCTTGATTGTGCAAATTATGCTTATCATAATAATCGCTTATTGCACTCTTATATATTTAAAACTACCCTGCCCACATGCTTTCAAAGAACATCATAATTGATGTTATCTTGGTTACTTGGACACGCATTATCATTCTTGATCCTCTATGACTAAATGAACATACTTGTTTGGCATTGAAGTTTGGTAACTTAAGCTTGGTAATTATATATGTTTTCATGACTCACATGGTACATTGCATTGGTCATACATGTATGTCTTAGGAAAAGGTTAATATACTTGTCTAATTCTTTGACATATCTTCTTATCCTTGTTTGATGTGACTCTTATTAATACATGCCTATAAATATCTTAGACTTGATTTTTAAAAGTGGCAATTAGTGATTTGAGATTCATACAATATAAGCTTGATTTGTGCTCTTAGATTTTTATCTCCTTAGTCTCTCATTTTGTGCTCTATATATGCTTTAAAGATCATATTCTCTCTTTCTTCCACATGCTTATAAGTTTCTTTTTGATAACATTGAAAGAGGAGAACTGACATGCTTAAAAGTAATCTAATAATCATCACTACGCAAGATTTAGTCTAATCCAACCCAACATATGCCAGCGGTTCCGTGACTAACCGTTGGCATAAGTTATTTCTTGATCACTACTAGTGGTTCTAGTCATGACCGCAACTACATGTTTAATTGTTTTTTTTTTTAAAAAAAAGCTTTCCTTCACGACCCCAAAGCACTGCTCTCTCGCAAGCTCTCTTTGGAGAGAACTCCCTTTTGACCCAAACCCTTCTCTCTCGTGACCATCGTCTATGTTCCGGCAATCTGTGAGCTTGTCTCGCTGTTCGTCGTGATGGTTTCCTTCATTTCAGAACAATGCAGTTCTGAGCTCGTTGCCACCGAAGATCGTCCGTTCTGAGCTCTCCGTCACTGCTCGCCATCCCTGCCGCTTCTCCACTGTGGAGCTCTCTTCCTTCCTCCACCAGGTTAGGCATTTCTAAGTTTCATCTCTATCTTTCAATCATTCTTTTCATTTTCGTTTCTAGGGTTTCGCCTTTGCTTTCTCTAATCTCATCTCGCCTACGCGAACTTGTGTGGTAGTGGTTCTATGGGAAGAAATGTGGCATGCCTAGTAGAAGCTTGACTTCTCTTGGAATCCAAAGCTCATGGGTTGAGTTGACATCATTGCAATGTTCTTGTTTGGTGTAAGAGAACACCACAAATCAAAACATTTTGAATGGAATGAAATGCATACAAGATGAAGATGGTTCATGGTTTAACAATTTTTCAGATTCTTAATCAATTGATATTTTGAATTAGTTAGATGTATTTTTATGTAGTTCTGTTGATTTTTTATACTTGATTAGCATTGTTGTTTTGGTAGAATGTAAAAAAGAAGACACGTTAAAAGAAAATCGTATTTCATTGAACTACAATAATACAGTACTGGGTTAGAGTCTAGATATGTTGGTGTCCTGGAGGTATAAACACATTAATTGCTACTCCTGTGGGCATCGGTTTGATTATGGATCTTTTTCTTAAAACATGAGTATGGGGATGGATATTCTAGTACATTACCCAGATCCTACCCATTACTTAATTTACACCAAATGCTCATAGGAACACCAAAATCTAAACACAATGTAACCCCAACTCCATGCTATATTCAATATTCATCTAAACACTCCTACCCAAATAATTACTATGGAAATTTTAGTTTATGACCCCCAACATAGTTGTTAAATACATCTATATTGCCAAATAGTATTTGGTCCCAGGGGAAAACATTTAATTTGAATGTCAATAGCCATCATCCCATTGTAATAACAAGCTAAGCATTCTTAGTTTTGGATTTCCATATCCAATAAACTATTACATAATGTGAGTAGGAAATAGTATAATGTTTCATTGTTTATTGTCTAAATGGGAATTTGATAGAAATAAGGATGCAAAAGCTAAGGCCTTACATAATGAGAGTCCAAGAGGGAGGGAGTTAGTTAAAGGAAAGAGAAAAATAATTTGTTTTAAGGAATGATAATCAACATAGAAGGGAAGAGGTGTTCACTTTTCTATTTGCTTGGTTGAAAGTTGACACCAGGTAGTTTCTCCATAGTTTGGAGTTCTTGCTCTTATTCTTTGTATTTGCTTTTCCTGTTTGTTGCTTAACATATCAGTCTTCCATTGAAAGATAGGATTTGTTCGTATGAGAATTGCTAACAGAATGTTTTTAGGTATAATGACATTGCCAAGTATGGGCATATTGCAATGGGACGAACTAAGTTTACTAAGAGAAAGATAAAGGCCATAGTAACTCACGAGATGTACAAAATGCTTATAGTAAAGTTCTAATTAATAGTTACTTTATGTTTTTATGTATTTCTTTTTCCAATTATGATTGCGATCAATACCGGGTAAATTGTTACTAAAAGGTTCTTTTGGTTCTTTTGAAAAAAATAGGAAACTAATGAAAATAAATTGAAATATTTGGTTGAGACTTTTCTAAAGAATAGAGGGAATTCATTTTATTAATTTCTCAACACTTACATTTATACTACTATGAACTAACAAACTTCATGATCACTAAATCAAAATAAACTTATCCTAATCTATAAATAACAACTTATTCAAACTGACTCATCTAATAACAACTAATTGACTCAGTCTAATCTTAAATTAAACTCAAACTACTTTCTAAGAATCCTCCTTGCCTTGGAGGCTCTTCAAAATTTCAAATTTGTTGGGTGAACAAAATTTCGATTTAACAACTTCATCTTGAATAAAACTTTTCTCCCTTGATGTTGTTGAATTTGTAGACTTCTTTGAAGTATGACGACCCATCTGATCAAAAGAAAAGCTTTTAGCTTTCATTTTAATATTTAAGATCTCCTTCCTAACTAAGTTGAAAATATAACAACATTGATTTGCAAATAATAATTTAAATCTATTTCCTAATAATTGAGCAACGCAAAGTAAATTCCGGTCAATACTCAGAACATAAATAACACAATGTATTGTCTTTCCCCCTGAACTCGTTGGAATCACAATTGTTCCTTTCCCTTTTATTGGGATGTAGTCACCATTTTCTATTCTGACTTTGGTGATATCAAATGGCTTTAGATCCTTGAAATTTTTTATACAGTTGCCCATATGGTCGGTGCAACCACTATCAACTAACCAACCTTAACTTGGTTTATTATTTGTAAAACAAGTAGCCACGAATAATTGGTCCTCCTCCTCCTCTTGCTTAACAACTCAAGCGTCTTCACCTTCACTATATTTTTTTTTACAAATTATTGCTTCGTGCCGAGTTGATTACACTTGCTACATTGGGCATCTAGCCTAATCCACGATTTGAATAGTGGATGTCCTTTTTGCCACAGTGCTTACAGGGAGGAAAATATCTATTTAGTTGGTGCTTATCTGCTAATGCACCTTCAACTTTATGATCTTGATCATGTCTCAGTAGCCTTTGTTGCTCTTTGCCATGCAAAGCATGTAAAACTTCAACCAAAGTGATCTTACACAAATCCTTTGTATTCTCCAAGCTAGTTATAGACGCTTCATGTTTCTCCGGCGCAGTAACAAGATTTTTTCTACAATTCTAAAATTAGTGAATTCAGTGCATAGTAATCTTACCTTATTTGCAATACCGAGCAACCTATCTGGATATTCTTTAATCGTCCCTGACTCCTTCGTGTTTTGCATTTCGAAATCCCTAAACAAATTAATCACTTGCATGGCTCTAATTATTTCTGTTGTAGACCTATATCCCAGCTCCCACTCTCACGTTTCCAGACGGCCCAACAGCCAACCAGGCCCATAACGGCGGCCCATACCCGTAAAATAACACTCGCCCGAAAGGTATAAATACCAGACAATAGGGTAAAACCAGGTATGACAATCTAACCCTAATACTCTCCGCTCTTAGACCTATCACTAACTTGAGAGTTGGAGTCCTTGCAGGTACCACCTGCTCCACGACGGAGCATCTCAAAGCATCTTCAGATCCCTGGACCACGTTTTCGTATCTTGAATCCAGGTACTCATCAGTGGCGCCGTCTGCGGGGAAACGAAGCAAAAGCAACGTCCTCTCCTTAGTTCGAGATGGTCAGTACACGTTAGAAGACGTATGACGAAAACAACCGTAGTGTTCACAACGATCCTCGTCCGGCGGATCCAGGCGCTTCGCACCCAACTCGCCCTCAAGGGTGACGAGCATCGGTACTTATTGAAGACGTCCCGAAACCACAGGCGATCCAACCAGTCCTGCAACCAACGTTGGATCTCGATGAGATTTGGCGAATGGCCCGCCTCATAGAGGAACAGGGCAGAATTATAGAAGAATTGCAGGAAGAGAGACGGCGGGCAGAAGCTGAGAGGCGCGCAGAAGCTGAACGGGTTAACCAACCGCAACCCGTGAATACACAGCCTCCCCCGCCCAGAAATCCGGTCAGGCAGCCCCCGACGTCTTAGAACGGCATACACGCCCAACACCAGCGATCTCGCCACAGAACCTTATGCCAGAGGCGCGACCTGCCATACGAATAGGAGGACAGGTGTATAGGAACCCGGCGATGGAGCCTGTTAACCTTTTTTAATGGTGCTGGAAATGGTTAACTCGTTTCAGTATAGTGACTATACGTGTATCGTCCACAGGGAGCACTTGGATTAATTCGATTAAGAATTAAGTTGATGAATTGTTCAAAAACATATTAAGATTGTGAATGGCAAATAAAATAAACAATAGATAAAGAGATAATCAAATAAAATAACGAGTTACCTGGGATTGAGTTTCATTACTTCACCTTGTTTCTTTCTATGTTAGTTAAATATTATAAGAAAAGATGCATACTCAATGTCACAAGTGCAAATCCCTTTGTCACCTGATTCTAAGACACTAGTTTCTAGAGCCCAATCCCTTGGCACTCTAGCTACCAAGTCTTGCATTAAGCAGAGTATAAAGCAATCATAAGACACTTCCATCTATCCCTAGATCCGAAGGTTTTATGAGAGTTTTTCTCCATATCTGTTTATAAACCAATTTCTGCGCAAATAAACTAACACAAGGCAAAAGGTGATCAAGCTTAAACCAAGAAAAGAAGCACAGAAGAAGAACTCCAATTCATAAATAATATAAACAAACAATTAAAAGAAACAAGAGACGAAGTAATTACATTCAATCCCGGCGGAAAGCTTAGCCTAGCAAGGCCATGAACTTCAAGAACTAAACCTAAGAGTATTAGAACTCTGACTAAAAGCCTAAACTTTGCGGTTTATTTCTATACAATTCAATATTATATCTCCTAACTTCTGAAAGGTTGTATTTATAGGTGTTTTTGGCAGGGGTCTGGCGCTCGAGCGCCCTCCTGGTGCTTGAGCGCTAGCCTGACATGTGCTGGTTAATGAGCTTAATTTGTTGGTTAATGCATCTGCCGCTCGAGCTCTGGTGTGGCGCTCGAGCGCCAGTCTTATAACTCAGGTAGAGAGGATCCAATGTTCTGGCGCTCGAGCGGATCCAATGCTCAACGTATTCTGGCGCTCGAGCCCTGGTGTGGCGCTCGAGCGCCAGACTCATAACTCTGGCAGAAAAGGATCCAATGCTCAACAGTTACTGGCGCTCGAGCCCTAGTATGGCGCTCGAGCGCCAGAGCATTTGCACTGGCAGAAAGGATCCTATGTTCCTCAGCTTCTACCGCTCGAGCCTTGGTGTGGCGCTCGAGCGCTGGTCTCTTATATGCTCCAGCAACTTGATCTTCTTATTTTGCCTCAAAAAACACCTGAAAATACATTTCTAAGTTAGAAAACCTATTATTACCACTTATTTACTCTTAAACTCACAAAAGTAAAGATAAAGGGTGAAATTATGTATAAAACATGTCATTTCTAGAGAAGATAAGTGAAAATCCTTTATCATATAAACACACTAATTTGCACTTATCAAACCCCCCCCCCCCAACCTAAGACTTTGCTTGTCCTCAAGCAATGTATTCTAAAACAAAGAAAAACAACAAAATAAAACTTGGCAAGTATGAGTTAGAGCAAGTGTATCAAACTTCAATCCTCATGATATGCATGGTAAGAGCTAAGAGAGAGATTTGTGATCACCCAATTTACAGAAGCAACGGACCACTTTATGACTTAGGTGCATAGGAAATTGTAATCAACCATTGACAAAGGTTTACTCTCAAACCTTACATGGTGACAATTTCGCTCATTCCTCAATGTCACTTAACTTGAATTTTGTTTTTCATTTGCCATCAAACCATTTCACAAAATCAAACAGTAAATCAGAAGGTCTTTTTCCAAAAGGTTGTAATAAGGGTGGGCTATAAAGAATCTTTGTTTTTCTGGTTATGCAAAACGAGTTGGAGAAAATATTTACAAATTTCCCCCCAATCTATTCTACAAAACATGCTCACTTCATACTTCCTTTCAAGTGTTTCTTTTTCTTCTTTTTCCAAGGCACCATTTCTTTTCTTTATTTATTTACTTCTTTTCTTTTCTTTTCTTTTTTCACATATATACACAAGGCTGCCCAAGGATTTTCAATCATTCCAGAAACACTTGATTCTTTTGTCTAAGCCAACAAAATGATACATCATTTGCATACCCATCATTCCCCCTAAATATATAAATATTTTTCTCCAACTCAAAGGTAAGAATAAAACATTCACATAGGTATCTTAGGGTTTATGAAAGAATTCATGGCTCAAAGTGGGTATCAACAAAAGATGTAATTTTATAGGTAAGCTTTTTGGCTCAAACTCAATCAAGAAAACTATGCCTCTATCATTTTCAAGTCTCAATTGATCATGGCAATTACAAAATCAAACAAAATTCATTCAAGTTAACAAAGAAGATTCTCATACATTTTTGTGGGATTCACTCAACATACAAGGCTAAAAAGGCTTTAACCTTGAAAATAATTTTTCACAACTCCCAATGCACAAAAATCGTCTCATGATCGGTTAACTTTCAAATCAGTATTTTTCACAATTCCTCTTTTTTTTTTTTCAAACCATGCAATATCATAAGAATTTTCATTTTTCACACCACTAAAAACCAACACTTGCCATTGAAACAAAACAAACTTTTTATTTAATATATATTTTTTTCATTTTTTTTCCTAAAAGGAACAAAAACTACAATATTATTATAAAAAGAAAAACAAAAAACTACAAAAAACAACAAGAAAAAGAAAACAAGAAAACAGAAGAAATCAAAATAAACCAACACAAACTTCCCTATCAAATCAATGAGTCATCCTCCTCCAAGAAATCATTGATGTCGATGTCCCCATCCTCTTCCCCGCTACCACCACCACTACCACCACTTCCTTCACCTCCCTCTCCAGCTGCCTCCCCCGGGGGAATTGGCTGGTCCCCAGGCTAATCCAAATGTGCGGCAAAAGCCTCCGGGGGCTGGAAAAATGTTTGGCCTGACATAGTGTGCTGGGCCATCAAGTGTGGGAGAGGTGAAGACTAGTCATCCCTCGATGTAGGGCAGCAAATTGCTTGTCATGGTGATCAAGCCTCATGCTGATACGGCCCCAAAAATCCTCCATAGTCCTCGGGGGAACTTGCGGTGGTGGTGCATTTGAATCCCTATCCGCACAATGGTTCCGAAAATACTTCTTGTCAATGGGCTCCCTAATCTTTTGGCTCCAAACGACTGGAACCCCCACGTCTTCACACAAGCTAGTGATCAGAGAAGGGAACGCCAAGCTCTGTTTCGAGCCACCCTTGTGTACATTGGCCCATATCATGTCAGAAATAATCCGTGCCGGGTCGACCGTGATGCCGGGAGTCTTGATACATCCAAGGAGATGACACTTTTCAAGTGGGAGATCAGAGGGATGCGACTTTGGCCGAAGGTTGGCAAGAATAAAGGTCATCCACAATTTGGAGACCACAGTCCTGTTACCCCAGAAAACCTTGTGAGGGACTCCATTCCGAGTCGTTTCCACAATCCTCCGGTCTTCATAGCAAATCCTCTCCAAAGTCGTTTGGAGGTCCAAATCCCCTTGATTCCGCATTCTCGTGAAGTCAGCAACCACTCCTTCACTTCTCTCATAGGCTGAGATAGGTGAAATGACTCCTCCGCCGATCTTCTCATTATTCCAGTCGGCATCATATGGTACCCGTATCCCGCGGACAGTGGACACCTTCTCACGGCTCTTGGTGTCTTTTCCCCCAAAGGCGTTCGCATAGAACTCCTTGACAATCTCCGGGTCGAACTTCTCTGGGAGCGATGCAATAGACCACCAGTTGCGGAGAGTGAGCATGCCGATGAACTCTTGGCATTCCCCATCTCGCAACTCCACTCGGCGCTCCGCTATGAAGTTCCAGTCATCAATGACCCGGAACCTCTCAGCCCTTTCCCAGTCAATGAACCGGTGGGGGTGGTCAGAACCACCACCCTGTGATGAGGAACCTCCTCTTCTCCTTTGGGGGCCTTCCTTCCCCTTTTTAGAGGCACGTTCGGGCTCATGAGCGGGTGCTTTTCTGCGGTTCTTGTACATTATTCAAAGAAAACTCAAAATTACAAACAAAAACACACAAACTCATCATCATCATCATGTTCATTAGTACAATGTGCATTTGGGTTTCAAAAAAATGGACTATTCATCACAGATAACTAATTTTCCAAATGAAGAACATAACTCAGAATTTCGTTACATTCAAAATACCATTCAGAATTTCAACATAGTTCCTCCATTCCGTCATAGTTTCAGAATTTTGAAAACACAGTGAATAGCCAAAACAACTCATTTTGAACAGAAAACCCAAATTTACAATGTACTAAGAATGTATAAATTGTTCATGTTCATGTTCATCAGCCTCTAATAAACCAGAATCATAGCATATATGGAAATGAAAACATGAACAATGACTGAAATGATGAACAATACCTGAACATGATGATGATTGATGAAAAACTTGAGAAATTTGATGAAATTTTGAAGAGATTTCGTGTGAGAAAGGAGAGGAAATGCGTATCAGTTGAGAGAAAAGAGGGATTTGTGAAAAGAAAACTGCTACTGCGTTGTTTTTAAAGCCAACGTGTGATTGGCGCTCGAGCGCTAGTGCATTGATGAGCAGATCAACCGTTTCGCTTTTCTGGCGCTGGAGCGCCAACCCAAAATACCTAGCAGTGAAGAAAACCTCAGCTGTCTCTGGCGCTTTAGCGCTGATATTGGCACTCGAGCGCCAACATCTGACTCAAAATTTTTGAAACTAGCGCCAAATAAATGCGACGGGCGCTTGAGCGCCCTCCTGGTGCTTGAGCACCAGGTCTAAAAACTGGACAGTGAAGAAGCCTTCTTCAAATGCTCAAATTTTCAACTTTCTCACAAATATTCTTTCAAAATTCGTCAAATTTACTTATTCTATTTACACTAAACATACAAAATTGGATTGCCTCCCAATCAGCGCTTGTTTAACGTCATTAGCTCGACGCCTGTAGCATGATTATGCTTCCTTCAAATCCATTATGGTGGTGAGCCGCTCGACGTCACCACCAAGGTATAGCTTCCACCTTTGACCATTGACCACCTAACTTTCATTTCTTATTGGGTCTTCAATCTCTACGGCTCCATAAGGCCTTACATCCTTAACCCTAAAGGGTCCGGACCACTTGGACTTTAATTTTCTCGGGAATAATTTTTACTATAGAATTAAAGAGTAAAACATACTGCCCATGACTAAAAACCTTTTTGACCAACTTTTTATCATGATACAACTTCATTCTTTCTTTGTATATCCTTGAAGACTCATAAGCTTGGAGTCTCAATTCTTCCAATTCATGAAGTTGCATTTTCCTTTTTTCTCCAGCAGTTGTCGCATCAAAATTGAAATACTTTAAAGCCCAATATGCCTTATGTTCTAGCTCGACCGGTAAGTGACAGGATTTCCCATAAACTAACTGAAAATCAGTCAATCCTATGGTTGCTTTAAAAGCTGTCCGGTATGCCCACAGAGCATCATCAAGTTTAATGGCCCCATCTTTTCTTGAAACACTAACGGTCTTTTCCAGAATTCGCTTAATTTCTCTATTCGAGACTTCAGCTTGACCATTAGTTTGGGGATGGTAAGGACTAGCATGTTTATGTCTCACCCCATAATGTTCCAAGACCTTCTTTAGTTTGGAGTAGCAAAAGTGCGAACCTCCATCACTGATGAGTACTCTCGGGGAACCAAACCTTGAGAATATATTCTTTCTCAAGAATGTCACTACCGTCTTTGCATCAGCTCTTGCACAGGGAATTTCCTCTACCCATTTTGAAACATTGTCCACTCCCACCAATATATATTCATTGGTGAAAGAGGGTGAAAATGGACCAACAAAATCAATTCCCCAGCAGTCAAATACCTCTACCTCCTGCATAATTGTCAGAGGCATCTCATTCCTTCTTGTTACTCCTCCGGTTCTTTGACACTTATCACACTGCTTCACATAAATGTGGGCATCATTAAAGATTGTTGGCCAATAGAAACCAGATTGTAATATTTTGGCTGCAGTGCGTTCCCCATTAAAATGACCCCAATAGGGTGAATTGTGACAATGCCACAATATGTTTTTAGATTCGTCACGGGAAACACACCGTCTCAGAAGACCATCTCCTCCAATTTTAAATAGATAAGGATCATGCCAAATGAAGTAAGAAGAGTCTTTTAAGAACTTCTTCTTTTGTTGCCAAGAATATTCATCCGGAATGATTCCTGGTGCTTTAAAATTTGCCAAATCAGCAAACCATGGCCTTTCTTGAATGAGTAGCAGTCGTTCATCCGGGAATTCCTCGATAATTTCTTCTGCTTCGCTGGTCCCCTCTGTGTTATGAAGTCGAGAAAGATGATCAACCACGAAATTTTCACATCCCTTTTTATCCTTGATGACTAGATTGTATTCTTGTAGCAATAGAATCCAACGAAGCAATCTTGGCTTCGACTCTTTCTTAGTCACCAAGTATTTTATGGCTGCATGGTCAGTGTAAACAATCACTCTTGACCCTATAAGATAAGATCTAAATTTTTCCAACCCATATACAATCGCTAGTAATTCTTTTTCTGTAGTCGCATAGTTCACATGTGCATCATTAAGTACTTTACTAGCGTAATGTATTGGAAGAAAAATTTTGTCTTTCCTTTGGCCTAGTATGGCACCCACCGCATAGTCACTTGCATCACAATTAAGCACAAAGTCCAAAGACCAATTTGGAGCAACTATCATTGGGGCCATAATCAGTTTTTCCTTCAATCTCTCAAATGCCTCCAAGCACTTAGCATCAAAATTGAAGTCCACATCTTTAACCAAAAGATTACTAAGTGGCTTGCAATCTTGGAGAAGTCTTAATAAATCTCCGGTAAAAATCGGCATGTCCTAGGAAACTCCTGATACCTTTAACATTCACGGGTGATGGAAGTTTTTCAATGACTTCCACTTTTTCTTTGTCAACCTCGATCCCTCTAGAAGAGATCTTATGACCAAGCACCACCCCTTCCTCTACCATGAAATGGCACTTCTCCTAGTTAAGTACTAGATTTGTTTGAACACATCTTCCTAGCACAATATTTAGATTGTTCAAACATTCTTCAAAACTTTTCCCAAAGACAAAGAAGTCATCCATGAAAACCTCAATACATTTGTCCACCAAATCCGAAAAAATGGCGAGCATGCATCTTTGAAAGGTTGCAGGCACGTTACACAGTCCAAACGGCATACGCTTATAAGCAAAAACTCCAAATGGACATGTCAAGGCTGTCTTTTGTTGATCTTCTGGGTTTACCAAAATTTGGTTATAACCAGAATATCCATCCAAGAAACAGTAATATGTCTGGCCAGCAAATCTCTCAAGCATTTGATCCATAAAAGGTAAGGAAAATGATCTTTCCTAGTGGCTTGATTTAACCTTCTATAATCAATGCACATTCGCCACCCGGTCACTGTCCTTGTCGGAATTAATTCATTTTTCTCATTCTCAATGACCGTCATTCCCCCTTTCTTTGGAACCACTTGAATTGGACTTACCCACTCGCTATCGGAGATGGGATAAATTATACCAGCTTCATGTAACTTGAGTACTTCTTTTCTCACTACTTCTTTCATTATCGGGTTCAATCGCCTTTGAGGCTGGGCAACAGGTTTAAAATCCTCTTCCATATGTATCTTGTGCATACAGAAAGAAGGAGTTATTCTTTTTAGATCTGTCAATGCCCATCCGATTGCCCCTTCATTGGCTTTCAAAACCTCCAAGAGTTGTGCCTCTTGGTCAGAAGATAGTGAACTGTTGATTATCACTGGCTTGCCTCCCCCTTCATCTAAAAATGCATATTTTAGATGGGCTAGCAACACTTTCAGTTCCAACTTATTTTTTTCTGACTTTTCCTCCTTGGATAAGTCTTCCGGTACAAATGTTATCATGGGGTCCTCTTTCAGAGTATCTAGGTCCCTTAAATAATTTTTTATTTCGACTTCCTCTAAGTCATATAAATTTGCATGAGACTGCACTAGAGCTTTTTCTAAAGTGCTAGCATTATACATTTCTTGCTTCCCTAATAGAAATGCCTCTTCCATGACATCCACCCTAAAGGCTGACTGTTTTTCCTTTGGGTGTTTCATGCCTTCCATCACATCAAATTTCACCTCATCATCCTCCACTCGTACCTTGAGTTGACCATTATCCACATCAATTATGACTCTTGCCGTTTTCATGAAAGGTTGCCCTAGAATTAAAGGCACCTCCAAGTCTTCTTCTATATCCATGATGAAAAAGTCAATCGGAAAGACAAATTTGTCAACCTTCACTAGAACATCCTCCGCTACTCCATACGGAAATTTTAATGACCTATCCGCTAGTTGGAGGGTCATTCTAGTGGGTTTCACTTCCAGATCACCAATCCGTTTTACCATGGACAATGGCATGAGGTTTATGCTTGCACCAAGATCCAGTAACGCCTTCCCCACGGGAAGAGCACCTATAGTAATAGGGATAGTAAAACTACCCGGATCTTTTGTCTTGTGAGGCAAGGATTTTTGAATGATGGCACTACACCCGGCTTCTAGTTCCACCGTTTCATCTTTGAACTTCCTCTTTTTCGTCAACAAGTCCTTCATGAACTTGGCATATGTGGGCATTTCCTCCATAGCTTCCATAAATGGTACATTTATCTGAAGTCGTTTGAAAATGTCTAGAAACCTAGCATATTGCCTTTCCTTTGTCTTCTTTGATGGATGAACAGGATATGGAACCTCCTTTACCTGAGGTACTCCATCCATCTTTTCTTTGAGCTCAACCTTTTTTTTTATATTTTTATTTTTTTCTTTTTCACTATTTACATTATTCTTCTCCTCACTCCTTGTTTCACCTTCCTTCTCTACTTCCTCCATGGCTACCTTTTCAATTTCTCCTTCCACCTCCTTGGGTTCATGCAAATGACCCCCTACTCCTTTACCTATCTTCGTACCACTCGTTGTGACAATGGACTTGCATTGTTCTTTAGGATTCATGGTGGTATTAGCGGAGAATGGAGTAGTGGTAAGCTTTGCCAATTGTTTAGAGATTTGACCCACTTGCGTTTCAAGATTCCGGATAGACGCCTCGGTGTTTTTCTGGAAAGCTTCATTACTTTGGTGGTTAGCCAATGAAGCTTGGATAAATTTATCCAAGGTGTCTTCCAATTTGATGGTCCTCTCTACCAATGGAACAAATGGCGGCCTATTAGATGAATTCGTTGAATTTTTCCAGTTCATTTGACCTTGTCCTTGAGGATTCTTCCACCCCTGCATTCCAGAATTGGAAACATTAGATTTAAAGGGCGAAGAAAAGAAATTTCCTCGTGACTGATTATTCACAAAATTCAACTCCTCATCTTTTTGGCTAGAAGCATGCGGGCATTGAGTGTATGAATGAGATTCACCACACAATTCACATACTCCTATTTGAGCTTGTTGGTTCACTACTTGAACTTGTTGTGGCTTTGGCACCAATTGTGTAATAGCTTGAATCAAGAGCTCAATTTGCTGAGTCATAAGCTTATTCTGTGCCAAAATAGCATCAAAAGAATTTAATTCCAGGACACCATTGGGTTTTGAGACTTGGCTTCTGGGTTGATGCCCAGCTCTATCACTTGCTGCCATAAAAGTGATAATTTCCATTGCAGTAGTTACATCAATGGTTTCCATTGCAGTAAGATAGATTGTCCATTGATGGTTCAATCCTGCACAAAATATATTTAGCTTCGCAACATCGGTAAACCCATGATTTGGGCATTTTCTCAATAACCGTTGATACCTTTCCCAAGCCTCATGAAATGCTTCATCTTGCCCCTGCTTAAAAGCAGATATTTCAGATTGCACTTGGATCATTTTAGAAGGAGGAAAGAACCTTGTTAAAAAGGCCTCTTCAACCTCACTCCATGTGTTCAAACTTTGACTCGGAAGAGTCTTGAACCATTCCTTTGCATCTCCAATAAGTGCAAAATGAAATAATTTCATATAGGCATCTTTAGCACTTGCTTCATCCAAGCCCATAGTCGCTACAAAATCATAAAAGGTCTCCAAGAAATTATGCAGATCCTCATGATCTTTTCCCGTAAACTGATTAGTCAAGATAAGATTATACCAATACGGTTTAATCTCCATTTGTTGAGAAGTGGGGGACAAGACAATTGCGGACCGATTCCTTGGGCCTTGCGGAATCACATAGTCACCAAGGACTACAACCCTCGTCGAATTAGGACCTTCTGCATCCATACCAAAAGTAACAGAATGTGTAGAGTTACTAGAGAAATCTGAGGAACTCTCTCCCTCCTTTTGTTCACGGTATTTAATTGCAGACTATTGCCTAGCAAATGCCTCGATTTCGTCGATAAATATTAACTTTTCTCTTTGGATTTTGCTGCGAGTAAGCATACAACAATACTAGAACAATAGTGAGAGTTAGGTACAAATATACAAATACTTACAAAAAGAAAACTATTCACAGTTTTTACAAATCAACTCAAAACTGAAAAGAAATAAACAACAGTGCTCCCCGACAATGGCGCCAAAAATTTTGTTAACCCTTTTAATGGTGCTGGACATGGTTAACTCGTTTCAGTATGGTGACTATACGTGTATCGTCCACAGGGAGCAATTGGATTAATTCGATTAAGAATTAAGTTGATGAATTGTTCAAAAACATATTAAGATTGTGAATGGCAAATAAAATAAACAATAGATAAAGAGATAATCAAATAAAATAACGAGTTACCTGGGATTGAGTTTCATTACTTCACCTTGTTTCTTTCTATGTTAGTTAAATATTATAAGAAAAGATGCATACTCAATGTCACAAGTGCAAATCCCTTTGTCACCTGATTCTAAGACACTAGTTTCTAGAGCCCAATCCCTTGGCACTCTAGCTACCAAGTCTTGCATTAAGCAGAGTATAAAGCAATCATAGGACACTTCCATCTATCCCTAGATCCGAAGGTTTTATGAGAGTTTTTCACCATATCCGTTCATAAACCAATTTCCCAATTGCGCAAATAAACTAACACAAGGCAAAAGGTGATCAAGCTTAAACCAAGAAAAGAAGCACAGAAGAAGAACTCCAATTCATAAATAATATAAACTAACAATTGAAAGAAACAAGAGGCGAAGTAATTACATTCAATCCCGGCGGAAAGCTTAGCCTAGCAAGGCCATGAACTTCAAGAAGTAAACCTAAGAGTATTAGAACTCTGACTAAAAGCCTAAACTTTGTGGTTTATTTCTATACAATTCAATATTATATCTCCTAACTTCTGAAAGGCTGTATTTATAGCTATTTTGGGCAGGGGTCTGGCGCTTGAGCGCTGGCCTGACACGTGCTGATTAATGAGCTTAATTGCCTGGTTAATGCATCTGGCGCTCGAGCCCTGGCGTGGCGCTCGAGCGCCAGGCTTATAACTCAGGCAGAGAGGATCCAATGTTCTGGCGCTCGAGCCCTGGTGTGGCGCTCGAGCGCCAAGCTCATAACTGTTGGCAGAGTATCCAATGCTCAACGTATTCTGGCGCTCAAGCCCTGGTGTGGCGCTCGAGCGCCAGACTCATAACTCTGGCAGAAAAGGATCCAATGCTCAATGGTTATTAGCACTCAAGCCCTGGTATGGCGCTCGAGCGCTGGCCTCTTATATGCTCCAGCAACTTGATCTTCTTATTTTGCCTCAAAAAAGACCTGAAAATACTTTTCTATGTTAGAAAACCTATTATTACCACTTATTTACTCTTCAACTCACAAAGTAAAGATAAAGGGTGAAATTATGTATAAAACATGTCATTTCTAGAGAAGATAAACGCAAATCCTTTATTATATAAACACACTAATTTGCACTTAATAGCGCCTGAGAGGCGTCGCGAGGCCGCAGTTATTCCCCAGCTCCTCAACGAAGTGGTAGTAGAGAATGACCTAACATCAGGGTATTGCAGAAACCCCTTCACCCCGGATATCATGACACAGGAGCTCCCCGTCGGTTTCCAATTTGCCAAGAAATTGGATGACTATGATGGAACGAAGGATCCCCATCAGCACGTCCAGAATTTTGAAAGAATAGTGACTTTCCAAGGTATCCGCGAGCCACTGCATGTCAGGCTTTCTCGTTAACGCTCACCGAGGTAGCAGGCAGGTTGTTTAATGAACTACAGTCCAACTCGATTGGAAGCTGGCAAATGTTCAAAGATAAGTTCCTCCGACATTTCACTAGTAGTAAAAGGCAATTCAAGTCTGAGTATCATCTGAAAAGCATAACGCAGGGCGACAAAGAGCCTTTGCGGGACTTTATTATTCGTTTCAATAAAGAAGCTTTAGAGGTTAAATGTGTAGCGCCTAACATGATTTTGTTCTTTTTGATGGAGGGTTTAAAGCCCAATTTCTTTAAACAGCAGCTCACCGGGAATAAGCCTTTGAATATGGAGGAACTTAAAGACCGCGCGGAATTCTGGATACAAATTGAGGAGCAGTCTAAGGCCAGTGGAGACCCAATTCCTTCGCAAGCCAAAGTCGAGGACAAGTTGACAACTAAGGGTTCAAACCCAAGAAATTCTTTCGACGCCAGATCGAAGGATAAGGGGCCCCGAGGAACCTTCAATAGTTACACACCATTGTTAACTACACCCGCCAGGCTCTTCAAGGAAGTGATGAATACTGAGTTGACTGAACGTCCCCCCGTGATGAGAAGTCAGTCCCGGGATAGGAAAAAGTGGTGCGCGTATCACCGAGACCATGGACATTACACCAATGAGTGCATTCAGCTGAAAGATGCAATCGAACGGCTTGTACGCCGGGGTAAGTTGAAGGAATTCGTTCAACCTCAGCGGGAATCCCGCAATCAACAAAGAAGCAATTCACCCCGAAACCTCGATCGAGAGGGCCGAGGACAATCCCCCAGGAAAAGGACTAACGAGGTCGGCCAAAGAGCAAACAGATCCCGGTCTCCACCCGCCCCCCCAATCTGGCTCTCAACCATGAGGCGTGATCAATGTCATAGCTAGGGGCATCGTGACCAAATCCAAACACTCGAGGACTAAGAGGGAATTCTGCGCCCAGGTAACTCCTATGCCCGATATGGTTTTATCATTTACTAAGGCTGATCTGCCTGTAGGGAAAATACCGGCATGTTGGTGATTACCGCCATGATCGATGGGTTCGAGGTGCATCGGATTTTCGTGGATCAGGGTAGCTCGGCGGATATCATCTTTTGGAGCCTGTTCGAAAAGATGGGACTGGGAACCAAAGATCTGATTCCCAATCCCAAGAGTGTAATCGGCTTCACCGGAGATACCATTCTTCCCAAAGGCTATGTGGAATTGGCGTGCGCCTTCGGCGATGGACCGATACGTCATCCGTCTCGGTGAAATTTCTAGTGGTGGACTATCCGTCTGCCTACAACGCGATCTTGGGATGGTCAACCTTGAATGCCTTAGGCGCGGCCGTATCAACTTTGCACCTGGAAATGAAGTTCTCGGGAAATCAAGGGGAGGTTATCATGATACGCGGCAACAAAGACGAAGCTAGAGAATGTTACAAAGAAAGTTTGAAAATCTCCAAAACGCCGAGCGAAGAAAGCTTGCCATTAACAAATAGATCCTTCCAACGAAGGGATCCACCGAAAGAGTCCGGGGTCCTCATGCTCAATTTAGATCCCAGATCCGACTTTGAATACTAAAGGCCCCAACTGGAAGGAGACTTGATCTTGGTACAGATCGGCGGTGAACCATCTAAAATGATGAAATTGGGGGCGACCTTACCCCACGAGCTCCGAAATAGATTCACCAAACTCATAGAGAAGAATATCGACCTGTTTGCCTGGTCCCCGTCCGATATGCCGGAGATACACCCCGACATCTATTGTCACAAGTTGGCGTTAAAGCCGGGGGCTATCTCAGTAGCTCAGAAGAAGAGGCGCATGGGCCCTGAAAGGGCGGAAGCAATAGAAAAACAGGTGAAAAAACTATTAGAGGCAGGTTTCATTAGGGAAGTTCGATATTCAGAATGGGTTTCTAACGTGGTCATGGTTAAAAAGGCGAAAGGTAAATGGCAGATGTGCACAGATTATACAGATCTGAATAAGGCTTGTCCAAAGGATCCCTTTCCCCTGCATAGACAAACTAGTGGACAATTCTGCAGGATACAAATACTTGTCTTTCATGGACGCATACTCCGGCTACAATCAGATTCCAATGTATCCCCAGGACCAAGAGAAAACAGCCTTCATCACTGATTTTGGCGTATACTGTTATAACGTAATGCCCTTTGGGTTAAAAAATGCAGGGGCCACTTATTAGCGAATGATGAACCTCGTCTTTTCTGAACAGATAGGGCGCGTACTGGAAGTGTACATAGATGACATTATTGTCAAGACCAACGAATCAGGAGACCCGATAGCTGATCTTGAAGAGGTCTTCCGACAATTGAGAAAATTCAACTTGCGACTCAATCCAGACAAATGCACCTTTGGCGTTGAGGCAGGTAAATTCCTTGGGTTTTTACTAACTGGCAGGGGCATAGAGGCCAACCCAGACAAGTGTAAAGCTGTTCTAGAAATGGCGAGTCCAAGAAGCATACGCGAAGTCCAGCAGTTGACCGGGAGAGTGGCAGCGCTATCCCGGTTCCTTCCGATATCTGCCAGGAAGTGTCTACCGTTGTTTAAGGCATTGCACAACAAGGAAAAACTCGTATGGATGAAATGTGCGAAATAGCTTTCCAGGAGCTGAAGCAAACGCTGGCGCACCCTCCAGTTCTAACTCGCCCGGATCCAGGTAAACCTCTAATCGTGTATTTGTCTATCACTCATGAGGTCGTTAGTGCAGTTTTGGTGAAAGAAGTGGACAAAGTGCAAATGCCAGTATACTTCATATCGAAGGCCTTACAAGTCTCGAACTGAAGTATCAAAAGTTAGAAAAACTCGCTTATGCCTTGTTGATTACATCCCGACGGTTAAGGTCGTACTTCCAGTGCACCCCGATTACCGTGCGCACAGACCAGCCAATCTGACAAATACTGCATAAGCCCGACCTGGCTGGGCGAATGATGAGCTGGGCGATAGAACTTACTCAATATGATATTTCCTATGAACCTCGACAGGCAATTAAAGCCCAAGCCTTAGCGGATTTTGTGGCAGAAATGACATACCCCGGCCCTTCAATCCCGAGCGCTTGGATAGTCCATGTGGACGGTTCTTCTAATGAAAAAGGGAGCAGAGCCGGGGTGATCATCGAGAACAATGACGGAATAGCGGTAGAATATTCGATGAGATTTGTTTTCCAAAGATCCAACAATCAGGCAGAATATGAAGCCTGCTTAGCAGGAATCAGAATGGCAAAAGAACTAGGAGCTACCGCTATCACAATCCGCTCGGATTCCCAGTTAATGGTCTCACAGATAAAAGGGGACTATATGGCCAAGGAACCTATCCTGCAAAAGTACCTGGCTAAGGTAAAAGAGAGTCTGCAAGGTCTATCCGGCTTTGAAATACAACACATTCCCCGCGAACAGAATCATCTAGCAGACATACTGTCGAAATTGGCAAGCACTAAAAATGTCGGCAACGCAAGGTCAGTAATTGAGGAGACCCTACAAGATCCATGTATCGTGCTCCAAACTGAGGCCAGTGATTGGCGAACTCTGATTCAACAGTACATTTCTCAAGGTCTACTACAAACAGACCCTGATGAGTCACGAAAGATAGTCAAAAGAGCAGCCCAATTTTGCTTGGTTCAAGGACACCTGTATCGCAGAGGCACCTCAGTCCCACTACTGATGCATCGGCCCAATGGAGGTTTGATACATATTAGCCGAGATTCATGAAGGAAGTTGCGGCCTTCATGGCGGCGGAAAATCTTTAGCCCGAAAGGCTTTGAGGGCGGGATATTATTAGCTGACCATGAACACCGACGCTGCAGCACACGTGAAAACCTACGACGTTTGCTAGTTACACGCCCCTCTTGGACACCTGCCAGCAGCGGACTGATAGACATTTTGTCCAATTAGCAAGTGTACTAGTCGAGTTTATATAGAGAAGGAGAAAAGGGTTGTCGCATCCACAGAGACTATGTGAAAGATTATCGAATCCCGAAGAATTTTTCTATTTGGACGATATAGAGTGCAGAGTGTTATGTTGTGGGACAGAAGTCTATAACAAAACTAGAGTAAAACAGCGAATTAGCACAGCAGATGAATCACAAACAAAAGAGAGCTAGGAGTTTGGTTCAGTTGATTCCTTCCTCATGCACTTCAATTCTAGGGTTAATTCAATTTTAAATATCTTGATTGAAGGTGAAATTGCTAAATGATGAATTAAATCTATTCCTAGAATTTAACTCCTTTATCTCAATTATATACCCCCAATTCCTCAGGTTAAACTCAAATTGAGACAAGAGAATTAGCAAATTTGTAAGAAACCTCATAATCTCTAGTTCTTATCTCTACATAAACTTGATAGACATTTTGTCTAATTAGCAAGTGTACTAGTCGAGTTTATATAGAGAAGGAGAAAAGGGTTGTCGCATCCACAGAGACTATGTGAAAGATTATCGAATCCCCAAGACTTTTGCTATTTGGACAATATAGAGTGCATAGTGTTATGTTGTGGGACAGAAGTCTATAACAAAACTAGAGTAAAACAGCGAATTAGCACAGCAGATGAATCACAAACAATAGAGAGCTAGGAGTTTGGTTCAGTTGATTCCTTCCTCATGCACTTCAATTCTAGGGTTAATTCAATTTTAAACATCTTGATTGAAGGTAAAATTGCTAAATGATGAGTTAAATCTATTCCTAGAATTTAACTCCTTTATCTCAATTCTATACCCCCAATTCCTCAGGTTAAACTCAAATTGAGACAAGAGAATTAGCAAATTCGTAAGAAACCTCATAATCTCTAGTTCTTATCCCTAAGCATGCAAGATTATGGCAATCCACTTCAGTGCTAACACAATTATTAATTTTCCAATTCAAAATTGCATACAAAACAACTTCTCATTGATTAATCTCAGGTGAGCATTCAACATCGGAAGCAATTCAACTAATTGATCACAATCAATAGAGAAAAAGCATTAAACTCAGAAGCAATTACTCAATCAAGAAGAGTAACTTGAATTAACACCTAAAATTCGAATTACATGAGTTTTGGGATCAATATCCCCAATCCCCTAGTCTGAAACCTAGCCCAACATGGAGAAGAGAGAAGAAGAAGATGAAGAAGAAGCAAGTTTCGTGATTACAAACCAAAGGTAAAATAATAATCGAGAGTCTTGATCCAGAAAAACCAGAGAAAAATCCTTAACAGATCCAGAAAATCGTGCCTAAAATCCTAACTACTTCGCCCAAAAAGCTGTTAATTATTTATACTAACAGTGGGTGTGAAGCAGGTGTGTGCACCAGAGAGAATCAGCAGAGCTCCAAGAGAGTTAAGGTGCGCACAGGTACCTTGGGTGTGCGCACCAAAATGAACAGAAAGGATCCAAGCATTTGAGGTGCGCACATGCTCTCTTAGGTGTGCGCACGCGTCCAAACAGTGATGACCCAGATATTTGACGTGCGCACGCCCTCTTTATGTGTGCGCACAGGTGAAGGCAGAGGAGCACAAATGATTTAAGGTGCGCACGCCCTCTTCATGTGTGCGTACAGAATTAGCCAGCAAGGAAACTCTTGATATGAGGTGCGCACACCCCCATTTCTTGTGCGCACAAGATGAAGAAATTCATCAAAATGGTCCCCTAGCTTCCATTCTTCACTTTCTTCAACTTTTGCTTCATTCCTCAAACCTGGAAAATCAAAACCAAGTAGAAAAGCAATGTTAAAAGCTTTAGAAATTACTTCCAAAATTCATCATTGCCCATTCAATTACACTAAACCACACAAGAAGACATTCAACTTAAATTCATTCATTTTAGACTACTAAACCACCACAAATGCTACAATTAAGACCAAAACACTACTAAAACAGTCCTTGGAACATGGGTGAATGAACACTCATCACGGACCTTCACTCTATGTCATCTCCATGGCCTTTTCATACATCGGGCCTGGATTTGCTGGGACCGTTTGATGTCGCGCCAAGACAGTTAAAGCATCTATTGGTAGCTGTAGACTACTTCACTAAGTGGATTGAGGCTGAACCGTCTTCCACAATAACCTCAGCAAGGGCACAGAACTTTATCTTCAGAACCATTATATGTCGTTTTGGTATCCCGACGGCTATGGTGACCGACAATGGAACTCAGTTCACAGACAAGGGATTCCGCGGAATGTTAGCCGGTCTTCAGATAAAACATCACTTCGCCAGGGTAGCCCACCCGCACAGCAACGGACAGGCAGAGGCGGCCAACAAAGTCATAGTAGATGGACTAGGCAAACGGTTCAAGATGTCGAGCTATGACTGGGTCGAGAACCTGTACCAGGTGTTATGGGCTCATCGAACGACCGCCCACAGCTCTACAGGAGAAACTCTCTTCAAACTGGTCTACGGGACCGATGCCGTAATCCCGGTAGAGATCGGCAACCTGACTTGGAGAGTCACCTATCCCACCCCGGATAATAATCAAAGACTTCTGGAAGAGCTGGATGTCATTAATGAGGTGAGAGAGCTTGCCAGACTCAAAGAACTCTCAAGGAAACAACAAGTCGCCCAGCATTACAACGTAAAGGTCCACAAAAGGAGTTTTTAGGTCGATTACTTAGTACTCAGACGGGCAAGCATCGGGAACAAGAATGCAAGTGAAGGGAAGTTAGCTGCGAACTGGGAAGGACCTTATCGAATCAGGATAGCCATGGATGCCGGAGCCTACACGCTGGAATCTCTTTCCGGCAAGGAGATCCCGCGTACTTTCAACGCCGTAGACTTTCGGCGCTATTACAGTTAAGCTTGTCAAGTCCCAAATAATTGATTGTAAACAGGGGGTACTCTTTTTCCTGTGACAGGTTTTATCCCTAAGGAGGGTTTTACTGTTACAGGTTTTAACGAGGCCCCAACTATTTGATTTAATAAGAAATTGTGTTTATGAATGATTCTGTCATGTTATCAATTGCTTGATGATGAGATGCTAAACGTAATATAGTTGATACTTTTTAATTTTCAACCCGGCTAAGGGCACTTGCCCCACCAGGACTTCAAACCTGGAAGGGATCCGTCCCCCATGACAACAACTTAACACCGGAATAGGGCTCCGGCCCCACCAGAACTTACAACCTGGAAGGGATCCGTCCCCCTTAAATATTATTCGTGTTGGGTTAAGACAAATCGTCCACTACAAACTATATCATATCAATTGAAAACAAGTTATCTTGAAGACCACGGCCAGAACGAGATAAATAAACTTTTCCATTGAAATAAAATATAAGAGTACAAAATATGGATTTTACAAACTAAGAGAAATAAAAAGGTCAGGGACCCGGAGGCGGCACCACAACTTCGCTTTGAACCCCGCCATCCTCGGCACCAGGAACCGACGTCGTAGCACCGGTGTCGGCAACATTGCCTGGAACCCCAGCATTGTCATCCCAGACATCACTCTCAGTTTCTTCCGAGTCAGCGAGTACATACGGGGCCCAGGGATCAAAAGCCTTCAAATCGGGCCTAGACAAATCAACCGGCCGCGGGTCGCTAGGCTGACAAATGTCGGTAAGAACACCCTCTACAACCACATGGTCTACACTCAGACCCCGGAGATTCAGTTGCACCCCGGGGTTCAACAGCATGACCCGTTGAAGGCTATTGCAAAAGGCGTCATAATTGACACCATCAAAGTCTTCCCTCATTGAATTTGCTTCCTTCTGGGCGGCCTCAGCAATTCGGGACTGAGACTTCAGGTTTTCAACCAACGCAATCTTTTCTCGACGGAGCTCATGCACCTCGGTTGTCAAAGATGCCCTGGTCTTAATTAGCACGGCTTGTTCCTTCTCAGAAGCATCTAAAGAAGCCTTTAGCTTCTTCTCAGCCGCCGTCCAAATATCGTTTTTGCGAACCACCTCCTTGCGGGCATCACCTACCTCCCGAGATAGACCATCAATCTGAGATTGAAGCTCACTTTCCCGGGTAGCCGCCCTGAGCTGCTGTTGGTTTATTTGCTCCTCCAGGTCACGAGCCTTCGCCTTTAACTCCAGTACCCTCTGGTTCAAAATATTGTTATCCTTTTGCGAGACAGGGGCCTTTAACACCCCCTCGGCTTCGAGCTTGATGTCATTCAAGAATGAATGAATGAATTATACCGGTCCAACATTGCATCCGATCACACCGGCTCTGCAAATAAAAGCATCTTGATTAAACACAGGGACTTATACGAAATTTCGCAAATTCGAATAGTATATTTACCTCGAAGGTCTTAGAGGAAGTGTTGAAGAAGAAATTAGGAGGATGCATGAAGCTAACTCGTGGAGTGACCATCCCTTCAAAGATGCCACGCCACTTACCACGCCACCTAGGTTCAAAAGGCCGCCCCTCCGGGACTTCAGCATCCTCAACGGCTGCGACACACAAATACGACATTGAGAATGTCGGAACAACAATATGCTTAAGGCAACAAAGATAAAAAAAATACCTTTCCCGGTCTTGGCACGTTTAGCCTGTGCTCCAGCACCGTCTTGCTCTGACGGACCATCATCGCCACCCTTTTCACCCACCTTACGTTTGCGCCTAAAAACGGCGGGGCCCTCCTCCTCTTCCTTGTCATCTTCGTCCCTTAAGTCAACAAAATTGTCAACAACCGGGATGGGCGCAGGCAAATGGGATGTCGGAGGCTCAGAATTCGGAACTTCTTCAGTAGCCGGCTCTAAAGGCGGAGGTACTTCCACGTGCCTCTCCTCCGAATTTTTTGGCACTTTGGGGCTAGCACGAGAACTACCACCTTTCTTAGACTTGCCCTTAAAACGCTCATAGCGGGCGGAATAGGCATTCATGATCTCGGCTGCAAGAAGTAATATATGTCAGTAAACAAAATTAAAAAACGAAACATCAAAATCGGGTACTCACCCAGACAACGCTTCCGTTGATCACGGAATTTAGCATGGACCACGTCCTTGAAATGAATAGGGAAGTTACGTTCCCCAGCGAAGGCACAGAGTTTCCGATACATAGAGTGATCTTCTTCTTCTAAGAACCCAAGCAAGCTGGACTCAGAAAGCTATGAAAGGCTATAGTGAGACTCACTCCAATATAGCGGAAACAAATCCCTTCCCTTGTTATCCCGCCAGAAAGACGCCTCACCACGAGGGGTTATCTTGGCATAGCCGTGTTTCCAGTCTTTCAAAAACTCTTCATAGCAGGTAAACAGGGAGGGGTTATCACTCTGATGAAGCGAAATCCACTCCTTCTTCTTCTTATCCTTTCGGTATAGTTGGAACAACACACGGAATAAGGAGGAGGAATAGTGCCACTCCTAGGCCCAGCAAAACATCTCGAAGGCTTGAATGAAGCCCCATCCATTGAGATGAAGTTGGTTAGGAGCTACTTGCAAATAATTTAGAACTTCCATCTGGAAGGTGGAAAAGGGAAAACGTACACGAATCCGGCTAAAAAGACCGTGGTACACCATGATGTAAGGCTTCTCGTGCTCAAAGGCGGGACAGCACACGCGTTCGTTTTCATCTACCGGGATCATCTGGTAAGTGTCGACAGGATTCACATCCTTTTCTGCCACGATACCCCAGCACGAGTATGGGAAGGGTAGACACCGAAACAAGAGTACCAATCGTTTTCAATAATTTTAAGGTCTTCCTTATCTTCTACACTAGAAGGAATATCCAGGACTCCTTCATCAACCCAGAGGCAATTTTGGATGCATTTAATGTCCACCCATTTTTCAGGAACAGCCGGTGGAGAGGCACTAGAAGATCCGACAACAGTTTTTCCTCTGTCCTTCTGGGAAATTTTTGAACTTAAAGCAGGAGGAGGAGACATTTTTCCCGGGCTACAGAAAAAAAAAAAGGAATAAGAGAAACACTAGAAATTGACAGAAGCGAAGAACAAAAAGAACAGAAAGAACAGCGAAAGAATTCAAGAAGAAAGGCGTCCCCTTTCGGCCTCCTATGGCTCCAAGACCCTAACTTGACCCAGCCAAATTAACGAGAATCCTACAAGGGACATCGTAGCATAATCCCCATGAAGTCAGGCAAGATATGACCCTACACGGTCACAGCATTGCGGAGAAAGGGGCGTAAACCCTCAAACCAAAAACAAACGAAGATGCCCTAGGAGCGAGAAAGCAGAAGGAAGAGCAGAAATAGACTATATCACGCAAAGTAAAGACCAAGCAGCGGTTACCTGATCTAAAACACAAATTTCGGAGGAAGAAACTTCCAGAGATTCCGATGACGGTGCGAAGCAGAAATCGCAAGCCAAAATGCAGAGAGAATAGGTGAGTGCAGAGGAAGCATAAAAGTAGAAAGGAGAAGGGGAAACGTGTTTTTAAAGAGAAAACCAAGGGACACGACCTTTGACATGACCGTTTTCCCTATTAATGACAGCGCGCCAAAGATGAAGGGTCCAGACCTATTAGGATTAGGACACGTGTCAAGCGAATTCAAAATAAAAGCTGAACTTTCAGGGTATCAGTAAATCCCAACACCTAAGTCAGATGCCAGGAAAACCTGACATAAACGGATGGGATCCGACTTGAAGCCTAGGAAACCGACATTCATCATTTGTCGGCTTGGGGGCAACTGTTGTGGACCTATATCCCGACTCCCACTCTCAGGTTTCCAGACGGCCCAACGGCCAACCAGGCCCATAACGGTGGCCCATACCAGTAAAATAACACCCGCCCGAAAGGTATAAATACCGGACAATAGGGTAAAACCAGGTATGACAATCTAACCCTAATACTCGCGACTCTTAGACGTATCACTAACTTGAGCGTTGGAGTCCATGCAGGTACCACCTGCTCCACGGCAGAGCATCTTCAGATCCCTGGACCACGTTTTCATATCTTGAATCTAGGTACTCATCAATTTCGTTTCTTGCATACTCTTTTTTTCAAATAATCCCATATTTCTTTTGAAGTTTTTAAACTCATAATTCTTGTGAACATGGTTGTTGAGACACTAGCAAAAAGACATGATTTTTCCTTTGCTTTTTTGGTCTTCCGGTCCTTGTGACTTTTTTGTTGCGCCATGGTAGGATCTTCTAGCAACGGAGTTACAACGTAATCCTCTTCCATAGCTTCCAACAAATCCAAAGCCTCTAGATAGGACTCCATCTTTGTTGCCCAAATATCATAATTCACTCTATCAAAGACCATAGGAGCAACATGAGAAAAACTATCCATATCACAAATCTTGTAAAAAGTGGGCTCTAGATACCAATTGTTGGTTTTTTTGAAGAAAATAGGAAAATAATGAATATAAATTGAAATTTTTTATTGAGACTTTTCTAATGAACAGAGGGAATTCATTTTATTAATTGATCAGTACTTACATTTATACTACTAGGAAATAACAAAACTTACTAATCACTAAATCAAAACAAACTTATCCTAATCTAAAAGTAACAACTTATTCAAACTGACTCATCTAATAAAAACTAATTGACTCAGTCTAGTCTTAAATTAAACTCAAACTACTTTTAGAGAATCTAAAGGCACACTATCTTAACAGGTTCAGTTACTGTGCTTGGTTAACTCAAGCTCATGAATGGAATAGGACAGCAGGTCTACTCCATACTACTTTTGAGTGTTTTCTTTCTAGAGGTAATAAAATCATTTAATTTATGGTCCATATTTATGAGATTTATATATATGCCCTTATATTCAGAAAACTAGATTTTGCTTCATTTAGTCCTTATTATTAGTTAGGTAACAACCAATAAAGCACTTTCTGATGTTATATGTAGGTCTATGCAATCGGGTTCATACCGTATATTGGGAAGTTGCTAAAATTTGTACTCCTTTCATGGATGTATGCATATTGCTGTGTCGACTAAGTGCTCCATATATACACCGTTGTTTTATATCCTTCGATAATAGTTGGGTGGATGCTCAAAAGTATGCTTTTACTAGGTATAAATGGAACTTCAGTGAAGTGCCGCTTCACAAAAGGCTTGAGTACTTTGAATCTTATTAGCCATTTTTTGCTGGTTTTTGTAAGTTTTTTCGTTGACTTAATTATATCAACTTTTTTAAGTATACCCGTTTGATTTGCGAGATAAAATTGATATGTTTAGGTCACGTGGCTTCTTTTTATGTTTTTATTGGTACTCATGAGAATAAAACAACGTTTCCTGAATATTTTCCGGTGATAAAAAGTAAAATTTAATTAGTTTCTGAACACATGTAAGAGACAAAGTTATGCTAATTAGTGAAAGGATAATTGAGAAATAAGGATGAGGATGGAAGATTTTCATGTTCGTGAACCGTGGCAGAATGCCAAAAAAATTAATATTGTCTCTCAGTCTATTTTCTTTTGTGGAACGTTGAATTATGGAACAAAATATTGTATTATGTAAAATGCTTCATCGTCTGACATAGTTCATGCTTAAGATTAATAACGAATTTATGTCCTTTCAGGAAGTCCTTGCGTTCTGGCCATATTCTTTTTCTTTCCCCTTGTGAGCTATGGGATTATGGCTATATTTTTTTCACTGGTAAGTATGACTATGTTGTTTGTTTCCGTTCTATTTCTTCTTTCTTTCTCCTTTATTGAATTTGATTTTCTTGTTGCCTTTTCTGGCATTTACTTTTGATATTCAAAACTAAAAGATCATGCTAAATTATTATGTACCTATGCTATCACACCCGTTAACAGAGTTGACCTAAAAGGAACATAGTCAAATTACGCTATTTATCTTCAAACCCAGAAAAACCATAACATACACGTGAATCCTAACAAGAACAGAGTCAAATTACCTTGTAAATGGGTGACGGAATTGACGAATGGGACCAAAATGAAACCTTTATAAGAGATACAGGACCAAAATGTAACCTAAAAAAGATATAGGACCGAAATGAAATGCGTATAATAGATACCGGACCAAAAGGTGCATTTGGCCTATTTTAAACTATGGATACTAATTGCTTGCAATTTGTTTCAGATTCCTTAATAATTGATGTGCTTGAGAGGTTTAAAAACGCGAATTATGTACGTTCAGTTTTTATAGGTATGTACTTGGAAGAAATTTCATTTGTGGTTATGAATCTTTATTTTAATTTTTTGACGTGTACTATATTGTAAATCGCCCTGGAGTTTTGAGCAGATTTATTGGTGAAACTTAAATGAAAAGTTGGTGGGTTTAAAGGTAAACTTTCTAAAAGAAAGCTTTCTCGGGAATTATTTATCCAAATAAACCCAAGTCAAATATTTAGTCCAAACTGTAAGATTCAGCCAAAACAGGGAAAAATGACATTGATCAACTTTTCAAAATTTCAATCCTACCTTCCATCTCAATTCATCATAAATCATGCCAAATTCATCCAATTCAATACAAATCACTCAAGAATCAATTCACAAGGATGACCAAAGTTCAATTCCATGAATTTCACATCATCATCAAGATCATTCTCATAGCATACAAGATCATAAACATTCAATTTCAATATAACAATACCTAAGACTTCAATCATGCACATAATCAAACATTCACACCAAATTTATCAACAAAGTTAAGTTCAAACTTAGTTCTAACATACAATAGTTCAAACCCTAACATCTTAAAATCACTAATTTGTATATTTTCCTAATTGGGGTTTTGAGTTTTGGGTTACCTTGATTTGAGCTTCAAACTCACAAAATCTCCCTTTCTTCAAAACTTTCCAAGCCCTAGCTCTCCAATCACCAATTTACCCTTGACTTTCCTATGATTTGCAAATCTCAAGTCATTAGTGACCCACAATGACCCAAATCATGGGTTGCAAGTGATCATGGAAGGATTTGGGGATCCTTTGCTCTTAGAGAAATTAGAGTTAAAGAAGAGGGGAAAAAGGATGCAAGTGCTTACTTATGCAATGTGGGAGCTTGGGGTTGAAGATCCAAGTCTTGCCAATGGAAGATTTAAGGAAGAGGATCTTGCTTCTTGGAGGTGGAAGATGAGCCCTAAGAGAGGAGAGGAGATGAGAGCAATGAAATTGGGAGAATAATAAGAGTGAGAGGGAGTGAGGGCGTGAGGTGGGGAGAAAAGGATGAGTGGGTCTTGTAGAGAAATGAGAGTGAGTGAGTGTTTGAGTGAGGGTGGGTGTAAAATGGGTATTGTGAGTACAAGGCTATTTATTAAAAATTGAACTTAAGTCTACCTAATTAATTCCAAATAGAATAAACTACAAGGACTAAATTGCAATTAAGATTGAGAAGCCAATAGAGATTTCAAACTCCACATGAAAACTCAATTTTGGGGGATGTTACATAAAATATTAAAATTAATATTAAACTAATAAAAATAATATAAAAAATTTAATAACTGAAAAATAAAATAATATTTAAAAAATATTTTTAAATTATACAAAATATGTAAAATATTAAAAAAATTAAAACATATCAGATATATCCTTAAATCATGTAATGCAATAAAAAAAGTCAAACAGAAATTTAAAGTCTAACCATGAGAACTAGATGTAAAAAGATTTCATATGACAGCATGATAAATATCCAAAAATCAGATTATGCAACATAAAAAATTTCTAATTAAAATTTAAAGCGTAACTATGTGAACTAGACATAACAATAGAAAAAAACTATAGAAAATGACCTTTTTTAGATTTCAAAGGGGATTTACCGTGCGTAGATGGCCTCAAGATATCAAAACCCGTATATAATAAGCTCAAATCTAAAAAGTATAGCAAAAGTTACCATACTTTGAAGTTTTAAACTCAACTAACAAAAACTTCAAGTACAACTTTCACATTATCACATTATCTGCTTTTTTTTTTTTACTTTTTAATATATTAAATATTTTTAATATTAAAAATTATTTTTTAGTTTCGAAAATGATTTTTAAATAACAAATATTATTTTATATTATTTTCAATATTTTAATTTTTTAAATCCTCGATATTAATTTTTGATACAAAAATCCAAGTTCCACCATGTGATGGCACCTAAATTTGTTTTTATTTAAGAAAACTGGACATAAATAGTGAATAGACCCAATTTGGTAATTTTTTTAAGAAATAGGTCTATTTATAATTTTATAAAAATTGATACTAGTTTACTAATTTAAAATTCATTATGATTGACACTAATTCATACTTATTTACAATTCATTCATCCTACATGTCACATTTTAATTAGTCAAACTAGAAATGACATACAAGCCCTTTATTTTTCTTTCTTTCTTTTAAATAGTATTTTATTATTTTTATTAGTTTAATATTATTTTTTATATTTTATTTAAATTTTTGATATTGTATATTGTTTTTATTAAGTTTCTTAAATATTGAATATTACTTTTACAATATTTTTTAATATTTAACATTATTTTTTAATATTTTATACTATTTTTCAATGCAAAAATTTAGGTCCCGCCATGTGGCAGCACTAGAATTTTTATTATTTTTTATTTAAGAAAATTGGAGATTAATAATGAATAGACCCAATTTGGTATTTTTTTTCTTTAAGACTAATTTGATAAATGTTTTTAAACATAACATCTTTTATCTAAATTTACCTTCAAATGACAAGTTAAAATATATATTAAAAAACATATTAAAGAATGGAATTATTTTATAGTTTTTATAAATAAGAGATAAGATTAATATTTTATTTTGTAAAAATTGATACAAGTTTACTAATTTAGAATTCATTATGATTGATACTACTAATTTACAATTCATTAATCCTATATGAAATATTTTGATTGGTCAAATTTGAAAAGACATACAAACCCTCTATTATGGGAAAAATCTATAATACAACTTGTACAACACCATTTTAAATAATGACAAGTGTCCATTTTCAAAAAAACATTATCAAACTTAATTTAATCTCCACCACCTACCATGTATTGCAGGCCCACCACTCTTTATCCCCACCACACTTTTATGCAAGGAGTATGTACTACAGGAGTATTAAAATTTTAGGGGCTCTTTGGTTTGCATTGTAATTTTCTATTTTCATTTTCCGTTTTGAGTTTGTTTCCTTTTTGCAAAGGAAAAACTGAAAAATTATGGCTTGTTTTGAGGCAACCATCCATTCACAATGGATGCGGAATTTCGTCACTTAATTGCGCATAGTAGATAGCATAGAGAGACCAATGAAAATATATTGTGACAGAATACCATCAAGGCTAAGTTCTTTAGATATTAAGTAATAGTGTGTTCTATTACTCAACAGTATGTCTCAATTTTACAACAGGAAGGAATTAAAAATAGCGGTATTGTGATGCATGTTATTTATTTATTAGTTCACTACGCCAAAAGTTGCCTTTAGCAGCGGTTATTTTTGCCTATTGTAGCGGTTGGGAACCGCTGCTAATGGAAGCGTTGCTATAGGTGCTACAGTCTTTAGCAGCGGTTTCACAACCGCCGGTAAAGGGCAGCACTTTCGAAGTGGGACTATACATTTAGCGGCGCTTCTGATGATAATTGCTGCCATAGGTCAGCATCATTTAGCAGCGATTATGCGAGGAACCGCTGCCATAGGTCAACATCTTTTAGCAGCGGTTGTGCTTGGAACTGCTACCATAGAGTTTTTTTTTTTTGTAAAATTAATCCTCTGCTTTTTTTTTGTAAAATTAATCCTATGCTCCTCATGCAGAAATTCAAACCTGCTAAATTACAACTAGCAAATAATCTAATTCAATCACTTCTCACATTTACAATCAATCTTAAGTAATCAAAGTGACTTTGAGCAAAATACATCATTAGTTATCAAATTAAAGTGCACACCCACAATGAATCTGAGTAACTTCAAGTGCCAACATACATCATCATCAAGTGTCCAAATATATTAAAAAGCAATCACGTACATTACTTAAGTGTCAAAATACATCAATATGCAGCCACGTACATTACTTAGGTGTTAAAATACATCAAAAACTCAATCACATAATCAAGTTATACATTGTGTGACCATGTAGTTTGTCCACTCCATTTTCACTTCCTCAATTTGGTCTTCCTCATAACTTCCTCCAATGTATTCTGGAAAGTACTTAAAAAGTGAAATAATTCAAATAGAAATTAGTATTATTCCATCATTATAAATGATAAATGCATTTAGTTTAAATACGGTATATTCAACTTACTTCCAAAGGAATAGCAGATGCATTATGCATTATAATATCTCTTATAAATTGGATAACGTAATAGCCGCACTCAATTGAACCGCGTTGCTTTGGGTTCTACAATATAAAATAAAATTATTGAGAAAATTTAGGTTATAAAACTTAAAAGAAAGGTATAAGATTAAAAAGTAAAAACGTTCATATACCTTGATCCACTTAGTGATTTTCTTTGTTGCTTTAATATCTTTCCCATAAATTGCGATGGCTCTAAATGAAACAAATTTATTAGTTAGAAAAGATAAAAAGTAAAAAATTCTATACAAATACTCTAAAAGACAGGTTTTTGCTTATTAATTACCTATTGAACATAGTCTTCATATCTCCACGATCATTTGAATCAACATGTAATGGATCCAAATAATACACAAATTCTGTATTACTCGGATCGAAGGCTATCAAAATTCTGTGAAATCTACAAGTCAAATGAATTAATTAGCAATACAAAGACAATCACTTATCCTATTAATTAAAATTTCACCAAAATAGAAAATTTACTTACCCCACATTGTGCGGTGCAACAATAAGTTTTTTCTTCTCTCTATGGTCATAGAGCACTTTAGCCATGCGTTTGCTTTTCTCCTCAGCGTATTCTTTAGGAAATTTTATAATCAATATTTGTAAATATTATAAATATATTATTAATTTTATTATTATAATTTTTTAATTTTTTAATATAAAAATATATGTTAATTTAAGAATATATATTATAAGCCAGGATAAGGTAGGAAATAAAAATCCTTCTCCTATACTATGATTATATACATCTCTTTTTCCTTTAAAAAAAAATCTACCTACCCTGGATCAAATTTCTATTGAGATTCTACCTACCCCAAATCCACTTACCCTAGATTAGATATTTGTTGAGATTCCACCTAGAGGATAATAATTGACATAGAAAAAACAAAAAAAACTTATCAGAAGGACCAAACTGTCAGTGTAAAGCAAAATCAAATTCATCAATACTGTATGTTTTATTATTGGTGGGACCATTGTTATGACGTGGCCACCATGCATCAATTTCAGCTCATTAGTTTAACATTTTCTTTCATGCACACTATCGCACCGGATAAAGCTCACTTTCTTACCATATATTCCTTGTTTGGTTCTTTTTATTGCTGACTGGAAACAAATGAGCTCGTACAAAAAAAAAATTGAGAGAGCTGTTGAAGAGAGAAATTGAGAGAGACGAAGACCACAGCTCTCTTGTTTCACGAATTCATAGAAGAGTGTTCCGATCCGGTTATTTTGGCGATTGCTTTAAACGTTATTCACTTCGGCTACTTCCCACGTTCGAGCGTGATCCTCTTCATCTCGCACCGTCGCTAGATGCACTCATCAATCTGTTCGCCACAAAGGTTAGATTCTTGTTCTACCATTTCCTTAAAGTGAGTTGTGTTTTAAAGTTATTTTGTTGTCCACTTAGTCGATGATCTTTTTTACAATTGAAACAGATCAAATAATAAGATAAGAATTACTATTAGGATTTGATTTTCGATATTATAATTTGTTTTGAATTTGATTTCAAGTGATGAGTAATTTTTGTTCTCTAGTGTTCAACGGCACCTTTGAAAAGATCAGATATGTTGATATGGTCCTTCTGTTACCCATCCATGAAGATACAAAACTTTAATTTTATTAATTTATTTTCTGTTTGCACGGCACCAATTGGGATACCAACAACTGACATGGCCATCTATGTTATTGAGGAATAGGGGAAAGGGAAAGTGAAATGAGAGAGAAGAGTGGTGAATGTTACAGGAAAAAAAGGGTAATGGAAATCACTTCAATATCTTTGTTATAGAGAGAAAATTTCAAAGTATAACCGCAAAAATTTTATTTAAACCTAAATTTTATTCCATTGATATCTCTTATTTTGGGAGGCAACTTTTTGGTAGATAATATGTTACATTTTAAATGACGAGCATGGTTAACAAGTGCATTAGATTCATTTTTGTAATCACGAGCAACTTGCATATCTCTAAGCTATCAGCTTCAAATTTCAATGCAAATGTAGAGAAATTTTCATTCCACACACAATTTAGAATCGAAAGTCAAAGAATTGAGAAGATATGGAGTCATAGAAGCTTATACTTTTGAAAATGTTAAGATACTTGTGGAAGGAAAAAGAAAATGCTATGACTAGTGGTACTAGTTTCAAAAGAATGTTATCATTATTAAAGAAGTTTTTTCTAACAACAATTTTTTTTTAAAAAAAATGCTTCCAAGTGGAAGCGTTGCATCTATTCATTCATCTACTTTAAAGCAGGAAGAAAGACAAGTAGTAACTTAGAAGAAGTACTTGATCACCCAATTTATCCACGTTAACTCATTCCATAGCATCAAAGTCCATTTTGTAAATATTTAAATTCTTCTTAGGAACAAAATCAATCGTTAGAAATTGATTATTTAAAACAACCAACTCAAGATCAAGGGAATCAACATTAGGAGTATTTTTCAACTTTAGCCATGAAATTTTTTTTTGTTCGTTTGTAACATTTATCTTTAACTCCTCAAATTCAACTTTCTATGTAACAACACAAACACTAGTTGAAAATTGTGGCCGCCACCCAAGTTTCTCTCAATAGAATTCCACCAAACCAATCATCCTCGTTAGAGCGAAAGATCACTAAAGATAGCTAAAAGCACATAACTTTTAGAGTGTAGTGTTAATGTGAAGATAATGAGGTCATGGAGAATCCTACCTCTTATCAAAGCTATTGTTGCTGACCATGCGCTTTTAGCGATCATTAGTGATAAGAATTAGCTTCAAGTCTTTTGCTCTAAGGAGGATGATTGGTTCGTTGGGTTTTTGTTGAAGATCCTTTGGGTGGCCATGACAATTTTCAACGGACGTGTTTGTGATGTTATAGACAAAGATGAATTTGGAGAGTTATAGGTAAATGTTACAAATGAAAGAAAAACAAGATTCTCATGGCTAAATGTGAAAAATACTAGTAATGTTGATTCTGTTAATCTTGAGATGATGTTTCACATAATCAACTTCTAGTCGTTGATTTTGTTCTTGAGAAGCATTTAAATATTTACAAGATGAACTATGATGCTATGGAATGAGTTAAGGTGGATAAAATGGGTGATCAAGTATATTTCTAAGTTACTACTAGTCTATGTTCTTGCCTTGAAGTAGATGAATGAATAGAAGCAATGCTTCTACTTGGAAGCATTTTTTTGAAGCAAAGATGTTCTTCCTTTGTCACAAGTGATCAAGTGGAAGAGCAGCAACTTCTTGCTGTCAAGAACCATTATCTTGATTGACAAAGAAATTTGTGTATTACTTAACTAAGTCTTTTGTTTGATGTTTTGAGGTCGTCAATGGATTTGGAGATTGTTTTTTAAACCTTTTAATTGTTAAAACATACTTTTTTAACGATCACAATATTATTACCATAAGTATTTCGTTGTCCAAGTGGGTGATATTAACAATGTTATAGTCTTTTCTTTGACTTTCAAGTATCCTTATCCTAAGAAACATTTTCAAAAGCAATAGTATTTATATATAGCTCCATTTAGTAAGATTCTCAATTATTTCACCTTTTAATTCCTAAAACTTGTGCCCACATTAGAAGTTTGGGTTTAGAGATATGCATGTGGCTGCTGATTAGGAGAAATGAAAACCGTGAGTTGTTTGAATTGGATTGTCAATTAAAACTGAATACATCAGCAAAAAAAATTATTGTTTTACTTAATATCCAAAAGATAACAGATATCATTAGGGAATAAAAATCATCACGTTTTTTCTTATAATGTGGTATAGTGACAGATGAAGAAGTTTACTATCATGGCCACATATTTTGGAAATAAATAGGTGAAAAAATTGAAATAGCTACTGGATGGAGCCATAAAGGATTCAGCTTTAATTTTTAAAATGTTTCCAAAAATAAGATACTTTATAGAAGCAAACAATTGTTACTATGTCAGTCTTTTGCTAACTTGCATGTGGTATGTTTATTCTTTTTACCAGCATTTTCAAAGATAATAAACTTTCATGGCTCCATTTAATTACTTTCTCAATTCTTTCTCTTTCTTTTTCCTTATTTTTATTTCTTACCATTGTCTGATGCATGTTATTTACTGGTATTAAACATACTATCTTGCATGTGCTAGAGCCTAGATGAATATAAAAAATCATCATGATTTCATTTCCCAAACTTGTATCAATGGTAGTGAATTTGCTTGCATTTGCATTGATATTTGGAGTTCGTGGCTTGAGATGTATGCATGAGTTAATTATGAGTTCTAGGTCATGAGTGCAACTTGTTATATCAATGTCAAATCTAGGATAACCCAAGGAAATTTGGAGTTAAAAGGCATTGTTCTTTTCATTCTTAAAATTTAAAAATGGATGGATAGTCAAAATGCTTAAGCTTTCCTTTTATAAGCCATTTTCGTATTGGTTATTTCGAGAATTTTCCTTTTATATTTTTTTTATAAGCTCAAAATTTTATTGATGTATAAAAAGTACAAGAAGTGCTCTTCTAGGAGTTTGGAAAATTAAAAATAGGGGAAAAAGGGAAAGAATTACAATTAGGAACTCCTTAGGCACATTACAGGATTCACACACCAATTTGAGAAAGAAACGGTTCTACCTTTGAAAGGATAAAACCAATTCCATGACCTGATCATAACGTTTCAATCACCTCATAAACATCAATCTGAGCTGAGTTAAAAATAACTCTATTTCTACATAACCATATTGACCAAAGAATAGCAAACCAGACTACCAATCCTTTCTTTTTAACGCCTTTCCTAAAAACAAGCCTCTGAATTGTAGAAACCAATCTCTAAGGTCAGAAGCCTAATCCTTCACTCACTGATTTCATTGCGCTCCCTTTCCTTCGCTCATTGACTTCACAAAACCCAAATCCATGACAATGTCGTCTTTGTTCCTCATGGCAATGTTGTTTCTCTCTTAGTTTCTCTAGCTCGTTTCCATCTTCTCTTTCCTGCACTCAAATCTGAATCTTTTACAATCGGAATCGCTTGTACGCATTTTTACAAGATTGGAAACCCTTGTACGCATTTTGAAGCAACTGTCAATTGATTCAAGCGATTTCACTTCTGAGTATGAATTTGCAAACTTTTTTGTTAGCTTTGTATTGATTCAAGCAAGGTAATGTGTTTTCTTCGTATTTATTCATGCAATTGGACCTGTCGGTGTTTTTCTTATGCTCTTTTCTCACTTTTCTTTTGTTCTAGTGAACCTGAAGTTGTTTGAAGAAATGGGATTCTCCGAGGCACAAGTAGCAAGAGCACTTCATTATTTTGGTTAGTTGATTTATTTTGTAAAGATCCGTGGACATTAAATTATGAGCCGTATAACAGCATGCTTGTTTATGATTTTGGAGGAAGCAAAAGTGAACCAAGTGAATTTGGGTTTTTCATGGCTTTGGAATTGTTTAGTTTGAAGTTGGTAACCTCTTAAAGTATTCACAAATTGAAATGTTATTAAGTTGGTAACGTCTTAAAAAGTTTGCACCTTTTGCAAAATTAAAACTGTAATTAGCTAATTATTTTTTAATTTGATCAAATATTGCAATCTATTTTTAATTCCCTTACAAGAATAAAATCGGAAAAATCACGTCTCAAAATCATTAGGAGTTATGGCTTATGTTCAGGGCTATTAAATGTCAATGATTGTTATTGCAAAATATGTTGACTCAGCCTTGAATCCAAAGTAGTCTACAGATTTATGCTTTTTCATTAGTAATTTCTTATGTAGGTAAATGGTGTGAAATTCAACGAGTATTCATCTATTATAGTCTCGGACTGCAATGATCAATCATTGCGTGCTTGGGATTGCAGATGTCACAATATATACAATGCATTCTATTAATTTCTGATGGCTTATTGATAGTGAGTTGCAATTGATGTGCAGATTATTCACACATTTGCTGATAGTGTGATGTCTGTTTGTCTAACAAAAATTGAAATTATTGGAGGAAGTGTTGATGGAAGTGTTCGGACATTTGACATTTGTATTGGCAGGTTTGTTATAAAACTTAATGATAATTTTTGTGATAGATGAATTTCTATTTACAAAAAACTATCAAGTACGATCAATTAACTGATGTTTCTAAATGAAAGAGATATTCTGATATTAGGGCTTTAGGTAGCATTTGATAGGATGCTAGAAAGATGCAATGCATAAAACTAGAACGAAACTAAGCATGATGTTAAAAAAAATGGTACCTTTTTCGAAAATGAATATAAAGGACACACTTGTAAGGTTGGCTTGCAGATACCTAATTCTAGTTTTACTAATTTAGAATTTCTATTGATCTATAAGTAGCATCATTAAATGATATAGGCAGATTGCTGCAATTGTTCATTCATAAAACATTTTTTTAACCCAAAAGGATATTTTTCTCTATGTTTTGAGTAACTTTTATATGCCTGTTACAAATTTATTAATATTCATTTTATGAACTTTGATAATTTCTATTGGACTATTAATTGTCTTACAAATTGGATTGCTGCCTTACCAATATGGATGCTCATGTGGCTGGTAGCTCCGAGGATGGCTTCATCTATTTCTGGGATCTTGTAGATGCATCTGTTGTGTCAAATTCAAGGCCCATACCTCAGTGGTAATTCTTTTTTACTAGTATGTTATTTTCTGGGTTATATTTGCAGTAACTTTGTTATTGTATTAACTAAATGCTCCTTCTGCAGATTTAGTTCTTTTGTGATTTAGTTGAGGGTTGTCATTCTTCTCTTGGATTTGTGTTTATTGAATATACTTGCAAAGTAGAAACATTCCTTTCAATACATTTTAATGTTATTAGGTCTTTGAGAAGCTTAGGCCAAGCTTATTTTCTTTTTTAGAGAAATAAATACTGACCATTTTCTGTGAATCTTGTTTGGGAATTTGGATGACAACTTTAGGAATCTATAGCATGTCTGTGAATTATTTTTTACCTTCAATTTATTTCTCATGTTCTATCCTAATAACTCTTACTTGGCAATCAACTACACTTGTAGTATGTGTGTGGAATGTGGATTATTCTTGACCTTTAGTTAATTTCTCATGTTTTATTATGTGGATTATTCTTGATCTTTATTTTATTTCTAATTTTAATTCTTATTTCTCATGTTTCACATATGCATGAATTACACCGAATACGCACCGGCCAGATGCCAAAAAGTCTTTTGAATATTTAAAGCTTCCTAGCTCTAAGGTATTTAGCATTTTTTCATGCAAAACATAATGACTGTTTGTGGAATCAATTATAAGATATTTAAGAAAAATGATTTGATTGGTGTAGAAAGTTTCCTCATATGAAACACAATTCTGGTCCTTGCTAAAGTCTAGTACTATGGTATAATCATAGCTCTATTGTTTGTACAAGGAATTATACAAAGGCTTTGAGATTAATTCTTGCATGTAGTTTTTTATGTACAGTTTTGTAATTGAAGTGCTTGACAATTATTTTAAAGATGTACTTTAGATTTTTTGTACTTTAGTAAGTTTATTTAACGATGGGTTCTCTATGTGCAGGTGAAATAAATCCAAAAGAGATGGGCTTTTATGACAGAGAATAAATGCAATGTGAGAAAGTTTCAAGTAGATAATACTAATTTCTTTGTATGAGATAGTATTTTCCGTATGAGTTATACTCTTTTCTCAATCAATGAGTTATATGAATATATATTTTAAATACATGTTAAGTAGGTCACACTTTGATCATTAAACTTTTCTTTGCATCATAGTGCATTTTTGGATAACATTTGAATTATAAGAAGTCTTGGAAGGTTTATTTATATTGAAAATTGTGGTGGTTTATCAAATTTTTTTCCATATAAATTGTTATTAAGAGAATTAGTGTAATTTAAAAACTAAAGAAGTAAATATAATATAGACAAATCTCAAAGAAAGTTAGTGTAATTAACTAATTATCCTTAAATATAAATAACATTCTTTTGACTAGTACGGTACCCGTGTGTTGCACGGTTTTTCGATGCCTCTGTTTTGAGTGTGACGCAAAATTTTGTAAGACAATTACCATCCATTGATATGATTAACAAAAAATACATGGAATCCAAGATACAAAAAATAAAATACTTGATCCAGCCATCGGTAACAATCATTTGTGAAAAATGAATTGACATCACAAACAAAAAGATAAAAGAATGACAGCTTTATATTTCTCAAAAAATCCAACAACTTACATCACAAACTTTGAATCCCATCGATAGAACAATTTGTGAGGTGTAATCTCAAAATTATAGAACATGTTCGCTCGGGTATTCGATGACGCATTTGTAAGTTTATAGTAATGTCTTATAATGAATAAACAATAGCAAAATCAAAATTAAAATATTTAATAAGTTTTATATACTTCAAAATACACATAATGATCAAACTAAAAGAAAAAATTCACCTTAATAAACATTTAATTAAGAAGCTTTCCAAATTTCAAAACTTTTGTATAGACACAATTTCTCCCGTGCCGAACTACAACAAAAAAAAATACTAAACATGAAAAAAAATTGGATTATATAACACAACATGAAACCCAAGAAAAAAAAACGGTGAACAGGTCGTTTTCATGTTTGTGAGTTAATTTGCTTTTAAATATTTTATAATAAATATACAATAACATATATAAATGAGTTTGATGGTACTTATGATAATGATAATAACATTGAACAGTATAAATTATATATAGTATACACATGCATATATAATACACTTAAATATATGTATCCCTAAAAAAACTACCAATTATAGTGGAATTGGAGGATATGCTCAAACAGTACTTGATCTTGAAACACTACAGCTTTTCTGGAAGTACAATTATAGTAGTTGTTGTTACAATGAAGTAGGATGTTAAACATATTTTAGGCCAGCTCGCAAACCTTCGCAGTGATGGAATAAATTCTTGTTTTCATGTATGCTCCATCTCCTCAATTCCTTTGCATAATCGGAAACTTGTGATATTAAGGGGGAATAAATGGTTTATAAAGAAGGAACAATGACATACTTCCAAATCAAAGTAGAGGCTGTAACAAAACACAATACCAAAATAATCATCCATTAATCAGTCAGTTGAATAGCAGAAAGAAACATAAGCTAACGTTTAGTGCATGCATCATATCATTTTTATTATGAGTTTTCCATGTTTTTTTTTCAAGAATTAAGTGCAACAAGTTTTTGTTATAAAAGTTGTGAAAGATGACATGACTGAGATCAGATAAATTTTTACCTCCAATTTTTCTCCCCTCTCCATAAGCTTGTTTCTTGCTTGTGCATCATCAGAAAAAGCATCATGAAATAAGGGATTAATTAATATATTTAGCTCATTGAAAACAATATAGTACTAAATCAAAGACAAAAAGCATAGATAGCTAATGATTACCCTAGTTTTTTCTGTAAGCAACTTTAATTTCTTTTGCAATTCTAAGTCTTGGCTTTCTATCATCTTTTTGTCAAATATCCTCCTATTTTTTCATTTCTCAAAACATTTCTCATGCAAACCTCTGAAGAGAAGGAATCAGAATATAGTATAATGAATATTTACATGAATATTAACATAACTAACATAAACAATGCCATATAAAGCTGATAATTAACTATTTACTTAATATGCTAGAATGAATAAACAATGCAATGCACAATTCAAATTTATTGGGAAGCATAATGAGTACAAGGTAAAACACGAAAATTGAATATTCATTCCTCCTTTGGCAAAATCAAGTGAATATCAAATCCATACTGAGACAATTAGAGATAATGTTATATAGGTCACGAATTTATGTTCAAGGAAGACAATTAAAGAAATAAAGATGAAATCTGGAAAATATTATTCAAAAATGAAATTGAGACATACCTTGGAGAGAAAATTAAATGAATGCAATATCAAAGTTCCAGGTTCCTGTGGAAACAAAAACAGAGAAGAGGGTAACAAAGTTCCAGTCCAACTATGAGCCTGCCCTGAAGAAAGAATTTCCGCAACAAAAGGATAAAAAAAAATTGATAAGCATCTACATAACATATTTCCAATAACAACACAACAATTGTGACTAAAAATTTATATTGTCGGTAACTGTACACGTTGTATAACAAAAAAAAACAATAAAATGGAAGTTGAAAAATAACTCCTTAAGTACATCAAGACTCACCACTCCAAAAGGCGGAAAAGATAAAGCCATTGTAAAAAGAAGCAGAAGAAGGTACAACATATGGAGTAGAGGCTAAAACAATTAGTAACAATCAATTTGTAGTGATTAACAATAACTTGCTGCATCCAAACTCTAAAAAGTCGATACAAAGGATGCAATAGAAGAGAAATACATTATTAGTCATATCTCAGCTAAGAATACCAAGCCTATATATAAAATCATTTTGTTCCATATCTGCACTAACCGAGTTCACCCAGATAATTCTGTTTTCGTATCATTCGAGATCGACGAACAAACACTCATGGTGACTACTCACTAAGGTCCATGAGTAGGAAAATAACTGAAAAAACAATTAGAGCCTACATTATTTAGATGACATTATTAAATTAAATCTAACTAAACCTCCATGTAGTGTCCATACATTCAAGAAATCTAAAGATCCCCTATAATGTCAAAAACTGCAAAATCATAAACCATTATCACAAACACAAGTTCCTTCAGTTTGTGATAATTTAGAAAATATTAATTTATTACCATTTACCTGTCTCTTCATGCACAATCTACATTTTCTTTATCTACAAAAAAACAGAAAGATAATAGAGAGAATTAGAAAAACTATGTAACTGCAATGAAATCATAAATTATTAACCCAAGCATGAATCAATCCAAGCAAGCTAGCAACCATGGACAAAGACACAAAATAAATGAAAAATAGGGAGAATAAGACAGTAGAAGAGAGTAATACACAAAAGAGTAGGAAAACAAAAGAAAAAGGAAAAAGTAGACAAACCTGTGATCGAGAGGAAACCCTAAAATCCTAAACCTTTCCAAACCCACACAAAAAACAAATTCAAATCACACAAACCCTAAATAGAGAGGAAAAGGAAGACATGCAGAGTGAGATAATAGGGAGAATAAGAGGAGATGGAGAGCGAGATGGAGGTGTGCGGAGAAGAGAGCGAGATGGAGAGAGTTTGAGAAGATGATGAACAATGAATGGAGAAGATGGGGCAGGAGAAGAAGAACGGGAGAGATAGAGAGAGGAAGTGGGATAAAAGTGAAGAAGGTGGCAGCCTGGCAGGAGAGGAAGAGGCAACGTGAAATTTGGAGAGAGAGAGTATCGTATCTTTTTTTTTTCAAATGATACACAATAATTCAAAATGATTCAATTCAAAATGGAGAGAAGCTTAGAGGGTGAGGGAGCCAAAAATTTTGGGGGGAAAGGGGGGTCTCATTTACTGCCAATTGTCACTACAGGATTGTTGGGTGCCCCAATTAGGGGTTTCTTTTCAATCCTTGGATGATACTTACTACATTAGTCATTGCATTTATGAACACGTGGCACACAGCTATTGGAGGCTTTAATTTCTCACAACTAGAGATGACGATCCGTAGCTTCAGCTTATGAACCACTACATCCATTCATTAGGAAACTCATAACGGTCGTTCTTTTGACTCTCTAAAAATTTGACAACCAAAACATATCCTATCAAAATCCCGCCCTCCCCTTTTCACAATCTCCACAGTATAAATACTCTCCACCTTCATATCCATTAACACACAGTTGCTTCAACATCTCAGTTCTTAGACCTAAGGAAGATCAATCATTTTAATAAGCAAGTATGAGACACTCATTGTAATGGCTCGCAGGAAGCAAACCGCAAGGAAATCTACCGGAGGAATGGCTGCGAGGAAGCAACTGGCGACAAAGGCAACTCGCAAGTTTGCTTCGGCAACTGGCGGCGTGAAAAAGCCTCACCGTTTCATGGCAGGAAGGGTGGCTGTGAGGGAGATCCAAAAGTACAGAAGAGCACAGAGCTTCTGATAGGAAGCTTGTATTGCAGAGATTGGTCAAAGTAATTGCTCAAGATTTCAAAACAGATCTCCGATTCTAGAGCAGCGCCGATTCTGCTATACAAGAAACCGCCGAAGCCAACCTCGACCGATTGTTCGAAGATACCAATCTCTGTGCAATTCATGATAAGAGAGTCACTATTATGCCTAAGGATATTCAGCTCGCTCGTAGGATTAGGGACAAGAGACCTTAGGGTTTGTTCTTGTCATGTATTCAACCTTTTCGCAGTTTTAGGGTTCTTTAAACTGTCATCTTTATTAGAAGGTTAATTGGATTTGAGTTTCCATAGAAGAGGATGTAAAATTCATTGTTTCTAAAGAATATAGGTGGTTTCTATGGTGCCATTTCGATCAAGATGACACAATTCCTTCTTATCCAATCAAATCAAAAAATTGATAGGAAACAATTAGAAATTTAATTAAGTCATATTCTCCATTAATTCATTTATATTTGAATAGATATAAACTTGATTTGATCATCAAAAAAGATATAAACTTGATTTTATTTTTAATTTGTATTTAACATTTAGTTTTTATTTTTAATCTAAATTATGTCTCTATTTTTTAATTAAATATTTATATTTTGTTACATTATTAATGGTATATGAGCTTTAATTAATTCAAAAATAAAATTAATTTCAGTTTGATTCTTTTACTTTTGTTCATTTTACCTCTTTTACTTTTTTTAGCTTCATTTTATTTTATTAAATTATTAATTAAAGTATCTAAAATTGATGCTGGATGTGAGAAAAAAAAGAACACAATGATAAAAAAATTATATTGTAGGCATTAATTATTTATCAACAAAAATTAATACAAATGATGAAATTATATTGAAAAGATAAATTACTAATATAAAGAAAAATTAAAGGATCAAATTAGAATTTGAGATTAAGTTATGAGATTAAAGTACGAATTTGGCTATAAAAATATAATAATATTACTCTACAGATTTTCCAAGTGAAAATTTATAAAATAACACAAAAGCAAGAAATTATTGATAGATTAATTTTATAAATCTCACACGATTAAATCTAACTTAAATAATATTATTGTATTTTAATTTTATGTTAATTGTTATATAATTTTTAATTCAAATTTTAGTTAGGATATGTAAAATTTAAATATTATATTCATATAAATAGCTAGTGTGTGGCTCATTATGTTGTCATCCCTATGCTTCCATCTTAATTACTTTTATCACATTCTTTTAAGTCTTATCATTTGTTTCTAATCCAATTATCAATTATTTACGTTCTATTATTTTGGAAATACAATTTGCTTTAATTAGTTGTATTATGGGGGGCTTTATGTAAATGATAGACATAAAACAAGATAATACAAGTAACTAATACTTGAGTCTTACGCAAGCATTAGGCTCAAAACAACATGACTTAGGTAACTTATAATCCAGCCTGAAGCCAACAATAGACCTAGAACAAAAATACATAATTAATTAATACTTGAACTTTAAGCAAACTGTATTTCCAAAATAATAGCCTGAAACAAATTATAAATCTTACAGGAACATGACAAGTAACTGATTGTTGAGCATAGGGATAACAATATCAAAACACAAGTGGCAAATGCTATAAGCAACCTTACTTTTGATTATGAACTCAACATATTAAAGAGTCATAGCCCGTGCGTGCGTGACGCACGAGCATCAAATACTAGTGTGTACAATATGCAAGTAGAATAATCTAACAACATATGCTACTAAATATGAGTTAAGATATTTTACATTTTGCTTGCCTCAATATCTTTTTTATTTTATCATTTAATGAACCATATAACTTATCACATATACGCTTTTCAATCGTATTTTACTTAAAATAAATTAATTTTTAAATCTCGGAATGTATGTTAAGATCATAATTTTTAAATCAAGATGACCATTCAAGTACAACATAACGATAGATATTCTCGCATGCCTAAATATAATTGTTGAAGATATTTTTCATTTCACTTTTCTTAGTTTCTTTTCTATTTTCTCATTTTATCAAATAAAATTTTAAATCATATTTTGAAATATAGACTAATATTTTATTTATCGAAATTCTCTTTAACTTTAATAAGAAATAGAGGCGAATGGTAAGGATTTCTAATCTTCTAGAAATACAGTACACGTGCAAGTACAATATGCCAATAGATACTCTCATATGCATAAATATGATTTAAGATATTTTTGATTTGAGACTACTCTGTGTCTTTCTTATTTTATCACACATTTTTAGAAATTCAATCAATATTTGAATTGTCAAAATTCTCTCCAATTTTTACAAGAAATGGAAGTTGATGGGAATTTCTAATCTTCTACCAACACCTTAGACCACCTAGATACATATACAAATTTAATCTAATGACAAATGTTCTCATACCCATAAATACAAGTTGGTATCCTTTTTATTTCTCTTTTGTATGTATCCTTTTTTTTTATTTTCTCATTTAATAAGTGTCAATATAATAAAAGTTAAAGTTTTAAAACTTTATTAATTTGAATGCCAATAGCCATCATCCCATTGTAATGACAAGCTAAGCATTCTTAGTTTTGGATTTCCATATCCAATAAACTATTACATAGTGTGAGTAGGAAATAGTATAATGTTCCATTGTTTGTTGTCTAAATAGGAATTTGATAGAAATAAGGATGCAAAAGCGAAGGCCTTACAGGTTTATCTCCGTAGGCCCACACAAAATTAATAAGATTTTTGAAAGTGAGAGTCCAAGAGGGAGGGAGTTAGTTAAAGGAAATAGAAAAATAATATGTTTTAAGGAATGATAATCAACATAGAAGGGAAGAGGTGTTCACTTTTCTATTTGCTTGGTTGAAAGTTTGACACCAAGTGGTTTCTCCATAGTTTGGAGTTCTTGCTCTTATTCTTTGTATTTGCTTTTCTTGTTTCTTGCTTAAGATGTCAGTCTTCCATTGAAAGATAGGATATGTTCGTATGAGAATTGCTAACAGAATGTTTTTAGGTACAATGACATTGCCAAGTATGGGCATATTGCAATGGGAAGAACTAAGTTTACTAAGAGAAAGACAAAGGCCAGAATAACTCACTAAATGTACAAAATGCTTATAGTAAAGTTCTAATTAATAGTTACTTTATGTTTTTATGTATTTCTTTTTCCAATTATGATTGCGATCAATTCTTACCAGGTAAATTGGTACTAAAAGGTTCTTTTGGTTTTTTTGAAGAAAATAGGAAACTAATGAATATAAATTAAAATATTTGGTTGAGATTTTTCTAATGAACAGAGGGAATTCATTTTATCAATTAATCAACACTTACATTTATACTACTACGAACTAACAAACTTCCTAATCACTAAATCAAAAATAAACTTATCCTAATCTATAAATAACAACTTATTCAAAGTGACTCATCTAATAACAACTAATTAACTCAGTCTAATCTTAAATTAAACTCAAACTACTTTCTGAAAATCCAAAGGCACATTATCTTAACACTCCTCCTTGCCTTGGAGGCTCTTCAAAATTTCAAATTTGTTGGGTGAACAAAATTTCGATTTAACAATTTCATCTTGAATAAAATTTTTCTCCCTTGATGTTGTTGACTCTGTAGACTTCTTTGAAGTATGACGACCCATGTGTTCATTTTTAGTTAGATCAAAAGAAAAGCTTTTAGCTTTCATTTTAAAATTTAAGATCTCCTTTCCCAACTAAGTTGAAAATATAACAACATTGATTTGCAAATAATAATTTAAATCTAATTCCTAATAATTGAGCAACGCTAACTAAATTCCGGTCAATACTCAGAACAGAAATAACAGTGTTCCTTTCCCTATTATTAGGATGTAGTCACCATTTTCTATTCTGACTTAGGTGATATTAAATGGCTTTAGATCCTTGAAATTTTTTATAAAGTTGGCTATATGGTTGGTGCAACCACTATCAACTAACCAACCTTAACTTGGTTTATTATTTGTAAAACAAGTAGCCACGAATAATTGGTCCTCCTCCTCCTCTTGCTTAACAACTCAAGCGTCTTCACCTTCACCATATTTTTTTTTATAAATTATTGCTTCGTGCCCAGTTGATTACACTTGCTACATTGTGCATCTGGCCTAATCCAGGATTTGAATAGTGGATGTCATTTTTGCCACAGTGCTTACAGAGAAGAAAATTTCTATTTAGTTGGTGCTTATCTGCTAATGCACCTTCAACTTTATGATCTTAATCATGTCTCAGTGGCTTTTGTTGCTCTTGGCCCTGCAAAGCATGTAAAACTTCAACCAAAGTGATCTTACACAGATCCTTTGTATTCTCCAAGCAAGTTATAGACGTTTCATGTTTCTCAGGCGTAGTAACGAGAGTTTTTTCTACAATTCTAAAATCAGTGAATTCAGTGCCTAGTAATCTTACCTTATTTGCAATACCGAGCAACCTATCTGGATATTCTTTAATCGTCCCTGACTCCTTCATGTTTTGCAACTCGAAATCCCTAAACAAATTAATCACTTGAATGGCTCTAATTATTTCGTTTCTTGCATACTCTTTTTATCAAATAATCCCATATTTCTTTTGGAGTTTTTAACCTCATAATTCTTGTGAACATGGTTGTTGAGACACTAGCAAAAAGACATGATTTTTCCTTTTCTTTTTGGGTCTTCCGGTCCTTGTGACTTTTTTGTTGCGCCATGGTAGGATCTTCTAGCAACGGAGTTACAACGTAATCCTCTTCTATAGCTTCCCACAAATCCAAAGCCTCTAAATTGGACTCCATCTTTATTGCCCAAAAGTCATAATTCACTCCATCAAAGACCATAGGAGCAACATGAGAAAAACTATCCATATCACAAATCTCATAAGAAGTGGGCTCTCGATACCAATTGTTGGTTTTTTTGAAGAAAATAGGAAAGTAATGAAGATAAATTGAAATATTTTACTGAGACTTTTCTAATGAACAGAGGGAATTCATTTTATTAATTGATTAGTACTTACATTTATACTACTAGGAAATAACAAACTTCCTAATCACTAAATCAAAACAAACTTATCCTAATCTAAAGGTAACAACTTATTCAAACTGACTCATCTAATAAAAACTAATTGACTCATCCAAAGGCACATTATCTTAACTGGTTCAGTTACTGTGCTTGCTTAACTTAGGCTCATGATTGGAATAGGACACTAGGTCTACTCCATACTACTTTTCAGTGTTTTCTTTCTAGAGGTAATAAAATCATTTAATTTATGGTCCATATTTATGAGATTTATACATATGCCCTTATATTCAGCAAACTAGATTTTGCTTCATTTAGTCCTCATTATTAGTTAGGTAACAACCAATAAAACACTTTGTTATATGCAGGTCTATGCAACTAGGTTCATACCGGACATTGGGAAGTTTCTAAAATTTGTACTCCTTTGATGGATGTTTGCATATTGTTGTGTCGACTAAGTGCTCCATATATACACCATTGTTTTATATCCTTCGATAATAGTTGGGTGGATGCTCAAAAGTATGCTTTTACTAGGTATAAATGGAACTTCAGTGAAGTGCCTCTTCACAGAAGGCTTGAGTACTTTGAATCTTATTAGCCATTTTTTGCTGGTTTTTGTAAGTTTTTTCGTTGACTTAATTACATCAACTTTTTTAAGTATACCCGTTTGATCGAGAGAAAATTGATATGTTTAGGTCACATGGTTTCTTTTTATGTTTTTATTGGTACTCATGAGAATAAAACAACATTTCCTGAATATTTTCCGGTGAAAAAAAGTAAAACGTTAATTAGTTTATGAACACATGTAAGAGACAAAGTTATGCTAATTAGTGAAAGCATAATTGAGAAATAAGGATGAGGATGGAAGATTTTCATGTTCGTGAACCATGGCAAAATGCCAAAAAATTTAATATTGTCTCTGAGTCTATTTTCTTTTTTGGAACATTGAATTATGGAACAAAATATTGTATTATGTAAAATGCTTCACCCTCTGACTTAGTTCATGCTTAAGATTAATAACTAATTTATGTCCTTTCAGGAAGTCCTTGCATTCTGGCCATATTCTTTTTCTTTCCCCTTGTGAGCTATGGGATTATGGCAATATTTTTTTCACCGGTAAGTATGACTATGTTGTTTGTTTCCGTTCTATTTCTTCTTTCTTTCTCCTTTATTGAATTTGATTTTCTTGTTGCCTTTTCTGGCCTTTACTTTTGATATTCCAAACTAAAATATCATGCTAAATTATTGTGTACCTATGCTATTACATCCGTAACATATCGTTGTATATTTGAGTTTGTTCTAACTACAACTAGGTAGAGGCTAAGCGAGAAATACGCTTTGAAGTAAAGTAAAGTAGCAAGATTAATTAATTAGTTAATATTATATTGTACTACAATGACTTTGTGATCAAATTAATTAGACTTGACTTAACTAACTAACTGCATATATTACCAGGTTACTTCGTGTTTCATCTCTATATCTGCTGCTCCAGCTCCAGATGCATAATTGACCCATGTTCATATGCTGTTATTTTAAACTATGGATACTCATTGCTTGCAATTTGTTTCGATTCCTTAACTAATTGATGTGCTTGAGTGATTTAAAAATGTGAATTATGTACTTTCAGTTTTTATAGGTTTGTATTTGGAAGAAATTTCGTTTGTGGTTATGAATCTTTATTTTAATTTTTTGACGTCTACTAGATTGTAAATCGCCCTAAAGTTTTGAGCAGATTTATTGGTGAAACTTAAAAGAAATGTTGGTGGATTTAAAGGTAAACTTTCTAAAAGAAAGCTTTCTAGTGAATTATTTATCCAAATAAACCCAAGTCAAATATTTAGTCCAAACTGTACCAAGATTCAGCCAAAACAGGAGAAAATGGCATTGATCAACTTTTCACAATTTCAATCCTACCTTCCATCTCAATTCATCATAAATCATGCCAAATTCATCCAATTCAATATAAATCACTCAAGAATCAATTTACAAGGATGACCAGAGTTCAATTCCATCAATTTCACATGATCATCAAGATGATTCTCATAGCATACAAGATCATAAACATTCAATTTCAATATAACAATACCTAAGACTTCAATCATGCACATAATAAAATATTCAGACCAAATTTATCAACAAAGTTAAGTTCAAACCTAGTTCTAACATACAATAGTTCAAACCCTAACATAATAAAATCACTAATTTGTATATTTCCCTAATTGGGGTTTTGAGTTTGGGGTTACCTTGGTTTGAGCTTCAAACTCACAAATTCTCCCTTTCTTCAAAACTTTCTAAGCCCTAGCTCTCCAATCACCAATTTACCCTTGAGTTTCCTATGATTTGCAAACCTCAAGTCATTAGTGACCCACAATGACCCAAATCATGGGTTGCATGTGATCATGTAAGGATTTGGGGACCCTTTCCCCTTAGAGAAATTAGAGTTAAAGGGGAAAAAGGATGCAAGTGCTTACTTATGCCATGTGGGAGCTTGGGGTTGAAGATCTAAGTGTTGCAAATGGAAGATTTAAGGAAGAGGATCTTGATTCTTGGAGGTGGAAGATGAGCCCTAAGAGAGGAGAGGAGATGAGAGGAATGAAATTGGGAGAATAATAAGAGTGAGAGGGAGTGAGGGCGTGAGGTGGGGAGAAAAGGATAAGTGGGTCTTGTAGAGAAATGTGAGTGAGTGAGGGTGGGTGTAGAATGGGTATTGTGAGCACAAGGCTATTTATTAAAAATTGAACCTAAGTCCTTGATTATATAGAATTTAGTAGAAAGACACAATTAATTCCAAATAGAATAAACTACAAGGACTAGATTGTAATTAAGATTGAGAAGCCAATAGAGAATTCAAACTCCTCATGAAAACTCAATTTTGTGGGATGTTACATAAAATATTAAACTAATAAAAATAATAAAAAATATTTTAATAACGGAAAAATAAAATAATATTTAAAAAATATTTTTAAATTATACAAAATATGTAAAATATTAAAAAAATTAAAACATATCAGATATATCCTAAAATCGTGTCATGCAATAAAAAAAGTCAAACAAAAATTCAAAGTCTAACCATGAGAACTAGATGTAAAAAGATTTAATATGACACATGCATGATAAATATCCAAAAATCATTTTATGCAATATAAAAAATTTCTAATTAAAATTTAAAGCGTAACTATGTGAACTAGATATAAAAATAGAAAAAAAAATATAGAAAATGAACTTTTTTAGAATTCAAAGGGGATTTACCGTGCCTAGATGGCGTAAGATATGAAAATCGGTATATAATAAACTCAAATCTAAAAAGTATAGGCAAAGTTACCTTACTTTGAAGTTTTAAACTCAACTAACAAAAAATTACTTTTTAATATATTAAATATTTTTAATATTAAAAATTATTTTTTAGTTTTGAAAATAATTTTTAAATAACGAATATTATTTTATATTATTTTTCAATATTTTAATTTTTTAAATCCTCAATATTAATTTTTGATACAAAAGTCCAAGTCCCACCATGTGATGGCACCTAAATTTGTTTTTATTTAAGAAAACTGGAGATAAACCGTGAATAGACCCAATTTGGTAATATTTTTAAGAAATAGGTCTATTTATAATTTTATAAAAATTGATACTAGTTTACTAATTTAAAATTCATTATGATTGACACTAATTCATACTTATTTACAATTCATTCATCTTACATGTCACATTTTAATTAGTCAAACTAGAAATGACATACAAGCCCTTTATTTTTCTTTTTTTTTTAAATAGTATTTTATTATTTTTATTAGTTTAATATTATTTTTAATATTTTATTTAATTTTTTGATATTGTATATTGTTTTTGTTAAGTTTCTTAAATATTTAATATTACTTTTACATTATATTTTATTATTTAACATTATTTTTTAATATTTTATATTATTCTTTCAATGCAAAAATTCAGGTCCCACCATGTGGCAGCACAAGAATTTTTATTATTTTTTATTTAAGAAAATTGGAGATTAATAATGAATAGATCCAATTTGGTAATTATTTTTTTAAGACTAATTTGATAAATGTTTTTAAACATATAATCTTTTATCTAAATTTACCTTCAAATGACAAGTTAAAATATATATTAAAAAAGATATTAAAGAATAGAATTATTTTATAGTTTTTATAAATAAGAAATAAGATTAATATTTTATTTTGTAAAAAGTGATACTAGTTTACTAATTTAGAATTCATTATGATTGATACTACTAATTTACAATTCATTAATCCTATATGAAATATTTTGATTGGTCAAATTTGAAAAGACATACAAACCCTCTATTATGAGAAAAATCTACAATACAACTTGTACAACACCATTTTAAATAATGACAAGTGTCCATTTTAAGAAAAAAATCATAAAACCTAACTTAATCTCCACCACCTACCATGTATTGCAGGCCCACCACTGTTTATCCCCACCACACTTTTATGCAAAGAGTATGTACTACAAGAGTATTAAAATTTTAGGGGCTCTTTGGTTTGCATTGTAATTTTCTGTTTTCATTTCCTGTTTTGAGTCTGTTTCCTTTTTGTAAAGGAAAAACTAAAAATTTATGGTTTGAGGTAGCCATCCATGCACAATGGATGCGGAATTTCGTCACTTAATTGCGCATAGTAGATAGCATAGAGAGACCATTGAAAATGTATTATGACAATAAAGCGGCAGTACTGTACTGTAATAGTAATAAGAATACCATGAAGGGAAGTTGTTAGATATTAAGTACTTGAAAGTAAAGGAGAAAGTTCGGAAGAAGGAGATAGCCATAGAGCATATAGGGACTCATTTGATGCTAGCTAACTCACTTACTTAGGTTATTGTCCCTAAGGTGTACCATGAACATGTTACTAGCATGGGACTAATTTCTTACGATACCTTAGCTTAGTGGGAGTCTCATTATTTTGTGCTTTTTGGATATTTTTTTCTCTATATTATGTTTGTTAATAGAGATGTCTTATTCCATGCTTATTCGAATTTTCTTAACATACTATGCTTATTGTTTTTTATCTCCATAAAGACTAAATTTATAACCAGTTGGAAATAGGCATGTATTAGATCATGTATCATATAATTTCCATGTCATTCATCCACATTTGATCCATGTCATCGAGTTTAATGACTATGGTGATCATTGGAGTTTAGCCACACTAATAGCAGTGGTAAAAGGTGTAATGATTCCTAGTTTGGTGCATAAGATGGATCGTATTGTAGAGACCATCTAAATTGAATAGCATATAGTTACGTGCCTAAAGTTATATTACGATATAAATCATTCGGATTAATATTACGCCCTAGTGGGAGATTGTTGGAATTATCCTATTCCCATAATTATGGACTGAATATTAATTAAGGGTAATATCACGCTATTCAGATTAATTAGACTTATTCAACTGTGATCGTTATAATCGGCTACGATGTTTATCAGTGCCTTAAATTGTACTATCATCAAATAAGGTGGGCTCAATATGAGTGGAAACCTTGGGCGTAACCTGCTGTGGGCATGATGGGAACCGTAGCAGGTGATTCTATAAATAGGCCTGTATGGAGGTGATGGTCCCAACACACCATATTGCCTCAGTTGTATACTCCTCCCCATTCGGAGTTTTGGCATTCTAGTTTTTGGATTAAAGAGATATTGTTGAGGAAGGTCACAGCACACTGGAGATAAGGAAAGGAAGAAAGGATATCTAAAATATATACTTAGATCATTATAATGAAAGCATAATGTGAGGTTAGATTAGACATAAGGAGTGGAAGAAGTAAAGAAAATACTAGTGCAATCTTGCATTGAGAGTCCTTTGCAGCATTTTAACAATTAAAAATATTAAATTAGTAAACGTTAGTTACTTTTTCATATAATGCAAAAAAAGAGATATTATATAGCCATTAAAAGTTATGTTGAAGGATGAATAAGAGTAGGAAATAGAGAATAGAGGATGAGACAAAAAAGAAGTTTGAAGAAAAGGTACATGGAGAAGTGAAGGGGCTATCCATTATTTTGAAGAAGTCTTGAGTAGAGGTTGAATTAGAGGGTTGTCGGGAAGGTGAAGGAGGAACTTGATATGGTTAAGAAGTTGGGTTGGAAATCACTACTATTTGACCCATATTTATAGGTACAAATTGTTGGATTTTATCTAAGTCAAAAGATAAATCCATAAACACACACAAAGGGGTGGAAATCCTCTGATAAGCCAAATGAATTCTTGAATCACTCAAGAATCAAAAAGAGAATCACTCTCACAAATTGTATTTGATCACCAAACTTAGGTTGTTTACAATGGATTTGCTCATGGCTATATATAGGCAAAGGTGGTCTACATTAGTGGATTATTTAGTGGCCAACTAAAGACCACGACTACTCTTTCCACTGTCTCTCCGTTAAGATGACCACTACGGCAACTAAAAAGTCACCTAAAGTCCTCTCCAAAGTGGTGCATATGCCATGTGATGTCATCCTAATGACAACATCTTTTTGACACCTTATTTGGGTTTTATTACAACTTAAACAAAAACTACGTTATGAGAGTGTGCTTACAAGGATACCTTGGAGGATAAGCTTAGATTCCTTATTAAGAATTTTCCTAGAAACTTTAAGTCTCATTTCCCATCGAGGTTTTCTATCTTTTCCTCATATTGATTCATCTTTTGGGTCTTCGAATCTCTTGAACTTGCAGAACAAGAAATGTGTCCTTACAAGGATTCCTTAGAGGATAAGCTTAAATTCCTTACTAAGAATCTTCCTAGACACTTGAAGTCTCCGTTCCCATCCAGGTTTTCCATCATTTTCTCATATTTATTCATCTTTTGGATCTTTGAATCTCTTGAAATTGCAGAACAAGCAAAGTGTCCATGGAAGGATTCCTGGGAGGACAAGCTTATTTTCCTTGTTAAGAATCTTCCTAAAAACTTTAATTCTCCTTTCTCATCGAAGTTTTTTCATCCTTTTCTCATATTGATTCATCTTTTGGATCTTTAAATCTCTTAAACTTGTACAACAAGCAAAGTGTCCTTAGAAGGATTCCTTCAAAGATAAGCTTAGATTCCTTATTAAGAATATTCCTAGAAACTTTAATTATCCTTTTCCATCGAAATTTTTCATCCTTTCCTCGTATTGATACATCTTTTGGATATTTAAATTTATAAGCAAAGTGTCCTTACAAGGATTTCTTGGAGGATAATGGCTAAACTATTTTTAAAATTAAATGTTGAATTTTAGCATTAATGATATATCATTCTCTTATTAATATTTTACAATAACTATGTGATGTGGTTATGATTAGTGAATGAGAATGAGTTGCTTGTAAAATATGATTATTATTTTTTGAACGATGAGGTTTATGATATGAGATAAATTATTATTTTAATTTTACAACTGTATCACTTAAATAAAATTACTTAGACAATGTTTCATTTAAAGGTAAATCATTAACTAAATTTTAAAATTTTTTTGATCGGCAAATACTCTCACACCTACTAATCACACACCTTAAACTAAACTATTCTCCTCTAAATCTCCATTGCCAAGGTTCGAACCTTGGACCTCCTGCTCGCAAGTCTTATGACTTGGTACATGACCATTTGAGCTAAAGCTCTTGGTCACAATCGATTTATTATCTATCACAGTTATTTGACGTTACTATAGGAATAAATCATTTTGTCACATAGCTAAACTATGTTTTATACTGAATTTTGAATTTTACAATACAATGATAAATTATCCTTATATTCTTTTTGGTACGTCTATATTAGTTTGGAATTAAGTGTTGAATAGTAGGATACTAGGGCCAGTTGTCGCTTTGTCACTCACAACTATTACTTAAATATACTACATTTGGTACTTTTTATAGGACCCATTAGAGAAATTTTCTTGGTCCTATATATAAGACCGGTAATTAGTAGTATTTTCCTTTTCTATCCTTGTAATAAATGAAATAATAGTGGGTTCAATTAATGTATTTGTTAAAAATTTTCACTTTAAATAATGGTAAACTTGAAAAATTGTACTATTTTTTAAAAAACAAGACATTAAATAACGTTGTTAATAGTTTTTTTAATCCGTGTGAATTGGTTAGGGGTCCTATAAAAGGACCAGAGGTAGTACTATATTAGTTTTTATATGTACTAAGTTGATATGTACAAAAAATGGGAGTTGGTGGACATTTCTAATTTTCTAGAAACGCCTCACACCACACGGATCAAATACACTACTAACATACACATCTTACGATGGGTACTATCATAAGCATAAATAGGAGTTAAGATATTTTTAATGTCATTTTTTTGTATGTTTTCTTTACTTTTGCTTTTAATGGATCATCTTATCAGATATAAATTTTTAAATAATATATTTAGAAAATAATTAATATTTTAATTTTCATAATTCTCTTTAATTTTGATGAGAAATGGACCACCTCCCACAACTTCAGACACTATACAATTGTAGTTTACTATAGATAATATCATACGCCTCAGTACAAATTAACATCTTTTTCATGTCACTTTTCTTTATGTCTTATTTATTTTTTTATATTTTAACAACCATGTTATCATAATATTTTAATTGTGTAGAAACACTTCACATCAACCATAGACCTAAAAGTGGACCACCAACCACAATTCCAACACTATAAAAACAATAGGATAGCCCTAGAGTTTGTGACACTCTTACATTGTGAAGCAGTTGTGTAGTAGAAGGAGTTTTGATCTTCCCAGCAAAAAAGAAAGCCATGGATATGCAATTGTGTAGTTGTGATTGTGTAGGATTTCTTCTAATGGAATTGAAACTTCAGTGCCAATTCATGTAAGCTCTCTCTCTATCGGTCCCTCTCCTTTAATCTTATGTGAGTATAAATTGATCGATGTTGTACAGGTGATAGTTGTTACTATGCGCAAATCAAATCAATTGAGTCTGATTTGAAGACAATTCTTTGAATCCTTAGATTCATGGGCCTATCAATCTTAGATCATGAGTCTCTCTCTCTTTCTTGTTACTTTATATTTTAATCTATTCTAACCACATAGATCTACAACGGTTTATTTGAAGGTGTTCGGATCTTCCTAGCGTAGAAGCTATGGATCTGCAGTTGTGTAGTTAGGTTGTGTGATTGTCTTGATTTCTTTAGTCGGAGCTATATCTTCATCACCATTTCACTTACGTGTGTCTCTCTCTCTATGCTCAATCTTCTATGAGTATAAATGGATAAGTGTTTTGCGGGTAATATTTATTACAAATTGCAAAAATCTAGTGGATGGAGTCTGATTTGAAGACAATTGTTTTGGATCTTGAGATTCATGCGCCGATCTAATCTCAACTTCCCGAGTATTTCACTCTCTAGTTTAATTATATTTTTTTACAATAACTGTGTCATTTTAGAGATATAGTAATCATTAGAAGTTATTCTATCAAGAGACATGTCTATGCAAAATTCCCCGCCAGATCTCGCCTTTGCGGTGACCAAAACTACTACAGAGGGTTCCTTCGCGTGCTCTCTCCTTCTTTGAGTTTCTTGAGATTCTCTCTATGTGAGTTTATTTTGTTATTATCCGCTTTAAAGGAATAGCTTCAACAACCATTGAGGTGTATATACTTTGTTTATTTACCATCTTTCTTTTTCATCGTTCGGACTTGCTACTCTCCCTTATTTTGTGATATTGCAATACCATTGTCCTGGATAACGCCCCTACTCAATAAATTCCTTTTGCAGCCATGAAAAAACAATTACTTTAGAAGGTGAAAAGGGGAACCATAACTTATTGAAAACCAACATCAAATCTACATATACTGTTGTTGGAGGTAAGCATTTCGATACCACCAAAGAGTATGCAAAACTCATTGTGAATGTGCCTGAAAGTCTAGGAAACCATTCCTAGGAATCTTCTCTTAGGGGGTGAAGAACTACTCTCTGTAACAGGATCAACAAATAATCATATATATCGAATTCCCATTGGAAAATTTCCTCCTCCAAGACTGTCTCCATAACCACAATGTACCATCCCAAACAACAACATCAAAAATCAAGGAGGTTTTAACGATAGGAATTGGATGTCAAATAAATAAGCATTTATATTAGATGAGATGTGTATGATGCATAGTATTTATTTACATTATTTAATGGTAATAAATATATTATATTTCACGTACTAGATGAATATTAAAAATGTTTTGGAGAGTAGATGGTGCCAATGAAGATAATACATAATCATAGCCAATTTGGATCTTTGACAAAATCCATGCTATAAATACTTCTTCATTATTATTTTAGAAAAAGTACTATCTTAAATATGTTGTCATATTTCTGCTATCCAATCAACATGATTACTTTTAACTCAAACCCCTTTCATTTGTTGATATTACATTTACAAGGATCCTCCAAAGGTTGTCAAGTTATTGAAAATCTTGCGGGGATTGGACGAAACAAAAATCGTTCTCATGAGTATTGAGTCTAACATGCATTATTCTTTAGATTTCAAGTAAAGAATATAGAGAAATCTAAGATTCTGATAATTAACTTTGTTTTTCTATATTAGAATTCATTATTGTTGTTTGATATTTTGAAAATAAGACTTTTAGCATTTGAATTTCAAGTTTTAGATTGAATTTAGTTGTTAAATTTGAATTTTGTCTGACAAGTTGGTCGAGCGGTTGGGATTTACTTTGAGTAGCATCTCCTGAGTTGGAACCCATGTGGACCCCCTTTGGCCTATAAAAAAATTTAAATTTTGTCTAAGATTTAATATTCTTTAGGCCAAATTAGTAATTTCGTCCTCCAACTTATATTTTTTGTTTCGATTTCGTCCTCTAAGTCCTTTCTGTCAAAATTATAAGTCCTTTCGGTTAGTTGGCACAAACGGCATTGGTAACGGTGCTGACATGGCATATTGTAATGGTAAAAAACACGCTGACATGGAAAAACAAAAAAGAAATAAAAGAAAATCTAATATTTATAAGATTGAGGGATTCAATTTGGGGATTTAGGGTTTATTTCATCCCCAAATCCCATCGTCATATTCTAAATTGGCAGCAATGGCGTATCATTGTTCTTCAAGTGGTGATAGCTTAAATGGAGGTACAAGATTTCCTCCTTGCTTCGGTTGCAGAGAGAGAGCAATTGTTTGTGTGGTTACAAAGTTCAACGAGAACAGAGGCAAGAAGTTTTGGGGTTGCCCAAATTTCAAGGTAAATTTCATGAATTTGTTTCTTCAAATAGCTTCGTTTAGCTTATTTAAACATGTTGAAGTTTATTTTAGTCCTTGATTTTGTGGATTTGCAGGATGGTGTGAATTTGTCACTACATTGTTTTGCTTCGCTTTCGCTAATTTACATTTTCTGATTTATTTTTTTTTTTCATCATGTCAATTTTTAAGTTTTTCCTTGATTGAAGGATATGGAATTTCTAGATTTTTTTTGTCATTTATGAAGACTTTAGGGGGTGTATTTGTTGTTGTTGTTGTTATTATTATTATTATCTATTTTAGTACTATTATTATTATTTATTTTATTACTATTACTATTATTATTATTATTATTATTATTATTTAATTTTCTTAAAATTACTATTATTATGATTTTTTATTATTATTTTTAATTTTCATTACTATTATTATTATCAAAATTTATTATTATTATTTATTTTATTACTATTACTATTATTTATTTTCCTTATTATTATTTTTATTACTATTATTATTATTATTAAAAAATTATTATTATCAATATTTATAAATATTATTATTATATTATTAATTTTTATTATTAATATTTAATTTAAGTTTTTCTTATAAAAATATATGTTAATTTAAGAATATATATTATAAGCCACGGTAAGGTAGGAAATAAAAATTCTTATCCTATAATGTGATTATATACATCTCTTTTTCCTTTTAAAAAAAATCTACCTACCCTAGATCAAATTTCTATTGAGATTCCACCTACCCCAAATCTAGCTACCCTAGATTAGATATTTGTTGAGATTCCACCTAGAGGATAATAATTGACATAGAAAAAACCAAAAAAACATATGCGAAGGACCAAATCGTCAGTGTAAAGCAAAAACAAATTCATCAATAATGTATTTTTATTATTGGTGGAACCATTGTTATGACGTGGTCACCATGCATCAATTTCAGCTCATTAGTTTCACATTTTCTTTCCTGCACACTTTCGCACCGCATAAAGCTCACTTTCTTACCTTATATTCCTTGTTTGGTTCTTTTTATTGCTGACCGGAAACACATGAGCACATACAAAAAAATTGAGAGAGCTGTTGTAGAGAGAAATTGAGAGATGAAGATCACAGCTCTCTTGTTTCACGAATTCATAGATGAGTGTTCCGATCCGGTTATTCTAGTGATTGCTTCAAACGTTATTCACTTCGGCTACTTCCCACGTTCGAGGGTCATCCTCTTCATTGGTCGCACCGTCGCTAGATGTACCCCATCAATCTATTTGCCACAAAGGTTAGATTCATGTTCTACCATTTCCTTAAAGTGAGCTGTGTTTTAAGTTATTTTGTTGTCCACTTAGTCAATGATGTTGTTTAGAATTGAAACAGATCAAATAATAAGAAAAGAATTGCAATTGGGATTTGATTTTCGATATTATAATTTGTTTTGAATTTGATTTCCAGTGATGGGTAATTTTTGTTCTCTAGTGTTCAATGACACCTTTGAAAAGATCAGATATGTCGATCTGATCCTTCTGTTACCCATAGATGAAGATAGAAAACTTTAATTTTATTAATTTAATTTCTGTTTGCACAACATCAATTGGGAAACCAACAACAGACATGGCCATCTAAGTTATTGAGGAATGGGGGAAAAGGAAAGTGAAATGACAGAGAAGAGTGGTGAATGTTACGGGAAAAAAGGGTAATGGAAGTCACTTGCATATCTATGTCATAGAGAGAAAATATCAAAGTATAATGTCAAAAATTTTATTGAAACCAAAATTTTATTCCCATCGATATCTCTTATTTTGGGTGACAACTTTCTAGTAGCTAATATGTTGCATTTTAAATGACGAGCATGGTCAACAAGTACATTAGATTCATTTTTGTAATCATGAGCAACTTGCATATCTCTAAGTTATCAGCTTCAAATTTCAATGCAAAAGTAGAGAAATTTTCATTCCACATACAATTTAGAATCCAAAGTCAACGAATTGAGAAGGTATGGAGTCATAGAAGCTTATACTTTTGAAAATGTTAGGATACTTGTGAGAGGAAAAAGAAAATGCTATGACTAGTGGTACTCAAAAGACTGTTATCATTATTAAAGAAGTTTATTCTAACAACAATTTTTTAAAAAAAATGCTTCAAAAAAATGCTTCCAAGTAGAAGTGTTGCTTCTATTCATTCATCTACTTCAAGGCAAGAAGAAAGACTAGTAATAACTTAGAAGAAATATTTGATCACCCAATTTATCCACCTTAACTCATTAGATAGCATCAAAGTAAATATTTAAATGCTTCTCAGGAACAAAATCAATAGTTACAAATAAATTATCTGAAACAACCAACTCAAGATCAAGGGAATCAACATTAGGAGTATTTTTCAACTTTAGCCATGAGAATCTTGTTTTTTGTTCGTTTGTAACATTTATCTTCAACTCCTTATATTCAACTTTCTATGTAACAACACAAACACTAGTTGAAAATTGTGGCGGCCACCCAAGTGTCTCTCAATAGAATCCCACCAAACCAATCATCCTCCTTAGAGCGAAATATCACTAAAGATAGCTAAAAGCACATAATTTTAGAGGGTAGTGTTAATGTGAACATAATAAGGTCATGGAGAATCCTACCTCTTATCAAAGCTATTGTTGCTGACCATATCATCTTTCACATTAACACTAGCACGTAAAAGTTATACGCTCTTAGCGATCATTAGTGATAAGAACGAGCTTAAGTCTTTTGCTCTAAGGAGGATGATTGGTTCTCTGGGTTTTTGTTGAAGAACCTTTGGGTGGCGACGACAATTTTCAACGGACGTGTTTGTGATGTTATAGACAAAGTTGAATTTGGGGAGTTATAGGTAAATGTTACATACGAAAGAAAAACAAGATTCTCATGGCTAAATGTGAAAAATACTAGTAATGTTGATTTTGTTAATCTTGAGATGTTGTTTCACATAATCAACTTCTAGTTGTTGATTTTGTTCTTGAGAAGCATTTAAATATTTACAAGATGGACTATGATGCTATGGAATGAGTTAAGGTGGATAAATTGGGTGATAAGTATATTTCTAAGTTACTACTAGTCTATCTTCTTGCCTTGAAGTAGATGAATGAATAGAAGCAACGCTTCTACTTGGAAGCATTTTTTTGAAGCAAAGATGTTCTTCCTTTGTCACAAGTGATCAAGTGGAAGAGCAGCAACTTCTTGCTGTCAAGAACCATTATCTTGATTGACAAAGACATTTGTGTATTACTTAACTAAGTCTTTTGTTTGATGTTTTGAGGTCGCCAATGGATTTGGAGATTGTTTTTTAAACCTTTTAATTGTTAAAACATACTTTTTTAAAGATCACAATATTATTACCATAAGTATTTCGTTGTCCAAGTGGATGATATTAACAATGTTATAGTCTTTTCTTTTCTTTGACTTTCAAGTATCCTTATCCTAAGAAACATTTTCAAAAGCAATAGTATTTATATATGGCTCCATTTAGTAAGATTCTCAATTATTTCACCTTTTAATTCCTAAAACTTGTGCCCACATTAGAAGTTTGGGTTTGGAGATATGCATGTGGCTGCTGATTAGGAGAAATGAAAACCGGTGAGTTGTGTGAATTGGATTGTCAATTAAAACTTAATACATCATGAAAAAAATGTCCAAAAGATAACAGATATCATTAGGGAATAAAAATCATAACATGTTTTCTTATAATGTGGTATAGTGAAAGATGAAGATAAGTTTGCTATCATGACCACAAGTTTTGGAAATAAATAGGTGAAAGAATTGACAAAGATACTGGATGGAGCCATAAAGGATTCTGCTTTAATTTTTAAAATGTTTCCAAAAATAAGATACTTTATAGAAGCAAACAATTGTTACTATGTCAGTCTTTTGCTAACTTGCATGTGGTATCTTTATTCTTTTTACTAGCATTTTCAAAGATAATAAACTTTCATGGCTCCATCTAATTACTTTTTCAATTCTTTCTCTTTCTTTTTCCTTATTTTTATTTCTTACCATTGTCTAATGCATGTTATTTATTGGTAATAAATATACTATCTTGCATTTGTTAGAGCCTAGATGAATATAAAAAATCATCATGTTTTTATTTCCCAAACTTGTATCCATGGTAGTGAAGTTGCTCCCATTTGCATTGATATTTGGATTTGGTGGCTTGAGATGTATGCATGGGTTAATTATGAGTTCTAGGTCATGAGTGCCACTTATTATATCAATGTTAAATCTAGGATAACCCAAGGAAATTTGGAGTTAAAAGGCACTGATCTTTTCATTCTTAAAATTTAAAAATGGATGGATAGTCAAAATGCTTAAGCTTTCCTTTGTGTGAAGAAAAGCTATTTTCGTATTGGTTATTTCGGGAATTTGCCTTTTATGTTTTTTTTATAAGCCCGAAATTTTATTGATATATAAAGAGTACAAGAAGTTTTATTAAACAGAGGGGAAAAAAGGGAAAGAATTACAATTAGGAACTCCTTAAGCACATTACAGGATTCACACACCAATTTGAGAAAGAAATGGTTCCGCCTTTGAAAGGATAAAACCAATTCCATGACGTGATCATAACGTTTCAATCACCTCACAAACATCAATCTGAGCTGTGTTAAAAATAACTCTATTTCTACATAACCATATTGACCAAAGAGTAGCAAACCAGACTACCAATCCTTTCCTTTTAACGCCTTTCCCAAAAAAAAGCCTCTGAATTATAGAAACCAATAGCCTAATGATGGTGGCAATGCGCATTGTTGCCCCATCAAATTCATAATTGAGGACCAAATGGTTGGTGTGACATTACAAGAGGGAAACATGTGTTTGACATCCTCCGCTTCTACGCCACACAAGGAGCATGTTGCAGTACCATTGTCCTGGATAATGTCCCTACTCAATAACATCCTTTTGCAAGCAATTTTGTTTCTGAATGCTAGCCATGAAAAAACGATTACTTTAGAAGGGGAAAAGGGGGACCATAACTTATTGAAAACCAGTATCAAATCTGCATATGCTGTAGTTGGAGGTAAGCAATTCGATACCACCAAAGAGTTTGCAGAATTCACTGTGAATGTGCCTGAAAGTCCAGGAAACACTATGCCAAAATGCATTTAAGATAACTGTATTTTTTTAGCAGTTTGTGTTTCAAAAATCTAAGAAAATGTTTTTTAGCAGTAGTATTTCAACCACTAAGAATAATGACTTTTTTATAACGGTTAATTTTTATCTGAGCTAACAAATATAGTAAAAAAAATTTTAAAAATAAGTTACTGCTTTATTAGCGGTTCACATGTAGAATAGCTAAGAAAAAATAATACTTCCTTAGCTTCTTAATTTTACAACCGCGAAATTTTTAATTTTTTTGGATTGAACCGCTAAAAGAAATTAGAAGATTGATGCGGTCCCTTTCCCCATTTCAGTATATTTTCACTAATTCCTTCCCGCCGCTGCAGCTCTCCTTCGTAGCCCTCTTGACCTAGTCTTCTTCCCCATCCTTGTGCGCGTCCTTCTCTGCAGTTGTCGTGTTCTTCTCTGTTTGCCTCTCATTCATCATACTGATTCCCCATATTTCTCTATTCTATCATCTAACACTGTCTCTCAGCCACTTATTTCACTCATCTCTCAATCTCTAAGGTCAGAAGCCTAATCCTTCACTCACTGATTTCATTGTGTTCCCTTTCCTTCGCTCATTGACTTCAAAAAACCCAAATCCATGACAATGTTGTCATTGTTCCTCACCGCAATGTTGTTTCTCTCTTAGTTTCTCTAGCTCGTTTCCATCTTCTCTCAGCTGCACTCAAATCTGAATCTTTTACAATCGGAATCGGTTTGGGTTCAACCCAAACAAACTATCTGAAACCCCAAATTTTGTTTAATTGTCTATTGACTTTACTCAAGGCCTCTTTTACAAGATTGGAAACCCTTGTACGCATTTTTGAAGCAACTATCATTTGTTAACTTTGTATTGATTCAAGCAAGGTAATGTGTTTTCTTCGTATTTATTCATGCAATTTGACTTGTCGGTATTTTTTTATGCTCTTTTCTCACTTTTCTTTTGTTCTAGTGAAGCTGAAGTTGTTTGAAGAAATGGGATTCTCCAAGGCACAAGTAGCAAGAGCACTTCATTATTTTGGTTAGTTGATTTATTTTGTCAAGATCCGTGGACATTAAATTATGAGCAGTATAACAACATGCTTGTTTATGATTTTGGAGGAAGCAAAAGAGAACCCAGTGAATTTGGGTTTTTCATGGCTTTGGAATTGTTTAGTTTGAAGTTTGTAACCTCTTAAAGTATTCACCAATTGAAATGTTATTAAGTTGGTAACCTTTTAAAAAGTTTACACCTTTTGCAAAATTGAAACCGTAATTAGCTAATTATTTTTTAATTTGATCAAATATTGCAATCTATTTTTAATTCACTTACAATAATAAAATCGGAAAAATTACGTCTCAAAATCATTAGGAGTTATGGCTTATGTTCCGGGCTCTTAAATCTCAATGATTGTCATTGCAAAATATGTTGACTCAGCCTTGAACCCAAAGTAGTCTGCAGATTTATGGTTTTTGATTACTAATTTCTTATGTAGGTAAATGGTGTGAAATTCAACGAGTATTCATCTATTATAGTCTTGGACCACTATGATCAATCATTGCGTGCTTGGAATTGCAAATGTCACAGTCCTGAGCCAATTCATGTGGAATTGATCAACCCTCCCACTCCCACACTTTTTTGATTTCATGCCTATTATACAATATATGCAATGCATTCTATTGATTTGTGATGGCTTATTGATAGTGAGTTGCAAATGACGTGTAGATTATTCACACATTTGTCGATAGTGTGATGTCTGTTTGTCTAAAAAAATTGAAATTATTGGTGGAAGTGTTGATGGAAGTGTTCGGACATTTGACATTTGTATTGGCAGGTTTGTTATAAAACTTAATGATCATTTTTGTGATAGATGAATTTCTATTTACAAAAAACTATCAAGTATGATCAGTTAAATGATGTTTCAAAATGAAAGAGATATGCTGATATTAGTGCTTTAGGTAGCATTTGATAGGATGCTAAAAAGATGTGGTGCATAAATTGAGTTTTATCATATGTTAGATATGTTGTGAAAATAGAACGGAACTAAGCATAATGTTAAAAAAATGGTACCTTTTCGGAAAATGAATATAAAGGACACACTTGTAAGGTTAGCCTGCAGATACCTAATTCTAGTTTTACTGATTTAGCATTTTCTATTAATCTACAAGTAGCATCATTTAAAGATATAGGCAAATTGCTGCTATTGTTCATTCATAAAACATTTTTTTAACCCAAAAGAATATTTTTCTCTATGTTTTGAGTAACTTTTATATGTCTGTTACAAACTTATTAATATTCATTTTATGAACTTTGATAATTTCTATTGGACTACTATCAGTCATACAAATTGGATTGTTGCCTTACCAATATGGATGCTCATGTGGCTGGTAGCTCCGAGGATGGCTTCATCTATTTCTGGGATCTTGTAGATGCATCTGTTGTGTCAAATTCAAGGCCCATACCTTAGTGGTAATTCTTTTTTACTAGTCTGTTCTTTTCTGAGTTATATTTGCAGGAACTATGTTATTGTATTAACTAAATGCTCTTTATGCAGATTTAGTTCTTTTGTAATTTAGTTGCGGGCTGTCATTCTTTTCTTGGATTCGCGTTTATTCAATATACTTGCAAAGTAGATGTTAACATTTTAATGGTGCTGGAAATGGTTAACTCGTTTCAGTATAGTGACTATACGTGTATCGTCCACAGGGTGCACTTGGATTATTTCAATTAAGAATTAAGTTGACGAGTTGTTCAAAAACATATCAAGATTGTGAATGAGAAATAAAATAAACAATAGATAAAGAGATAAACAAATAAGATAACAAGTCACCTGGGATTGAGTTTCATTACTTCACCTTGTTTGTTTCAATTAAAGATAAATATTATAAGAAAAGATGCATACTCAATGTCACAAGTGCAAATCCCCTTGTCACTTGATTCTAAGACACAAGTTTCTAGAGCCCAATCCCTTGGCGCTTTAGGAACTAAGTTTTGCATTAAGCAGAGTATAAAGCAATCATAAACACTTCCATCTATCCCTAGACTAGAAGTTTTTATGAGAGTTTTTCTCCAATTCCGTTTATAAACCAATTTTCCAATTGCGCAAATAAACTAACACAAGGCAAAAGGTGATCAAACTTAAACCAAGAAAAGAAGAGCAGAAGAAGAACTCTAATTCATAAATAATATAAACTAACAATTGAAAGAAACAAGAGACGAAGTAATTACATTCAATCCCGGCGGAAAGCTTAGCCTAGCAAGGCCATGAACTTGAAGAACTAAACCTAAGAGTATTAGAACTCTCACTAAAAGCCTAAACTTTGTGGTTTTTTGTATACAATTCAATTTTTTATCCCCTAACTTCTGAAAGGCTGTATTTATAGGTGTTGTGGGCAGGGGAGGCTTATAACTCAGGCAGAGAGGATCCAATGTTCTGGCGCTCAAGCCCTGGTGTGGCGCTCGAGCGCCAGGCTCATAACTCAGAGAGAATCCAATGCTCAACGTATTTTGGCGCTCAAGCCCTGGTGTGGCGCTCGAGCGCCAGAGTATTTACACTGGCAGAAAGGATCTTATGTTCCTCAGCTTCCAGCGCTCGAGCCTTGGTATGGCGCTTAAGCGTTGGCCTCTTATATGCTCCAGCAACTTGATCTTCTTATTTTGCCTCCAAAAACACCTGAAAATACATTTCTAAGTTAGAAAACCTATTATTACCACTTATTTACTCTTAAACTCACAAAGTAATGTATCCTTTATTATATAAACACACTAATTTGTACTTATCAAACTCCCCCTAACCTAAGACTTTGCTTGTCCTCAAGCAATGTATCCTAAAACAAAGAAAAACAACAAAAGAAAACATGGCAAGTATGGGTTAGAGCAAGTGTATCAAACTTCAATCCTCATGATATGCATGGTAAGAGCTAAGAGAGAGACCTGTGATCACCCAATTTACAGAAGCAACGGACTACTTCATGACTTAAGTGCAAAGGAAATTGTAATCAACCATTAACAAAGGTTTACTCTCAAACCTTACATGGTGCCAATTTCGCTCATTCCTCAACGTCACTTAACTTGAATTTTGTTTTTCATTTGCCATCAAACCATTTCTCAAAATCGAACAATAAATCAAGAGGTCTTTTTCAAAAAGGTTGTAATGAGGTTGTGCTACAAAGAATCTTTGTTTTTCTGGTTATGCAAAACGAGTTGGAGAAAATTTACAAATATTTACACATTTTTCCCCCCAACCTATTCGACAAAACTTGCTCACCTCATACTTCCTTTCAAGTGTTTCTCTTTCTTCTTTTTCGAAGGCACCTTCTCTTTTCTTTATTTATTTACTTCTTTTTTTCTTTCCTTTTTCTTTTTCACATATTTACACAAGGCTGCCCAAGGGTTTTCACTCATACTAGAAACACTTGATTTCTCTGTGTAAGCCAACAAAATCATACATCATTTGAATACCCATTATTTCCCCTGAACATATAAATATTTTTCTCCAACTCAAAGGTAAGGATAAAACATTCAGGTGTCTTAGGGTTTAAGAAAGAATTCATGGCTCAAAGTGGGTACCAACAAAATGATGTAATTTCATAGGTAAGCTTTTTGGCTCAAACTCAATCAAGAAAACTATGCATCTATCATTTTCAAGTCTCAATTGATCATGGCAATTACAAAATCAAACAAAACCCATTCAAGTTAACAAAGAAGACTCTCATACATTTTTGTGGGATTCACTCAACATACAAGGCTAAAAAGGCTTTAACTTGAAAATAATTTTCACAACTCCCAATGCACAAAAATCATCTCATGATCGGTTAACTTTCAAATCAGTATTTTTCACAATTCCTCTTTTTTTCAAACCATGCAATATCATAAGAATTTCCATTTTTCACACCACCAAAAACCAACACTTGCCACTGAAACAAAAACAAACATTTTATTTAATATATATATATATTTTATCATTTTTTTTCAAAACAAAAAAAGAAACTACATTACTTTTATTCATAAATAAAAAACAACAAAACAAAACAAGTTCAAACATGAGAAACCAACCGAAACTACAGAAACTTCCCTATCAAAACATGGGATCATCCTCCTCCAAGTAATCATTGAGGTCTATGTCTCCATCACCATTTCCCCCATCATCCTCACCACCACCACTTCCTTCACCATCTTTTCCACCTGCCTCCCCCGGTGAAGCTGGCCGGTCCCCTGGCCAGTTCATATGAGCCGCATAGGCTTCCAGGTTCTGGAAAAATGTTTGACCCAACATGTAATGCTGGGCCATGGAATATTGGGACAGGTGAAGGCTAGTCATTCCCCTATGAAGGGCAGCAAATTGTAGGTCCTGATGATCAAGCCTAGTGCTCATGTTGGCCCACAATTCCTCCATAGTCCTCTGTGGTGCTCTTGGTGGTGGATGCACCGGTGCATTCGGGTTTGGATCAGCACAGTTGTTGCGGAGATACTTCAAGTCAATAGGTTTCCTAATCTTTTGACTCTGCACAACCGAAATTCCCGCCTCCTCACATAGGCATGTGATAAGACATGGGAATGCCAAACCCTGCTTCTTGCCTCTTTTTTGCACATTTACCCAAATCATATCAGAAATGATTCGGGCGGGGTCAACAGTGGTCCCTTCAGTCATGATGCAGCTTAACAGGTGGCACTCTTCCAAAGGCAAATCAGAGGGGTGCAACTTGGGTCGCAAGTTAGCCAAAATAAACGTCATCCAGAGTTTTGAAATCCTAGTCATATTGACCCGAAGAACCTTGTGGGGAACCCCGGTATGACTGGTTTCCGCAATTATGCAGTTTTCATAACAAATTTTGGCTAATGTGGACTCCAAGTCAAATTCTCCTTGGCTCCTCATACGAGCATAATCGTCCATAACACCCTCACTTCTTTGGAAGGAAGAGATAGGGGAAATAACCGAGTTACCAATTTTCTCGTTGATCCAATCAGCAGTATATGGAACTCGGGTACCCCTCACCACCGAAACCTTCTCCCGTGACTTGCTGTCTTTGCCTCCATAAGCGTTGGCATAGAACTCCTTCACGATATCCGGGTCAAACTTCTCCGGTAGAGATGCGAGTGGCCACCCGTTGCGGCGAGTCAACATCTAAGTAAACTCCGGGCACTCTCCATCCCGCAACTCCACTCTCCGTTTAGAAATGAACCTCTAATTGTCAATCACCCGATACCGTTTGGCATGGTTACGGTCAATGAATTTGTCTCTGTCAAAGCCTCCACCGGAAGAAGAACCTCTGCTCCTCCGTGGAACATCTTTACGCTTCCTAGACCCATGGTCAGTCTCAACAGCAGGAGCTTTGCCTCGGTTACTGTATTGAAAACACATAATTAGACCACATCATACTATCATCATCATGAGTATCACACATTGTTGAATTAGTTTCTATACAGGACTTTGATGAAACAAGAGATGATGCCTTCAAAAATGAGAATCATAACAAATTTTTTTCATATTCTAACCTTTCCATCATGAACAGATAAGAACATATAGTAGCATCAAGAACATGGCATCATTTCACATTAGAATAAAATCCCATAATAGAGATACTAACCAACATGTAAATGCATCCTATAACTTTAATTTCATTCTCATTTCTCGTTTAAGAACAAATACACATAAATGAGAAGCATGAAAAATGAAGAAATAGCCATTAACATACCGGAAACTCATGATGAAGGAGCACAAAATGAAGACAGGAAGAGAATGTTGCAGGAGTTTCACAGTCAAAACCAAAGTTTGATGGAGTTTTAGAATGAGTTTTGTGAACAAAAACGGAAGGAACACACACTTAAGAAGAGAGGAAAAGAGAGATGGGAACAAATCCCTAAAACTGCTCTGTTTTTAAAGCCTCCCCGTTCCTGGCGCTCGAGCGCTAAAATGCAGTGCTCGAGCGCTTGGACACTGATAACCAAGCCAAGCGTTACTCTTCTTCTGGCGCTTCAGCGCGAGCCCAAAATTGCAAGTAGAGAAAACTGATCCCCAGTGCTCATCTAGCACTCGAGCGCCATTTATCTTGCTCGAGCGCCAACTTCTGACAAAAAAGTTTGAAAAGATGCGCCAAATTAATGCGTCTGGCACTTGAGCGCCATAACAGCACTCGAGCGCCAGCAAAAAATTTGGGACAGTGAAAAAGACTTTTTCAGAGAGTTCAAGACGCACCATGGACATTCTACCAATGTTTCAAACACAATTTCACAAAACTTCTTCCAAAGTTCATCAAACTTCTTTTATTTTTATTTATAAAAAACACAAAACACACAAACAAATTGGGTTGCCTCCCAACCAGCGCTTGTTTAACATCATTAGCTCGACGCCTGATTTATGTCTATTCCTCAATTAAAGGTACTATGGTGGCTAGCCGCTCGACGTCACCACCAAGATACAGTTTTAATCGATGGCCATTTACTACCCAGCTCTCCTTTCTTACTGGGTCTTCAATTTCAACTACTCCATAAGGTCTAATATCTTTAACCCTAAAAGGTCCAGACCATTTGGACTTTAGCTTACCTGGAAACAATCTCAATCACGAATTGAAGAGTAAAACATATTGTCCAGGTTAAAAATTCTTTTTGACCAGCTTCCGATCATGGTACAGATTCATTCTTTCTTTGTATAATCGAGAAGACTCATAAGCATCAAGTCTTAACTCATCTAATTGATGAAGTTGTAATTTCCTTTTTTCTCCCGAAGTTGTATGGTCAAAGTTGAAGAATTTTAAAGCCCAATATGCCTTATGTTCTAATTCTACTGGAAGATGACAAGACTTCCCATAGACTAACTGAAAAGGAGTTAATCCAATAGGAGCTTTGTAAGTTGTCCGGTAAGCCCATAGAGCATCATCGAACTTAATGGACCAGTCTCTTCTTGAAACACTCACGATCTTCTCTAATATTCTTTTAATTTCTCTATTAGAAACTTCAGCCTGACCGTTTGTTTGTGGATGATAAGGACTTGCAATCTTGTGCCTTACTCCATAGTGTTCCAAGACTTTCTTTAGTTGAGCATTGCAAAAATGTGAGCCCCCATCACTAATGAGTACCCTCGGAGTTCCAAATCTCGAAAAGATATTCTTTTTCAAGAAAGTTACCACCGTTTTCGCATCTGCTCTCGCACAGGGAATTGCTTCAACCCATTTTGAAACATAGTCCACTCCCACCAATATATATTCATTGGTGAAAGAGGGTGGAAATGGACCCACAAAATCAATTCCTCAGCAGTCAAATACCTCTACCTCTTGCATAACTGTCAGAGGCATCTAATTTCTCCTTGTCACTCCTCCGGTTCTTTGGCACTTATCACATTGCTTCACATAGATGTGACCATCTTTAAAGATTGTTGGCCAATAGAAACTGGACTGCAATACTTTGGCTGCAGTGCGTTCCCCATTAAAATGTCCCCCATAGGGTGAATTGTGACAATGCCACAATATGCTTTTAGATTCTCCACGGGAAACACACTGTCTCAGAAGACCATCTCCTCCTATTTTAAATAGGTAAGGGTCATCCCAAATGAAGTAAGAAGAGTCCTTTAAGAACTTTTTTTTTGTTGCCAAGAGAACCCATCCGGAATGATCCTGCTACTTTAAAATTTGCCATATCAGCAAACCATGGTCTTTCTTGAATGAGCAGCAAACATTCATCCGGGAATTCCTCGACAATCTATTTTGCTTCGTTGGTCCCCTCTGTGTTATGAAGTCGGGAAAGATGATCAGCCACAAAATTTTCACAACCCTTTTTATCCTTAATGACTAAATTGAATTCCTGCAGCAAGAGAATCCAATGAAGCAATCTTGGCTTCGACTCTTTCTTAGTCACGAAGAATTTTATGGCTGCATGATCAGTATAGACAATCACTGTTGACCCTATAAGATAAGACCTAAATTTTTCCAACCCATATACAATCGCTAGTAATTCTTTTTCTGTAGTTGCATAGTTCACCTGTGCATCATTAAGTACTCTACTAGCGTAATGTATTGGATGAAAAATTTTGTCTTTTCTTTGGCCTAGTACCACACCCTCCGCATAGTCACTCGCATCACAATTAAGCTCAAAGTCCAAAGACCAATTTGGAGCAACTATGATTGGGGCCATAATCAGTTTTTCCTTCAGTCTCTCAAATGCCTCCAAGCACTGAGCATCAAAATTGAATTCCACATCTTTAACCAAAAGATTACTAAATGGCTTGGCAATCTTGGAGAAGTCTTTAATAAATCTCCGGTAAAAACCGGCATGTCCTAGGAAACTCATGATTCCTTTAACATTCAGGGGTGGTGGAAGTTTTTCAATGACTTCCACTTTTGCTTTGTCAACCTCGATCCCTCTAGACGAGATCTTATGACCAAGCACCACCCTTTCTTCTACCCTGAAATGACACTTCTCCCAGTTAAGTACTAGATTTGTTTGAACACATCTTCCTAGCACAATATTCAGATTGTTCAAACATTCTTCAAAACTTTTCCCAAAGACAGAAAAGTCATCCATGAAAACCTCAATACATTTCTCAGCTAAATCCAAAAAAATGACGAGCATGCATCATTGAAAGGTTGCAGGCGCGTTACACAGTCCAAACGACATACACTTATAAGCAAATACTCCAGATGGGCATGTGAAAGCTGTCTTTTCTTGATCTTCTGGGTTTACCAAAATTTGGTTATACCCAGAATATCCATCCAAGAAACAGTAATATGCCTGGCCAGCTAGTCTCTCAAGCATTTGGTCCATAAAAGGCAAGGGAAAATGATCTTTCCTGGTGGCTTCATTTAATCTTCTATAATCAATACACATACGCCACCCGGTCACTGTCTTTGTAGGAATTAATTCATTTTTTTCATTCTCAATGACCGTCATCCCCCCTTTCTTTGGAACCACTTGAACTTGACTTACCCATTCGCTATCGGAGATGGGATAAATCATACCAACTTCAAGTAACTTGAGTACTTCTTTTCTCACTACTACTTTCATTTTCAGATTTAATCGCCTTTGAGGTTGGGCCACAGGTGTAAAATCCTCTTCCATATGCATCTTGTGCATACAGAAAGAACACTTATTCCTTTAAGATCTATCAATGCCCATCCAATCGCCCTTTCATTGGCTTTCAAAACCTCCAAGAGTTGTGCCTCTTGGTCAGAAGATAGTGAACTGTTGATCATCACCGACTTGCCTCCCCCTTCATCTAAAAATGCATATTTCAGATGGGATGGCAACACTTTCAATTCCAGCTTATTTTTTTCTGACTTTTCCTCCTTGGATAAGTCTTCCGGAACAAATGTTATCATGGGGTCCTCTTTCAGAGTATCTAGGTCCCTCAAACACTTTTCAATTTCGACTTCCTCCAAGTCATATAAATTTGCACGAGACTGCACTAGAGCTTTTTCTAAAGGGCTAGCACTGTACATTTCTTGCTTCCCTAATAGAAATACCTCTTCCATGACATTCACCCTAAAGGCTGACTGTTTTTCCTTTGGGTGTTTCATGGCTTCCAACACATCAAATTTCACCTCATCATCCTCAACTCGTACCTTGAGTTGCCCATTATCCACATCAATGATGACTCTTGCCGTTTTCATGAAAGGTCACCCCAAAATTAAAGGCACTTCAAAATCTTCCTCTATATCCATAATGACAAAGTCAATCGGAAAGACAAATTTGTCAACCTTCACTAGAACATGCTCCACTACTCCATACGGAAATTTTAATGACCTATCCGCCAGTTGGAGGGTCATTCTAGTGGGTTTCACTTCCAGATTACCTATCCATTTTAACATGGATAACGGCATGAGGTTTATACTTGCGCCAAGATCCAGTAATGTCTTCTCCACGGGAAGAGCACCAATAGTAACAGGGATAGTAAAACTACCTGAATCTTTGGTCTTGTGAGGCAAGGACTTTTGAATTATGGCACTACACCCGGCTTCTAATTCCACAGTTTCATCTTTGAACTTTCTCTTTTTTGTTAATAAGTCCTTCATGAACTTGACATACGTGGGCATTTCCTCCATAGCTTCCATAAATGGTACATTTATCTGAAGCCGTTTGAAAATGTCTAGAAACCTAGCATATTGCCTTTCCTTTGTTTTCTTTGATGGATGAACAGGATAAGCAACCTCCTTTACCTGAGGTACTCCATCCATCTTTTCCTTGACCTCAACCTTCTTTTTTATTTTTTTATTTTTTTCTTTTTCAATATTTACGTTATTTTTCTCCTCACTCCTTCTTTCACCTTCACTTTCTTTCTCTACTTCCTCCATGGCTACCTCTTCAATCTCTGCTCCAAGTATAACATACTTTAATTAGTCCTTAATTTCTTACAATTAGAACTTGCCATTATTGATTATCTAGAGATTCCACTCATGAAGCAGCAACGTGAATGTATGTACTACTAATTAAGTACAACCTTGTTTTCACTTATTAGTGTCACTTACTTAATTATTCTAACTAAATTACAAATACATATTACTTCTTTTCTTTCATTTCCTAATTAAGTAACTAGCAAAAATCACCAAATACAAAGAACAAAGTTCCTGTTACTGAAAAAGAATTTATACTAGTTTTCCATCTCACAACATACAGAAAAAATGAGTGAAGGACAAATGAAAACACGTGAGTATTCGCCTATATAAAAAACATACAGGAAAAATGAAAACACGTGACAAAAGAGAAATATGATCTACAATAGCATACTCTATTGAAAAAATTTTCTATAAGCATTCAAAGAATCAAAAGGCAAGCATAGAATTAATGGAGTTCTATCGGCAGGCAAAATGTTGTGCAGTAACATGTTTCATAAGGTGATTAAAGGCAACAATAGTTTTTTGTCAGCAAAAGGCAACATCTAAGTAATAAAAAGGAAAAGCACAAGGAGTGCTAAATTACAAACCATTACAGATAAAAAAAACAATGAGAAATATATGCAACCCAATATACCCAAAGGACGAAACAAAATAAAGAAAAACATCAGAAAAAAAACCTACTTAGTTATTGTTAGAACTTGGAAAAAGTGAATAACAGAATTTCATTGAAATTACCTCAATGACACCACTACACAAGAAGTTAAAGATTTAATTATTGTACATATGTATCTATAAGCTTTGCTGATCAATCTGACCATGTCCTAAAATCCAAACAAAACTCAAATTGTCATCCCATGTTCTTCTCTAAAGGTGAGGCAATTTAAGAGTAAAAACAATCACATGAAGTTATAAATCTGAGCAATCCCTATGTATTGAAAAACCTTTACCTAAGTACCCAGATTCATCCGAGTAAGAAATCTAAACAATCACATGAAAGTTAAAATATATGACCAACGGCTCACGAACTAAGACCTCACAAGGATTAATAATAATAATAACAACAGAGATGATATATTTTTTTGGATAAGCAAATTAAATTTTATTAAGCAAGTACAAGAAGTACTTGAAGACAATTACAGAACCAAAGCCACAATCATGCCGACAGCATAACAATGACTCTATACTAGCAAAGCACAACACTGATAGCATATCAGAAGGACGACCACTAACAGGAAAACACCGGAAACAGAAAATCAGCAGTAACAGAACAGTATGAAATGGAAGTGTACAAAATTACATTAATACTCACCAAGTATGGTTATGCAGTTATGCTTCTCCTGATAGGTCATTTTTTTTGTTACAATTCCCTACAAGTAATTTTGTAACACTTTTGAAATAGTGAGAATTTTATTAACCCCAGCATCCAAGGTGTTAAAAATAGAACTTTTTAGTAATAATACAGTGTCATAATAGTAAGAATTTTTCTGTTACAATTTCAACAAGGAAGCACTTAAATACTTGACTTTCTGATAACAATTCACATCGCTAATCAGTTTGAAACTACACAGAGAGATGTTAGAGAGAGAAGGTGTGAGAAGGGGTAAGTGCGAGTGGGTGCGAACTGGGGAGTGTGAGAAGGATGGAAACTATCCCTTCTCTGTGAATAAGGAACAAGCTTCTTTGTTGAAGGAGGATGGTTATGCAAGTTAGGATGAGGAGAAAAGGTCTGGGGAAGACTTGGGTGGGAGCTAGGGCTGGGTTTGAAGGGAAACAGGCAAAGGTTCATCAACAAGAACACTGTTTTTCCAAGTTCTCAGGATACTTGGCAAAAGCGATTAAGGATTCTATATCCTTTTATTTTACTAATTTCCCTCCTGGCTCCAGTATGGAAGACTTATGGAGAACATTCCAGCGATGGGGTAAGGTGTCTGACATAAATATTCCTCAGAAGAAGGACAAGCTTGGAAATGCGTTTGGTTTTGTTCGGTACGTGGAGATCTCAGATGTCCAAAGGTTGGAGAAAGACTTGCTTGAGGTTTGGATGAGAAATTATAAACTACGTATTAACCTTGCAAGGTTTGATAGAGTGGATATTGGCAACCAGCTGAAGCCTATGGGACGAAGGGTGAACTCTACAATTCAAAAGGATAAATCGTTCGCTGGGGCTGTGGCTAATGCTGTTCAAACGACTCATGCGGAGGTTAGAGGATGCTCTAAAGATCAACGGTTTGTTTTTGACAGAAAATTGAATAGGTTTCAGATGGAAACAGTGGTGGACAAGGAAGTGGTTGAGAAGCTTAGCAAAGCGTTTGTTGGGAAAGTGCACTATCCGGACAAAATTGAGTTACTTCAGGAGAAAGTCAATCAAGAAGGATTCCTTTCAGTTAGGATCATTCCCATGGGCAACGATATGGTGTTGATGGAAGCGGATAATGAGGAAGATCTTGTGGTGATGTTGGATAATGCTGGGGAGTGGCTTAGTGACTGGTTTTCTGAGATTAATAGTTGGCATCCAACGGCAATAACTCGTGAACGTTTTTCATGGGTTAGATGTTTTGGGATCCCAACTCATGCTTGGTGTGAAGATTTTTTTAGAAGGATGGTCTTTTCATTTGGGGTGTACTGTTATATTGATCAACCAACTCTAATGCGAACAAGACTTGATGTTGCTAGATTTCTTATCAGAACTTCTGCTCTGGACCTTATTAACTTTGTTGGTTCTATCAAAATAAATGATGATTATTTCTCCGTAAGGGTGATTGAAGAACTGCTGGGCGATTTTTCACATTCTTCTCATAATGCAAATTCTGGTATTTCTTCCTCTTCTGATGAAACCAAATCAGATTCTTTCTCGAAAGGAGTGGCTTTTGAAGACTTCTTAAATTCGTCCGATGATGAGGTTATGGGGGGACATAGGAAGGAGGATGCTTCTGCGATACAAATGAAAGTGAAGCCGCCGGAGATGGGGAGTGGGTCGGCGGCAAAGGGGAAAGCGGTTGAAATTAAGTCCCGAATTTATTTTACACAATGTCCTTTTCGTACCTCAATTTCAATTCAATCTTTAGTCCATTTCTAAGTTAATCTCTAATTTTTGTCATCAATTAATTTTTCATGGTAATTTTTGTCAAATACACGATGTGAAAACCCGAAAGATGATTGGACTGGCTAAGCTACAAAAGGGCCTCTTCCACTTGACATTCAACAAACAGACAACTACTCATCACACCATTGCTGCTGCCAATACTACTCACACCACCCCTGTCACCAAGTCAAATTTATGGCACTTTAGGCTAGGCCATTTATCCTCCAAACGTCTAGATGCTTTACATTCTCTTTTTCCTTTTATCTCTAAACACATTAATGAAGTTTGTGATGTTTGTCATTTGGCTAAACAAAAGAAATTATCTTATCCTACAAGTCTTAGTAGAGCCTCTAAATTATTTGCCTTAATTCATATGGATATATGGGGACCCTCCTCCAAACAATCCATTCATGGACACAAATATTTTCTCACAATTGTTGATGATTATAGTCGATACACTTGGGTAGTCTTATTAAAATCCAAATCCGAAGTCTCTTTAAATATCAAAAATTTCATAGCTCTTGTTGAAACTCAATTCAATACCAAAGTTCAATGTATTCGCTCTAATAATGGACCTGAATTTCTCTTAAAAGAATTTTACGCTTCCAAAGGAATTATACACCACACTAGTTGTGTTGCTACCCCACAACAAAATGCACGTGTCAAACGCAAACACCAACATATATTAAACGTAGCACGTGCTCTTCTTTTTCAATCCAACATTCCCACTAATTTTTGGTCTTATGTCATTAAACATGCCGTTTATTTAATTAATCATCTTCCTACACCGGTCATCAATAATCACACACCATTTTACTTGGTTCATAATCAAAACCCAGATTTTTCTATGCTCAAAATATTCGGTTGTCTTTGTTATGCATCACCACACACCTACACAAATAAATTCGACCCACGTTCCAGGCGTGGAGCTTTTCTAGGTTTTCAACATTGAACAAAAGGATATATCATTTTAGATTTATAAACAAAAGCCATTTTTGTGTCCAGAAACGTCCAATTTCATGAAAATATTTTTCCTTTTCAAACCATCCATAACCAACCCAACACACATTCCTCAACACCAACCCAACTCTCTCTTCCTCTTATACCCGACCCACCTATACCAGAATTCATTAACCTAACCACAACAACCCTATCCGAGCCATCCCAACCCACATTCCTCCCAACCTCACCTCGGTCCTCTTCGCCCCCAACTTCTCAAACCCTAACACATCCCATTTCACCATCACCAAATGTCTCCTCCCCATCTCCTCCTCCGTCACCTAACCCACCCGACCCTGTAACACCCATTCCTTCCCCACAAAACAACCCACCGCCACCGGAACCCAGTCGTCGCTCTACTCGTCCCCATCACCCTCCGCCATTCCTTGTGGAAAATTACGATTGCAGCTTTGCCGGACTCCAATCATCTTCAAGCTGTTCACACCCTCTCCAATCTGTCGTTAGTTACAATTCTCTCTCTCCCTCTCATCATCATTATATCATGGCTCTCTCCTCTGAGACTGAACCTCGTTGTTACCAAGAAGCCATCAAACACCCTTGTTGGAAGGATGCTATAAGAGCTGAAATTGCAGCTTTGGAACAGAACAAGACCTGGGTTATTGTTGATACCCCTAGGCATGTCAAACCCATTGGGTGCAAATGGGTATACAAGATCAAGCGTCAACCAGATGGTACAGTGGAACGATATAAGGCCCGATTGGTAGCTAAGGGATTCTCACAAATTGAAGGTATCGACTATCTAGAGACTTTCTCTCTAGTAGTTAAAATGGAAACCATTCGTCTTGTCCTCGCCATTGCTTCAGCTCGACACTGGCATATTCAACAATTGGACGTTAGCAATGCCTTCCTATAGGGAGAATTGTCTGAGGATGTTTACATGGTCATACCTCCTAGAATCCCTGGATACAAATCCTCTCAATGTTGCAAACTGAGAAAGTCACTTTATGGTCTGAAGCAAGCAAGCAGGAAATGGTATGAAAGACTATCCCTCTTACTTATATCTTGTGGTTATAAACAAGGGCATTCTGATCATAGCATATTTGTCAAATGTACCAACTCTGGATTTACTGCTCTGATAGTGTATGTTGATGATATAGTGTTAACTGTCTGTCTCTGAAATTAATAACATCAAGAGGATTTTGCACTCACATTTTCACATAAAGGACCTTGGTATTTTGAAGTATTTTCTTGGCATTGAAGTTGCCCATTCAGCTAAAAGTATTTATTTATGCCAACGAAAATATTGTCGGGATCTTCTCAAGGATGCAGGGATGCTGGGATCCAAATCCTCTAGCACACCCATGGATAGTTCTCTTCGCCTACACCAAGATAACTCTGATCTCCTAGTTGACCCTCTTTCTTACCGATGATTGGTTGGACGCTTATTATACTTAACCAGCACACGGCCTGACATTACTTTTGCCACTCAACAATTGAGTCAATTTATGGGAAAAGCAACTATAACCCATCACAGAGCAGCAAACAGGTTTCTCAGGTATCTCAAAGACAGCCCAGGAAAGGGGCTCCTTTTTAAACGAGATAACCCAATTGAAATTCTTGGTTTTTCCAATGCTGACTGGGTCACTTGTATAGATACACGGAGATCCATTACAGGCTATTTCTTTTTTATAGGCAACTCTCTAATCTCTTGGAAGACAATGAAACAAACAACAGTATCACGTTCTTCATCCGAAGCTGAAGAGCCCTTGCATCAAACTACATGTGAATTGCAATGGCTCTGTTATCTTATGCGTGATCTGCATATCCCCTTCTTCAAGCGACCTGTTCTATATTGTGATAATGAAAGCGCACTTCACATTGCAGCCAACCCTGTCTTCCACGAACGCACAAAACACCTTGATATCGACTGCCATATTGTTCCGGAAAGACTCCAAAAAGGCCTTATGCGTTTGTTGCCTCTGCTAATCAGCTTGCTGATATCTTTACAAAGGCACTGCCACCAAGGCTTTTTAATATTAATTTATCCAAGTTGCAGCTTGTCAACATTTTCCTACCTCCAACTTGTGGGGGGCTAACAGAGAAGGACTCCAATCAGGCCCAAGACCCATCACAGCATGGCCAAAATTCATACCCAACATTCTCACGATGCAGAATAACAGAATTGAAGGAATAGTCTAGAATCCTAATAGCTGTACAATGAGTCATTATTCTGTACCTTTTTGTATTTATTTTATTCTTTCATTCTTTGTCCTTTTCCTTGTAAATGGTTGTATATAAACATTATTCTACCTAGTATTCAAATATAGAGAATCATTTTCATATCATTCCATTTTTGTCTGTTACCTTTTAGAAGAGGTTTTACAGAAACTAATTGAGATGGATGAAAGAGATAGGGTAATGATGATTGAAAATAATAAAGGGGTTAATTTAGGTGATCAATGAAGCTAATTTCTTTCAATATAAGAGGGTTGGGAGGGGAGTTGAAGAAGAAGAAGGTGAAGGAGTTAATAAAAAATAATAAGTGTGGTTTTATAGCACTGCAAGAAACTAAGCTAGTAGCGATCAATGAAAGTACCTGTTTATCCTTATGGGGCGACAATAATTTTGATTGGGTAGCGCATCAGGCGGTTGGTAGGAGCGGCGGGTTGCTGTCAATGTGGAACTCGGGCAAAGGGTCTCTGCTGTTTTCTTTTCAAGGTGAAGGTTTTTTGGGTGTTTGTCTCAATTGGAAAAATATTACTTTGGAGGTGATTTTTGTGGTTAATATATATTCCCCTTGTTCTTTACCTGAGAAAAAATTATTATGGGAAAATGTGGCTATGTCTAGAGGAGGCTTTGGTGGTGAGAACTGGTGCATAGTAGGTGACTTTAATGCAGCTGAAAGGCGGGGTTGTGCAGGTGTGTCTAGTAGTCAAGAGATGCTTTTCTTTAACCAATTCATTAATGATCTTGCTCTACATGATCTACCTTTGATTGGTCATAAGTTTACTTAGTTTAAAGGAGATGGTTCTGCATTTAGCCGTATTGATAGGATGTTGGTATCAGATGGGTGGTTAAATATCTGGGGTGAAAGTTCAGTGAGAGTTCTACCTAGAGATGTCATTGATCACTGTCCGCTATTCTTATCTTATGCTGTATTGGATTGGGGCCCCAAGCCATTTAAGTTTTTTAATTGTTGGACCGATCACCCTCAATTCTATTCAGTGGTTTTTGATTCATGGAAAGAACCCATTAATAGCAATTGGAAGGCAATTATGTTGAAAGATAAGTTGAAAAGACTCAAAGGGGCATTGCGAAAATGGAATTATGAGGTTTTTGGGTGGGTGGAGTCCAATATTATCAAGATCTCTAAGGAGATGGATGATTTGGATGCAAAAAATGAGAATGAGGGTCTTACTCTGGGTGAAAGAAATTTACTAAAATTTAAACAAGGGGAACTATGGAGAGCGCGTAGGCATAAGGAGTCTTTTGATTCCCAAAAAGCTACAATCAGGTGGCAGAGATATGGTGATGTAAATTCTAAGTATTTCCATATATGTCTTAAATCTAAACAAAGGGGTAACAATATTGTCGCTTTGAAGGGGAATGACAGGTGGTTAGAAGGTGTTGAAGAGATAAAAGAACATGTTTTCGATTACTTTAGACAGTGGAAAAGGCCTTTGCTTGAGGGTGTGGTTTTTCCTCAGGTGTCTAATGCTTCGAATTCGTGTTTGGTGTCTCTGTTTCGGGAGGAGGAAGTGGAATTGGTCGTTCTGTCATGTGCTGGGGATAAAAGCCCAGGACCCAGATGGGTTCAATTTCACATTTTTGAAAAAGTGTTGGCCTATCCTACGTGATGAAGTTATAGGAATGACTGCTGACTTTCATAAGAATGCGTGTTTGCCTAATGCCTTGCATTCTTACTTTGTTACTCTGATTCCGAAGGGTCTTTGCCCCCAAAGTTTATCTGATTATAGACCAATTTCTCTGATTGGATGTCTATATAAGATTCTGGCTAAGATTCTTGCTGAGAGATGTAAGCATGTCTTAAATGATATTACTTCAGAGCAACAAGCTGCCTTTGTCCCAAAGAGGCAGATGCTGGATGGTGTGGCAGTTTTGAATGAAGTAATTGACTTTGCAAAAAAGGAGAAAAAGCAATGCTTTATTCTGAAAGTTTACTATGAAAAAGCTTACGACTCAATTGAATGGAGCTATATGTTGTACATGCTAAGAAGATTGGGGTTTCACAAAAAATGGTGCGATTGGATGGAAGCTTGTCTTTGTGGGGGTAATCTTTGAGTATTAGTTAATGGAAGTCCTACTAGTCAATTTCAGATTGAAAGAGGGTTAAAGCAAGGAGACCCGTTAGCTCCTTTCCTCTTTGTCATGGCTGCTGAAGGTCTTGGGGGGCTTATGCGAAATGCTGTTGAGAAAGGAATATTCTCAGGGGTTGATATCAAGGGAGGTATTAAAATCTCACACCTTCAATTTGCTGATGATACAATAATCGTTGGGGAAGCAACATCAGAGAATCTTTGAGTTATTAAGGCTGTTCTCAGGAGCTTTGAACTAGTATCTGGAATGAAAGTTAATTTCTACAAGAGTAAGATATGTGGTATTAATGTGGATCAGGGGGCTTTAAATCAAGCTTCTTTTTTACAATGTAAAGTGGGGACAATTCCCTTTAAGTTTTTGGGGATTCTTGTGGGAGCTAGCCCTCATAAAATGGAAACTTGGAAGCCGATGATTGTGGCATTAAAAAATAGGCTCTCTTCTTGGAAGAATAGATTTATCTCAATTGGGGGAAAGGTCACATTATTGAATTCAATCCTGAACAGCATTCCGATACATTTCATTTCCTTTTATAAAATGCTGAAGAAAGTTGTGAAGGAAGTTATTAAAATCCAAAGGAATTTTCTGTGGGGTGGGGTTGGGGATATAAGGAAGGTACCCTGGGTTAGGTGGGAGGAAGTGTGTAAACAAAAGAATTTGGGGGGTCTTGGTCTGAAAAATGTGGAAAGGTTCAATTGGGCATTACTTGGAAAATGGCAATGGAGAGCGTTGGATAATAGTCAATCCCTTTGGGCTAAAGTCTTGCTTGCGTGATATGGACAAGATTTTGCATCTCCGGGGGTCCCTTTTCTCAAGACTAAGGCGTCTGTGTGGTGGAGTGATATTAGGAGGATTAGTGTGTTTGCTAATGAGTGGTTAGAAAATGGGTTATGTAAATGTCTAGGTGATGGAACCAAAACTTGGTTTTGGAGCGAGAACTGGCTTGGTACTGCCAATTTTGCATTGCAATTTCCTAGATTATTTGCTGTAGCTGCTGATAAACACAGTACAATAGCGGACAGTGGTGAATGACGAGAGGATAGGTGGGTGTGGTGTTTTAAATGGAGGAGGCAGTTGCGATCTGTTGAGGAGGTTTTTTTAGCTAACCTGGTTTCTATTTTGCAGGGAATACAACCTTGTAGAGCTAAAAGTGATTCTTGGAAGTGGGCCTATGACACTATTAGGGGCTATTCTGTTAAGTCCGGATATGATGTTATTCAAACATGTGTTTCTAGAACTCATTCTCTCCCTCCTAATGTTCTGTTCTCTCTCTCAAAATTATGGAAGAGTTGGACAGCTCATAAAATTCAAGTATTCATTTGGCAGCTTATGTTAGATTCCTTCCCTTCTAAAGTAAATCTCATGAGGCGTGGTTTAAATCGTTTGAATAATGATGGATTGTGTGTTTTTTGTGATCTTCATTTGGAGGATGCTGAGCATCTATTTCTCAAGTGTCCTGTGATTGATAAAATTTGGAAGTCTATTTTGGCTTGGTTTGATATTCCAATTGCTTTACCAAGTGTTATTCAAGATCATGCTGTGTGTTTTTCTGGCTTAGTAAGAGGCAAGAAAAGGTGGAAGGCGATGTGGGCGGTCTGGGCTATGATAATATGGTGTATTTGGAAACAACGTAATGGAATTATCCTTGCACAACAAAGTTTTGATTTTGACAAGGTCGTTGAAGAAATAAAATTGAAATCTTGGCAAGGTCTAGCAGCATATTCTACTTCTTCATGTTTTTCCTTCGTCTCATGGCACTTTGATCCAGTAGAGAGCTTAAAGCTGTTGTTCTTGTAATGGAATGTGTCTCATGTAGGTTTAGGCAGCTTTTCTATTAGTAGTTTTGTTTTTTGACGGTATTGATGTAATCTTCATATTGTCATTGGGTTGAGCACCCCTTGTGCTTAATTAATTGATTCTTGCGCTTATAAAAAAAAACAATTTACATCGCTAATAAATTAATTAAATAGACCCCATTTGAAATGTAATAATAATTGACGGGGATGGCTCTTTTGAAGAGGCAAGATACTCATACAAATTAAAACAAAACTGAACAAATTAAATAATTGAAGAACCTGACTAATTTTCCAGAGCGAGCTACAGTTTATTTCTCGTAGTAGATATGAACCCTTTCTTGTAGTAGATTATATTTTATATTAAAAATAGAGTCATCATAATAATAAAAAAGAAGCATTAAGAGTTGTCTTAAGAACATTATATGCAAATTGGGAACACAGAATGCCAGTTTTTTTAACTTGCAAGGGAAAGGGAAAAACAATCTTCACAAATAGGAATAGGAATGAAAAGTTTAAAATGTTTAAATTCTGAGAAAATGTTCTATTGGACCAACTTTAAGCAAATGAATTTCATTTCGTTTAATTTTAACGGACAATTTCATTATAAATTCTAAGTGTAGTAACGCATTTATAGAATTTTAAAATAAGCAAGGATAATCAAGAATACCAAATGAAAAATTGAATTGCTTCCCTAAAGAAAAAATTGCAGCTCACCATTAAGTGGTTACTAAAAACTGTAATGTGAAGGACAAGGGGAAATTCAACCAAAAACTCTCAATAATTAGCATTGAAATTAGGGATTTAAAGAGCAAAAATGAAAAGGGGAAATTACAAGGGAGTGGTGCCTTAAGTGAACCTATGGCAGATAAGAATGTTGAACAACAAAAATCCTATAACGTCAAAACACGATGAATCAAGAAGTTCTTGCGAGAAAGAGTGTGTGAAACAAAGTGAGACAGTGCAAGATAGAGTGTGACACAGAAAATAGGCTGCACTTACCAAAAAAAGTCGCCAGAAATGCAAGAAGAGCGTTGTTGCGCCGTCGACGGAGATCTGGGTAACAAGGATGACGGAGAAAAGCAGCGTGCTAGAGTTTGGGTTCGCAGTGGTGTGCTGATTGAAAGAGGAAGAGAAAAAATAATAAAAGATTTTCGGCGACAGAAAAATTCGGTCTCCTTAACAGCGACAAATATTTTAACTTTCGCGACTGAAAAAAGTTGGTTGCCGCCTTTTTAACATTTTTTTGAAAAAAAAACTAAGATTGTGACCGTTTTGGCGACCAAATAGCAACCGAATTGTTGGTGACTAATTTATATAGTCGCCAAATCGGTCGCCGCGCAATATAAACTCCACTACTGCCCAATCAGTGGCCTGTTGGTCACCAATTCTGTCGCCGATAGCGACGGATGCTTTCCCGTCCCTAAATTCGGTCGCCGTTTCAAGTTTTTCTTGTAGTGTTTCTCACAGCTAGAGATGACGATCTGTGTCTTCAGCTTATGAACCACTACATCCATTGATTAGGAAACTCATCAATGGTCGTTCTTTCGGCTCTCTAAAAATTTCACAAACCAAAACATATCCTTTCAAAATTCCCGCCGTCACCTTTTCACAATCTACACCGTATAAACACTCTCCACCTTCACATACATTAACACACAGTTGCTTCAACATCTCAGTTCTTAGACCTAAGAAAGATCAAGCATTTTAATAAGCAAGTATGAGACACTCATTGTAATGGCTCATAGGAAGCAAACCGCAAGGAAATCCACCGGAGGAATGGCTCCGAGGAAACAACTGGCGACAAAGGCAACTCGGAAGTTTGCTCTGGCAACCGACGACGTGAAAAAGCCTAATCGTTTCACGCCAGGAAGGGTGGCTCTGAGAGAGATCCAAAAGTATGAGAAGAGCACAGAGCTTCTCATCAGGAAGCTTCTATTGCAGAGATTGGTCAAAGCAATTGCTCAAGATTTCAAAACAGATTTCCGATTCTAGAGCAGCGTCGTTTCCGCTCTGCAAGAAGCCGCCGAAGCCTACCTCGACGGATTGTTCGAAGATACCAATCTCTGTGCAATTCATGACAAGAGAGTCACTATTATGCCTAAGGATATTCGGATTGCTCGTAGGATTAGGGACGAGAGGCCTTAGGGTTTGTTCTTGTCATTTATTGAACCTTTTCGCAATTTAAGGGTTCTTTAAACTGTCATCTTTATTAGAAGGTTAATTGGATTTGAGTTTCCATTGAAGAGGTTGTAAAATTCATCGTTTCTTATGAAAAGAATTGGATTCCAGTTTCATGTTTAAATCATCATGCTTATTTCACTCTATGTAGAGTAACAAAACATATGGTGTTGTTTTTTGCCTTTTTCTTCCCTTGCTTTCTTTTTCTTTCCTTTTCCTTTTACCATTTCTAATTGCTTTTAAATTTTCATTTCATTTTGTTTTAACTATTATCCAAAATAAAGTATTATTGGTATGGTACCTCTGCATTCTCCCGGGTGTACGATGTGTTTAAATATAGGTGGTTTCTATGGTGCCATTTTTATCAAGATGACACAATGCCTTCTTATCCAATCAAATCAAAAAATGGATAGGAGACAATCAGAACTTTAATTAAGTCCTATTCTCCAATAATTCATTTATATTTGAATAGATATAAACTTGATTTGATCATAAAAAAAGATATAAACTTGATTTTATTTTTAATTTGAATTTAACATTTAGTTTTTATTTTTAATCTAAATTATATGTCTCTATTTTTTATATTAAATGGTATATGGGCTTTAATTAGTTCAAAATAAAATTAATTTCAGTTTGATTCTTTTATTTTTGTTCATTTTAGCTCTTTTACTTATTTTAGCTTCATTTTTATTTTATTAAATTATTAATTAAAGTATCTAAAATTGTTGCTGGATGTGAGAAAAAAGAACACAATGATAAAAAAATTATATTGTGGGCATTAATTATTTATCAACAAAAATTAATACAAATGATGATATTATATTGAAAAGATAAAATACTAATATAAAGAAAAATTAAAGGATCAAATTAGAATTTGAGATTAAGTTATGAGACTAAAGTATGAATTTGGCTATAAAAATATAATAATATTACTGTACGGATTTTCCAAGTGAAAATTTATAAATTACACAAAAACAAGAAATGATTGATAGATTAATTTTATAAATCGGACACGAATAAATCTAACTTAAATAATATAATTGCCATTAAATGTTTACAAGAGATGGGAGTTGGTGGACATTTCTAATTTTCTAGAAACGCCTCAGACCACATGGATCAAATACACTACTAACATACACATCTAACGATGGGTACTATCATACGCAAAAATAAGAGTTAAGATCTTTTTGATGTCATTTTTTGTATGTTTTCTTTACTTTTTCTTTTAATGGATCATTTTATCACATATAAATTTTTAAAAAATATATTTAGAAAATAATTAATAGTTTAATTTTCACAATTCTCTTTATTTTGATGAGAAATTGACCACCTCCCACAACTTCAGACACTATAGAATTGTAGTTTACTATAAGATAATATCATACGCCTAAGTACAAATTAACATCTTTTTCATGTTACTTTTCTTTATGTCTTATTTATTTCTTTATATTTTTAGGACGTGCAAATAAAATCAATTGAGTCTGATTTGAAGATAATTCTTTGAATCCTTAAATTCATGGGTCAATCCCTCTTAGATTGTGAGTCTCTCACTTTCTCCACAATTCTTTGGATCTTGAGATTCATGCACCTATTTCACTCTCTAGTTTAATTACATTTTTTTACAACGTATATAGGTACAATAATTGTGTTATTTTAGAGATATAGTAATCGTCTGAAGTTGTTCTATCAAGAGACATGTGTAAGAAAAATTCTCCGCCAGATGTCCCCTTTGCTGTGACCAAAACCTCTACTACTACAGAGGGTTCCTTCGCGTGCTCTCTTATTCTTTGAGTTTTGTGAGCTTGTTTTTCTTCGTTCACACATGCTACCCTCCCTTACTTTGTGATATTGCAGAATTCAACATGGGAGAGATTCAACATCAAGTTATGTCATCAACATTTCTTCAACTGAGATATTTTATTTTGCTTTCAAAATTTTTTAACTCCTGTTTTTAACATTTTTTATGATATTTGTTTCGCAGGAAAATGGTCACTTGCCTTTACTATATCTATGAAGAGGATTTGCTAACACCAACTCTAAGACAAGTTACTATTGAAATGGTTAAGTTTAAAATTAAATAACATCTCCCTACATCATTCTATAAGTTCTCTATTTTTCCTATCAAATGTCTTCATAAGAAATGGATCTCGTGCTTCAGAATTTTTTGATTGGATTCTGGTTGTTTGAAGCCGATTATATGGACCTACTCACCAAATCAAAACAAGGGGAGGTAATATATAAAAACTTCAAAATACAAATAGTGTGTTCTATTACTCAACAAATATGGTCTATCTCAGATTTTGAAATTGAAGTGAACCTATTGAAGCAGAATATCTCAATTTTACAATAGGAAGGAATTAAAAATAGCGGTATTGCGATGCATGTTATTTATTAGTTTGTCTGATGCATGTTATTTATTGGTAATAAATATACTATCTTGCATGTGCTAGAGCCTAGATGAATAAAAAAAATATCTTGTTTTTTCCTTAAAATGCGGTATTGTAATAGATGAAGAGAAGTTTACTATCATGAGCACAAGTTTAGAAAATAAAGAGGTGAAAGAATTGAAAAATCTATTGGATAGAGTCCTACAGGATTCTACTTTAATTTTGAAATTATTTTTAAAATTAAGATACTTCAAAGAGATGTTTTTATTCTTACCACCATTTTCAAAGATAATAAACTCATGACTCTGTCTAATTAATTCCTCAATTATTTTCCCTTTTCATTTCCCAAACTTGTATCCAAGGTAGTGAATTTACTTGCATTTGCATTGATATTTGGAGTTGGTGGCTTGAGATGTATGCATGGGTTAATTATGAGTATAGGTAATGAGTGTCCGTTATTATATCAATATCAACTCTAGGATAACCCAATGAAATTTGGAGTGAAAAGGTACTGATCTCTTCTTTCTTAAAATTTAAAGATGGATGGATAGTAAAAATGCTTAAGCTTTCCTTAGTGTGAAGAAAAACTATTTTACTTTTTAGTTATTTCGAGAATTTGCCTTTTATGTTATTTTTTTATAAGCCAAAATTTTTTTTGATATATAAAGAGTACAAGAAGTGCTTTTCTAGGAGTTTGGCAAATTAAACAGAGGGGAAAAAAGGGAAAGAATTACAATTAGGAACTCCTTAGGCACATTACAGGAGTCACACACCAATCTGAGAAAGAAACGGTTCTACCTTTGTAAGGATAAAACCAATTCCATGACCTGGTCTTAACATTTCAATCACCTCACAGACATCAATCTTAACTGAGTTAAAATAACTCTGTTTCTGAATAACCATATTGACCAAAGAGTAGCAAACCAGACTACCAATCCTTTCCTTTTAACGCCTTACCCAAAAAACAAGCCTCTGAATTGTTGAAATCAATCGCCTAATGACTGTGGCAGCGCGCATTGTAGCCCCATCCTATTCAGAATTTAGTGCCAAATGGTTGCTACGACATTACAAGAGAGAAACATGTGTTTAACATCCTCCTTTTCTACGCCACACAGGGAGCATGTTGCAGTACCATTGTCTTGGATAACGCCCCTACTCAATAAATTCCTTTTGCATGGAAATGTGTTTCTGAATGCTAGCCATGAAAAAACAATTACTTTAGAAGGCGAAAAGGGGGACCATAACTTATTGAAAACCAACATCAAATCTGCATATACTGTAGTTGGAGGTAAGCATTTCGATACCACCAAAGAGTATGCACAACTCATTGTGAATGTTCTTGAAAGTCCAGGAAACCATTCCTAAGAATCTTCTCTTAGGGGTGAAGAACAACTCTATGTAACAAGATCATGAGATCATCATATATATTGAAAACAAATAATATTGTAAATACTCCTTGTATTTTCCTGCTTTCTCTCCGTTGCTATATTGGCCATATAGGTTGCTAATAGGTAGTTAGTTTTAGCTTGATAGATTAGTTTTATCTTGTTAAGTTTTCTGTGTTAACTTCTCTTCTCCCTCTTATGTGTATTTCTATAGTTATAAATAGGAATAGTGGCCAATTGTGCAAGCCAACCTAATGCACCTTCTTTTTCTTATCAATAAAATTGACCCGAGGGTTTTTTTGCTTCCTCCATGGTTGAGTCTTGATGATCGCTGCTTCATGAAGATGAACCTTGCTGACTTCAACATGGAATTTTGACATGGTATCACAGCACCTCTTGGCGAGGTGGTTTTCTTCCGCAATCTCTGATTTGGTTTGTTTTTTGTCTTTCATCGTTCTTTCTTCTTTTTCCTTCCTGATGACTGCAGTTGCTAATCCTGTTATGGATCTCAATGATCCCTTTTTCCTTCACCTTCACGAGAGCCCTGCTACTATTCTCGTCCCGATTACGTTGAAAGGGGACAATTATCATCAATGCTCTCGGGCCATGCTTCGTGCTCTTCGAAGCAAAAACAAGATTTGCTTCGTTGATGGTTCGTCACCTAGGCCTGTAGATACTGATGACAAATATCTCGCGTGGGATAGATGCAACACCATGGTCCTTTCTTGGATTATTCATACACTTGATCCTACCATCTGAAGAAAAGGTACCAACAGGGTGATTTGTTTAGGGTTGCAGAATTGCAGGAAGCTCTCTACAACTTTCGTCAAGGTACTTTACTCATATGAAGGGGTTATGGCAAGAGATCGACAATTATCGTCCTCTTCCTCATTGTAAGTGCCTCACGCCATGCAGTTGTGATCTTTTGCCTTCAATTCTCAAATACCATGAATCGGACTACATAATTCGCCTCTTAAGGGGGATTAATGATCAATTTTCCTCTGTGCGATCCAATATCATGCTTCTTGATCCTCTTCTGGATGTGGATCGTATATTTTCCCTCCTTGTTCAACAAGAACACCAAACGAACAATCCTGCTGATGAATCTCGAATGCTTAACTCTCTGAACATGGTGCAATCAGAATCTAAGAATTGAAGCAAACAATTTCGCAATTATAAGTCTCAGTACACTAAATATGCTTTGGGTAAAGGACCCTTGAAAATATGTACTTTCTCCAAAAAAACAAGGGCATACTGAAGATGTATGCTATAAGAAATATGGTTTCCCTCCAAATTACTTCAAGAAGGATGCCAATATCAACAGCTGTGTCCAGGACTCTGTTGATGATTCCTCTGTTGCTAATGATGACTCCAATTCTGAAGACAATACTCAACATTCTATATCTTTCACCAAAGAACAACACAAGGCTCTTTTGGCTTTATTACAGAAGTCCAATTCTCAGCAGCATCATGCCAATAACCTTACTACTGCTTCTAGTCAGCGTGGATCTTCTTTAGGTATAATCTGTTTTCTTAATTGTTTAGGTAAGTTGACCTATGGATCATGGATACTGGTGCCACTGACCATGTGTGTCATGATCTCAAGTCCTTTTCACCTTATAAGAAAATTAAACCTATCACTGTCAAATTACCTAATGGTAGTTTCATTACTTCCAATATTTCGGGTACCATCTTATTCAACAATAATTTCTTCTTAACTGATGTCTTATATTTGCCTGATTTCAATTTCAATCTGATCTCCATAACCAAGTTAACTGATTGCATTGATTGCCAGTTACAAATTGATCGATCTTGTTGTCTCATATAGGAAAAGATAACCATGAAGATGATTGGATTTGCTAAAAGACAACATGGCCTTTATATTTTGGATGATGCTGTTCCGGTTGTTCATGATAAACATGTTCTTTGTAATTTTGAATCTGTTAACTCTGATACATGGCATCTCAGACTTGGTCATTTGCCTCTGGATAAACATGCTGCTTTACATAAACAGTACTCTTGTATTGATAATCCTGCTAAAAACATTCCCTGTGATATTTGTTCTATGGCAAGAATGAAACGTCTATCCTTTCCTGTTAGTTTTCACAAATCTGATTCTGTTTTTGATCTTGTGCATGTGGATATTTGTGGTCCTATGCCTCAGATTTCCTTACATGGTGATAGATATTTTCTCATTCTTGTTGATGACTATAGCAGACACACATGGGGTATTATGCTAAAACATAAAAGTGAAGTTAGAAATCACATTAAACAATTTGTGTCATAAGCCGCTACTTAGTTTGATAAAAAAATTAAATGCATTCGAAGTGATAATGGTCCAGAATTCTTGATGCATGATTTTTATAAGGATAACGGAATAATTCATCAATGTAGCTGTGTTGAAACACCCCAACAAAATGGGGTGGTTGAGCGCAAACATCAACACATTCTGTTTATATGTCGTGCTCTTATGTTTCAAAGTTGCATTCCTAAAATGTTTTGGTGTTATGCTATATCGCATGCCATTTATCTGATCAATAGACTGCCATCATCTATTTTAGACAACATATCTCCTTTTGAAATGCTGCATAATGCTAAACCTGACTTTAGCAATCTAAGAGTTTTTGGTAGTCTCATGTATGCATCAAGCTTACTTCGAAATAGATCTAAACTTGATTCTCGAGCAAGGAAATGCATCTTGCTTGGTAAAAAAAATGGTATTAAAGGTTTTGTGGCTTATGATCTAACCAATCAAAAAGTTTTTATCACAAGGGATGCAAAATTCTTTGAGCATACCTTTCCATATAAGTCCTTGCAAGGTCTCTCAGTGAATGAACAGAATGTTGTACCTACTATCAATCCTACTCAGCAGTATGCCTTCCTGGATGATTGTTATACATATCACTCCACATCTCAGACTACTGCTGCTGAGCCTAAATCTGCTTCAAATAATTCTCAAGATGCAGCCAACACAGCAACGTGTTCTGACTCTGGTGTACAGCATATAACAGCTGCTTCTGATGACCAAATTGTTACAGCTATTGATCCTGGCATGTCCCTGAGAAAATCCACAAGGCAGACCAAAGCACCTAGTCACTTAAGTGACTACTATTGTTATCTATTATGTAAGGATGATGATACAGGTAACAAACAGGTTAACTATCCTCTTTCAAATCACATTTCCTATGATAACCTGTCTCTTTCTTACAAACATTTAATTATGAATATTAACACACATGCTGATCCAAGAAGCTTCAAAGAAGCTATCTTAAAACCTTGTTGGCAACACGCTATTCAAGATGAACTAAAAGCTCTGATCTCAAACAAGACTTGGACTCTTTGTCGTCTTCCTCGTGGCAAAAACGCTGTTGGCTCAAGATGGATTTTTAAGACTAAAGTGAAAGCTGATGGACACTTGGACAAAATTAAAGCAAGGATTGTAGCTAAGGGTTACACGCAGACATATGGCTTGGACTAGATGGAAACCTTCAGCCCATTTGTTAAAATGACAACTGTCTGGATGCTTCTTGCCATATGATCCATCAAGTAATGGCATATTCATTAATTAGATGTCAACACTACTTTTCTTCATGGAGATCTCCATGAAGAAGTATATATGTCTGCTCCCCAAGGTCTTCAATTACCACAAAAAGGAATGGTTTGCAAACTTCATAAGCCCATTTATGGTCTTAAACAATCCAGCCGCCAATGGAATGAAAAATTGTCCAACACCTTATTGAGTATAGGTTGTAAACGATCCAAAGCTGACTTCAGCTTACTTACAAGGAAAGGTAAGTCAAGCTTCATTGCCATTCTTGTGTATGTTGACGATTTAATTCTTACGGGGGATAATTTACAGCAAATTCAAGACATCAAACGTATGCTGAACAACAACTTCAGTATTAAAGACCTTGGAGAACTCAAATACTTTTTGGGATTAGAGGTAGCGCGCAGCAGGTCAGGTATAACTGTTAATCAGCGCAAAAATTGTCTTGATCTTTTGCAGGATGCAGGTTTACTTGCTTCTCAACAAAAGGAAACACCAATGGAGGTTGGACTCAAGATGGTGCATGACAGCAACAATGTCCTCTCAGATATTACTAACTAGAGAAGGCTTATTGGAAGGCTCATTTACTTAACCAATATGCGCCCTGACATTAGCTCTGCGGTAGGAAGGCTAAGTCAGTTCCTTTCTGCCCCAACACCTATTCACCAAGGTGCTGCTATGAGAGTGCTGAAATATCTTAAAAACAGCCCCGGAGAAGGCTTGTTCTTTCCTGCATCATCCTCCCTCAAGCTGTTAGGATATTCTAATGATTGGGGATCATGCAAGGAAACTACAAGATCTATCTCAGCTCACTGTTTCTTCTTAGGAACAAGTTTAATTTCATGGAAGAGCAAGAAGCAAAAGTCTGAATCCAGAAGTTCATGTGAGGCAGAGTATAGAGCTCTAGCAAATGCAGCTTGCGAGGCTCAGTGGTTACTAAATCTGCTGAAAGATTTTTGCATAAACCACAAGTTCCCTGGTGTTATATTCTGTGACAACAATTCAGCAATACACATTGCCAACAATCCCATATTCCATGAGCACGCAAAACATATAGAAATGGACTGCCATATAGCCATAGACAAGTTCCAAGAAAGAATTATGCATCTCATGCCTGTAAGCACCAAAGAACAGACCGCAGACCTGTTGACAAAGCCTCTAGGCACTCCTGATTTTCATGGTCTAAAAGCTAAGCTTGGTTTGAAGGATATCTTCACCCCAAGCTTACGGGGGGATGAAAACAAATAATGTTGTAAATATTCCATGTATTTTACTGCTTTCTCTCGGTTGCTATATTGGCCATATAGGTTGCTGATAGGTAGTTAGTTTTAGCTTGATAGATTAGTTTTATCTTGTTAATTAAGTTTTCTGTTTTAACCTCTCTTCTCCCTCTTATCTGTATTTCTGTAGTTTATAAATAGGAATAGTGGTCAATTGTGCAAGCCAACCTAATGTACCTTCTTTTTCTTATCAATAAAATTGACCCGAGGGTTTTTCTGCTTCTTCTCCATGGTTTGAGTCTTGATGATCGCTGCTTCATGAAGATGAACCTTACTGACTTCAACATGGAATTTTGACATATATCTAGTTCCCATTGGAAAAAATTCCTCCTCCAAGACCGTCTCCATAACCACAAAGTACCATCCCAAACAACAACATCAAAAATCAAGGAGGTTTTAATGATAGGAATTGGATGTCAAAGAAATAAACATTTATATTAGATGAGATGTGTATGATGCATGTCATTTATTTATATTATTTAATGGTAATAAATATATTATCTTTCACTTTCTAGATGAATATTAAAAATGTTTTGGAGAGTAGATGGTGCCAATGAAGATAGTACATAATCATAGCCAATTTGGATCTTTGACAAAACTCTATGCTATAAATATTTCTTCATTATTATTTTAGAAAAAAGTACGATCTCAAATTTGTTGATATATTTCTGCTATCGAATTAACATGATTACTTTTAACTCAAACCCCTTTCATTTTTTTGATATTACATTCACAAGGATCCTGCAAAGGTGGTCAAGTTATTGAAAATCTTGCGGGGGTTGGACGAAACAAAAATCGTTCTCATGAGTATTGAGTCTAACTTGCATTACTCTTGAGATTTCAAGTAAAGAATATAGAGAAATCCAAGATTCTAATAATTAACTTTGTTTTTCTATATTGAATTCATTATTGTTGTTTGATATTTTGAAAATAAGACTTTTAGCATTTGAATTTCAAGTTTTGGATTGAAATTAGTTGTTAAATTTGAATTTTGTCTGCATCATCAGGCTGGTCGAACGGTTGTGGTTTACTTTGAGTAGCATCTTTTGAGTTGGAATCCATGCGGACTACTTTGGCCTATAAAAAAAATTAAATTTTGTCTAAGATTTAATATTCTTTAGGCCAATATTATTATTATTATTCATTTTCATTATTATTATTTTTATTGCTTATTATTTTATTATTATTATTATTAAAAAAATTTACTGTTATCAATATTTGTAAATATTATAAATATATTATTATGTTTATTATTATTATTATTTGTTTTAATTTTTTAATATAAAAATATATGTTAATTTAAGAATATATATTTTAAGCCAGGGTAAGGTAGGAAATAAAAATCCTTATCCTATACTATGATTATATACATCTCTTTTTCCTTTTAAAAAAAATCTACTTACCCTGGATCAAATTTCTATTGAGATTCCACCTACCCTAGATTAGATATTTGTTGAGATTCCACCTAGAGGATAATAATTGACATAGAAAAAACCAAAAAAACTTATCAGAAGGACCAAATCGTCATTGTAAAGCAAAATCAAATTCATCAGTGATGTATTTTTTATTATTGGTGGGACCATTGTTATGACGTGGCCACCATGCATCAATTTCAGCTCATTAGTTTCACATTTTCTTTCATGCATACCTTCGCACCGGATAAAACTCACTTTCTTACCATATATTCCTTGTTTGGTTCTTTTTATTGCTGACTGGAAACACATGAGCTCCTACAAAAAAAAAATTGAGAGAGTTGTTGAAGAGAGAAATTGAGAGAGACGAAGACCACAGCTCTCTTGTTTCACGAATTCATAGAAGAGTGTTCCGATCCGGTTATTTTGGCGATTGCTTTAAACGTTATTCACTTCGGCTACTTCCCACGTTTGGGCGTCATCCTCTTCATCAGTCGCACCGTCGCTAGATGCACCCATCAATCTGTTCGCCACAAAGGTTAGATTCTTGTTCTACCATTTCCTTAAAGTGAAGTGTGTTTATTTTGTTTTCCACTTAGTCGATAATGTTGTTTAGAATTGAAACTGTACAAATAATAAGAAAAAAATTGCTATTGGGATTTGATTTTCGATATTATAATTTGTTTTGAATTTGATTTCAAGTGATGGGTAATTTTTGTTCTCTAGTGTTCAAAGACACGTTTGAAAAGATCACATATGTTGATCTAGTCCTTCTGTTACCCATCCATAAAGATAGAAAACTTTAATTTTATTAATTTATTTTTTGTTTGCACAGTACCAATTGGGATACCAACAACAGACATGGCCATCTATGTTATTGAGGAATAGGGGAAAGGGAAAGTGAAATGAGAGAGAGGAGTGGTGAATGTTACAGAAAAAAAAGGTAATGAAAATCACTTGAATATCTTTGTTATAGAAAGAAAATTTTAAAGTATAATTGCAAAAATTTTATTTAAACCTAAATTTTATTCCACTGATATCTCTTATTTTGGGAGGCAACTTTTTGGTAGATAATATGTTACATTTTAAATGACGAGCATGGTTAACAAGTGCATTAGATTCATTTTTATAATCACGAACAACTTGCATATCTCTAAGCTATCAGCTTCAAATTTCAATGCAAATGTAGAGAAATTTTCATTCCACACACACAATTTAGAATCCAAAGTCAAAGAATTGAGAAGGTATGGAGTCATAGAAGCTTATACTTTTGAAAATGTTAGGATACTTGTGAGAGGAAAAAGAAAATGCTATGACTAGTGGTACTAGTTTCAAAAGACTGTTATCATTATAAAAGAAGTTTTTTTTCTAACAACAAATTTTTTTTAAAAAAAATGCTTCAAAAAAATGCTTCCAAGTGGAAGCGTTGCTTCTATTCATTCATCTACTTCAAGGCAAGAAGAAAGACTAGTAGTAACTTAGAAGAAATACTTGATCACCCAATTTATCCACCTTAACTCATTCCATAGCATCAAAGTCCATTTTGTAAATATTTAAATGCTTCTCAGGAAAAAAATTAATCGTTAGAAATTGATTATATGAAAACACAAACTCAAGATCAAGAGAATCAACATTAGGAGTATTTTTCAACTTTAGCCATGAAAATCTTGTTTTTTGTTTGTTTGTAACATTTATCTTTAACTCCTCATTTTCAACTTTCTATGTAACAACACAAACACTAGTTGAAAATTGTGCCGGCCACCCAAGATTCTCTTAATAAAATCCCAACAAACCAATCATCTTCCTTAGAGCGAAAGATCACTAACAATAGCTAAAAGCACATAACTTTTAGAGGGTAGTGTTAATGTGAAGATAGAGGTAATGGAGAATCCGACCTCTAATCAAAGCTATTGTTGCTGACCATATCATATTACACATTAACATTACCGCGTAAAAGTTATGTGCTCTTAGCGATCATTACTGATAAGAAGTAGCTTCAAATCTTTTGCTCTAAGGAGGATGATTGGTTATGTGGGTTTTTGTTGAAGAACCTTTGGGTGGCCATGACAATTTTCAACGGGCGTTTTTGTGATGTTATAGACAAAGCTGAATTTTGGTAGTTATAGGTAAATGTTACAGATGAAAGAAAAACAAGATTCTCATGGCTAAATGTGAAAAATGCTTGTAATGTTGATTCTGTTGATCTTGAGATGGTTGTTTCACATAATCAACTTCTAGTGATTGATTTTGTTCTTGAGAAGAATTTAAATATTTACAAGATGGACTATGATGCTATGGAATGAGTTAAGGTGGATAAATTGGGTGATCAAGTATTTCTTCTAAGTTACTACTAGTCTTTCTTCTTTCCTTGAAGTTGATGAATGAATAGAAGCAACTCTTCTACTTGGAAGCATTATTTTGAAGAAAAGATGTTCTTCCTTTGTCATAAGTGAACAAGTGGAAGAGCAGCAACTTCTTAGTGTCAAGAACCATTATCTTGATTGAGAAAGACATTTGTGTTTTACTTAACTAAGTCTTTTGTTTGATGTTTTTAGGTCGTCAATGGATTTGGAGATTGTTTTATAAACCTTTTAATTGTTAAAACATTTATCTTTAACAATCACAAAATTATACTATGATTATTTTTGCTTTCACTATTGATACCATCTAGATATGAATAAATTTTAAAAAATTTGATAGTTTGTTTGATCCCTTCCATTTTTCTTTACATAACTAAATATTTTTTGAAAATATTACATGCTTGGTATTATCATTCACTCAAAATTTTCTCTACGGCATGATGTCCTTGTTTCAGATTTGTCATGATTCCTATTTGACATCATTTTATGATCTTGATTGTGCAAATTATGTTTATCATAATAATGGCTTATTGCACTATTATATATCTAAATCTACATAAATGGGATAGATTGCTATTGAATGAGCACTAATAAACAAGTAGATGGTTTTTGTTATAAATGGCCTCTAATTTTAGACATATGATCTTGCTTAATTTAATTATCCATTTCTTGCTATAATGTTTTACATGAGTAGATGATGATAAATGATGTTGATTACTATTGATCTCTCATGTGTGATATCTTACCCTGCCCACATGCTTTCAAAGAACATCATAATTGATGTTATCTTGCTTACTTGGATACACATTATCATTCTTGAGCCTCTATGACTAAATGAACATATTTGTTTGGCATTGAAGTTTGGCAACTTAAGCATGGTAATTATATATGCTTTCATGACTCACATGGTACATTGCGTTGGTCATGCATGTATGTCTTAGGAAAAGGGTAATAAACTTGTATAATTCTTTGACATATCTTCTTACCCTTGTTTGATGTCACTCTTATTAATACATGCCTATAAATATCTTAGACTTGATTTTTAAAACTGGCAATTAGCGATTTGAGATTCATACAATATAAGCTTGATTTGTGCTCTTAGATTTTTATCTCCTTAGTCTCTCATTTTGTGCTCTATATATGCTTTAAAGATCATATTCTCTCTTTCTTTCACATGCTTATAAGTTTCTTTTTGATAACATTGAAAGAGGAGAACTGACATGCTTAAAAGTAATCTAATAATCATCACTAGGCAAGATTTAGTCTAATCCAACCCAACATATGCCAGCGGTTCCGTGACTAACCGCTGGCATAAGTTATTTCTTGATCACTACCAGTGGTTCTAGTCATGACCGCAACTACAAGTTTAATTTTTTTTTTAAAAAAGCTTTCCTTTGCGACCCCAAAGCCCTGGTCTCTCGCAAGCTCTCTTTGGAGAAAACTCCCCCGTGACGCGAACCCTTCTCTCTCGTGACCATCGTCTATGTTCCGACAATCTGTGAGCTTGTCTCGCTGTTCGTTGTGATCGTTTCCTTCATTTTAGAACTATGCAGTTCTGAGCTAGTTGCCATCGAAGCTCTTCCGTTCTAAGCTCGCCGTCACTGCTCGCCATCCCCGCCGCTTCTCCACCGTGGAGCTCTCTTCCTTCCTCCCCACGTTAGGCATTTCTAAGTTTCATCTCTATCTTTCAATCTTTCTTTTCATTTCCGTTTCTAGGATTTCGCCTTTGCTTTCTCTATAATCTCATATCGCCTGCGCGAACTTGTGTGATAGTGGTTCTATGTGAAGCAATGAGGCATGCCTAGAAGAAGCTTGACTTCTCTTGGAATCCAAAGCTCATGGGTTGAGTTGACATCGTTGCAATGTTCTTGTTTTGTGTAAGAGAACACCACAAATCAAAACATTTTGAATGGAATGCCATGCATACAAGATGAGGATGGTTCATGGTTTAACATTTTTCAGATTCTTAATCAATTGATATTTTGAATTAGTTAGATGTATTTTGATGTTGTTTTGTTGATTTTTTATACTTGATTAGCATTGTTGTTTTGCTTGAATGTAAAAAAGAAGACACGTTAAAAGAAAATAATATTTCATTGAACTACAATAATACAGTACTGGGTTAGAGTCTAGATATGTTGGTGTCCAGGAGGTATAAACACATTAATTGCTACTCCTGTGGGCATCGGTTTGATTATGGATCTTTTTCTTAAAACATGAGTATGGGGATGAATATTCTAGTACATTGCCCAGATCCTACCCATTACTTAATTTACACCAAATGCTTATACGAACACTAAAATCTAAATACAATGTAACCCCCAACTCCATGCTATATTCAATATTCATCTAAACACTCCTACCCAAATAATTACTATTGAAATTTTAGTTTATGTCCCCCAACATAGCTGTTAAATACATCTATATTGCCAAATAGTGTTTGGTCCCAGGGGAAAACATTTAATTTGAATGCCAATAGCCATCATCCCATTGTAATAACAAGCTAAGCATTCTTAGTTTTGGATTTCCATATCCAATAAACTATTACATAATGTGAGTAGGAAATAGTATAATGTTTCATTGTTTGTTGTCTAAATAGGAATTTGATAGAAATAAGGATGCAAAAGCTAAGGCCTTACAGGTTTATCTCGGTAGGCCCACACAAAATTAATAAGATTTTTGAAAGTGAGAGTCCAAGAGGGAGGGAGTTAGTTAAAGGAATTAGAAAAATAATATGTTTTAAGGAATGATAATCAACATAGAAGGGAAGAGGTGTTCACTTTTATATTTGCTTGGTTGAAAGTTTGACACCAGGTGGTTTCTCCATAGTTTGGAGTTCTTGCTCTTATTCTTTGTATTTGCTTTTCCTGTTTCTTGCTTAACATATTAGTCTTCCATTGAAAGATAGGATTTGTTCGTATGAGAATTGCTAACAGAATGTTTTTAGGTACAATGACATTGACACGTATGGGCATATTGCAATGGGAAGAACTAAGTTTACTAAGAAAAAGATAAAGGCCATAATAACTCACTAAATGTTCAAAATGCTTATAGTAAAGTTCTAATTAATAGTTACTTTATGCTTTTATGTATTTCCTTTTCCAATTATGATTGCGATCAATTCTTACCGGGTAAATTGGTACTAAAAGGTTCTTTTGGTTCTTTAGAAGAAAATAGGAAACTAATGAATATAAATTGAAATATATGGTTGAGACTTTTCTAATGAAAAGAGGGAATTCATTCTATTAATTAATCAACACTTACATTTATGATTCTACGAACTAACAAACTTCTTAATCACTAAATCAAAATAAACTTATCCTAATCTATAAATAACAACTTATTCAAGGTGACTCATCTAATAACAAGTAGCCACGAATAATTGGTCCTCCTCCTCCTCTTGCTTAATAACTCAAGCATCTTCACCTTCACCATCTTTTTTTTTTACAAATTATTGCTTCATGCCCAATTGATTAAACTTGCTACATTGTGCATCTGGCCTAATCCTCAGCATTTGAATAGTGGATGTCCTTTTTGCCACACTGCTTACGGGGAGGAAAATTTCTATTTAGTTTGTGCTTATCTGCTAATGCACCTTCAATTTTATGATCTTGATCATGTCTTAGTAGCCTTTGTTGTTCTTTGCCTTGCAAAGCATGTAAAACTTCAACCAAAGTGATCTTACACAGATCCTTTGTATTCTCCAAGCTAGTTATAGACCTTCATGTTTCTCAGGCGCAGTAACGAGATTTTTTTCTACAATTCTAAAATCAGTGAATTCAGTGCCTAGTAATCTTACCTTATTTGCAATACCGAGCAACCTATCTGGATATTCTTTAATCGTCCCTGACTGCCTCATGTTTTGCAACTCGAAATCCCTAAACAAATTAATCACTTGCATGGCTCTAATTCTTTCGTTTCTTGCATACTCTTTATTTCAAATAATCCCATATTTCTTTTAGAGTTTTTAAACTCATAATTCTTGTGAACATGGTTGTTAAGACACTAGCAAAAAGACATGATTTTTCCTTTTCTTTTTGGGTCTTCCGATCCTTGTGACTTTTTAGTTGCGCCATGGTAGGATCTTCTAGCAGCGGAGTTACAACGTAATCCTCTTCCATAGCTTCCCACAAATCCAAAGCCTTTAGATAGGACTCCATCTTTATTGCCCAAAGGTCATAATTCACTCTATCAAAGACGATAGGAGCAACATGAGAAAAGCTATCCACATCACTAATCTTGTAAGAAGTGGGCTCTAGATACCAATTGTTGGTTTTTTTGAAGAAAATAGGAAAGTAATGAATATAAATTGAAATATTTTATTGAGACTTTTCTAATGGACAGAGGGAATTCATTTTATTAATTGATCAGCACTTACATTTATACTACTAGGAAATAACAAACTTCCTAATCACTAAATCAAAACAAACTTATCCTAATCTAAAAGTAACAACTTATTCAAACTGACTCATCTAATAAAAACTAATTGCTACTCCTGTGGGCATCGGTTTGATTATGGATCTTTTTCTTAAAACATGAGTATGGGGATGGATATTCTAGTACATTGCCCAGATCCTATCCATTACTTAATTTACACCAAATGCTCATAGGAACACTAAAATCTAAATACAATGTAACCCCAACTCCATGTTATATTCAATATTCATCTAAACACTCCTACCCAAATAATTACTATGGAAATTTTTGTTTATGTCCCCCAACATAGCTGTTAAATACATCTATATTGCCAAATAATGTTTGGTCCCAGGGAAAACATTTAATTTGAATGCCAATAGCCATTATCCCATTGTAATAACAAGCTAAGCATTCTTAGTTTTGGATTTCCTTATCCAATAAACTATTACATAATGTGAGTAGCAAATAGTTTATGTTTCATTGTTTGTTGTCTAAATAGGAATTTGATAGAAATAAGGATGCAAAAGCTAAGGCCTTACAGGTTTATCTTGGTAGGCCCACACAAAATGAATAAGATTTTTGAAAGTGAGAGTCCAAGAGGGAGGGAGTTAGTTAAAGGAAAGAGAAAAATAATATGTTTTAAGGAAAGATAATCAACATAGAAGGGAAGAGGTGTTCACTTTTATATTTGCTTGGTTGAAAGTTTGACACCAGGTGGTTTCTCCATAGTTTGGAGTTCTTGCTCTTATTCTTTGTATTTGCTTTTCCTGTTTCTTGCATAACATATTAGTCTTCCATTGAAAGATAAGATTTGTTCGTATGAGAATTGCTAACAGAATGTTTTTAGGTACAATGACATTGCAAGTATGGGCATATTGCAATGGGAAGAACTATGTTTACTAAGAGAAAGATAAAGGCCATAATAACTCACTAAATGTACAAAATGCTTATAGTAAAGTTCTAATTAATAGTTACTTTATGTTTTTATGTATTTCTTTTTCAAATTATGATTGCGATCAATTCTTACCGGGGAAATTGGTACTAAAAGGTTCCTTTGGTTCTTTTGAAGAAAATAGGAAACTTATGAATATAAATTGAAATATTTGGTTGAGACTTTTCTAATGAACAGAGGGAATTCATTTTATTAATTAATCAACACTTACATTTTTACTACTACGAACTAACAAACTTCCTAATCAGTAAATCAAAATAAACTTATCATAATCTATAAATAACAACTTATTCAAACTGACTCATCTAATAACAACTAATTGACTCAGTCTAATATTAAATTAAACTCAAACTACTTTCTGAGAATCCAAAGGCACATTATCCTAACACTCCTCCTTGCCGGCTCTCCAAAATTTCAAATTTGTTGGGTGAAGAAAATTTCGATTTAACAACTTCATCTAGAATAAAACTTTTCTCCCTTGATGTTGTTGACTCTGTAGACTTCTTTGAAGTATGACGACCCATCTGCTCACTTTTTGTTAGATCAAAAGAAAAGCTTTTAGTTTTCATTTTAATATTTAAGATCTCCTTCCCAACTAAGTTGAAAATATTAAAACATTGATTTGCAAATAATAATTTAAATCTATTTCCTAATAATTGAGCAACGCTAAGTAAATTACGGTCAATCCTCGGAACATAAATAACACAATGTATTGTCTTTGCCCCTGAACTCGTTGGAATCACAATTTTTCCTTTCCCTTTTATTGGGATGTAGTCACCATTTTCTATTCTTACTTTGGTGATATCAAATGGCTTTACATCCTTGAAATTGTTTATATAGTTGGCCATATGGTTAGTGCAACCACTATCAACTAACCAACCTTATCTTGGTTTATTATTTGTAAAACAAGTAGCCACGAATAATTGGTCCTCCTCCTCCTCCTCTTGCTTAACAACTCAAGCGTCTTCACCTTCACCATCTTTTTTTTTTACAAATTAGTGCTTCGTGCCCAGTTGATTCCACTTGCTAAATTGTGCATCTAGCCTAATCTAGCATTTGAATAGTGGATGTCCTTTTTGCCACAGTGCTTACAGGGAGGAAAATTTCTATTTAGTTAGTGCTTATCTGCTAATGCACCTTCAACTTTATGATCTTGATCATGTCTCACTAGCCTTTGTTGCTCTTGGCCTTGCAAAGCATGTAAAACTTCAACCAAAGTGATCTTACACAGATCCTTTGTGTTCTCCAAGCTAGTTATAGACACTTCATGTTTCTCAGGCACACTAACGAGATTTTTTTCTACAATTCTAAAATTAGTGAATCCAGTGCCTAGTAATCTTACCTTATTTGCAATACCGAGCAACCTATCTGGCTATTCTTTAATCGTCCCTAACTGCTTCATGTTTTGCAACTCGAAATCCTTAAACAAATTAATCACTTGCATGGCTCTAATACTTTCGTTTCCTGCATACTCTTTTTTTTCAAATAATCCCATATTTCTTTGGGAGTTTTTAAACTCATAATTCTTGTGAACATGGTTGTTAAGACACTAGCAAAAGACATGATGTTTCCTTTTCTTTTTGGGTCTTCCGATCCTTGTGACTTTTTAGTTACGCCATGGTAGGATCTTCTAGCTGCGGAGTTACAACGTAATCCTCTTCCATAGCTTCCCACAAATCCAAAGCCTCTAGATAGGACTCCATCTTTATTGCCCAAAGGTCATAATTCACTCTATCAAAGACCATAGGAGCAACATGAGAAAACTATCCACATCACTAGTCTCCTAAGAAGTGGGCTCTAGATACCAATTGTTAGTTTTTTTGAAGAAAATAGGAAAGTAATGAATATAAATTGAAATATTTTATTGAGACTTTTCTAATGAACAGAGGGAATTCATTTTATTAATTGATCCGCACTTACATTTATACTACTAGGAAATAACAAACTTCCTAATCACTAAATCAAAACAAACTTATGCTAATCTAAAAGTAACAACTTATTCAAACTGAATCATCTAATAAAAACTAATTGACTCTTAAATTAAACTCAAACTACTTTTAGAGAATCTAAAGGCACATTGTCTTAAGAGGTTCAGTTACTGTGCTTGCTTAACTCAAGCTCATGATTGGAATAGGACAATAGGTCTACTCCATACTTCTTTTGAGTGTTTTCTTTCTAGAGGTAATAAAATCATTTAATTTATGGTCCATATTTATGAGATTTATATATATGCCCTTATATTCAGCAAACTAGATTTTGCTTCATTTAGTCCTTATTATTAGTTAGGTAACAACCAATAAAGCACTTTTTGATGTTATATGCAGATCTATGCAACCGGGTTCATACCGTACATTGGGAAGTTGCTAAAATTTGCACTCCTTTCATGGATGTATACAAATTGATGTGTCGACTAAGTGCTCCATATATACTCCATTGTTTTATATCCTTCGATAATAGTTGGGTGGATGCTCAAAAGTATGCTTTTACTAGGTATAAATGGAACTTCAGTGAAGTGCCAGAAGGCTTGAGTACTTTGAATCTTATTAGCCATTTTTTGCTGGTTTTTGTAAGTTTTTTTGTTTACTTAATTACATCAACTTTTTTAAGTATACCCATTTGATTTGCGAGAGAAAATTTATATGTTTAGGTCACGTGGCTTCTTTTTATGTTTTTATTGGTACTCATGAGAATAAAACAACGTTTCCTCAATATTTTTCGGTGAAAAAAAGTAAAACGTTAATTATTTTCTGAACACATGTAAGAGACAAAGTTATGCTAATTAGTGAAAGGATAATTGAGAAATAAGGATGAGGATGGAAGATTTTCATGTTCGTGAACCGTGGCAGAATGCCAAAAACTTAATATTGTCTCTGAGTCTATTTTCTTTTCTGGAACATTGAATTATGTAACAAAATATTGTATTATGTAAAATGCTTCATCCTCTAACTTAGTTCATGGTTAAGATTAATAACGAATTTATGTCCTTTTAGGAAGTCCTTGCGTTCTGGCCATATTCTTTTTCTTTCCCCTTGTGAGCTATGGGATTATGGCTATATTTTTTTCACGGGTAAGTATGACTATGTTGTTTACTTCCGTTCTATTTCTTCTTTCTTTCTCCTTTATTGAATTTGATTTTCTTGTTGCCTTTTCTGGCATTTACTTTTGATATTCAAAACTAAAATATCATCCTAAATTATTGTGTACCTATGCTATTACATCTGTAACATATCTTTGTATATTTGAGTTTGTTCTAACTACAACTGGGTAAGAGGCTAAGCGAGAAATTTGCTTTGAAGTAAAGTAAAGTAGCAAGATTAATTAATTAGTTAATATTATATTGTGCATCCAACAGGTAGGGCGAATGGCTGATGAGACCTGTTTTGTGTAGCAGGTCCTCCGTTCGAACCCCTGTGGATGCATTTTAGCCTTTCAAAAAAAGTTACTATTATATTGTACTATAACGACTTTGTGATAAAATTAATTAGACTTGACTTAACTAACTACATATATTACCAGGTTACTTCCTGTTTCATCTTTATACCTACTGCTCCAGATGCATAATTGACCCATGTTCATATGCTGTTATTTTCAACTATGGATACTCATTGCTTGCAATTTGATTCAGATTCCTTAACTAATTGATGTGCTTGAGTGATTGAAAAACTTGAATTATTTTAAATTTTGTTCTTGTATTTGTAATCACGAGCAACTTGCATATCTCTAAGCTATCAGCTTCAAATTTCAATGCAAATGTAGAGAAATTTTTATTCCACACACAATTTAGAATCCAAAGTCAAACAATTGAGAAGGTATAGAGTCATAAAAGCTTATACTTTTGAAAATATTAGGATACTTGTGAAAGGAAAAAGAAAATGCCATGACTAGTGGTACTAGATCCAGAAGATTGTTATCATTATTAAAGAAGTTTTTTGTTCTAACAACAATTTTTTTAATAAAAAATGCTTCCAAGTGGAAGCATTGCTTCTATTCATTCATCTACTTCAAGGCAAGAAGAAAGACTAATAGTAACTTAGAAGAAATACTTGATCACCCAATTTATCAATGTTAACTCATTCCATAGCATCAAAGTCCATTTTGTAAATATTTAAATGCTTCTTAGGAACAAAATCAATCTATAGAAATTGATTATATGAAACAACCAACTCAAGATAAGGGAATCAACATTAGGAGTATCTTTCAACTTTAGCCATGAAAATCTTGTTTTTCGTTCATTTGTAACATTTATCTTTAACTCATCAAATTCAACTTTCTATGTAACAACACAAACACTAGTTGAAAATTGTGGTGGCCACCAAAGTTTCTCTCAATAGAATCGCACCAAACCAATCATCCTTGTTAGAGCGAAAGATCACTAAAGAGAGCTAAAAGCACATAACTTTTAGAGTGTAGTGTTAATGTGAAGATAATGAGGTCATGGAGAATCCTACCTCTTATCAAAGCTATTGTTGCTGACCATGCGCTCTTAGCGATCATTAGTGATAAGAATGAGCTTCAAGCCTTTTGCTCTAAGGAGGATGATTGGTTCTGTGGGTTTTTGTTGAAGAACCATTAGGTGGCCACGACAATTTTCAATGGACGTGTTTGTGATGTTATAGACAAAGTTGAATTTGGGGAGTTATAGGTAAATGTTACAGACGAAAGAAAAACTAGATTCTCATGGCTAAATGTGAAAAATACTAGTAATGTTGATTCTGTTAATCTTTAGATGTTGTTTCACATAATCAACTTCTAGTGGTTGATTTTGTTCTTGAGAAGCATTTAAATATTTACAAGATGGACAATGATACTATAGAATGAGTTAAGGTGGATAAATTGGGAGATGAAGTATATTTCTAAGTTACTACTAGTCTATCTTCTTGCCTTGAAGTAGATGAATGAATAGAAGCAACGCTTCTACTTGGAAGCATTTTTTTGAAGCAAAGATGTTCTTCCTTTGTCACAAGTGATCAAGTGGAAGAGCAGCAACTTCTTGCTGTCAAGAACCATTATCTTGATTGACAAAGACATTTGTGTATTACTTAACTAAGTCTTTTGTTTGATGTTTTGAGGTCGTCAATAGATTTTGAGATTGTTTTTTAAACCTTTTAATTATTAAAACATACTTTTTTAATGATCACAATATTATTACCATAAGTATTTCGTTGTCCAAGTGGGTGACATTAACAATGTTATAGTCTTTTCTTTTCTTTGTCATTCAAGTATCCTTATCCTAACAAACATTTTCAAAAGCAATAGTATTTATATATGGCTCCATTTTGTAACATTCTCAATTATTTCACCTTTTAATTCCTAAAACTTGTGCCCACATTAGAAATTTGGGTTTGGAGATATGCATGTGGCTGCTGATTAGGAGAAATGAAAACCCGTGAGTTGTTGGAATTGGATTGTAAATTAAAACTTAATACATTAGCAAAAAAAAATTATTGTTTTTCTTAATGTCCAAAAGATAACCGATATCATTAGGGAATAAAAATCATCGCGTTTTTTCTTATAATGTGGTATAGTGACAGATGAAGAGAAGTTTACTATCATGGCCACAAGTTTTGGAAATAAATAGGTTAAAGAATTGAAAAAGCTACTCGATGGAGCCATAAATGATTCTGCTTTAATTTTTAAAATGTTTCCAAAAATAAGATACTTCATAGAAGCAAACAATTGTTACTATGTCAGTCTCTTGCTAACTTGCATGTGGTATCTGTATTCTTTTTACCAGCATTTTCAACTTTCATGGCTCCATCTAATTACTTTCTCAATTCTTTCTCTTTCTTTTTCCTTATTTTTATTTCTTACCATTGTCTAATGCATGTTATTTATTGGTAATAAATATACTATCTTGCATATGCTAGAGCCTAGACGAATATAAAAAATCATCCTGTTTTATTTCCCAAACTTGTATCCATGGTAGTGAATTTGCTTGCATTTGCATTGATATTTGGATATGGTGTCTTGAGATGTATGCATGGGTTAATTATGAGTTCTAGGTCATGAGTGCCACTTATTATATCAATGTCAAATCTAGGATAATCCAAGAAATTTGGAGTTAAAGGCACTGATCTTTTCATTCTTAAAATTTAAAAATGGATGGATAGTCAAAATGCTTAAGCTTTCCTTTGTGTGAAGAAAAACTATTTTCGTATTGGTTATTTCGAGAATTTGCCTTTTATGTTTTTTTTAATAAGCCCAAAATTTTATTGATATATAAAGAGTACAAGAAGTGCTCTTCTAGGAGTTTGGAAAATTAAACAGAGGGGGAAAAAGGGAAAGAATTACAATTACGAACTCCTTAGGCACATTACAGGATTCACACACCAATTTGAGAAAGTAACGGTTCCACCTTTGAAAGGATAAAACCAATTCCATGACCTGATCATAACATTTCAATCACCTCACAGACATCAATCTGAGCTGAGTTAAAAATAACTCTATTTCTACATAACCATATTGACCAAAGAGTAGCGAACCAGACTATCAATCCTTTCCTTTTAATGCCTTTCCCAAAAAACAAGCCTTTGAATTGTAGAAACCAATCTCTAAGGTCAGAAGCCTAATCCTTCACTCACTGATTTCATTGCGCTCCCTCTCCTTTGCTCATTCACTTCAGAAAACCCAAATCATGTTGTCGTTGTTCTTCATGGCAATGTTGTTTCTCTCTTAGTTTCTCTAGCTCGTTTCCATCTTCTCTCAGTTGCACTCAAATCTGAATCTTTTACAACCGGAATCGCTTTGGGTTCTATCCAAACGAACTATCTGAAACCCCAAATTTTCTTTAATTGTCTATTGACTTTACTCAAGGCCTCTTTTACAAGATTGGAAACTCTTTTACGCATTTTGAAGCAATTGTCAATTCATTTAAGCGATTTCACTTCTGAGTATGAATTTGCAAATTTTTTTGTTAGCTTTGTATTGATTCAAGCAAGGTAATGTGTTTTCTTTGTATTCATTCATGCAATTTGACTTGTTGGTGTTTTTTTTTTGCTCTTTTCTCACTTTTCTTTTGTTTTAGTGAACCTGAAGTTGTTTGAAGAAATGGGATTCTCCAAGGCACAAGTAGCAAGAGCACTTCATTATTTTGGTTAGTTGATTTATTTTGTAAAGATCCGTGGACATTAAATTATGAGCTGTATAACAACATGCTTGTTTATGATTTTGGAGGAAGCAAAAGTGAACCCAGTGAATTTGGGTTTTTCATGGCTTCGGAACTGTTTAGTTTGAAATTGGTAACCTGTTAAAGTATTCACAAATTGAAATGTTATTAAGTTGGTAACCTCTTAAAAAGTTTGCACCTTTTCCAAAATTGAAACTGTAATTAGCTAATTTATTTTTTAATTTAATCAAATATTACAATCTATTTTTAATTCACTTACAAGAATAAAATCGGAAAAATTGCGTCTCAAAATCATTAGGTGTTATAGCTTATGTTCAGGGCTCTTAAATCTCAATGATTGTTATTGCAAAATATGTTGACTCAGCCCCTTGAATCCAAAGTAGTCTACACATTTATGGTTTTTGATTAGTAATTTCTTATGTAGGCAAATGGTGTGAAATTCAACGAGTATTCATCTATTATAGTCTCTGACCGCTACAATCGATCATTGCGTGCATGGGATTGCAGATGTCACAGTACTGAGCCAGTTCAGGTGGAATTGATCAACTCTCCCCCTCCCGCACTTTTTTTATTTCATGCCTATTACACAATATATGCAATGCATTCTATTAATTTCTGATGGCTTATTGATAGTGAGTTGCAAATGATGTGCAGATTATTCACACATTTGCCGATTGTGTGATGTCGGTCTGTCCAACAAAAATTGAAATTATTGGAGGAAGTGTTGATGGAAGTGTTCGAACATTTTACATTTGTATTGGCAGGTTCGTTATAAAACTTAATGATAATTTTTGTGATAGATGAACTTCTATTTACAAAAAACTATCAAGTATGATCTGATATTTCTAAATGAAAGAGATAGGCTGATATTAGTGCTTTAGGTAGCATTTGATAGGATGCTAGAACGGAACGAAGCATGATGTTAAAAAATGGTACCTTTTTGGAAAATGAATATAAAGGACACACTCGTAAGTTTACCGTGCATATACCTAATTCTAGTTTTACTGATTTAGCGTTTTCAATTGATCTACAAGTAGCATCATTGAATGATATAGGCAGATTGCTGCAATTGTTCATTCATATAACATTTTTTTAACCCTAAAGAATATTTTTCTCTATGTTTTGAGTAACTTTTATATGTCTGATACAAAGTTATTAATATTCATTTTATGAACTTTGATAATTTCTATTGGACTATTATAAGTCTTACAAATTGGATTGCTGCCTTACCAATATGGATGCTCATGTAGCTGGTAGCTCCGAGGATGGCTTCATCTATTTCTGGGATCTTGTAGATGCATCTGTTGTGTCAAATTCAAAGCCCATACCTAAGTGGTAATTCTTTTTTACTAGTCTATTCTTTTCTGGGTTATATTTGTAGTAACTTTGTCATTGTATTAACTAAATGTTCCTTCTGCAGATTTAGTTCTTTTGTAATTTAGTTAAGGGCTGTCATTCTTCTCTTGGATTTGCGTTTATTGAATATACTTGCAAAGTAGAAACATTTCTTTCAATACATTTTAATGTTATTAGGTCTTTGAGAAGCTTGGGCCAAGCTTATTTTCTTTTTTAGAGAAATAAATACTGACCATTTTATGTGAATCTTGTTTGGGAATTTGGATGACAACTTTATGAATCTATAGCATGTTGTGAATTATTTTTTACCTTCAATTTATTTCTAATGTTCTATCCTAATAACTCTTACTTGGCAATCAATTACTCTTGTAGTATGTGTGTGGAATGTGGATTATTCTTGACCTTTAGTTAATTTCTCATGTTTTATTATTGGGATTATTCTTGATCTTTATTTTATTTCTGATTTTAATTCTTAATTCTCAAGTTTCAGATATGCATGAATTACACCTAATCCGCACCGACTTGAAGCCAATTTTTTTTTGAATATTTAAAGCTTCCTAGCTCTAAGGTATTTAGCTTTTTTTCATGCAAAACATAATGACTGTTTGTGGAATCAATTATAAGATATTTAAGAAAAATGATTTGATTGGTGTAGAAAGTTTCCTCATATGAAACACAATTCTGGAAGTTGAAAAATAACCCCCTAAGTACATGACTCACCACTCCAAAAGGCAGAAAAGATAAAGCCACTGAAAAAAGAAGCAGAGGAAGGTACAACATATGGAGTAGAGGCTAAAAAAATTAGTAACAATCAATTTGTAGTGATTAACAAAAACTTGCTGCATCCAAGCTCTAAAAAATCAATACAAAGGATGCAATAGAAGAGAAATACATTATTAGTCATATCTCAGCTAAGAATACCAAGCCCATATATAAAATCATTCTGTTCCATCTCTGCACTAACCGAGTTCACCCACATATATCTGTTCCGTATCATTCAAGATCGACGAAGAAAGACTCATGGTGACTACTCACTAAGGTCCATGAGTAGGAAAAAAACTAAGAAAACAATTAGAGCCTACATTATTCAGATGACATTATTAAATCAAATCTAACAAAACCTCCATGTAGTGTCCATACATTCAAGAAATCTAAAGATCCCCTATAATGTCAAAAACTGCTAAATCATAAACCATTATCACAAATACAAGTTCGTTCAGTTTGAGATAATTTAGAAAATATTTAATTTATTACCATTTACATGTCTCTTCATGCACAATCTGCATTTTCTTTATCTACAAAAAAGCAGAAAGATAATAGAGAGAATTAGAAAAATTATGTAACTGCAATGAAATCATAAATTATTAACCCAACCATCAATCAATCCAAGCAAGATGATGAACAATGAATGGAGAAGATGGGGTAGGAGAGGAAGCATGGGAGAGACATAGAGAGGAAGTGGGAGAAAAGTGAAGAAGGTGGCAGGAGAGGAAGAGGCAACATGAAATTTGGAGAGAGAATACCGTATCTTTTTTTCAAATGATACAAAATAATCCAAAATGATTCAATTCAAAATGGAGGGAAGCTTAGAGGGTGAGGGAGCCAAAATTTTTGGGGGGAAAGGGGAGTCTCATTTGCTGCCAAGTGTCACTACAGGATTGTTGGGTGCCCCAATTAGGGGTTTCTTTTCAATCCTTGGATGATACTTACTACATTAGTCATTGCATTTATGAACACGTGGCACATGGCTATTGGAGGCTTTAATTTCTCATAGCTGATGACGATCCGTGGCTTCCGCTTATGAACCACTACATCCGTTGATTAGGAAACTCATCAACGGTCGTTTTTTTGGCTCTCTAAAAATTTCACAAACCAAAACATATCCTTTCAAAATTCTCGCCCTCCCCTTTTCACAATCTCCACCTTATAAATACTCTCCACCTTATATATACTCTCTGCCTTCACATCCATTAACACACAGTTGCTTCAACATATCAGTTCTTAGACCTAAGAAAGATCAATCATTTTAATAAGCAAGTATGAGACACTCATTGTAATGGCTCGCAGGAAGCAAACCGCAAGGAAATCCACTGGAGGAATGGTTCCGAGGAAGCAACTGGCGACAAAGGCAACTCGGAAGTTTGCTCCGGCAATCGGCTGCATGAAAAAGCCTCACCGTTTAAGGGCAGGAAGGGTGGCTATGAGGGAGATCCAAAAGTACGAGAAGAGCACAGAGCTTCTGATCAGGAAGATTCTATTGCTCAGAGCAATTGCCCAAGATTTCAAAACAGGTCTTTGATTCCAGAGGAGTGACGTTTCCGCTCTGCAAGAAGCCGCCGAAGCCAACCTCGACGGATTGTTCGAAGATACCAATATCTGTGCCATTCATGATAAGAGAGTCACTATTATGCCTAAGGATATTCAGCTCGTTCGTAGGATTAGGGACAAGAGACCTTAGGGTTTGTTCTTGTCATGTATTGAACCTTTTCACAGTTTTAGGGTTCTTTAAACTGTCATCTTTATTAGAAGGTTAATTGGATTTGAGTTTCCATAGAAGAGGTTGTAAAATTCATCGTTTCTTATGAAAAGAATTGGATTCGATTTTCATGTTTAAATCAACATGCTTATTTCACTCTCTCTAGAATAACGAAGCGTATGGCGTTGTTTTTTGCCTTTTTCTTCCCTTGCTTTCTTTTTCTTTCCTTTTCCTTTTGCCATTTCTAATTGCTTTTAAATTTTCATTTCATTTTGTTTTAACTTTTATCCAAAATAAAGTATCATTGGTATCGTACCTCTGCATTCTCCCGGGTGTAAGATGTGTTTGAATATAGGTGGTTTCTATGGTGTCATTTCGATCAAGATGACACAATGCCTTCTTATCCAATCAAATCAAAAATTGATAGGATACAATCAGAAATTTAATTAAGTCATATTCTCTATTAATTCATTTATATTTGAATAGATATAAACTTGATTTGATCATAAAAAAAGATATAAACTTGATTTTATTTTTAATTTGAATTTAACATTTAGTTTTTATTTTTAATCTAAATTATATGTCTCTATTTTTAATTAAATATTTATATTTTGTTACATTATTAAATGGTATATGAGCTTTAATTAATTCAAAAAAAAATTAATTTCAATTTGATTCTTTTACTTTTGTTCATTTTAGCTCTTTTACTTATTTTAGGTTCATTTATTTTATTAAATTATTAATTAAAGTATCTGAAATTGTTGCTGGATGTGAAAAAAAAGAACACAGTTATAAAAAAAATTATATTGTAGGCATTAATTATTTATCAACAAAAATTAATACAAATGATGATATTATATTAAAAAGATAAACTACTAATACAAAGAAAAATTAAAGGATCAAATTAGAATTTGAGATTAAGTTATGAGATTAAAGTACGAATTTGTCTATAAAAATATAATAATATTACTCTACGAATTTTCCAAGTGAATAAATTACTAATACAAAGAAAAATTAAAGGATCAAATGAAGAAACACTACACATCAATCACAGAACTAAAAGTGGACCACCAACCACAATTTCAACACTATAAAAGCAATAGGATAGCCCTAGGTTTTCTGACACTCTGACATTGAGAAGCAGCTGCGTAGTAGAAGAAGTTTTGATCTTCCCAGGAAAAAGAAATCCATGGATATGCAACTGTGTAGTTGCGATTGTCTAGGATTTCTTCTAATAGAACTGAAACTTCAATGTCATTTCATGTAAGCTCTCTCTCTATCGGTCCCTCTCCTTTAATCTTATGTGAGTATAAATTGATCGGAGTTGTGCAGGTGATAGTTGTTAGGACGCACAAATCAAATCAATTGACTCTGATTTGAAGACAATTTTTTGAATCCTTAGATTCATGGGTCAATCCCTCTTAGATTGTGAGTCTCTCACTTTCTCCACAATTCTTTGGATCCTAAGATTCATGCGCCTATCAATCTCAGATTGTGAGTCTCTCTCTCTTTTTCTTCAGTTCAGTTACTTTATTTTTTAATCTAACATAGATCTACAATGGTTTATTTGAAGAAGTTCGAATCTTCCTAGCGTAGAAGCTATGGATATGCAATTGTGTAGTTGGGTTGTGCGATTGTCAAGATTTCTTTAGTGGCAGCGATATCTCCATCACCATTTCACCTTCGTGTGATCTCTCTCTATGTTAAATCTTCTATGAGTATAAATGGATAAGTGTTTTGCAGGTAATATTTGTTACAACTTGCAAAAATCCAGTGGATGGAGTCTGATTTGAAGACAATTTTTTGGATCTAGAGATTCATGCGCCAATCTAATGTCAACTTCGTGAGTATTTCACTCTCTAGTTTAATTACATTTTTTTACAACGTATATACCTACAATAACCGTGTTATTTTAGAGATATAGTAATCGTGCGAAGTTGTTCTATCAAGAGACATGTGTATGCAAAATTCTCCGCCAGATCTCCCCTTTGCTGTGACCAAAACCTCTGCTACTACAAAGGGTTCCTTCGCGTGCTCATTCTTTGAGTTTCGTGAGCTTCTCTCTCTTTCTCTAAGTTTATTTTGTTATTCTCGCTTTAAGGGTATAGCTTCAACAACCATTGTAGTGTATATACTTTGTTTATTTACAATCTTTTTTTTTCTTCGTTCGGACTTGCTACTCTCCCTTATTTTGTGATATTGCAGCATTCAACATGGGAGAGATTCAACATCAAGTTATGTCATCAACATTTCTTGAACTGAGATATTTTATTTTGCTTTCAAAATTTTTTAACTCCTGTTTTTAACATTTTTTTATGATATTTGTTTGGCAGGAAAATGGTGACTTGCCTTTACTATATCTATGAAGAGGATTTGCTAACACCAACTCTGAGACAAGTTACTATTGAAGTGGTTAAGTTTAAAATTAAATAAGATCTCTCTACATCATTCTATAAGTTCTCTATTTTTCCTATCAAATGTCAAAGGAATGAAATTGGGAGAATAATAAGAGTGAGAGGGAGTGAGGGCATGAGGTGGGGAGAAAAGGATGAGTGGGTCTTGTAGAGAAATGAGAGTGAGTGAGTGTTTGAGTGAGGGTGGGTGTAGAATGGGTATTGTGAGCACAAGGCTATTTATTAAAAATTGAACCTAAGTCCTTGATTATATAGAATTTAGTAGAAAGACCTAATTAATTCCAAATAGAATAAACAACAAGGACTAAATTGCAATTAAGATTGAGAAGCCGATAGAGATTTCAAACTCCACATGAAAACTCAATTTTGGGGGATGTTACATAAAATATTAAAATTAATAATAAACTAATAAAAATAATAAAAAATATTTTAATAACTGAAAAATAAAATAATATTTAAAAAATATTTTTAAATTATACAAATATGTAAAATATTAAAAAAATTAAAACATACCAGATATATCCTAAAATCATGTCATGCAATAAAAAAAAGTCAAACAGAAATTCAAAGTCTAACCATGAGAACAAGATGTAAAAAGATTTAATATGACACATGCATGATAAATATCCAAAAATCAGATTATGCAACATAAAAAATTTCTAATTAAAATTTAAAGCGTAACTATGTGAACTAGATATAAAAATATTATACAAATAGAAAAAAAAACAATAGAAAATGACCTTTTTTAGAATTCAAAGGAGATTTACCGTGCGTAGATGGCGTAAAGATATCAACATCTGTATATAATAAGCTCAAATCTAAAAGTACAGCAAAAGTTATCATACTTTGAAGTTTTAAACTCAACTAACAAAAACTTCAAGTACAACTTTCACATGATCACATAGTTAGGATATATCTGCTTTTTTCTTTTTTACTTTTTAATATATTAAATATTTTTAATATTATAAATTATTTTTTAGTTTTGAAAATTATTTTTTAAAAACGAATATTATTTTATATTATTTTTCAATATTTTAATTTTTTAAATCCTCGATATTAACTTTTGATACAAAAATCCAAGTCCCACCATGTGATGGCACCTAAATTTGTTTTTATTTAAGAAAACTGGAGATATAAACCGTGAATAGACCCAATTTGGTAATTTTTTTAAGAAATAGGTCTGTTTATAATTTTATAAAAATTGATACTAGTTTACTAATTTAAAATTCATTATGATTGACACTAATTCATACTTATTTACAATTCATTCATCCTACATGTCACATTTTTTCAAACTAGAAATGACATACAAGCCCTTTATTTTTCTTTTTTTTTTTAAATAGTATTTTCTTATTTTTATTCGTTTAATATTATTTTTAATATTTTATTTAATTTTTTGATATTGTATATTGTTTTTATTAAGTTTCTTAAATATTGAATATTACTTTTACAATATTTTTTAATATTTAACATTATTTTTTAATATTTTATATTATTTTTCAATGCAAAAATTCAGGTCCCGCCATGTGGCAGCACTATAATTTTTATTATTTTTTATTTAAGAAAATTGGAGATTAATAATGAATAGACCCAATTTGGTAATTTTTTTCTTTAAGACTAATTTGATAAATGTTTTTAAACATATAATCTGTTATCTAAATTTACCTTCAAATGACAAGTTAAAATATATATTAAAAAAGATATTAAAGAATAGAATTATTTTATAGTTTTTATAAATAAGAAATAAGATTAATATTTTATTTTGTAAAAATTGATACTAGTTTACTAATTTAGAATTCATTATGATTGATACTACTAATTTACAATTCATTAATCCTATATGAAATATTTTGATTGGTCAAATTTGAAAAGACAAACAAACCCTCTATTGTGGGAAAAATCTACAATATAGTTTGTACAACACCATTTTAAATAATGACAAGTGTCCATTTTCAAAATAAATTATAAAACTTAATTTAATCTCCACCACCTACCATGTATTGCAGGCCCACCACTCTTTATCCCCACCACACTTTTATGCAAGGAGTATGTACTACAAGAATATTAAAATTTTAGGGGCTCTTTGGTTTGTATTGTAATTTTCTGTTTTCATTTCCCGTTTTGAGTCTGTTTCCTTTTTGCAAAGCAAAAACTGAAAATTTATGGCTTGTTTTGAGGCAGCCATCCATGCACAATGGATGCGGAATTTTGTCACTTAATTGCGATAGTAGATAGCATAGAGAGACCATTGAAAATGTATTGTGACAATAAAGCGGCAGTACTGTACTCTAACAGTAATAAGAATACCTTCAAGGCTAAGTTCTTAGATATTAAGTAATAGTGTGTTCTATTACTCAACAAATATGGTCTATCTCAGATTTTGAAATTGAACTAAACCTATTGAAGTAGTATATCTCAATTTTACAACAGGAAGAAATTAAAAATAGCGGTATTGTGATGCATGTTATTTATTAGTTTCTCAATTCTTTCCCTTTCTTTTTCCTTATTCTTATTACTTACCATTGACTGATGCATGTTATTTATTGGTAATAATTATACTATGTTGCATGTGCTAGAGCCTAGATGAATATAAAAAATATCATGTTTTTTCCTTAAAATGTGGTATTGTGACTGATGAATAGAAGTTTACTATCAAGAGCACAAGTTTAGAAAATAAAGAGGTGAAAGAATTGAGGATAGAGTCTTAAGGATTCTACTTTAATTTTGGAATTATTTTTAAAATTAAGATACTTCAAAGAGATATTTTTATTCTTACCACAATTTTCAAAGATAATAAACTCATGCTCTGTCTAATTAATTCCTCAATTCTTTTCCCTTTTCATTTCCCACACTTGTATCCATGGTAGTGAATTTGCTTGCATTTGCATTGATATTTGGAGTTGGTGGCTTGAGATGTATGCATGGGTTAATTATGAGTATAGGTCATGAGTGCCAGTTATTATATCAATGTCAACTCTAGGATAACCCAATAAAATTTGGAGTGAAAAGGTACTGATATTTTCTTTCTTAAAATTTAAAGATGGATGGATAGTAAAAATGCTTAAGCTTTCCTTAGTGTGAAGAAAAACTATTTTACTTTTTAGTTATTTCGAGAATTTGCCTTTTATGTTTTTTTTATAAGCCAAAAATTTTATTGATATATAAAGAGTACAAGAAGTGCTCTTCTAGGAGTTGGGAAAATTAAATAGAGGGGAAAAAAGGGAAAGAATTACAATTAGGAACTCCTTAGGCACATTACAGGAGTCACACGCCAATGTGAGAAAGAAACGGTTCCACCTTTGAAAGGATAAAACCAATTCCATGACCTGGTCTTAACATTCCAATCACCTCACAGAAATCAATCTCAGCTGAGTTAAAAATAACTCTGTTTCTAAATAACCATATTGACCAAAGAGTAGCAAACCAGACTACCAATCCTTTCCTTTTAATGCCTTTCCCAAAAAATAAGCCTCTAAATTGTTGAAATCAATCGCCTAATGACTGTGGCAGCGCGCATTGTAGCCCCATCCTTTTCAGAATTTAGCGCCAAATGGTTGCTGCGACATTACAATTGAGAAACAGGTGTTTGACATCCTCTTCTTCTACGCCACACAGGGAGCATGTTGTAGTACCGTTGTCTTGGATAACGCCTCTACTCCCTAAATTCCTTTTGCATGGAAATCTGTTTCTGAATGCTAGCCATGAAAAAACAATTACTTTAGAAGGGGAAAAGGGGGACCATAACTTATTGAAAACTAGCATCAAATTTGCATATACTGTAGTTGGATGTAAGCATTTCGATACCACCAAAGAGTATGCAGAACTCATTGTGAATGTGCCTGAAAGTCCAGGAAACCATTCCTAGGAATCTTCTCTTAGGGGGTGAAGAACAACTCTATGTAACAGGATCATCCGATCATCATATATATAGAGTTCCCATAGGAAAAAATTCCTCCTCCAAGACCGTCTCCATAACCACAAAGTACCATCTCAAACAACAACATCAAAAATCAAGGAGGTTTTAATGATAGGAATTGGATGTCAAATAAATAAACATTTATATTAGATGAGATGTGTATGAATCATGTCATTTATTTATATTATTGAATGGTAATAAATATATTATCTTTCACTTACTAGATGAATATTAAAAATGTTTTGGAGAGTAGATGGCACCAATTAAGATAGTACATAATCATAGCCAATTTGGATCTTTGACAAAACTCTATGCTATAAATACTTCTTCATTATTATTTTAGAAAAAAGTACGATCTCAAATATGTTGATATATTTCTGCTATCCAATTAACATGATTACTTTTAACTCAAACCTCTTTAATTTTTTTGATATTACATTTACAAGGATCCTGCAAAGGTGGTCAAGTTATTGAAAATCTTGCGGGGGTTGGACGAAACAAAAATCGTTCTCATGAGTATTGAGTCTAACTTGCATTACTCTTTAGATTTCAAGTAAAGAATACAGAGAAATCTAAGATTCTAATAATTACTTTGTTTTTCTATATTGAATTCATTATTGTTGTTTGATATTTTGAAAATAAAACTTTTAGCATTTGAATTTCAAGTTTTGGATTAAAATTAGTTGTTAAATTTGAAGTTTGTCTGCATCCATCAGGTTGGTCGAATGGTTGGGGTTTACTTTGAGTAGCATCTTCTGAGTTGGAATCCATGGGGACTACTTTGGCCTATAAAAAAATTAAATTTTGTCTAAGATTTAATATTCTTTAGGCCAAATTAGTAATTTCATCCTCCAACTTATATTTTTTGTTTCAATTTCCTCCTGCAAGTAATAAAAGTTTCAATTTCGTCCTCTAAGTCATTTCCGTTAAAAATTTAAGTCCTTTCTGTTAGTTGGCACAAACGACGTTAGTAACGGTGCTGACATGGCATATTGTAACGGTAAAAAATACGCTGACATGGAAAAACAAAAAAGAAATAAAAGAAAATCTAATGTTTATAAGTTTGAGGGATTCAATTTGGGGATTTAGGGTTTATTTCATCCCCAGATCTCATCGTCATCTTCTAAATTCGCAGCAATGGCGTCTTGTTGTTCTTCAAGTGCTGGTAGCAAACAATTAAACCGAGGTACAAGATTTCCTCCATGCTTCGATTGCGGAGAGAGAGCAGTTGTTTGTGGGTTTCGAAGTTCAAGGAGAACAAAGGCAAGAGGTTTTGGGGTTGCCTAAATTTCAAGGTGAATTTCATGAATTTGTTTCTTTAATTAGCTTCGTTTAGCTTATTAAAACATGTTGAAGTTGATTTTTGTCCTCGATTTTATGGATTTGCAGGATGGTGTGAATTTGTCACCACATTGTTATGCTTCGCTTTCGCTCACTCACATTTTCTGATTTTTTCCTTGATTGAAGGATATGGAATTTCTAGAATTTTTTTGTCATTTATATAGACTTTAGGGGGTGTATTTGTTATTATTATTATTGTTATTATTATTATTATTATTATTGTTATTATTACTATTACTATTATTATTATTATTTAATTTTTTCATTATTTTTATTTATTTTCATGATAATTATTTTTATTACTTTATAATTATATTTTTTATTATTATTTATTTTTCTTCAAATTACTATTATTATGATTTATTATTATTATTCATTTTCATTATTATTATTTTTATTGCTTATTATTTTATTATTATTATTATTATCAGTATTTGTAAATATTATAAATATATTATTAATTTTATTATTATTATTTGTTTTAATTTTTTAATATAAAAATATATGTTAATTTAAGAGTATATATTATAAGCCAGGGTAAGGTAGAAAATAAAAATCTTTATCCTATACTATGATTATATACATCTCTTTCTCCTTTTAAAAAAAAATCTACCTACCCTGGATCAAATTTCTATTGAGATTCCACCTATCCCAAATCCACCTACCCTAGATTAGATATTTGTTGAGATTCCACCTAGAGGATATTAATTGACATAGAAAAAACCAAAAAAACTTATCAGAAGGACCAAATCGTCAGTGTAAAGCAAAATCAAATTCATCAGTAATGTATTTTTTATTATTGGTGGGACCATTGTTATGACGTGGGCACCATGCATCAATTTCAGCTCATTAGTTTCACATTTTCTTTCAGGCACACTTTCGCACTGGATAAAGCTCACTTTCTCACCATATATTCCCTATTTGGTTCTTTTTATTGCTGACTGGAAACACATGAGCTCCTACAAAAAAAATTTGAGAGATGTTGAAAAGAGAAATTGAGAGAGACGAAGACCACATCTCTCTTGTTATTCACTTCGGCTACTTCCCACGTTCGATCGTCATCCTCTTCATCAGTCGCACTGTCGCTAGATGCACCCATCAATTTGTTCGCCACAAAGGTTAGATTCTTGTTCTACGATTTCCTTAAAGTTAGTTGTGTTTTAAAGTTATTTTGTTGTCTACTTAGTCGATGATGTTTTTTAGAATTGAAACAGATCAAATAATAAGAAAAGAATTGCTATTGGGATTTGATTTTCGATATTATAATTTGTTTTGAATTTGATTTAAAGTGATGGGTAATTTTTGTTCTCTAGTGTTCAACGACACCTTTGAAAAGATCACATATGTTGATCTGGTCCTTATGTTACCCATCCATGACGATAGAAAACTTTAATTTTATTAATTTATTTTCTGTTTGCACGGCACCATATGGGATACCAACAGACATGGCCATCTGTGTTATTGAGGAATAGGGGAAAGGGAAAGTGAAATGAGAGAGAAGAGTGGTGAATGTTACAAGAAAAAAAGGGTAATGGAAATCACTTGAATATCGTTGTTATAGAGAGAAATTTTCAAAGTATAATTGCAAAAATTTTATTTAAACCTAAATTTTATTCCATTGATATCTCTTATTTTGGGAGACAACTTTTTGGTAAATAATATGTTACATTTTAAATGACGAGCATGGTTAACAAGTGCATTAGATTCATTTTTGTAATCACGAGCAACTTGCATATCTCTAAGCTATCAGCTTCAAATTTCAATGCAAATGTAGAGAAATTTTCATTCCACACACAATTTAGAATCCAAAGTCAAAGAATTGAGAAGGTATGGAGTCATAGAAAAGAAAATGCTATGACTAGTGGTACTAGTTTCAAAAGACTGTTATCATTATTAAAGAAGTTTTTTTTCTAACAACAATTTTTTTTAAAAAAATACTTCAAAAAAATGCTTCCAAGTGGAAGCGTTGCTTCTATTCATTCATCTACTTCAAGGCAAGAAGAAAGACTAGTAGTAACTTAGAAGAAATACTTGATCACCCAATTTATCAATCTTAACTCATTCCATAGCATCAAAGTCCATTTTGTAAATATTTAAATGCTTCTTAGGAACAAAATCAATCAATAGCAATTGATTATCTGAAACAACCAACTCAAGACAAGGGAATCAACATTAGGAGTATCTTTCAACTATAGCCATGAAAATCTTGTTTTTCGTTCATTTGTAACATTTATCTTTAACTCCTCAAATTCAACTTTCTATGTAACAAAACAAACACTAGTTGAATATTGTGGCAACCACCAAAGTTTCCCTCAATAGAATCCCATCAAACTAATCATCCTTGTTAGAGCGAAAGATCACTAAAGATAGCTAAAAGCACATAACTTTTAGAGTGTAGTGTTAATGTGAAGATAATGAGGTCATGGAGAATCCTACCTCTTATCAAAGCTATTGTCGTTGACCATGCGCTCTTAGCGATCATTAGAGATAAGAATGAGCTTCAAGTCTTTTGCTCTAAGGAGGATGATTGGTTCTGTAGGCTTTTGTTGAAGAACCTTTGGGTGGCCAAGACAATTTTCAACGGACGTGTTTGTGATGTTATAGACAAAGTTAAATTTTGGGAGTTATAGGTAAATGTTACAAACGAAAGAAAAACAAGATTCTCATGGCTAAATTTGAAAAATATTAGTAATGTTGATTCTGTTAATCTTGAGATGTTGTTTCACATAATCAACTTCTAGTCGTTGATTTTGTTCTTGAGAAGCATTTAAATATTTAGAAGATGGACAATGATGCTATGGAATGAGTTAAGGTGGATAAATTGGATGATCAAGTATATTTCTAAGTTACTACTAGTCTATCTTCTTGCTTTGAAGTAGATGAATGAATAGAAGCAGCGCTTCTACTTGGAAGCATTTTTTTGAAGCAAAGATGTTCTTCCTTTGTCACAAGTGATCAAGTGGAAGAGTAGCAACTTCTTGCTGTCAAGAACCATTATCTTGATTGACAAAGACATTTGTGTATTACTTAACTAAGTCTTTTGTTTGATGTTTTGAGGTCATCAATAGATTTGGAGATTGTTTTTTAAACCTTTTAATTGTTAAAACATACTTTTTTAACGATCACAATATTATTACCATAAGTATTTCGTTGTCCAAGTGGGTGATATTAACAATGTTATAGTCTTTTCTTTTCTTTGTCATTCAAGTATCCTTATCCTAAGAAACATTTTCAAAAGCAATAGTATTTATATATGGCTCCATTTTGTAAAATTCTCAATTATTTCACCTTTTAATTCCTAAAACTTGTGCCCACATTAGAAGTTTTGGTTTGGAGATATGCATGTGGCTGCTGATTAGGAGAAATGAAAACCCGTGAGTTGTTGGAATTGGATTGTTAATTAAAACTTAATACATCAGCAAAAAAAAATTATTGTTTTTCCTAATGTCCAAAAGATAACCGATGTCATTAGGGAATAAAAATCATCACGTTTTTTCTTATAATGTGGTATAGTGATACATGAAGAGAAGTTTACTATTATGGCCAAGTTTTGGAAATAAATAGGTTAAAGAATTGAAAAAGCTACTGGATGGAGCCATAAATGATTCTGCTTTAATTTTTAAAATGTTTCCAAAAATAAGATACTTCATAGAAGCAAACAATTGTTACTATGTCAGTCTTTTGCTAACTTGCATGTGGTATCTTTATTCTTTTTACCATCATTTTCAAAGAAAATAAACTTTCATGGCTCCATCTAATTACTTTCTCAATTCTTTCTCTTTCTTTTTCCTTATTTTTATTTCTTACCATTGTCAGATGCATGTTATTTATTTGTAATATACTATCTTGCATTTGCATTGATATTTGGAGTTGGTGGCTTGAGATGTATGCATGGGTTAATTATGAGTTCTAGGTCATGAGTGCCACTTATTATATCAATGTCAAATCTAGGATAACCCAAGGAAATTTGGAGTTAAAGGCACTGATCTTTTCATTCTTAAAATTTAAAAATGGATGGATAGTCAAAATTCTTAAGCTTTCCTTTGTGTCAAGAAAAGCTATTTTCGTATTGGTTATATCGAGAATTTGCATTTTATGTTTTTTTTATAAGCCCAAAATTTTATTGATATATAAAGAATACAAGAAGTGCTCTTCTAGGAGTATGGAAAATTAAACAGAGGGGGAAAAAAGGAAAGAATTACAATTAGGAACTCCTTAGGCACAATACAGGATTCACACACCAATTTGAGAAAGTAACGGTTCCACCTTTGAAAGGATAAAACCAATTCCATGACCTGATCATAACGTTTCAATCACCTCGCAGACATCAATCTGAGCTGAGTTAAAAATAACTCTATTTCTACATAACCATATTGACCAAAGAGTAGCAAACCAGACTACCAATCCTTTCCTTTTAACGCCTCTCCCAAAAAACAAGCCTCTGAATTGTAGAAACCAATCTCTAAGGTCAAATGCCTAATCCTTCACTCACTGATTGCGCTCCCATTCATTCGCTCATTGACTTCAGAAAACCGAAATCATGTTGTCGTTGTTCCTCATGGCAATGTTGTTTCTGTCTTAGTTTCTCTAGCTCGTTTCCATCTTCTCTCAGCTGCACTCAAATCTGAATCTTTTACAATCGGAATCGCTTTGGGTTCTACCCAAACGAACTATGTGAATCCCCAAATTTTCTTTAATTGTCTATTGACTTTACTCAAGGCCTCTTTTAAAAGATTGGAAACACTTGTACGCATTTTGAAGCAACTGTCAATTGATTTAAGCGATTTCACTTCTGAGTATGAATTTGCAAATTTTTTTGTTAGCTTTGTATTGATTCAAGCAAGGTAATGTGTTTTCTTTGTATTCATTCATGCAATTTGACTTGTCTGTGTTTTTTTTATGCTCTTTTCTCACTTTTCTTTTGTTCTAGTGAACCTGAAGTTGTTCGAAGAAATGGGATTCTCCAAGGCACAAGTAGCAAGAGCACTTCATTATTTTGGTTGGTTGATTTATTTTGTAAAGATCGGTGGACATTAAATTATGAGCCGTATAACAGCATGCTTGTTTATGATTTTGGAGGAAGCAAAAGTGAACCTAGTGAATTTGGGTTTTTCATGGCTTTGGAACTGTTTAGTTTGAAGTTGGTAACCTCTTAAAGTATTCACAAATTGAAATGTTATTAAGTTGGTAACCTCTTAAAAAGTTTGCACCTTTTGCAAAATTGAAACTGTAATTAGCTAATTATTTTTTAATTTAATCAAATATTGCAATCTATTTTTAATTCACTTACAAGAATAAAATCGGAAAAATTACGTCTCAAAATCATTAGGTGTTATGGCTTATGTTCCGGGCTCTTAAATCTCAATGATTGTTATTGCAAAATATGTTGACTCAGCCTTGAATCCAAAGTATTCTACAGATTTATGGTCTTTTATTAGTAATTTCTTATGTAGGTAAATGGTGTGAAATTCAACGAGTATTCATCTATTATAGTCTCTGACCGCTATGATGGATCATTGCGTGCATGGTGCAATTGCAGATGTCACAGTACTGAGCCAGTTTAGGTGGAATTGATCAACTATCCGCCTCCCACACTTTTTTGAATTCATGCCTCTTACACAATATATGCAATGTATTTTATTAATTTCTGATGGCTTATTGATAGTGAGTTGCAAATGATGTGCGGATTATTCACACATTTGCCGATAGTGTGATGTCGGTTTGTCCAACAAAAATTGAAATTATTGGAGGAAGTGTTGATGGAAGTGTTTGGACATTTTACATTTGTATTGGCAGGTTCGTTATAAAACTTAATGATAATTTTTGTGATAGATGAATTTCTATTAACAAAAAACTATCAAGTATGATCAGTTAACTGATATTTCTAAATGAAAGAGATAGGCTGATTTTAGTGCTTTAGGTAGCATTTGATAGGATGCTAGAAAGATGCGGTGCATAAATTGAGTTTTATCATATGTTTGATATGTTCTAAAACTATAACGGAACGAAGCATGATGTTAAAAAAATGGTACCTTTTTGGAAAATGAATATAAAGGACACACTTGTAACGTTAGCGTGCATATACCTAATTCTAGTTTTACTGATTTAGCGTTTTCTATTGATCTACAAGTAGCATCATTTAATGATATAGGCAGATTGCTGCAATTGTTCATTCATAAAACATTTTTTTAACCCTAAAGAATATTTTTCTCTTTGTTTTGAGTAACTTTTATATGTCTGTTACAAACTTATTAATATTCATTTTATGAACTTTGATAATCTCTATTCGACTATTATCAGTCTTACAAATTGGATTGTTGCCTTACCAATATGGATGCTCATGTGGCTGGTAGCTCCGAGGATGGCTTCATCTATTTCTTGGATCTTGTAGATGCATCTGTTGTGTCAAATTCAAGGCTCATACCTCAGTGGTAATTCTTTTTTACTAGTCTATTCTTTTCTGGGTTATATTTGTAGTAACTTTGTTATTGTATTAACTAAATGCTCCTTCTGCAAATTTAGTTCTTTTGTAATTTAGTTGAGGGCTGTCATTCTTCTCTTGGATTTGCGTTTATTGAATATACTTGCAAAGTAGAAACATTCCTTTCAATGCATTTTAATGTTATTAGGTCTTTGAGAAGCTAGGGCCAAGCTTATTTTCTTTTTTAGAGAAATAAATACTGACCATTTTATATGAATCTTGTTTGGGAATTTGGATGACAACTTTATGAATCTATAGCTTGTCTGTGAATTATTTTTTACCATCAATTTATTTCTCATGTTCTATCCTAATAACTCTTACTTGGCAATCAACTACACTTGTAGTATGTGTGTGGGATGTGGATTATTCTTGACCTTTAGTTAATTTCTCATGTTTAATTATGTGGATTATTCTTGATCTTTATTTTATTTGTGATGTTAATTCTTATTTCTCAAGTTTGAGATATGCATGAATTACACCTAATCCGCACCGACCTGAACCCAAATTTTTTTTGAATATTTAAAGTTTCCTAGATCTAAGGTATTTAGCATTTTTTCATGCAAAACATAATGACTGTTTGTGGAATCAATTATAAGATATTTAAGAAAAATGATTTGATTGGTGTAGAAAGCTTCCTCGTATGGAAAACAATTTTGGTCCTTGCTAAAGTCTAGTAGTATGGTATAATCATAGCTCCATTGTTTGTATAAGGAATTATACAGGCTTCTAGATTAATTCTTGTATGTAGTTCTTTATGTAAAGTTTTGTAATTGAAGTGCTTGACAATTATTTTAAAGATGTACTTTAGATTTGTTGTACTTTAATAAGTATATTTAACCATGGGTTCTCTATGTGCTGGTGAAATAAATCCAAAAGAGATGGGCTTTTATGACAGAGAATAAATGCAATGTGAGGAAGTTTCAAGTAGATACTACTAATTTCTTTGTATGAGATAGTATTTTCTGTATGAGTTATACTCTTTTCTCAATCAATGAGTTATATGTATATATATTTTAAATACATGTTAAGTAGGTCACACTTTGATCATTAAACTTTTCTTTGCATCATAGTGCACTTTTGGATAACATTTGAATTATAAGAAGTCTTGGAAGGTTTATTTATATTGAAAATTGTGGTGGTTTATCAATTTTTTTTCCATATAAACCGTTGTTAAGAGAATAAGTGTAATTTAAAAACTAAAGAAAGTAAATATAATATAGACAAATCTCAAAGAAAGTTAGTGTAATTAACTAATTATCCTTAAATATAAATAACATTCTTTTGACTAGTACGGTATCCGTGTGTTGGCACGGGTTTTCGATGCTTCTGTTTTGAGTGTGACGCAAAATTTTGTAAGACAATTACCATCCATTAATATGATTAACAAACAATACATGGAATCCAAGATACAAAAAATAAAACACTTGATCCAGCCATCAGTAACAATCATTTGTGAAAAATGAATTGACATCACAAACAAAAAGATAAAAGAATGACAACTTTATATTTCTCAAACAATCCAACAACTTACATCACAAACTCTTAATGGTAAATTCCCATCGATGGAACAATTTGTGAGGTGTAATCTCAAAATTATAGAACATGTCCGCTCGGGTCTTCGATGATGCATTTGTAAGTTTATAGTAATGTCTTATAACGAATAAACAATAGCGCAATCAAAATTAAAATATTTAATAAGTTTTATATACTGCAAAATACACATAATGATCAAACAAAAACAAAAATTCACCTTAATAAACATTGCATTAAGAACCTTTCCAAATTTCAAAACTTTTGTATAGACACAATCTCTCCTGTGCCGAACTACAAAAAAAAAATAATAAACATGAAAAAAATTGGATTACATAACACAACATGAAACCCAAGAAAAAAAACGGTGAACGGGTCGTTTTCGTGTTTGTGAGTTAATTTGCTTTTAAATATTTTATAATAAATATACAATAACATATATAAATGAGTTTGATGGTACTTATGATAATGATAATAACATTGAAAACTATAAATTATATATAGTATACACATGTATATTTGTATATTATCTATAGATTAATACACTTAAATATATATATCCCTAAAAAAACTATCAATTATAGTGGAATTGGAGGATATGCTCAAACAGTACTTGATCTTGAAACACCACAGCTTTTCTGGAAGTACAATTATAGTAGTTGTTGCTGCAATGAAGTATAGTGTTAAACATATTTTAGGCCAGCTCGCAAACCTTAGCAGTGATGCAATAAATTCTTGTTTTCATGTATGCTCCATCTCCTCCAATTCCTTTGCATAATCGGAAACTTGTGATATTAAGGGGGAAAAACTGAGCATGCATGCTAAATAAATGGTTTACAAAGAAGGAACAATGACATACTTCCAAATCAAAGCAGAGGCTGTAACAAAAAACAATACCAAAATAATCATGCATTAATCAGTAAGTTGAATATCAGAAAGAAACATAAGCTAACGTTTAGTGCATGCATCATATCATTTTTATTATAAGTTTTCCATGTTTTTTTCAAGAATTAAGTGCAACAAGTTTTTGTTATAAAAGTTGTGAAAGATGACATGACTGAGATGAGATAAATTTCTACCTCCAATTTTTCTCCCCTCTCCATAAGCTTGTTTCTTGCTTGTGCATCAACTAAAAAAGCATCATGCAATAAGGGATTAATTAATATATTTAGCTCATTGAAAACAATATAGTACTAAATCAAAGACAAAAAGCATAGATAGCTAATGATTACCCTAGTTTTTTTGTGTAAGCAGCTTTAATTTCTTTTGGGGTTCTAAGTCTTGGCTTTCTATCATCTTTCTGTCAAATATCCTGCTATTTTTTCATTTCTCAAAACATTTCTCATGCAAACCTCTGAAAAAATAGAAGGAATCACAATATAGTATAAAGAATATTTACATGAATATTAACATAACTAACATAAACAATGACATATAAAGATGATAATTAACTACTTACATTAATATGCTAGAATGAATAAACAATGCAATGCACAATTCAAATTCAATTAGAGATAATGTTATATAGGTAAAAGGTATGACACGAAAATTGAATATTCATTCCTCCTTTGGTAAAATCAAGTGAATATAAAATCCATACATAGACAATTAGAGATAATGTTATATAGGTCACGGATTTATGTTCAAGGAAGACAATTGAAGAAATAAAGCTGAAATCTGGAAAATATTATTCAAAAATGAAATTAAGACATACCCTGGAGAGAAAATTAAATGAATGCAATATCAAAGTTCAAGGTTTCCGTGCAAACAAAAACAGAGAGGGTAACAAAGTTCCGGTCCAACTATGAGCATGCCTTGAAGAAATAATTTCTGCAACAAAAGGATAAAAAAAAATTAATAAGCATCTCCATAACATATTTCCAATAACAACACAACAATTGTGACTAAAAATTTATATTGTCGGTAAGGTACAGGTTGTATAACAAAAAATACAATAAAATGAAAGTTGAAAAATAACTCCCTAAGTACATCAATACTTACCACTCCAAAAGGCAGAAAAGATAAATCCATTGAAAAAAGAAGCAGAAGAAGGTACAACATATGGAGTAGAGGCTAAAAAAATTAGTAACAATCAATTTGTAGTGATTAACAAAAACTTGCTGCATCCAAACTCTAAAAAATCGATACAAAGGATGCAATAAAAGAGAAATACATTATTAGTCATATCTCAGCTAAGAATACCAAGCCCATATATAAAATCATTCTGTTCCATCTCTGCACTAACCGAGTTCACCCAAATAATTCTGTTCTGTATCATTCAAGATCGACGAACAAACACTCATGGTGACTACTCACTAAGGTCCAAGAGTAGGAAAAAAACTGAGAAAACAATTAGAGCCTACATTATTCAGATGACATTATTAAATCAAATCTAACAAAACCTCCATGTAGTGTCCATACATTCAAGAAATCTAAAGATCCCCTATAATGTCAAAAACTGCTAAATCATAAACCATTATCACAAACACAAGTTCATTCAGTTTGTGATCATTTAGAAAACATTTAATTTATTACCATTTACCTGTCTTTCCATGCACAATCTGCATTTTCTTTATTTACGAAAAAGCAGAAAGAAAATAGAGAGAATTAGAAAAATTATGTAACTGCAATGAAATCATAAATTATTAACCCAAAAACAATGACTAATATGGCATACAAGACCGCAAATTAATTTTGTTCAAACTGTTTACCGTATAAATTTTTGAAGGTGCTATTTTTAATTCCTTCTTGTTGTAAAATTGAGATATATTGCTTCAATAGGTTTAGTTCAATTTCAAAATATGAGATAGACAATATTTGTTGAGTAATAGAACACACTATTTGTATTTTTTGAATTGGTGAGTAGGTCCACATAATCGCCTTCAAACAATCGGAATTCCATCAATAAATTCTGAAGCGAGGGATCTATTTTCTGTACACACATTTGATAGAAAAATAGAGAACTTATAGAATGATGTAGTGAGATCTTATTTAATTTTGAACTTAACCTCTTCAACAGTGACTTGGTGTTAGCAAATCCTCTTCATAGATATAGTAAAGGCAAGTCACCATTTTCCAGCCAAACAAATATCATAAAAAATGTTAAAAACAAAAGTTAAAAAATATTGAAAGCAGAATAAAATATCTAAGTTCAACAAATGTTGATGACATAACTTAATGTTGAATCTCTCCCATGTTGAATACTGCAATATCACAAAATAAGGGAGAGTAGCAACTCCTAATGAAGAAAAAGAAAGATGGTAAATAAACAAAGTATATACATCACAATGGTTGTTAATCCTATACCCTTACAGCAGAGAATAACAAAATAACCTCACATAGAGAGAAGCTCACGAAACTCAAAGAGGAGAGAGCACGCGAAGGAACCCTCTGTAGTAGTTTTGATCACAGCAAAGGGGCGATCTGAGAGAGAATTTTGCATGCACAAGTCTCTTGATACAAAAACTTCGGATGATTACTATATCTGTAAAATAACACGGTTATTGTAAGTATATACGCTGTAAAAAAATGTAATTAAACTAGAGAGTGAAATACTAAGGACGTTGAGATTAGATTGGCGCATGAATCTCTAGATCCAAGAAATTGTCTTCAAATCAGACTCCAACTGGATTTTTGCAAGTTGTAACAAATATTCCTTGCACAACACTTATCCATTTATACTCATAGAAGATTGAACATAGAGAGCGAGATCACACATAGGTGAAATGGTGATGAAGATACAGCTCCCACTAAGGAAATCAAGACAATCGCACAACCCAACTACACAACTGCAGATCCATAGCTTCTACTCTAGGAAGATCCGAACTCCTTCAAATAAAGCGTTGTAGATCTATTTGGTTAGAATGAGATTAAAAAATGAAGTAACTAAACTAAAGAGAATAAGAGAGAAAGAGAGAGAGACTCACAATCATGATTGATAGGCGCATGAATCTCAGGATCCAAAGAATTGTCGAGAAAGTGAGAGACTCACAATCTAAGAGGGATTGGCCCATAAATCTAAGGATACCAAGAATTGTCTACAAATCAGACTCAAATGATTTGATTTGTGCATGTCGTAACAACTATCACCCGCACAACATGAATCAATTTATAATCAAAAGATTAAAGGAGAGGGACCGGTAGAGAGAGAGAGCTTACATGAAATGGCAGTGAAGTTTCAGTTCCATTAGAAGCAATCCTAGACAATCGCAACTACACAGTTGCATATCCATGGCTTTCTTTTTTTCTAGGAAGATCAAAACTCCTACTACACAGCAGCTTCTCAATGTCATAGTGTCAGAAACCCTAGGGCTATCCTATTGCTTTTATAGTGTTGAAATTATGGTTGGTGGTCCACTTTTAGTTCTGTGGTTGATGTGAAGTGTTTCTTCACAATTAAAATATTAAGATAACATGGTTGTTAAAGTATAAAAAAATAAATAAGACATAAAGAAAAATGAATGAAAAATATGTTAATTTGAAGTTGTGGGAGGTGGTCCATTTCTCATAAAATTAAAGAGAATTATGAAAATGATACTATTAACTGTTTTCTAAATATATCGTTTAAAAATTTGTATCTGATAAGATAATCCATTAAAACCAAAAGTAAAGAAAACATACAGAAAAAATGACATGAAAAAGAACTTAACTCCTATCTATGCGTATGATAGTGCCCATCGTTAGATGTGTATGTTAGTAATGTATTTTATCCATGTGGTGTGAGGTGTTTCTAGAAAATTAGAAATGTCCACCAACTCCCATTTCTTGTAAACATTTAATGGCAATTGACAATTAAAAAATTAATTAATTTTCTGAAAATATATTTTAAAATTTTAGATGAAAAAAAACACAGAGAAAAGTCAAATGAAATGATCACCTAAACTCATATTTAGGCATATGAGAGTAGCTATCATTAGATTGTACTTGTATTGCATAAGATATTTCTAGATGACTAAAACTCTCACCAACCCCCCTTTTGGTGGAAAAAATCAAGTGAAATTAAACAATTGAAATATTAATTAAATTTTTCTATATCTATTTTTATTTGTTTACTCATTTAATAATTGACTATCTTATAACATGCATTAAAGTTTTAAAACTTTAACTTTTATAATATTGACACTTATTAAATGAGAAAATAAAAAAAAGGATACCTACAAAAGAGAAATAAAAAAGATACTAACTTGTATTTATGGGTATGTGAACATATGTCATTAGATTAAATTTGTATATGTATCTAGGTGGTCTAAGGTGTCGGTAGAAGATTAGAAATTCCCACAACTTCCATTTCTTGTAAAAATTGGAGAGAATTTTGACAATTCAAATATTGATTGAATTTCTAAAAGTGTGTGAGAAAATAAGGAAGACACAGAGTAGAATGAAATGAAAAATATCTTAACTCATATTTATGCACGTGTATCTAGTGGTCTACTGTATTTCAAGAAGATTAGAAATCCCTACCATTCGCCCCTATTTCTAATCAAAGTTAAAGAGAATTTCAATAATTAAAATATTAGTCTATAATTCAAAATATGATTTAAATATTTATATTATAAAACGAGAAAACAAAAAAGAAACTAAGAAAAGTGAAATGATAAAGATCTTCAATTATATTTAGGCGTGCGAGAGTATCTATCGTTATGTTGTACTTGACTAGTCAACTTGATATCAAAATTATGATCTTAACATTCATTCAGAGATTCAAATATTAATTTATTTTAAGTAGGATATGATTGAAAAACGTATATGTGATAATAAAATATATGGTTTATTAAATGATAAAATAAAAAAGATATTGAGACAAGCAAAATGTAAAATATCTTAACTCATATTTAGTAGTATATGATGTTAGATTATTCTACTTGCATATTGTACACACTAGTATTTGATGCCCGTGCGTCACGCAAGCTCGGGCTATGACTCTTTCATATGCTGAATTGATAATCAAAAGTAAGGTTGCTTATAACAGTTGCAACTTGTGTTTTGGCATAACAAATGTCACCTTATTGTGAATTGCTATTGCATTAAATAGAAGAGGTGGATAATTTTATAAAATTGTGGATTCCGGATGTGCGTCAAAGCCAATTTATTAAATGTTCTCTAGACTATTGATAATTTGAAATAAATGCCAATCATCATAACAAATAAAATTCATTGTTTCCAAGAAGGTAGGGTTCATTTATTTTTTTCCCCTTCGGCGATCTCTTGTCACTATAAATTGTCACACCCAGTGACAATAGACAGTGTCGCTTTGGGTTACATGGGCCATCTTTTTGTCATAGTCAAGTAGAAGTAACATATTTTCCAAAATTTTTAGAATATAGATTTGAAGATGTATATATATAAATATTTAATTAGTTAAAAATTAATCAAAATTTAAAATGGTTGATCAATTTGGTTGAAGAAAGTATGGACAATATGTTTCCTCCCTAATATTAGAAATTCACAATAAATTTAGTCCCTAAAATTCACCAAAAAAATATTTACTTTCCAAATTTAACCGCCGTTAATCAGTTTAGTCTACTGAACTATAAAAATACATCAACTTAGTCATTAAATTTGAGTATCAAATTAGTACATCAAATAATAATTTAAAGTTAAAAGGTAATGGTTTTCTTGTACACAATATTTAAAAAGGTAGTGGTATTTATATATAGTAGGAAGGAATTAATAAGGTTGAACATTGCTATTCAATGTTATGAAGAAATTAATTAGGGTTGAACGTAGCTAGTCAATGTTTCTTTCTTTCTCATTTTTTTACATGGGGTTATCAATTCTTTCTTTTGGGGTTTACTAGTACTTGATACATGCGTCTCATGCACGGCTAAGATTATTTAATATGTTGAACTGATTATCAATAGTGAGCTAGGTTGTTTAGCTAATAGCGTCGTCACTTGTATTTTGGTTTAACAAAATGTCACCCCATTGTTATTAGTTATTGTAGTGAAAAAAAGGGAGGGATAGGTTTACAAAACTGAGGATTCCGGATGTGCCTCAGTTAATTTTCCACCCCTTCAGCCACCTCTAGTCAAATTGCTGCACCTGGTCACTAGAGACCGTGTTGCTTTGGGTTATGTGGGCCATTTGCGTGTCATTGTCCAGCAAAAGTTATTTATTTTCAAAAATTTTAAGAATATTGACTCGAAGAAGTTAATTTATAAATATACTTTTTTAGTTAAATTAAATCAAAATTAACAATAGTTGATCAATTTGGTTCATAGTATTTCACTCTCTAGTTTATGAATATGAAGGTAACTATTGCAGTAAATAGAAGAGGTTGATAATTTTATAAAATTGTGGATTCCGGATGTGCGCCAAAGCCAATTTATTAAAGGTTCTCTAGACTATTGATAATTTGAAATAAATGTCAATCATCATAACAAATAAAATTCATTGTTTCCGAGAAGGTAGGGTTCATTTATTTTTTCCCCTTCGGCGATCTCTCGTCACTACAAACTGTCACACCAGGTGACAATAGACAGTGTCGCTTTGGGTTACATGGGCCATCTGTTTGTCATAGTCAAGTAGAAGTAACATATTTTCCTAAATTATTATAATATAGATTGGAAGAAGTATATATATAAATATTTAATTAGTTAAAAATTAATTAAAATTTAAAATGGTTGATAATTTAATTTGATTCATAGTAACTTCAAGTCACAAAAACAAAAATGCACAACAAAAAATAAATACTCTAAGCATAATATAATACTTTAGGAATATTGGGAGTATAAGGAACAAAGCCATCATTTATTCCCTAGATTAGACTTCTTAAGACTACTCTAAGCGTTGTGAAGTTATTTACATATAGTTTTCCTCCTTAGAATCAGTTATAACTAACGTAGGTGAATAATTTAAGCTTATAAAATAATAATGATGAGTGGTAGGAATAAATTGTTTCAAATGTTGAATACTAAGAGAAAACTGAAATATTTATGATAACATTAAAATTTTTTATAACAATATAGATAGGAAACATCAATGTGCTTACAAAAAACTATAGGGTACACCTTGAATCACATCAATTCATATTTGTCTATTAGTTGTTGTTTAAAAGTTTCTTTCATCAATGTGAATACAACTACAACCTTTGAACTTTTTCCCATATATTGTGTCCTGGTTGAAGGCAACTTAAAAGTCATATATGTTGGATGGATGACTCTCCAAGAGTAGCTTCCAGAAATATCAATTCAAGGTACAAGTGAGTTCTTGAACTTGTGATAGATCTTTCATATAAAAAACTTTGTCAAAATAAAAAATAATGAGCAAACAAGTACATGTATTCAAATAAGAAGGAATGTATATGTACCTCTTTGTAGCTTTGGTTGCAATATAATCCTGAAGAGTTCACGTCCATGATTCTTTTGTGAAACTCTTAAAACAAAGCCAATGAAATACAAAAATATTATAAAGTGTATTCATATTGTAATTGAAATTGGAGAAGAGTAATGGGAGTTGTAAATTTTCATGAGCAAAGATTTAATTAAACTCATTTTGTACCAAACATTTTGAAAAGGAAAAGTAAAATCTTTATAGCAACTTCTAGAAAATATAGGAGCTAATGAAAAATAGCTAAACAAATAAAAGAGAAATCTTATGAATTTTGTCATACTGTGAGCACTTGATAAGATGCTTAGTTTCGTCACCTAGCGCAAAATATACACAAATGCAATAAGGAAAAAACCAATCACGATAGGGAGCCCTCGACAAAATAAAAAAATCCAACAATTCTCAATATTTATGTAGGCTATCAAACATATTTGCTTCTAGATATTTCAAAAGAAACAAATCATTTCATGATTCCAAAATTAAAATTCATTTAGTTACCTTCATATTCATACCGTATGCATGGAATGTAGAGGGACATTTCTTAGAGTTGAACAAGTTCCTCCATCGCCATAAACTAAACAAGAACCATAATTTTGATTTGACCAATTTTCTTTTGGTGTGACGATTAATGTTTCTTGGCATTTTCGTTCTCCAACTTCATGCCAAGCAATCAATAAATCTTGGACACAAACAACTTTTTTAAGGAGGTAAATACATTCATATGGTTGTTTGAGATCACTAACAATTTGTTTTTCAAATGTCAACACATATACCTCCTTTTGGCTACAATTATAGAGAACTCCTGTTTTAGTATTTTTCCCGTCATAGCTTCAGTTTCAATTGTGAATTTATTGTAAAATACTGGCTCGCCTTACTCAACAAGTTTATGGTCTATTAACCATGATAAAATGATTCTTTTACATCAATTTGCTGCTTTGAATGAAAAAAGGAAATTCATTTATGCATAATCATTGTTTTTGCAGTGAAGATGAAGTATTCTCTCTGATGACTTGGTCATGTTTTATATTAAACTATGGTGAAGTATAAAAGAGTTGGTGTATGGTATTTACCTTCTTTCTTTTTCTTTTGTATGACTTATAATTTTCCCTTATTTTGTGATGTAGTATTATTCAGCATGGGGAGCCATTAAACATATGTCATGTAATATGAGCATTTATTGAACTGAGACTTTTTTTCTTTCAATATTATATAACTTATAGTTCTAACGTTTTTATGATATTTTTACTATATCTACCATCTTCTCTCCGAGAGGTAAGTAGTGACTTGCTTTACTATAAGCTGTGGGGCAGTTCACCACTTACCTCTCGGTAAAAAGATGATTGATATAGTAAGGGAAGATAACCATTTATCTTCCCAAAATATATCATAAACAATGTTAAAAACATAAGTTAAATAATATTGAAAGCAAACTAAAATATCTAAGTTCAAGAAATGGTCATTACATGACATGATGTTGAAACCCTCCTTATGATGAATCATGCAATACAACAAAATAAGGCAAAGTAAGAAGTCACAAAAAAAAAGGAAAGAAGGTAAGTACCATGCACCGACTCTTGTATAGTTCATCATAGTTTTTAGTATAAAACATGGAAAAGACAAGACAGAGAATGCTTCACCTTTACTCAAAGAACAAGATTTTTGCAAAAATGCAATTCCTTCTTCAACAGAAGGAGCAAATATATGCAAAAGAATCATTTTATCATGGTTAATAGACCATAAACTTGTTGAGGAAGACGAACATGTTTTCTACAATAAAATCACAATTAAAACTACAGTGATGACCGGGAAAATTACTAGAGTCGGGATTCTCTGTCATTGTTGCTAAAAGGAGGTATCTGTGCTGATGTTTTAAGAACACACTATTAATGATCTCAAACAACCATATGATTGTATTTACCTCCTTAAAAATGCGTGTGTCTCCAAGATTTATTGATTGGTGCTTGGCATGAAGTCAATGAACGGAAACGCCGCGAAACATTAACCATCACACAAAAAAAAAAATTCGTCAAATCAAAATGTTGGTTCTTGTATAGTTTGTGGAGATGGGGGAAACTTATTTGTGGCTGTGAGAAATGTCCATCTACATTCCATGCAAATTGTATGAATATGAAGGTATTTAAATTATATTTTATTTTTTATTCTTTATCTGATTTGTTTCTTTTGAAATATCTTGAAGCAAATATGTTTGATAACCTAAGAAAATATTGAGAATTTATGAATTTTTCATAGTGTAGAGGGCTCCCTATCGTGATTGGTTATGTCCTAACTATGTTCGTGAATATTGTGGGCTAGGTGATGAAACTAAGCATCTTACCATATGCTAGCAGTGTGACAAAATTCATAAGATTTTTCTTTTGATAGGTTTAGCTATTTTCTTTATCTCTTGTATTATCTAGGAGTTGGTTTAAAGATTTTACTTTTCCTTTTAAATATTTTGGTACAAAATGAGGTCATTTAAATATTTGTTGATGAAAAATTACTACTCCTCTTACTCTTCTCTAATTTCGATTACATTAACAATGTACTTTGTAATGTTTTTATAGTTCACTGACGATGCTTAAAGAGTATTACAGAAGAATCACGAACATGAGTTCTTTAGGATTGTATTGCAGCCAAAGCTACAAAGAGGTATATATACTTTTCTTGTGATTTTCATGCATATACTTGTTTTCTCATTATTTTTATTTTGACTAGCATTTTTGATGAAAGATCTATGACAATTTGGAGAACTCACTTGCACCTTGAATTGATATTTTTGGAAGCTACTGTGAAAGTATTCCATCCAACATATATGACTTTTAAGTTGAACTCAACAGGACACAATATATGGAAAAGAATTTGAAAGTTGCAGTTGCATTCACATTGATGAATGAATCTTTTAACACAACAACAGATCGACAAACATGCATTGATGTGATTCAAAGCATACTATACAGTTGTTGGTAAGCACATTGGTGTTTTACCTATATCTACATTGTTATATAACTTTTTAATGCTCATCATTTTTGTTTTCTCTTGGTATTCAACATTTGAAATTTGAATCTATTTATTCCTACCACTCATTTTTACTTTTTTATAAGCATTAATTAACCAAAATTTTGATTTTTTTTGTTGTTGTTTACTATTTACTTCAAACTTAACCCTGGTTAATTTAAGCCAGTTTTATACATTCATCCTTTAAAAAAGGATTCAATCATAAGAGTGGCTACTATCAAGTAACATCCTTTTATTTGTTGTATATCTTCGCTATTTTGCTACTATGGTTGTAAACATCTTTGTAACTTTAAAATACCGGTACTCACACACACTAATTTTTATCTACTACTACTTGGCTCTATATAATTCATGGGACAAGGGTTGCAGAGATGCCTTTTATGGCCGCCTAAAAGACATGCAGGGGCCATAGGATTTGTGTGAAGCTATTTACAATAATGTAAAGGGTAGGTGGTTACAAAGTCCTATGGTCCCTTGTAGGGTTTCCATTAAACCAAGGATAGCTACTTAGGTTCCAGTCACTTGAGACATTTTGGTTCAATTTTTTAATTCGACAATATGACCCTACAATTTTATTTAAAATTTTTAAAAATTCATGTTGTTTTAAAGATTTTTATAAAGTTTTTAACTTCTAATTTTTTAAATATAAAAACATGTAAATTTGAAGAAGTCTGGAATTAATTATATTCTATCATAATTTTGTTCATGCAATAACAACATATAAAACATACAAATGGCTCTAAGTTCTATCATCATGGACAAAATTTGAGTCATACACCAATAAGTATCAACATGAAAGTAATTTAAGCTTTTATAGTTTAACTGAAAACATATTGTATATTTATTTTGAAATTCTTGATAGTTTGAGGTGGTTGTATATCTTTTGCCCTTATTTATAATTATTAGAAAATAAAATAAATTGATATTAATATTTCAATAACTTCAAACAAGCATTGTACAATTATACTCATATTTTAAATTTTTAATGATAATAATAAATATTTTTTTTGTCGATTTCTTTTATATTTTTTTGGCACATGTTAGCTCATTAGGGAGTATTAACCTTCAACTCTTCACAACACTAATACACTCCAGGCAATCAAACGGATAAATGAAGAATATATATCGCAATGGTTGTAGTCGCTATATGCTTAAAGCGAACAACAATGTAATAAACTCACAGAGAGAAGTGCACGAAACTGAAATGAGGAGACAACACACAAAAGTGCTCTCGATAGTAGTAATTGTCATCAAGGCAGAGATCTGGCGGACAATTTCGCAGACCCAAGTTTGCTCTTGATATACCAACTTTGAATGATTATTATCAGCCTATAAAACACACTATTATTGCAGCTATATATTAATATATGCTGTCAGAGCAGAAAATAGCGTAATTGTGGAGAGAATAAGAGACTCACGATGCTGAGAGTGATAGGCAACTAAATCTCAATATCCAAATAATTGTCTTCAAATCAGACATCATCCATTTGATTCGAGCACCTTATAACAAATATCACCCACAAAACACTGATTTATACTCACAGAAATTGAACATATAAAGAGAGATAGACCACACGTGCATAAAATGGCTGTGAAGCTACAACTCACTTAGAGGAAATCACAGTTGTCTTCTATGGTGAGAAGATCATAGCTCCTTGAACTAAACAGCTGCAGGTCAATGGCTTTTTTCTATGTTGGGAAGATAAGAACTCCTTCAACTAAACTGCTGCTCATTAGAGTGTTAGAAACCCTAGGGCTCTCCTAGGGCTTTTATAGAAATTGTAGTAGGTTATCCAAAATAGATGGAATGACCACATTTTGCACTCTAAGGTTGCAAAAGAAGTGTACAATAAAGTAGTGATGACCACAAAACAATATATTAGTATAAAAAAAATTCCGAAGCAGTTGTAGTTATAATTGCTCCGAAAGTGCTAGAAAAATCACTTGATTGACTTATGTTATCAATATCTAGTTATGCTAATACTGATGACGAAAATCAACATCATTATGCATTTGAGTGTTTGTTTCTATGCTTTCAGCTAAATTCTCCATAATATTGCTGAGTTACCAAAACACAATAACATGTATTTAAATATTAATACTATATTGAAGAGAATTATCAATCATACTTTTTAGCACTTTTAACTTTCATTCCCAATCAATAGGGAAAAAGTGAAGAAAATGCCATAGTTTATATCCATATACATAGACACATGCATACACATCATAATTTTAAAATTAAATTTTAAATGACACCTCAGCTTGAAAAACAATGACTAGTATGGCATACAAGACCGCAAATTAATTTTCTTCAAACGGTTTACCGTATAAATTTTTGAAGGTGCTATTTTTAATTCCTTCTTGTTGTAAAATTGAGATATAATGCTTCAATAGGTTCAGTTCAATTTCAAAATATGAGATAGACAATATTTGTTGAGTAATAGAACACACTATTTGTATTTTTTGAATTGGTGAGTATGTCCACATAATCGCCTTCAAACAACCGAAATTCGATCAATAAATTCCGAAGCGAGGGATCTATTTTCTCTACACACATTTGATAGAAACAATAGAGAACTTATAGAATGATGTAGGGAGATCTTATTTAATTTTGAACTTAACCTCTTCAATAGTGACTGGTCTCATAGTTGGTGTTAGCAAATCCTCTTCATAGAAATAGTAAAGGCAAGTCACCATTTTCCTGCCAATCAAATATCATAAAAAATGTTAAAAACAAAAGTTAAAAAATTTTGAAAGCAAAATAACATATCTCAGTTCAACGAATGTTGATGACATAACTTAATGTTGAATCTCTCCCATGTTGAATACTGCAATATCACAAAATAAGGGAGAGTAGCAAGTCCTAATGAAGAAAAAGAAAGATGGTAAATAAACAAAGTATATACATCACAATGGTTGTTAAACCTATACCCTTATAGCGGAGAATAACAAAATAATCTCACATAGAGAGAGAGGCTCACGAAACGCAAAGAAGGAGAGAGCACGCGAAGGAACCCTCTGTAGTAGTTTTGGTCATAGCAAAAGGGAGATCTGGGAGAGAATTTTGCATACACAAGTCTCTTGATAGAAAAACTTCGGATGATTACTATATCTGTAAAATAACACGGTTATTGTAAGAATATACGCTGTAAAAAAATGTAATTAAACTAGATAGTGAAATACTTAGGACGTTGAGATTAGATTGGCGCATGAATCTCTAGATCCAAGAAATTGTCTTCAAATCAGACTCCAGCCATTGGATTTTTGCAAGTTGTAATAAATATTACCTTCACCACACTTATCCATTTATACTCATAGAAGATTAAACATAGAGAGCGAGATCACACATAGGTGAAATGGTGATGAAGATACAGCTCCCACTAAGGAAATGAAGACAATCGCACAACCCAACTACACAACTACAGATCCATAGCTTCTACTCTAGGAAGATCCGAACTCCTTCAAATAAACCGTTGTAGATGTATTTGGTTAGAATGAGATTAAAAAATGAAGTAACTAAACTGAAGAGAAAAAGAGAGAAAGAGAGAGACTCACAATCACAGATTGATAGGCGCATGAATCTGAAGATACAAAGAATTGTCGAGAAAGTGAGACACTCACAATCTAAGAGGGATTGGCCCATAAATCTAAGGATTCCAAGAATTGTCTTCAAATCAGACTCAAATGATTTGATTTGTGCATGTCGTAACAACTATCATCCGCACAACATGAATCAATTTATACTCAAAAGATTAAAGGAGAGGGACCGGTAGAGAGAGAGAGCTTACATGAAATGGCACTGAAGTTTCAATTCCATTAGAAGCAATCCTAGACAATCGCAACTACACAGTTGCATATCCATGGCTTTCTTTTTTTCTGGGAAGATCAAAACTCCTTCTACTACACAGCAGCTTCTCAATGTTAGAGTGTCAGAAACCCTAGGGCTATCCTATTGCTTTTATAGTGTTGAAATTATGGCTGGTGGTCCACTTTTAGTTCTGTGGTTGATGTGAAGTGTTTCTTCACAATTAAAATATTATGATAACATGGTTGTTAAAATATAAAAAAATAAATAAGACATAAAGAAAAGTGACATGAAAAATATGTTAATTTGTACTTAGGCGTATGATATTATCTATAGTAAACTACAATTGTATAGTATTTGATGTTGTGAGAGGTGGTCCATTTCTCATCAAAATTAAAGAGAATTATGAAAATTATACTATTAACTATTTTCTAAATATATCGTTTAAAAATTTATATCTGATAAGATAATCCATTAAAACCAAAAGTAAAGAAAACATACAGAAAAATGACATGATAATCCATATTTCGTATGATAGTGCCTATCGTTAGATGTGTATGTTAGTAATGTATTTTATCCATGTGGTCTGAGGTGTTTCTAGAAAATTAGAAATGTCCACCAACTCCCATTTCTTGTAAACATTTAATGGCAATTGACAGTTAAAAAATTAATTAATTTTCTGAAAATATATTTTAAAATTTTAGATGATATACCATGGTCAATTAAATGAGAAAAAAACACAGAGAAAAGTCAAATGAAAAAATCACCTAAAGTTATATTTAGGCATATGAGAGTACCTATCGTTAGATTGTACTTGTATTGCAAAAGATATTTCTAGATGACTAAAACTCTCACCAACCCCCCTTTTGGTGGAAAAAATCGAGTGAAATTAAACAATTAAAATATTAATTAAATTTTTCTATATCTATTTTTTATTTGTTTACTCATTTAATAATGGACAATCTTATAACATGCATTAAAGTTTCAAAACTTTAACTTTTATAATATTGACACTTATTAAATGAGTAAATAAAAAAAAAGATACCTACAATAGAGAAATAAAAAAGATACTAACTTGTATTTATTGGTATGACAACATCTGTAATTAGATTAAATTTGTATATGTATCTAGGTGGTCTAAGGTGTCGGTAGAAGATTAGAAATTCCCACAACTTCCATTTCTTGTAAAAATTGGAGAGATTTTTACATTTCAAATATTGATTGAATTTCTAAAAATGTGTGACAAAATGAGGAAGACACAGAGTAGAATGTAATGAAAAATATCTTCACTCATATTTATGCATATTAGAGTATCTATTGGAATATTGTACTTGCACGTGTATCTGGTGCTCTACTGTATTTCTAGAAGATTAGAAATCCCTACCATTCGCCCCTATTTCTAATCAAAGTTAAAGAGGATTCCGATAACTAAAATATTAGTCTATATTTCAAAATATAATTTAAATATTTATATTATAAAACGAGAAAATAAAAAAGAAACTAAGAAAAGTGAAATAAAAAAGATCTTCAATTATATTTAGGCGTGCGAGAGTATCTATCGTTATGTTGTACTTGACTAGTCAACTTGATTTGAAAATTATGATCTTAACATTCATTCAGAGATTCAAATATTAATTTATTTTAAGTAGGATATGATTGAAAAACGTATCTGTGATAATAAGTTATATGGTTTATTAAATGATAAAATAAAAAAGATATTGTGACAAGCAAAATGTAAAATATCTTAACTCATATTTAGTAGTATATGTTGTTAGATTATTCCACTTGCATATTGTACACACTAGTATTTGATGCCTGTGCGTCACGCACGCTCGAGCTATGACACTTTCATATGCTGAATTGATAATCAAAAGTAAGGTTGCTTATAGCATTTGCAACTTGTGTTTTGGCATAACAAATGTCACCTTATTGTGACTGGCTATTGAAGTAAATAGAAGAGATGGATAATTTTATAAAATTGTGGATTCCCGATGTGCGTCAAAGCCAATTTATTAAATGTTCTCTCGACTATTGATAATTTGAAATAAATGCCAATCATCATAACTAATAAAATTCATTGTTTCCGAGAAGGTAGGGTTCATTTATTTTTTTCCCCTTCAGCGATCTCTCGTCACTACAAACTGTCATACCCGGTGACAATAGACTGTGTCGCTTTGGGTTACATGGGCCATCTTTTTGTCGTAGGTAAGTAGAAGTAACATATTTTCCTAAATTTTTATAATATAGATTGGAAGAAGTATATATATAAATATTTAATTAGTTAAAAATTAATCAGAATTTAAAATGTTTGATCAATTTGGTTGAAGAAAATATGGACAATACGTTTCCTCCCTAATATTAGAAATTCACAATAAATTTAGTCCTTAAAATTCACCAAAAAAATATTTACTATCCAAATTTAACCGCCGTTAATCAGTTTAGTCTGCTGAACTATAAAAAAACATCAACTTAGTCATTAAATTTGAGTATCAACTTAGTACATCAAATAATAATTTAAAGTTAAAAGGTAGTGGTTTTCTTGTACACAATATTTAAAAAGGTAATAATATTTATATATTGTAGGAAAGAATTAATAAGGTTGAACATTGCTATTCAATGTTATGAAGAAATTAATTAGGGTTGAACATAGCTAGTCAATGTTTCTTTCTTTCTCATTTTTTACATGGGGTTATCAATTCTTTCTTTTGGGGTTTACTAGTACTTGATACCTGTGTCTCATGCACGGCTAAGATATATGTTGAACTGATAATCAGTAGTGAGCTAGGTTGTTTAGCTTATAGCGTCCGTCACTTGTATTTTGGTTTAACAAAATGTCACCCCATTGTTATTAGTTATTGTCGTGAAAAACATGGAGGGATAGTTTTACAAAACTGAGGATTCCGGATGTGCCTCAGTTAATTTTCCACCCCTTCAGCCACCTCTAGTCAAATTGTTGCACCTGGTCACTATAGACCGTGTTGCTTTGGGTTACGTGGGCCATTTGCGTGTCATTGTCAAGCAAAAGTAATATATTTTCAAACATTTTAAGAATATTGACTCGAAGAAGTTAATTTATAAATATACTTTTTTAGTTAAATTAAATCAAAATTAACAATAGTTGATCAATTTGGTTCAAGACAGTATGAAAAATAAATTCCAATCCCTAATATTAGCATTTGACAAAAAAATTTAGTTTCCAGAATTGAAAAGAAAAATTTACAATCCAAAATTAACATGCCTTAATCAATTTATGGTCTGCCGAAATATAAAATATACATCAACTTAGTCATTAAAATCCACTATCAACTTAGTACATCAATATTGATAAAAACTAATATAGTACTACCTCTGGTGCTTTTTAAAGGACCCCTAACCAATTCACACGGATTAAGAAAACTAATGTTTTTTTAAAAAATAGTACAATCTTGTTTACCCTTATATAAAATCAAAATTTTTAACAAATACATTAATTGTAACCACTATTACTTCATTTATTACAAGGATAGACAAGAAAAATACTAATAATTACCTCTTGAATTTTGTAAAGGATCTTATATATAGGACAAAGAAAAATTCTGACAAAATAATTTATGCCTACTATAACAACGTCAAATGAGTGTGATAGATAATAAACCAATTTTGACCAAGAGTTTTAGCTCAAATGGTCATGTACCAAGTAATAAGGCTTGGGAGCAGGAGGTCAAGGTTCGAACCTTGGCAATGAAGATTTAGAGGATAATAGGAGAATAGTTTAGTTTAGGGTGTGTGGGTAGTAGATGTGTGTGTATTTGCCGGTAATAAAAAAAGATAATAAACCGATTTTAAAATTTAGTTAATTATTTACCTCTAAATGAAACATTGTCTAAGTTATTTTATTTAAGTGATGATACAGTTATAAAATTAAAATAATTTATCTCATATCATAAACCTCATTCTTCAAAAAATAATAATCATATTTTACAAGCAACTCATTCTCATTCACTAATAATAACCAAATCACATAGTTATTGTAAAAAATTAATAAAAGAATGATTTATCATTAATGTTAAAATTCAACATTTAATTTTATAAATAGTTTAGCCATATGTGAGAAATGACTTACCATTGTAATCATATCAAATGAATGCGGAAAATAATAAAATTTTATTTTCAAATTGAGTGAATGATTTCTTAGGTATGCAATATTGTCTTAGTTATTTTCCATAAAATTAATATAGTTTAAAAAACATAAAATAATGATTCACCTCCATACTATAACTTTTTGCTAAACAAAAATAATGATAAACTTTTAAATTATAAAAATTCCACAAAACATAAATATTAAATAAAAAAGTACATCTTTCAAAAATAAAAATAATAAAAATTCCTATAATTTAAGCATCATTTAATCCTCACATATTTTTATAACATATTTATAAATGTAAAATATTAAAATTGAGAGAAAAGTACTTGCACAAAAGTTCATCACATATTTATACAATATTGTTCCATTTCTTAACGTTTTAAAGAGGTCAATATTTGTCCATTGGAACTCCCAAATATGGTTTCTGAACGTTCAACTAATAATCACTTTTGTCTAATACCACACTATAACAAAATTGTCTTTTAGCAACATTGTAAAATACAACATTTGTAAAAAATGTTGCAGATAGTAAAGGACAACATTTTTTTAACAATTTGGCAACATTTTTTAAATGTAACTAAAATCTTTTTGCAACTTCGCTTGATACAAGATTTGTAAAATTTTTCGCAAATGCACAAAAGTAACAGTTTTAGTAATTTAGTAACACTTTTAACAATTTGGCAATATTTTTTTCAAATGTTGCTAAAAGACAATTATGTAGTAGTGCCAAAAAAATCACACTTTGGTTTAATACAAAACAACAAAAATTACTTTGGTCATACACTTATTTTTATTTAAAAAGAGTGATGTGGCAAATTAGTATTTGATTTTGTAGGGTTTGTTCATATTAGTCCGTGATATTTTCGGCAGCACAAATAGGTCACTAACATTCAATTCTGTGATGCATTTTAATCCATGTTGTTAGTTTACAATTAACACCATTAACATTCGTTTATATTGGTCCATAAAATTTTTAAAAGTTCAAGTTTGTCCCTTAAGTTTTTAGTAAATGTTCAATTTAGTCTAAGAACTTGACAATTTTAATTATTAACTAACCATGGTGACTAAACTACATCAGGAAGCACAATGTTAACGACCTATTTGCACGGCCAAAAATGTCAAGGAATAATATGAGTAAATTATCCTATGAAGTCAAAGACTTAATGATACCTTTTTTAGTAAAAATGACTGCATGATGTGGATCTTTGATAACAAAGTTGATACACTCAACAATGTAATCACAGAGTAGAAAACTCTCTCCTGAAGCTTCTTTTTTCACATAGTCATGTGTATCCCTAACTTTCTTAACTACCTCTTAAATCCGAAGAATACACTTCATCTTTCACGCCTCTGTCGTCTCCCCTCTCTGCCTCTGCCGCTCCTTTCTTTTCACTCTTCCTCTTCCCTCAACTTTGCTTCAACTCATATTCAAGAAAATCTCTATTATATTCTTCGCATTAAATTTGTAGATCTGAAGTGAATCATGTAGGTATTTGTTAACGACATTATGCAACTTTCACCAAATGCTATATCTAGAAGATTTCTTTCGTTAAACTTGACAAATAGCCCTATTTTTTGTGCAGTACAACTTTTGGTAACGATTGAAATGTGGCTACTTAGTGACAAACAACAATACACTATTGTTTTAAACCTGATAAAATAATATACATCTTATAACGACTGCAGCTGCATGGACACAACATATATTTGAAAATAAATTTCTTCAAAGAGCGTGACTAAGGAAAGGAAGAAATTATATCTAATATATATATTCAGATCATTATAATGAAAGCATAATGTGGGGTTAGATTAGAACATAAGGAGTTGAAGAAGTAATGAAAATACTAGTTCATTCTTGCATTGAGAGTCCTTTGCAGCATTTTAACAATTAAAAATTATAAATTAGTAAACATTACATACTTTTTCATATAATGCAAAAAAGAGATATTGTATAGCAATTAAAAATTATGCTGAAGAATGAACAAGAGTAGGAAATGGAGAATAGAGGATGAGAGAAAAAAGAAGTTTCAAGAAAAGGCACATGGAGAAGTGAAGGGGCTATCCATTATTTTGAAGAAGTCTTGAGTAGAAGTGGAAATAGAGGGTTGCCAAGAAGGTGGAGGAGGAACTTGGGAAGGAAGTTTTCACATATTTGGATCCTTTTGACTTGGATTTTTCATCAGAACTAGCAGCAGAATACAGGACTTGGGAAGGCATAGCAGTGAATCCTTTGTTCCCTTTTCCAGTTGAAGTAACATTGAGAAGACCTTTTGAACAGATGGCAAAGGATCCATAAGCATCACCTGAGATCTTACATGACAATATTGTTCATTAAGGCCCTTAAGAAATCGAATAACACATTCTCTCTCTCGGTAGGATTTCATAGTAGGAATTAAGTCGCAAGAACAAGGTATATTACATGAACAACTCGGTATAGGATGAAATTGATCAAGTTCTTGCCATAATCCTTGTAGAGCAGTAAAGTAAGCAATTATGGATAGAGTACCTTGTTTGAGGGAGTAAATTGATTCAAACAGATCAGAGATCATGAACATATCATGTTGAGCATATCTGTTCTTTAAGTCCATCCATACCTCAAAAGCGGTTTGCATCCAGAGAACACTCCGGACGAGGGTAGCATCGAATGATTGAATAATCCAAGAAAGAACTAGCTTGTTGCAGCGATCCCAAGCAATTTGAGAAGGTCCAATAACAGCAGGACGTGGAAGAGATCCGTCTACAAAACAAACCTTGTTCTTCATCCCAAGAATAAGGAGAATAGTTTGTGACCAAGAGTGGTAGTTCAAATCGTTTAGAGGAGTAGAAATCAAGTTTGGCAGACGAAGCAGTAAGTGTTGTACTGATACGCGAGGAAGGCAAGTCTCAACTATCGATCTACTTCGTCTCAAGAGCCATGCAAGGTGTGGAGGTAAATTACCAACGACTTGAAAAAGTAGCCTTTGCGCTGCTAATCGCTTCCAGAAAATTGTGCCTGTACTTCCAATGCTACCCTATCTTAGCCAGAACTAATCAACCAATACGAAAAATACTTCACAAATCCGACTTAGCAGGAAAAATGATGTCGTGGGCCGTTGAACTAACCCAGTACGACATTTCATATGAACCACGACTCGTAGTCAAAGCACAGTTTCTTGCCGACTTCCTGGCAGAGATAACTCATCCCGAAGAGTCATATATTGGGGAAAGGACAATAGATGTGGATGGTTCTTCAAACACCAAAGGGTGTGGCACAGGCGTGATCCTTGAAAAAACAGACGGGTTAGCAGTTGAATATTCATTGAAGTTTGAATTTCTGACGTCAAATAATCAGGCTGAGTATGAAGCTTGTCTTGCTGGAATGTAGATGGCAAAAGAGCTGGGTGCAACTGATGTTACCATCTACTCTAATTCAAGGTTGGTTGTGTCATAGATCAAGGGTGAATATCATGCGAAGGAGCCCGTTATATAAAAGTATCTTGCCAAAGTACGAGATGCTTTGGTGGGATTATCCAAATTTGAGATAAAACACATCCTAAGAAAAGAGAATGCTTGTGCGGACCTCCTTTCTAAACTAGCCAGCACAAAAAAGGCATCTAATTACCACTCGGTGGTAGAGGAGGTACTCCCTTATCGCAGTTTAACATTATAGGTGCATGAAGATGATTGGAGGACCCCTCTAGTCGATTATATCGTAAGGGGAGTATTGCCAGGGAATGACAAAGAAGCAAACTAGATAGTTGAAAAAGCAATGAGATCGATGATAATTGAAGGTCACTTATTCTGCAAAGGAATCTCGACCCCACTCCGGAAGTGCATTGGACCAGAGGAAGTCTGGTATGTGTTGGCCGGGATACATGAAGGAAGTTGTGAACATCATGCCGGAGCAAAATCTCTACCCACAAAAGTACTGAGGGCGGGATATTTTTGGCCGACAATGTAAGAAGACGCAATGAATCATGTGAAGAAATGTGAATAGTGCCTACGACATTCACACATTCCCGACGTTTCGCGTGAAGAATTGCATACTCTCTCGGCTCCGTGGCCCTTTCAAACATGGGGGATGGACATCCTGGGACCTTTTCACAAAGCCCCGAGACAATTAAAACATTTGGTGGTAGCCGTGGACTATTTCAATAAATGGGTTGAAGCAGACCCTTTTGCCACAATTACTTCAGCAAGAATACAAGCTTTTACCTTTAAAACAATGATATGTCGTTTTGGAATCCCAGCCAAGATGGTGACAGACAATGGGACACAGTTCACGGGAAGTCAGTTTAGGGAGCTCTTGGAGGGGCTACAGATCCAACATCATTTTTGAAGTGTCGAACATCCCCAAAAAAATGCGCAAGATGAGGCCGCCAATAAGATTATCTTGAACGGCTCAAAAAAGCGACTTAAAGATGCTAAGGGAAATTGGGTTGAAAATTTATATCAAGTACTGTGGAGTTATAGAACGACACCACAAAGTACAACGTGGGAAACTCCATATTGACTTGTCTACGATGCAAATGCAGTTATCCTGGTAGAAATCAATGAACCATCTTGGAGGGTGACCCATACGCCTAAAAATAATGATGAAGTTTTAAGAGAAGAACTGGATCTCATGGATGAAATCCGTGAGTTGGCACGCTTGACTGAAATGTCGAGAAAGCAAGGAGTTGCGCAAAGGTATAACGCTAAGGTCGTCAAACGAGAGTTCGAGGTTAACAACCTCATATTAAGAAGGGCCAGTATTGGACAGAAAAATGCAAAGGATGAGAAACTGGCAGCCAACTGGGAAGGCCCATATTGGGTGATAAGAAACACATGGAAAGGTGCATATGCAGTGGAAACTTTACAAAGAAGATAATTGTCGTAGACCTTCAATGCCGCGGATATGCGGAGGTACTATAGTTAAGACTAGTATGTCGATTTATGTTTAGACTCGTATCACGTTTATGATTTGAATGTACAATTTCTGTAAGGGATACTCTTTTTCCTTCATGGGTTTTATCCCTAAGGAGGGTTTTACCATGAAGGTTTTCACGAGGCCCCAGGTTTTGTAACGTAAGCATATAATGAATGAGAACAATAATTTGTCTCATGTGCACATATTCAGTGGCAACAGGCCAGAAGGCATCCAACCTAGGGCGACATGCCCTAACGATATGGCCACACGCCAAGAAATATTTCAAAAGGATCAAAGATCCCAAATAGGGCGATGTGGTCCAACGATATGGCCACAGGCCAAGAAATATTTCAAAAGGATCAAAGATCCCAAACAGGGCGACGTGCCCCAACGATATGGCCACAGGCCTTGAAATATTTCAAAAGGATCAAAGATCCCAAATAGGCCGACATGCCCCATACAAAGAGCAAAAGTGAACAGTAGCGGCGTCTTTAGAAACAATGATAAATGAAGAAATAGAAATTGCAATGAATATATGAAACACGACAAAATGGCATAGGAAGTACAATATTACAAAATAAAAGGTGGCTAAAACACTAGCAAAATGTTTGTAAAACAATAAACCTAATTATTACAAAAGCAAATTCAAAAATCAAGGGTTAGCAGGAATAGTAGGACTATCGGTTGGAGCGGCTTCTCCGTCTTCGACTGACTCTGGAGAGATAGACTAATGAGCATGGGGATCGAAAGCCTCTAACTCAGGATCGTTGAGATCAACACAGGTGGGAGGGTCGTTGTGATAGTCCAACAACTTACCATCCTCAACCCAGTGAAGTGGATGCATCCCCTTGTATAGGTAAGCTGCACCCCAGGATTTGCGAACTCCACTTGCTTCAGGCAACTAGAGAATGCCATATATGCTCCGTTGGAGATCAGTTGTTCCTATTCTCGCATCTTGGATTTTAGCTTATCATTCTCAGCCTCAAATGTCGCCTTGTCTATTGTTAGCTGATCACGGATACGACACAGGTGGGTGTTCTCTCCATGAAGGGCAGTCGTTTCCTCCTAAGCCTTAGCAAAGGCGACTTGAATCTCCTTCTTCTCCTCTAAAAGTTTGGCATTTTCAAACTTCAGCTGGTCGAAGTTGGAAGTTTGTGTAGAAATTTCAGCGCGAAGGGCGGCATGAGAAGTTTTTAAAGCATCCCGCTCTTTGGTAAGAGCCTGGATTTGCTTCTCGGCGGATGCTTTGGTCGCCAGCAACCGCTCCTCCAAGTCGGTGGAGGGATTAGGCTTTTCCAGCTCACCATGGAAAAAGCTCAGCAACACCAACTTGCGCGTCATCCAACCCAAACTTTCCGTGACATTTTCCTGCGACATAAACACACAACTCAGAAATGAGAAATCATAAGTGGAAGCTGCTTAATTTTAACCATAACAAAGCCACGGGTTACATACCTTAAGGACTGGGCGAGGGAGCTCATTAAAGAAATTCCCATGGTGAAAAAAGAAGATGGGAGCCTTGAAGTTTGCCCACCGTGAAGAGGAGGAAGGCTCCGAAGCAGAAGTGGAATCTGAAACAAACAGGGTAAATGACGTCAGCGACCTGAGAACCTGACATTATGCAAAGCAACACAAAAATAAAGAACTTGTTGAAAGGTGGTAACTAACCCCTAAGCCGGGCGTGATCAATAGGCTCTGTGTCGTCCTCGTCAGAGATAGCAATCTCCTCCCGTTGGACTGAATGAGAGACATCTAAGTCCCGAGAAGACGCGTTGGGGTCAGAGCCCGGTTGCGAAGAACAATCTTCTTTCTCCATGCAGCCTAACTTTCAGGGAGAGGGGCAGCAGCAACGGCAGCAGGATTTTCAGGGACCCCTGGAGATTGAGCTCCATGGTGAGTGAGCACCTCACGCTCCAAATTCTCCGGGGGAGATTCTTTCCTTGGTTTCTTCGTCGTGGCCCCCTTCTTCTTCATCATTTGGGCGTATGCTGACATGATAGCACCTGTAGAGACAGAATTTACATCTTGATCAATATGACACAATTTATAGAAAAAGTTTGAATTACTTAAACATCTATTAGCAACGACAAAATAATAACAACAGTAGTACAAAATCAACAATAACCAACCAAAGGCTACATTACACAAAGTATCAACGCGACTTATGCAACTACTTCGAATCACTTCATTGCACTTCACGAGGCCATATTTCTTGGTGAACTCGCGAAGCCCGTCAAGAATGGCGAGGTCAGAGTCAAGCAACGAACGTTGATGTGTTACGAAAGTCTCAGCTTCACGGAGGTAGTGATCATATTTCCAATAGAGTGGGAATAGGGGGATCCGTCGGGGCCTGTCCAGAAAGGATATTCTTCCCGAGTGTAGAGAACCTTGAAATAAGAATCTTTGAAGGGAGGGAAAGAGTGGTCGAAAAGCTTGAAGACGGCATGATCCTCTGGCAGAACGAAATAAACCCGAAATCATAAAGGTGGTAAGGCATGAACAGGTATTAGAAGAGATTGCTGGAGCGCTCCCAATTGTTGGCCCAACAGAGGATCTCAAAGGCGTTTATAAAGGCCCAAGCATTTGGGTGAAGCTAGGAGGGGGCAACATCTAGACGATTCATAATCTCGACCTGGAAGTCGCTGAAAGGAAAATGAAGTCGAATGTCATGGAAGAGACACTCGTATGGCATCATGAAGTCCGGTGTGCCCTTTCGCGGGTGGGATCCAATCCTCTCGTTAGGACCCACGCGTTCAGCTTTGTATAGGGTGATTCGGGCATAAGGAACATCCTCTTCTGGTATAGCTCCAGGGAAATGCGTGGCCTCCCTAAACTCAACTTCCGCGACATGAAACTTCAATGTCATGGATAATCCCGAGGCGACTTGGAGTATGTCCTCGTTGATCCAAAACTGCTTCCTTACTTCCCAGATGCCCTGAAGTTTTTTGGGGACTGATAATTTGATAGCCTTTTTAGGGGGGGCATACAAGTCATGGATCAGCTGGCGTCGGCGTTCTAATGCTTTACATTTAGAAGGTTTCTGAGCAACCCCAAGAGGAATGGAAGTTGAAGGTGACTCTGAACCCGACATGGGGGAGGAAGCTGACATTGATTCTACAATAAAAGTTGGAGGAACATACAAAGGGTCAGAAGAATTAGTACTAGAGGAATCAATAGTGGAAGAAGAAACAAAACTAGAAGAGTCAAATGAGGTACAGAAAATCAGGGGCACAGGAAGGTGTAACCTAGAAGATATGGCATCACTACCCTCAAAAGACTCGTCATATTCATATTTCTAAAACCCATACCTTAAGGGTTTGGGGGCAACCAATAATGAGAAAGGAGCCCCTGAGAAAGAGGAACTTTGGGGATACCAGGGATACACTCCTCAGAACCAGAAAGTGAAGGGGAAGAGGGGATGTGATACCCGCTACCATCACTGACTTCACGCCCAGAGGGTGGATTAACAAACTCCCGAACTTCTCCAGAGAGGGATTCCTTCGGGGGAAAGTTGGTGGGACTTTCAGGAGTTGACATTTCAAGAAAATAAAGGAAAGAAGAATGAAATTGCACGAAGAAAACAAGCAGACAACCAGGAAATACCTGCTAAAAATGGGAAGGTTGAAGATGACTAGAAAACAACGAAGAAAATCTGGCTAAGCAACGCAGAAGGGAGAAAGTGAGTCTTGGACTCTAAAAAGTGTTTTTGTATGGAGTAGGGGAGTATTTATAGGAAGAGAAGATGGAATATGAAGCGTGAAGGAAAAGTAACGGCCCATGGCACATTAAATGCACGCAGGCTTGATGTGACAGAGTTATGATGGGCGTGGCCCACGAAGGATTGCGACCAATCCAGTTAGGACACGTGTCGAGACGAAAATTGATGGTGGAATCCAAACGACAACGACATAAAAAGGGGTCCAAGTCGCTAGATCATGTTAGGTTAGGAAGTCAACGGCATGCAACATGACATACCGTTGACTTGGGAGCAACTGTTATGGACCTAACCCGTAAGGGAGGCACGTGTTAGCCCCACGTAAATGGGAGAGGTCGGTGGTCGCATGTCGTGTAAGACACGACATGGTTACCCGGCATGAGGCTTGGACATCCCTCCCCCACGTGGGGTTAGTTACAGATTCGTACTTAGCGTCGTAATTCACGGGGACGTGACAGTGATAGGTTTGACTTTAGAATTCTATGAATCTCTATAAATACCTGTAATCTATCTTCATTTGGTACGCTATTACTCACTCAATATCTAAACTATCCTCTCTGTGAAAACTCACTGACTTGATCGTCGGAGTGCTTGCAGGTACCCACCCTCACCGCCAGGTGAGTGGCCGAAATCCGAAACCACCGTGCCGGAGGCCAGAATGGAGGTCATGGCCGCCATGCCCAAGCGCATGATGGATCAGTTCCCATCATGCCCATAGAAGGTTGTGCCCAAGGTTTCCACTCATATTGAGCCCACCTTATTGGATGATAGTACAATTTAAGGCAGACTTCTAATAAACATCTTAGCCGATTGTAACGATCACTGGTGAATAAGTCTAATTAATTTGAATAGCGTGATATTATCCTTAATCAATATTGAGCCCATAATTATGGGAATATGATAATTCCAACAATCTCCCACTTGGGCGTAATATTAATCCGAATGATTTATATCGTAATATAACTTTAGGCGGACAACTATATGCTATTCAATTTAGATTGTCTCTACAATCCGATCCATCTTATGCACCAAAGTAGGAATCATTACAACTTTGACCACTGCTATTAGTGTGGCTAAACTCCAATGATCACCATAGTCATTACACTCGATGGCATGGATAAAATGTGAATGAATGACATCGAAATTATATGATACATGATCTAATGCATGCCTATTTCTAACTAGTCCAAACTTTAGTCATTATGGAGATCAAAAAACAATAAGCATGGTATGTTAAGAGAATTCTGATAAGCATGGAATAAGACATCTCTATTAATAAACATAATATTGAGAAAAAAATTCCAAAAGACACAAAATAATGAGACTCCCACTAAACTAAGGTATCGTCAGAAATGAGTCCCATGCTAGTAACATGTTCATGGTACACCTTAGGGACAATACCCTTAGTAAGTGAGTTAGCTAGCATCAAATGAGTCCCTATATGCTCTATGGCTATCTCCTTCTTCCGAACTTTTTCCTTTACTTTCAAGTACTTAATATCTAAGAATTAGCCTTGATAGTATTCATTTACTGTTAAAGTACAGTTCTGCTGCTTTATTGTCACAATAAATTTTCAATTGTCTCTCTATGCTATCTACTATGCGCAAACTAGTGCGAAATTCCCCATTCATTGAGCATGGATGGCTGCATCAAAACAAGCCATAAATTTTCAGTTTTTCCTTTGTAAAATTTCACAAAACAGGAAACAGGCTGAAAACAGGAAATGAATACAGAAAATTAAAATGCAAACACATTTTTAGATTTTGCTTTTAAGTCCCTCGGTTTTGTTTCAACTTTAGGGGCTGCCTTGCATTTTCTTGTGCGCCACTTTTAGTACTCCTATGGAGTAATATATATATGTTTCTTAGGTATTTTGTAGACACTTTTTGATCATTGAATGAATATTGAGATTTTTTGGAAAGCATTCTCTCTTTTGAGCCTTAGCTTGTGAGCTTTGGAATTTTGATAACCTGATCAATCGATTCCAATTCCATTGTTGCGGTTCTACCTTGGGAGCTTTGGAATTTTGATGACCTGATCAAAATGTTGGTTCTTGTATAGTTTGCGGAGATGGGGGAAACTTATTTGTGGCTGTGAGAAATGTCCATCTACATTCCATGCAAACTGTATGAATATGAAGATATTTAAATTATTTTTTATTTTGTATTCTTGTTCTGATTTGTTTCTTTTGAAATATCTTGAAGCAAATATGTTTGATAACCTAAGAAAATATTGAGAATTTCTGAATTTTTCATAGTGTAAAGGGCTCCCTATCGTGATTGGTTATGTCCTAACTATGTTCGTGAATATTGTGGGCTAGGTGATGAAACTAAGCATCTTACCACGTGCTAGCAGTGAGACAAAATTCATAAGATTTTTCTTTTGATAGGTTTAGCTAATTTCTTTATCTCTTGTATTTTCTAGGAGTTGGTTTAAAGATTTTACTTTTCCTTTTAAATTTTTTGGTACAAAATGAGGTCATTTAAATATTTGTTGATGAAAAATTACTACTCCTCTCACTCTTCTCTAATTTCGATTACATTAACAATGTACTTTGTAATGTTTTTATAGTTCACTGACGATGCTTAAAGAGTATTATAGAAGACTCACGAACATGAGTTCTTTAGGATTGTATTGCAGCCAAAGCTACAAAGAGGTATATATACTTTTCTTGTGATTTTCTTGCATATACTTGTTTTCTCATTATTTTTATTTTGACTAGCATTTTTGATGAAAGATCTATGACAATTTGGAGAACTCACTTGCACCTTGAATTGATATTTTTGTAAGCTACTGTTAAAGTCTTCCATCCAACATATATGACTTTTAAGTTGCAGTTGCATTCACATTGATGAATGGATCTTTTAACACAACAACAGATCGACAAACATGCATTGATGTGATTCAAAGCATACTATATAGTTGTTGGTAAGCACATTGGTGTTTACCTATATCTACATTGTTATATAACTTTTTAATGCTCATCATTTTTGTTTTCTGTTGGTATTCAACATTTGAAATTTGAATCTATTTATTCCTACCACTCATTTTTACCTTTTTATAAGCATTAATTAAGCAAAATTTTGATTTTTTTTGTTGTTGTTTACTTTTTACTTCAAACATAACGCGGGTTAATTTAAGCCAGTTTTATACATTCATCTTTTAAAAAAGGATTCAATCATAAGAGTGGATACTATCAAGTAACATCCTTTTATTTGTTGTATATCTTAGCTATTTTGCTACTATGGTTGTAAACATCTTTGTAACTTTAAAATACCGGTATTCACACACACTAATTTTTATCTACTACTACTTGGCTCTATATAATTCATGGGACAAGGGTTGCAGAGATGCCTTTTATGGCCGCCTAAAAGACATGCAGGGGCCATAGGATTTGTGTGAAGCTATTTACAATAATGTAAAGGGTAGGTGGTTACAAAGTCCTATGGTCCCTTGTAGGGTTTCCATTAAACCAAGGATAGCTAATTAGGTTCCAGTCACTTGAGACATTTTGGTTCAATTTTTTAATTCGACAATATGACCCTACAATTTTATTTAAAATTTTTAAAAATTCAAGTTGTTTTAAAGATTTTTATAAAGTTTTTAACTTCTAATTTTTTAAATATAAAAACATGTAATTTTGAAGAAGTCTGGAATTAATTATATTCTATCATAATTTTGTTCATGCAATAACAACATATAAAACATACAAATGGCTCCAAGTGCTATCATCATGGACAAAATTTGAGTCATACACCAATAAGTATCAACATGAAAGTAATTTAAGCCTTTAAAGTTTAATTGAAAATATGTTGTATATTTATTATGAAATGCTTGATAGTTTGAGGTGGTTGTATATCTTTTCCCCTTATTTATAATTATTAGAAAACAAAATAAATTCATATTAATATTTCAATAACTTCAAACGAGCATTGTACAATTATACTCATATTTTAAATTTTTAATGATAATAATAAATATTTTTTTTGTCGATTTCTTTTATATTTTTTTGGCACATGTTAGCTCATTAGGGAGTATTAACCTTCAACTCTTCACAACACTAATAGGCAATCAAACGCATAAATGAAGAATATATATCGCAATGGTTGTTGCAGCTATATGCTTAAAGCGAACAATAATGAAATAAACTCATAGAGAGAAGCACACAAAATTGAAAGGAGGAGACAACACATAAAAGTGCTCTCGGTAGTAGTAGTTGTTGTCAAGGCAAAGATCTGGCGGACAATTTCGCAGACACAAGTTTGCTCTTGATATACCAACTTTGAATGATTATTATCAGCCTATAAAACACACTATTATTGCCGCTATATATTAATATATGCTGTCAGAGCAAAAAATAACTTAATTGTAGAGAGAATAAGAGACTCAAGATGCTGATAGTGATAGGCAACTAAATCTCAACATCCAAATAATTGTCATCAAATCAGACATCATCCATTTGATTCGAGCACCTTATAACAAATATCACCCACAAAACACTGATTTATACTCACAGAAATTGAACATATAAAGAGAGATAGACCACACGTGCGTAAAATGGCAGTGAAGCTGCAACTCACTTGGAGGAAATCACAGTTGTCTTCTATGATTGGAAGATCACAACTCCTTCAACTAAACAGTTGCAGGTCAATGGCTTTTTTCTTTGCTGGGAAGATTAGAACTCCTTCAACTAAACTGCTGCTCATTAGAATGTTAGAAATCCTAGGTCTCTCCTAGGGCTTTTATAGAAATTGTAGTAGGTTATCCAAAATAGATGGAATGACCACATTTTGCACTCTAAGGTTGCAAAAGAAGTGTACAATAAAGCAATGATGACCACAAAACAATATATTAGTATAAAAAAAATTCCGAAGCAGTTGTAGTTATAATTGCTCCGAAAGTGCTGGAAAAATCACTTGATTGACTTATGTTATCAATATCTAGTTATGCTAATACTGATGACGAAAATCAGCATTATTATGCATTACAGTGTTTGCTTCTATGCTTTCCGCCAAATTCTCCATAATATTGCTGAGTTACCAAAACACAATAACATGTATTTAAATATTAATACTATATTGAGGAGAATTATCAATCCTATTTTTTAGCACTTTTAACTTTCATTCCAAATCAATAGGGAAAAACTGAAGTATATCCATATACACACATGCATACACATTAAAATTTTAAAATTAAATTTTAAATGACACCTTAGCTTGAAAAACAATGACTAGTATGACATACAAGACCTCAAATTAATTTTCTTCAAACTGTTTACCGTATAAATTTTTGAATGTGCTATTTTTAATTCATTCCTGTTGTAAAATTGAGATATAATGCTTCAATAGGTTCACTTCAATTTCAAAATCCGAGATAGACAATATTTGTTGAGTAATAGAACACACTATTTGTATTTTTTGAATTTGTGAGTATGTCCATATAATCGCCTTCAAACAACCGGAATTCAATCAATAAATTGTGAAGCGAGGGATCTATTTTCTGTGCACACATTTGATAGAAAAAATAGAGAACTTATAGAATGATGTAGGGAGATCATATTTAATTTTGAACTTAACCTCTTCAATAGTGACTGGTCTCACAGTTGGTGTTAGCAAATCCTCTTCATAGATATAGTAAAGGCAAGTCACGATTTTCTGCCAAACAAATATCATAAAAAATGTTAAAAACAAAAGTTAAAATATTTTGAAAGCAAAATAAAATATCTCAGTTCAACAAATGCTGATGACATAACTTGATGTTGAATCTCTCCCATGTTGAATACTGCAATATCACAAAATAAGGGAGAGTAGCAAGTTCTAATGAAGAAAAAGAAAGATGGTAAATAAACAAAGTATATACATCACAATGGTTGTTAAACATATACCCTTACAGCAGAGAATAACAAAATAATCTCACATAGAGAGAGAAGCTCACGAAACTCAAAGAAGGAGAGAGCACGCAAAGGAACCCATTGTAGTAGTTTTGGTCACAACAAATGGGAGATAGAGAGAATTTTGCATACACAAGTCTCTTGATACAAAAACTTCGGATGATTACTATATCCGTAAAATAACACGGTTATTGTAAGTATATACACCATAAAAAAATGCAACCAAGTGGAAGCGTTGCTTCTATTCATTCATCTACTTCAAGGCAAGAAGAAAGACTAGTAGTAACTTAGAAGAAATACTTGATCACCCAATTTATCAATCTTAACTCATTCCATAGCATCAAATTCCATTTTGTAAATATTTAAATGCTTCTTAGGAACAAAATCAATCAATAGCAATTGATTATCTGAAACAACCAACTCAAGACAAGGGAATCAACATTAGGAGTATCTTTCAACTATAGCCATGAAAATCTTGTTTTTCATTCATTTGTAACATTTATCTTTAACTCCTCAAATTCAACTTTCTATGTAACAAAACAAACACTAGTTGAATATTGTGGCGGCCACCAAAGTTTCCCTCAATAGAATCCCATCAAACCAATCATCCTTGTTAGAGCGAAAGATCACTAAAGATAGCTAAAAGCACATAACTTTTAGATTGTATTGTTAATGTGAAGATAATGAGGTCATGGAGAATCCTACCTCTTATCAAAGCTATTGTCGTTGACCATGCGCTCTTAGCGATCATTAGTGATAAAAATGAGCTTAAGTCTTTTGCTCTAAGGAGGATGATTGGTTCTGTGGGCTTTTGTTGAAGAACCTTTGGGTGGCCATGACAATTTTCAACGGACGTGTTTGTGATGTTATAGACAAAGTTAAATTTTGGGAGTTATAGGTAAATGTTACAAACGAAAGAAAAACAAGATTCTCATGGCTAAATTTGAAAAATATTAGTAATGTTGATTCTGTTAATCTTGAGATGTTGTTTCACATAATCAACTTCTAGTCGTTGATTTTGTTCTTGAGAAGCATTTAAATATTTAGAAGATGGACAATGATGCTATGGAATGAGTTAAGGTGGATAAATTGGATGATCAAGTATATTTCTAAGTTACTACTAGTCTATCTTCTTGCTTTGAAGTAGATGAATGAATAGAAGCAGCGCTTCTACTTGGAAGCATTTTTTTGAAGCAAAGATGTTCTTCCTTTGTCACAAGTGATGAAGTGGAAGAGCAGCAACTTCTTGCTGTCAAGAACCATTATCTTGATTGACAAAGACATTTGTGTATTACTTAACTAAGTCTTTTGTTTGATGTTTTGAGGTCATCAATAGATTTGGAGATTGTTTTTTAAACCTTTTAATTGTTAAAACATACTTTTTTAACGATCACAATATTATTACCATAAGTATTTCGTTGTCCAAGTGGGTGATATTAACAATGTTATAGTCTTTTCTTTTCTTTGTCATTCAAGTATCCTTATCCTAAGAAACATTTTCAAAAGCAATAGTATTTATATATGGCTCCATTTTGTAAAATTCTCAATTATTTCACCTTTTAATTCCTAAAACTTGTGCCCACATTAGAAGTTTGGATTTGGAGATATGCATGTGGCTGCTGATTAGGAGAAATGAAAACCCGTGAGTTGTTGGAATTGGATTGTCAATTAAAACTTAATACATCAGCAAAAAAAAAAATTATTGTTTTTGTTAATGTCCAAAAGATAACCGATGTCATTAGGGAATAAAAATCATCACGTTTTTTCTTATAATGTGGTATAGTGATAGATGAAGAGAAGTTTACTATTATGGCCACAAGTTTTGGAAATAAATAGGTTAAAGAATTGAAAAAGCTACTGGATGGAGCCATAAATGATTCTGCTTTAATTTTTCAAATGTTTCCAAAAATAAGATACTTCATAGAAGCAAACAATTGTTACTATGTCAGTCTTTTGCTAACTTGCATGTGGTATCTTTATTCTTTTTACCATCACTTTCAAAGATAATAAACTTTCATGGCTCCATCTAATTACTTTCTCAATTCTTTCTCTTTCTTTTTCCTTATTTTTATTTCTTACCATTGTCTGATGCATGTTATTTATTTGTAATATACTATCTTGCATGTGCTAGAGCCTAGATGAATATAAAAAATCACCATGTTTTCATTTCCCAAACTTGTATCCATGGTAGTGAATTTGCTTGCATTTGCATTGATATTTGGAGTTGGTGGCTTGAGATGTATGCATGGGTTAATTATGAGTTCTAGGTCATGAGTGCCACTTATTATATCAATGTCAAATCTAGGATAACCCAAGGAAATTTGGAGTTAAAGGCACTGATCTTTTCATTCTTAAAATTTAAAAATGGATGGATAGTCAAAATTCTTAAGCTTTCCTTTGTGTCAAGAAAAGCTATTTTCGTATTGGTTATATCGAGAATTTGCCTTTTATGTTTTTTTTATAAGCCCAAAATTTTATTGATATATAAAGAGTACAAGAAGTGCTCTTCTAGGAGTATGGAAAATTAAACAGAGGCGGAAAAAGGGAAAGAATTACAATTAGGAACTCCTTAGGCACATTACAGGATTCACACACCAATTTGAGAAAGTAACGGTTCCACCTTTGAAAGGATAAAACCAATTCTATGACCTGATCATAACGTTTCAATCACCTCGCAGACATCAATCTGAGCTGAGTTAAAAATAACTCTATTTCTACATAACCATATTGACCAAAGAGTAGCAAACCAGACTACCAATCCTTTCCTTTTAACGCCTTTCCCAAAAAACAAGCCTCTGAATTGTAGAAACCAATCTCTAAGGTCAAAAGCCTAATCCTTCACTCACTCAGTGCGCTCCCTTTCATTCGCTCATTGACTTCAGAAAACCGAAATCATGTTGTCGTTGTTCCTCATGGCAATGTTGTTTCTGTCTTAGTTTCTCTAGCTCGTTTCCATCTTCTCTCAGCTGCACTCAAATCTGAATCTTTTACAATCGGAATCGCTTTGGGTTCTACCCAAACGAACTATCTGAAACCCCAAATTTTCTTTAATTGTCTATTGACTTTACTCAAGGCCTCTTTTAAAAGATTGGAAACACTTGTATGCATTTTGAAGCAACTGACAATTGATTTAAGCAATTTCACTTCTGAGTATGAATTTGCAAATTTTTTTGTTAGCTTTGTATTGATTCAAGCAAGGTAATGTGTTTTCTTTGTATTCATTCATGCAATTTGACTTGTCTGTGTTTTTTTTATGCTCTTTTCTCACTTTTCTATTGTTCTAGTGAACGTGAAGTTGTTCGAAGAAATGGGATTCTCCAAGGCACAAGTAGCAAGAGCACTTCATTATTTTGGTTGGTTGATTTATTTTGTAAAGATCGGTGGACATTAAATTATGAGCCGTATAACAGCATGCTTGTTTATGATTTTGGAAGAAGCAAAAGTGAACCCAGTGAATTTGGGTTTTTCATGGCTTTGGAACTGTTTAGTTTGAAGTTGGTAACCTCTTAAAGTATTCACAAATTGAAATGTTATTAAGTTGGTAACCTCTTAAAAAGTTTGCACCTTTTGCAAAATTGAAACTGTAATGAGCTAATTATTTTTTAATTTAATCAAATATTGCAATCTATTTTTAATTCACTTACAAGAATAAAATCGGAAAAATTACGTCTCAAAATCATTAGGTGTTATGGCTTATGTTCTGGGCTCTTAAATCTCAATGATTGTTATTGCAAAATATGTTGACTCAACCTTGAATCCAAAGTAGTCTACAGATTTATGGTCTTTTATTAGTAATTTCTTATGTAGGTAAATGGTGTGAAATTCAACGAGTATTCATCTATTATAGTCTCTGACCGCTATGATGGATCATTGCGTGCATGGTGGGATTGCAGATGTCACAGTACTGAGCCAGTTCAGGTGGAATTGATCAACTCTTCGCCTCCCGCACTTTTTTGAATTCATGCCTCTTACACAATATATGCAATGCATTCTATTAATTTCTGATGGCTTATTGATAGTGAGTTGCAAATGATGTGCGGATTATTCACACATTTGCCGATAGTGTGATGTCGGTTTGTCCAACAAAAATTGAAATTATTGGAGGAAGTGTTGATGGAAGTGTTCGGACATTTTACATTTGTATTGGCAGGTTCGTTATAAAACTTAATGATAATTTTTGTGATAGATGAATTTCTATTTACAAAAAACTATCAAGTATGATCACTGATATTTCTAAATGAAAGAGATAGGCTGATTTTAGTGCTTTAGGTAGCATTTGATAGGATGCTAGAAAGATGCGGTGCATAAATTGAGTTTTATCATATGTTTGATATGTTCTAAAACTAGAACGGAACGAAGCATGATGTTAAAAAAATGGTACATTTTTGGAAAATGAATATAAAGGACACACTTGTAAGGTTAGCGTGCATATACCTAATTCTAGTTTTACTGATTTAGCGTTTTCTATTGATCTACAAGTAGCATCATTTAATGATATAGGCAGATTGCTGCAATTGTTCATTCCTAAAACATTTTTTAACCCTAAAGAATATTTTGCTCTTTGTTTTGAGTAACTTTTATATGTCTGTTACAAACTTATTAATATTCATTTTATGAACTTTGATAATCTCTATTGGACTATTATCAGTCTTACAAATTGGATTGTTGCCTTACCAATATGGATGCTCATGTGGCTGGTAGCTCCGAGGATGGCTTCATCTATTTCTTGGATCTTGTAGATGCATCTGTTGTGTCAAATTCAAGGCCCATACCTCAGTGGTAATTCTTTTTTACTAGTCTATTCTTTTCTGGGTTATATTTGTAGTAACTTTGTTATTGTATTAACTAAATGCTCCTTCTGCAAATTTAGTTCTTTTGTAATTTAGTTGAGGGCTGTCATTCTTCTCTTGGATTTGCGTTTATTGAATATACTTGCAAAGTAGAAACATTCCTTTCAATACATTTTAATGTTATTAGGTCTTTGAGAAGCTAGGGCCAAGCTTATTTTCTTTTTTAGAGAAATAAATACTAACCATTTTCTGTGAATCTTGTTTCGGAATTTGGATGACAACTTTATGAATCTATAGCTTGTTTGTGAATTATTTTTTACCATCAATTTATTTCTCATGTTCTATCCTAATAACTCTTACTTGGCAATCAACTACACTTGTAGTATGTGTGTGAAATGTGGATTATTCTTGACCTTTAGTTAATTTCTCATGTTTAATTATGTGGATTATTCTTGATCTTTATTTTATTTGTGATTTTAATTCTTATTTCTCAAGTTTGAGATATGCATGAATTACACCTAATCCGCACCGACCTGAAGCCAAATTTTTTTTGAATATTTAAAGCTTCCTAGCTCTAAGGTATTTAGCATTTTTTCATGCAAAACATAATGACTGTTTGTGGAATCAATTATAAGATATTTAAGAAAAATGATTTGATTGGTGTAGAAAGCTTCCTCTTATGGAAAACAATTTTGGTCCTTGCTAAAGTCTAGTAGTATGGTATAATCATAGCTCCATTGTTTGTATAAGGAATTATACAGGCTTCTAGATTAATTCTTGTATGTAGTTCTTTATGTAAAGTTTTGTAATTGAAGTGCTTGACAATTATTTTAAAGATGTACTTTAGATTTGTTGTACTTTAATAAGTATATTTAACCATGGGTTCTCTATGTGCTAGTGAAATAAATCCAAAAGAGATGGGCTTTTATGACAGAGAATAAATGCAATGTGAGGAAGTTTCAAGTAGATACTACTAATTTCTTTGTATGAGATAGTATTTTCCGTATGAGTTATACTCTTTTCTCAATCAATGAGTTATATGTATATATATTTTAAATACATGTTAAGTAGGTCACACTTTGATCATTAAACTTTTCTTTGCATCATAGTGCACTTTTGGATAACATTTGAATTATAAGAAGTCTTGGAAGGTTTATTTATATTGAAAATTGTGGTGGTTTATCAATTTTTTTTTTCCATATAAACCGTTCTTAAGAGAATAAGTGAAATTTTAAAACTAAAGAAAGTAAATATAATATAGACAAATCTCAAAGAAAGTTAGTGTAATTAACTAATTATCCTTAAATATAGATAACATTCTTTTGACTAGTACGGTATCCGTGTGTTGGCACGGGTTTTCGATGCTTCTGTTTTGAGTGTGACGCAAAATTTTGTAAGACAATTGCCATCCATTAATATGATTAACAAACAATACATGGAATCCAAGATACAAAAAATAAAACACTTGATCCAGCCATCAGTAACAATCATTTGTGAAAAATGAATTGACATCACAAACAAAAAGATAAAAGAATGACAACTTTATATTTCTCAAAAAATCCAACAACTTACATCACAAACTCTTAATGGTAAATTCCCATCGATGGAACAATTTGTGAGGTGTAATCTCAAAATTATAGAACATGTCCGCTCGGGTCTTCGATGACGCATTTGTAAGTTTATAGTAATGTCTTATAACAAATAAACAATAGCGCAATCAAAATTAAAATATTTAATAAGTTTTATATACTGCAAAATACACATAATGATCAAACAAAAACAAAAAATTCACCTTAATAAACATTGCATTAAGAACCTTTCCAAATTTCAAAACTTTTGTATAAACACAATCTCTCCTGTGCCGAACTACAAAAAGAAATAATAAACATGAAAAAAATTGGATTATATAACACAACATAAAACCCAAGAAAAAAAACGGTGAACGGGTCGTTTTCGTGTTTGTGAGTTAATTTGCTTTTAAATATTTTATAATAAATATACAATAACATATATAAATGAGTTTGATGGTACTTATGATAATGATAATAACATTGAAAACTATAAATTATATATAGTATACACATGTATATTTGTATATTATCTATAGATTAATACACTTAAATATATATATCCCTAAAAAAACTATCAATTATAGTGGAATTGGAGGATATGCTCAAACAGTACTTGATCTTGAAACACCAGAGCTTTTCTGAAAGTACAATTATAGTAGTTGTTGCTGCAATGAAGTATAGTGTTAAACATATTTTAGGCCAGCTCGCAAACCTTAGCAGTGATGCAATAAATTCTTGTTTTCATGTATGCTCCATCTCCTCCAATTCCTTTGCATAATTGGAAACTTGTGATATTAAGGGGGAAAAATTGAGCCATGCATGCTAAATAAATGGTTTACAAAGAAGGAACAATGACATACTTCCAAATCAAAGCAGAGGCTGTAACAAAAACCAATACCAAAATAATCATGCATTAATCAGTAAGTTGAATATCAGAAAGAAACATAAGCTAACGTTTAGTGCATGCATCATATCATTTTTATTATGAGTTTTCCATGTTTTTTTCAAGAATTAAGTGCAACAAGTTTTTGTTATAAAAGTTGTGAAAGTGACATGACTGAGATGAGATAAATTTCTACCTCCAATTTTTCTCCCCTCTCCATAAGCTTGTTTCTTGCTTGTGCATCAACTGAAAAAGCATCATGCAATAAGGGATTAATTAATATATTTAGCTCATTGAAAACAATATAGTACTAAATCAAAGACAAAAAGCATAGATAGCTAATGATTACCCTAGTTTTTTTGTGTAAGCAGCTTTAATTTCTTTTGCGGTTCTAAGTCTTGGATTTCTATCATCTTTCTGTCAAATATTCTGCTATTTTTTCATTTCTCAAAACATTTCTCATGCAAACCTCTGAAAAAATAGAAGGAATCACAATATAGTATAAAGAATATTTACATGAATATTAACATAACTAACATAAACAATGACATATAAAGATGATAATTAACTACTTACATTAATATGCTAGAATGAATAAACAATGCAATGCACAATTCAAATTCAATTAGAGATAATGTTATATAGGTAAAAGGTATGACACGAAAATTGAATATTCATTCCTCCTTTGGTAAAATCAAGTGAATATAAAATCCATACTGAGACAATTAGAGATAATGTTATATAGGTCACGGATTTATGTTCAAGGAAGACAATTGAAGAAATAAAGCTGAAATCTGGAAAATATTATTCAAAAATGAAATTAAGAAATACCCTAGAGAGAAAATTAAATGAATGCAATATCAAAGTTCAAGGTTTCCGTGCAAACAAAAACAGAGAAGAGGGTAACAAAGTTCCGATCCAACTATGAGCATGCCTTGAAGAAATAATTTCTGCAACAAAAGGATAAAAAAAAATTAATAAGCATCTCCATAACATATTTCCAATAACAACACAACAATTGTGACTAAAAATTTATATTGTCGGTAAGGGACAGGTTGTATAACAAAAAATACAATAAAATGGAAGTTGAAAAATAACTCCCTAAGTACATCAAGACTTACCACTCCAAAAGGCAGAAAAGATAAATCCATTGAAAAAAGAAGCAGAAGAAGGTACAACATATGGAGTAGAGGCTAAAAAAATTAGTAACAATCAATTTGTAGAGATTAACAAAAACTTGCTGCATCCAAACTCTAAAAAATCGATACAAAGGATGCAATAAAAGAGAAATACATTATTAGTCATATCTCAGCTAAGAATACCAAGCCCATATATAAAATCATTCTGTTCCATCTCTGCACTAATCGAGTTCACCCAGATAATTCTGTTCTGTATCATTCAAGATCGACGAACAAACACTCATGGTGACTACTCACTAAGGTCCAAGAGTAGGAAAAAAACTGAGAAAACAATTAGAGCCTACATTATTCAGATGACATTATTAAATCAAATCTAACAAAACCTCCATGTAGTGTCCATACATTCAAGAAATCTAAAGATCCCCTATAATGTCAAAAAATGCTAAATCATAAACCATTATCACAAACACAAGTTCGTTCAGTTTGTGATAATTTAGAAAATATTTAATTTATTACCATTTACCTGTCTCTCCATGCACAACATTTTCTTTATTTACGAAAAAGCAGAAAGAAAATAGAGAGAATTAGAAAAATTATGTAACTGCAATGAAATCATAAATTATTAACCCAAAAACAATGACTAATATGGCATACAAGACCGCAAATTAATTTTGTTCAAACTATTTACCGTATAAATTTTTGAAGGTGCTATTTTTAATTCCTTCTTGTTGTAAAATTGAGATATATTGCTTCAACAGGTTTAGTTCAATTTCAAAATATGAGATAGACAATATTTGTTGAGTAATAGAACACACTATTTGTATTTTTTGAATTGGTGATTAGGTCCACAAAATCGCCTTCAAACAATTGGAATTCCATCAATAAATTTTGAAGCGAGGGATCTATTTTCTGTACACACATTTGATAGAAAAATAGAGAACTTATAGAATGATGTAGGGAGATCTTATTTAATTTTGAACTTAACCTCTTCAACAGTGACTTGGTGTTAGCAAATCCTCTTCATAGATATAGTAAAGGCAAGTCACCATTTTCCAGCCAAACAAATATCATAAAAAATGTTAAAAACAAAAGTTAAAAAATATTGAAAGCAGAATAAAATATCTAAGTTCAACAAATGTTGATGACATAACTTAATGTTGTATCTCTCCCATGTTGAATACTGCAATATCACAATATAAGGGAGAGTAGCAACTCCTAATGAAGAAAAAGAAAGATGGTAAATAAACAAAGTATATACATCACAATGGTTGTTAATCCTATACCCTTACAGCAGAGAATAACAAAATAATCTCACATAGAGAGAGAAGCTCACGAAACTCAAAGAAGGAGACAGCACGCGAAGGAACCCTCTGTAGTAGTTTTGGTCACAGCAAAGGGGCGATGTGAGAGAGAATTTTGCATGCACAAATCTCTTGATACAAAAACTTCGGATAATTACTATATCTGTAAAATAACACGGTTATTGTAAGTATATACGCTGTAAAAAAATGTAATTAAACTAGAGAGTGAAATACTAAGGACGTTGAGATTAGATTGTCGCATGATTCTCTAGATCCAAGAAATTGTCTTCAAATCAGACTCCAACTGGATTTTTGCAAGTTGTAACAAATATTCCCTGCACAACACTTATCCATTTATACTCATAGAAGATTGAACATAGAGAGGGAGATCACACATAGGTGAAATGGTGATGAAGATACAGCTCCCACTAAGGAAATCAAGACAATCGCACAACCCAACTACACAACTGCAGATCCATAGCTTCTACTCTAGGAAGATCCGAACTCCTTCAAATAAAGCGTTGTAGATCTATTTGGTTAGAATGAGATTAAAAAATGAAGTAACTAAACTAAAGAGAATAAGAGAGAAAGAGAGAGAGACTCACAATCATGATTGATAGGCGCATGAATCTCAGGATCCAAAGAATTGTCCAGAAAGTGAGAAACTCACAATCTAAGAGGGATTGGCCCATAAATCTAAGGATTCCAAGAATTGTCTACAAATCAGACTCAAATGATTTGATTTGTGCATGTCGTAGCAACTATCACCCGCACAACATGAATCAATTTATAATCAAAAGATTAAAGGAGAGGGACCGGGAGAGAGAGAGAGCTTACATGAAATGGCACTAAAGTTTCAGTTCCATTAGAAGCAATCCTAGACAATCGCAACTACACAGTTGCATATCCATGGCTTTCTTTTTTTCTAGGAAGATCAAAACTCCTACTACACAGCAGCTTCTCAATGTCAGAGTGTCAGAAACCCTAGGGCTATCCTATTGCTTTTATAGTGTTAAAATTATGGTTGGTGGTCCACTTTTAGTTCTGTGGTTGATGTGAAGTGTTTCTTCACAATTAAAATATTAAGATAACATGGTTGTTAAAGTATAAAAAAATAAATAAGACATAAAGAAAAGTGACATGAAAAATATGTTAATTTGTACTTAGGCGTATGATATTATCTATAGTAAACTACAATTGTATATAGAATTTGAAGTTGTGGGAGGTGGTCCATTTCTCATCAAAATTAAAGAGAATTATGAAAATGATACTATTAACTGTTTTCTAAATATTTCATTTAAAAATTTATATCTGATAAGATAATCCATTAAAACCAAAAGTAAAGAAAACATACAGAAAAATGACATGAAAAAGAACTTAACTCCTATCTATGCGTATGATAGTGCCCATCGTTAGATGTGTATGTGAGTAATGTATTTTATCCATGTGGTCTGAGGTGTTTCTAGAAAATTAGAAATGTCCACCAACTCCCATTTCTTGTAAACATTTAATGGCAATTGACAATTAAAAAATTGATTAATTTTCTGAAAATATATTTTAAATGATATACCATGGTCAATTAAATGAGAAAAAAACACAGAGAAAAGTCAAATGAAAAGATCACCTAAACTCATATTTAGGCATATGAGAGTAGCTATCGTTAGATTGTACTTGTATTGCAAAAGATATTTCTAGATGACTAAAACTCTCACCATCCCCCCTTTTGGTGGAAAAAATCGAGTGAAATTAAACAATTAAAATATTAATTAAATTTTTCTATATCTATTTTTTATTTGTTTACTCATTTAATAATGGACAATCTTATAACATGCATTAAAGTTTCAAAACTTTAAGTTTTATAATATTGACACTTATTAAATGAGTAACTAAAAAAAAGGATACCTACAAAAGAGAAATAAAAAAGATACTAACTTGTATTTATTGGTATGACAACATCTGTCATTAGATTAAATTTGTATATGTATCTAGGTGGTCTAAGGTGTCGGTAGAAGATTAGAAATTCCCACAACTTCCATTTCTTGTAAAAATTGGAGAGATTTTTACATTTCAAATATTGATTGAATTTCTAAAAATGTGTGACAAAATACGGAAGACACAGAGTAGAATGAAATGAAAAATATCTTCACTCATATTTATGCATATTAGAGTATCTATTGGAATATTGTACTTGCACGTGTATCTGGTGCTCAACTGTATTTCTAGAAGATTAGAAATCCCTACCATTCGCCCCTATTTCTAATCAAAGTTAAAGAGAATTTCGATAATTAAAATATTAGTCTATATTTCAAAATATAATTTAAATCTTTATATTATAAAACGAGAAAATAAAAAAGAAACTAAGAAAAGTGAAATGAAAAAGATCTTCAATTATATTTAGGCGTGCGAGAGTATCTATCGTTATGTTGTACTTGACTAGTCAACTTGATTTGAAAATTATGATCTTAACATTCATTCAGAGATTCAAATATTAATTTATTTTAAGTAGGATATGATTGAAAAACGTATCTGTGATAATAAGTTATATGGTTTATTAAATGATAAAATAAAAAAGATATTGTGACAAGCAAAATGTAAAATATCTTAACTCATATTTAGCAGTATATGTTGTTAGATTATTCCACTTGCATATTGTACACACTAGTATTTGATGCCTGTGCGTCACGCACGCTCGAGCTATGACTCTTTCATATGCTGAATTGATAATCAAAAGTAAGGTTGCTTATAGCATTTGCAACTTGTGTTTTGGCATAACAAATGTCACCTTATTGTGAATTGCTATTGCAGTAAATAGAAGAGATGGATAATTTTATAAAATTGTGGATTCCCGATGTGCGTCAAAGCCACTTTATTAAATGTTCTCTAGACTATTGATAATTTGAAATAAATGCCAATCATCATAACAAATAAAATTCAATTTTTCCGAGAAGGTAGGGTTCATTTATTTTTTTCCCCTTCGGCGATCTCTCGTCACTACAAACTGTCACACCCAGTGACAATAGACAGTGTCGCTTTGGGTTACATGGGCCATCTTTTTGTCGTAGTCAAGTAGAAGTAACATATTTTCCAAAATTTTTATAATATAGATTGGAAGAAGTATATATATAAGTATTTAATTAGTTAAAAATTAATCAAAATTTAAAATGGTTGATCAATTTGGTTGAAGAAAGTATGCACAATACGTTTCCTCCCAAATATTAGAAATTCACAACAAATTTAGTCCCTAAAATTCACCAAAAAAATATTTACTATCCAAATTTAACCGCCGTTAATGAGTTTAGTCTGCTGATCTATAAAAAAACATCAACTTAGTCATTAAATTTGAGTATCAACTTAGTACATCAAATAATAATTTAAAGTTAAAAGGTAGTGGTTTTCTTGTACACAATATTTAAAAAGGTAGTGGTATTTATATATTGTAGGAAGGAATTAATAAGGTTGAACATTGCTATTCAATGTTATGAAGAAATTAATTAGGGTTGAACGTAGCTAGTCAATGTTTCTTTCTTTCTCATTTTTTACATGGGGTTATCAATTCTTTCTTTTGGGGTTTACTAGTACTTGATACCTATGTCTCATGCATGGCTAAGATTATTTAATATGTTGAACTCATAATCAGTAGTGAGCTAGGTTGTTTAGCTTATAGCGTCTGTCACTTGTATTTTGGTTTAACAAAATGTCACCCCATTGTTATTAGTTATTGTCGTGAATAAAATGGAGGGATAGTTTTACAAAACTGAGGATTCCAGATGTGCCTCAGTCAATTTTCCACCCGTTCAGCCACCTCTAGTCAAATTGTTGTACCTGGTCACTATAGACCGTGTTGCTTTGGGTTACGTGGGCCGTTTGCATGTCATTGTCGAACAAAAGTAATATATTTTCAAAAATTTTAAGAACATTGACTTCAAGAAGTTAATATAAATATACTTTTTTAGTTAAATTAAATCAAAATTAACAATAATTGATCAATTTGGTTCAAGACCGTATGAAAAATAAATTTCAATCCCTAATATTAGCATTTGACAATAAATTTAGTTCCCAGAATTGAAAAGAAAAATTTACGTTCGAAAAATTGGATTGCTTAAACTCCAAACGGGGAGGAGTATACAGCTGTGACGCGATATGGTGTGTTGAGACCATCACCTCCATACATGCCTATTTATATAATCACCTGCTAAGGAGGCACGTGTTAGCCCCATGTGAATGGGAAAGGTCAATGGTCGAATGTTGTGTAAGACACGACATGGTTACCCGACATGAGGCTTGGACGTCCCTCCCCCACGTGGGGTTAGTTACAAATCCGTACTTAGCGCCGTAGTTCACGGGGACGTGACAGTGACAAGTTTGACTTTAGAAGCCTATCAATCTCTATAAATACATGTAACTTATCTTCTTTTGGTACGCTTTTACTCACTCAATAGCTGAACTATCTTCTCTGTGAAAACTCACTAACTTGATCATCGGAGTGCTTGCAGGTACCCACCCTCACTGCCAGGTGAGCGGCCGGAGATCCGAAACCACCGTGCCGGAGGTCATGGCCGCCATGCCCAAGCGCATGACGGATCATTGGCGCCGTGTGGAAAGAAACGTTTTACTTCTACTATCCTTTAATGTTATATCCTCTTTTTCTTGTTTTCTGGTTCCTGTAGGGAGAAGACTCTCAAAGTCAGATATCGAAGCTCTTTCTTGAATAGATCACTATAAATCGGTTGATAAGGTGAATTCTGAACAGTTAATCGGTTGGAACGTGATTTCTAGCCGATTAATCGAACAGATATACATGATTCATTTAAGCACGTTTACATGTTTCTACTGATCATTTCCTTATGATTAATTTGACTCATGATCTGGAATAAATCTATTAAATCCTATGTGGAGGACAAATGATACCTCTGTGTAAAAACAGACAACAACTTACACTAACAAATCATTCAATTGTAGCAAGATGGTGAGCACAAGGAGGAAGAACCAAGCAGCCAAGGGAACCACCGCTCGTAGCAGAAAATTGCCAGAAGAACAACCTTATGCCAATGGATCGACTCCACACCAACAAGATGGAGTCAACATGGCTGATCCAGTAATGTTGGAACAAAGGATGGTAACTATTGAGGAGGGGATGAACGACCAAAAAGAGATGGTCAAGAGGCAAGCTGAGCAGATCGAAAGAATGAACATGGAGCGGGAAGCGTAGCAGATACAATGGCAGGAATTCCAAAAAATTCTCATCAACCTCAGTTTGGAACAACAAGCCCCTCAGCAACAAGAAACAGTGGGATAAACAGAATCAACACGCCGATAAGCAAGTCTCCATGGTGCGGCCATCCCACCTCGGGTTCACGAGATAGATCAAGGCGAGCGGGTTGCTGAGTATGACATTTGGGTTGACGGATGTCATAACCCGTTCGTCCCTGCGATTATGAATTTTGAGATGCCAGCAAACTTCAAATTTGCTGTACAAATTGACCCGTATGACTGGATGGCTGACCCACAAGATCATGTCGAGATATTCCAACAAACAATGGTCTTCTTGGGAGCAAAGGAACCAGTGATATGTCGGGCCTTTCCATTAACCCTGAAGGCTAGTGCCCGAAGATGGTTTTATTCATTACCAGCTGGATCCATCTCGGGATGGAAAATTCTCAAAGCAAATTTGTGTCAAACTTCACGAGTAGTAAACAGCAGTTCAAAATAGAGCACCACCTTGAAAGGATAAAGCAGAAACTAGATGAGCCTTTAAGGGATTATATCATCTGCTTCAACGCAGAGTCCCTTGAGGTACGTGATTTCGCACCTAACATGATGCTATATTTCCTTCGACAGGGCATGAAGCACGGAGGATTTGCCAAAGATTTAGCAGGAGAAAATCCGAAAAGCATGGAAGAGTTGAAATAACGGGCTGAAAAATGGATCCAAATCGAGGAATGGGTGAGGAATAATAAAGCCGAAAATCAAGCCGCGAAACAAGAACGAGATAAAAGAGAAAAGGAAAAACAGCTTATGACGCGAAGTCCACGAATAACGAGAAAATTTTTGACCAGAGTGGCAGGCCACCTAGGGGAGCTTATTCCAGTTACGCTCCCCTTAAGATGCCCCCTCGAGGGTATACAAGAAAATTATGTACCCAGAGCTCAAGGACAGACCTCCCCCATTGCGTACGAAATCGAAGAACAAGGATAAATTCTACCGGTACCATAAGGACCGCGGGCACTATACTAATGAATGTATCTACCTTAAGGACGCCATTGAAAAGTTAATGAGACAAGGAAAACTGAAATAGTTCGTTCAAAAGCTTGATGAGGGCACATCCCGGGGATGGAGTCCGTCACCTTCAAGAAGACGTGGCTCAGGTCTCGGGAACATAGATACAGACCACCGTCGAGATGGGCCGCGCCAGTAGAGATCTCGAAGTCCCAGGCGACATGACAATACCGCCTCTAAGGGCGTCATCAATGTGATCGCAGGAGGATTGGACGAAGGGGACTCTTCGAGCGCTCAAAGAAAAGAACGCGAGATGAGAGGGTTTACTGCCTTACTACCTAACTATAAATGCAATGCGAAGAATGACATTAGCATTTTCAGAAGACAACTTGCCGATGGACGGCACAGGATCAAACGCCCCTCTGGTCATCTCGGCTAGGATGGCGGGGAATGAACTCAAAAGGTTGTTCGTCGATCAGGGGAGCTCAGCTAATATTATGTTCTGAGAACTCTTTCAGAAGTTGGGTTTAACTGAGAAGGACCAAATTGCGCATAAAGGGAATTTAACAGGCTTCACCAAGGATACCATCTCCCCAAAAGGTTACGTTAAATTGAAGATGACTTTCTCGGGAAGAGGAGGACGTTGCTCAGTGGAAGTGAAGTTCCTTGTTGTTTACTGCCCTTTAGCTTAAAACGCCATCTTGGGTAGACCGACATTGAGTACATTAGGAGCAGTGGTTTCAACCTTAGAGATGGCTATGAAGTTCCCGAGTGACAGGGATGACATCGTCACAGTAAGGGGAAAAGGCTTGGAGTCCCAGTTATTTTACTTGGAAAGCCTAAAAATAGCAAAAGTCGCACCTTCACAAGAGAAAGAAGAGCAAAAAGGAGATGCTAAGAAAGATTCAAAAGGTAAGAACAAATTTATCAGGCAAGATTCTGCAGTTATGATGACGGACCTCGACCCACGGGGAGAATTCCAGCATCAACGCCCAGAACCTGAGGGCTACTCAATGGAAATACTGATTGGCAACGAACCAGAATAGGTAGTTAAAGTCGGAAAAAACTTACCGACTGATATTATAAGAAACATAAAAAAAGTACTATAGGCTAACAAAGACACATTCTCCTAGATCCCATTTGATATCCCCGGGGTGGACCCAGAATTCTGTTGCCATCGACTTGCAATACGGGAAGGTGCAAAGCCAATCGCCCAGAAGAAAAGGAGAATGGGTCAAGAAAGAACAACGGCCATTGAAGTGCAAGTAAACAAACTGTTGGACGTGGGATTCATCCGCGAGATACAGTATTCAGACTGGCTTTCCAATGTCGTTATGGTCAAGAATTCCAATGGCAAATGGAGGATGTGTACTGACTACACAGATCTGAACAAGGCATGTCCGAAAGATCCTTTCCCACTACCATGCAACGATAAACTGTTGGATAACTCTGCTGGTTATCGGTATTTGTCATTTTTAGATGCTTACAATCAAATATCCATGAACCCTGATGAACAGGATAAAACATCTTTTATCACTGATCTAGGGTATTTTGTTGCAACGTGATGCCTTTTGGTTTAAAGAATGTAGGGGCGACATACCAACAGATGATGGATAAGGTCTTTGATGGGATTAGAGGCAAAGAGGTGGAGGTGTACATCAACGACATGATCGTCAAGACTAAGGAGGGAGAAGACCCGACCGAGGATCTGGAAATTGTTTTCCAACGCTTAAGACGGTATAATTTACGACTTAACCCTTTAAAATGTACCTTAGGTATGGAAGTAGGAAAATTTCTGGGTTTATGCTCCCAAGTCGCGGAATAGAAGCCAACCAAGACAAGTGTCGGGCGGTCGTCAACATGGCGAGCCAGAAGTCGGTTAAGGATGTGCAACAACTCAGTGGGAGGGTTGCATCTTTGTCACGTTTTCTCCCGACATCAGCCAAACATTGCCTCCCAATGTTCAAAATTCTCAAGCGACAAGACTTATTCAATTGGTCTTAGGAATGTGAGAACGCCTTTCCAGTAATCAAGACCTACATGGCTTCGCCTCCTATTTTCACAAAGCTAATCACGGGTGACACACTCATAATATACCTAGCAGTGGCAAACGAAGCAGTAAGTCTTGTACTGATACGCGAGGAAGGCAAGTCTCAACTATCGATCTACTTCGTCTCAAGAGCCATGCAAGGTGTGGAGGTAAATTACCAACGACTTGAAAAAGTGGTCTTTGCGCTGCTAATCGCTTCTAGAAAATTGTGCCCGTACTTCCAATGCTACCCTATCTTAGCCAGAACTAATCAACCAATACGACAAATACTTCACAAACCCGACTTAGCAGGAGAAATGATGTCGTGGGTCGTTGAACTAACCCAGTACGACATTTCATACGAACCACGACTCGCAGTCAAAGCGCAGTTTCTTGCCGACTTCCTGGCAGAGATAACTCATCCCGAAGAGTCATATATTGGGGAATGGACAGAAGATGTGGATGGTTCTTCAAACACCAAAGTGTGTGGCACAGGCGTGATCCTTGAAAAAATAGACGGGTTAGAAGTTGAATATTCATTGAAGTTTGAATTTTCGACGTCAAATAATCAGGCTGAGTATGAAGCTTGTCTTGCTAGAATACAGATGGCAAAAGAGCTGGGTGCAACTGCTGTTACCATCTACTCTAATTCAAGGCTGGTTGTGTCGCAGATCAAGGGTGAATATCATGCTAAGGAGCCCGTTATACAGAAGTATCTTGCCAAAGTACGAGATGCTTTGGTGGGATTATCCGAATTCGAGATAAAACACATCCCAAGAAAAGAGAATGCTTGTGCGGACCTCATTTCTAAACTAGCGAGCACAAAAAAGGCGTCGAATTACCACTCAGTGGTAGAGGAGGTACTCCCTTATCCCAGTTTAACATTATAGGTGCATGAAGATGATTGGAGGACCCCTCTGGTCGATTATATTGTAAGGGGAGTATTGTCAGGGGATGACAAAGAAGCAAAATAGATAGTTGAAAAAGCAATGAGATCCATGATAATTAAAGGTCACTTATTCCGCAAAGGAAATATCGACCCCACTCCTGAAATGCATTGGACCAGTGGAAGTCTGGTATGTGTTGGCCAAGATACATGAAGGAACTTGTGAACATCATGCCGGAGCAAAATCTCTACCCACAAAAGTACTGAGGGCGGGATATTTTTGGCCGACAATGTAAGAAGACGCAACGAATCATGTGAAGAAATGTGAACAGTGCCAACAACATTCACACATTCCCGACGTTTCGCGTGAAGAATTGCATACTCTCTCGGCTCCGTGGCCCTTTTATACGTGTGGGATGGACATCCTGGGACCTTTTCACAAAGCCCCGGGACAATTAAAACATTTGGTGGTAGCCGTGGACTATTTCACTAAATGGGTTGAAGCATAGCCTTTGGCCACAATTACTTCAGCAAGAATACAAGCTTTTACCCTTAAAACAATGATATGTCGTTTCGGAATCCCAACCGAGATGGTGACAGACAACGGGACACAGTTGGGAAGTCAGTTTAGGGAGCTCTTGGAGGGGCTACAGATCCAACATCATTTTTGAAGTGTCGAACATCCCCAAAAAATGGGCAAGATGAGGCAGCCAATAAGATTATCTTGAACGCCTCAAAAAAGCGACTTAAAGATGCTAAGGGAAACTGGGTTGAAAATTTATATCAAGTGTTGTGGAGTTATAGAACGACACCACAAAGTACAACGTGGGAAACTCCATACTGACTTGTCTACGCTGCAGATGCATTATCCTTGTAGAAATCAGTGAACCATCTTGGAGGGTGACCCATACGCCTCAAAATAATGATGAAGTTTTAAGAGAAGAACTGGATCTCGTGGATGAAATCCGTGAGTTGGCACGCTTGACTGAAATGTCGAGAAAGCATGGAGTTGAGCAAAGGTATAACGCTAAGGTCGTCAAACGAGAGTTCGAGGTTAACAACCTGATATTAAGAAGGGCCACTATTGGACAGAAAAATTCAAAGGATGAGAAACTGGCAGCCAACTGGGAAGGCCCATACCGGGTGATAAGAAACACATGGAAAGGTGCATATGCATTGGAAACTTTACAAAGAAGATATTTTCCATAGACCTTCAATGCCGCGGATATGCGGAAGTACTATAGTTAAGACTAGTATGTCCATTTATGTTTAGACTCGTATCACGTTTATGATTTGAATGTACAATTTCTGTAAGTGGTACTCTTTTTCCTTCATGGGTTTTATCCCTAAGGAGGGTTTTACCATGAAGGTTTTCACGAGGCCCCAGGTTTTGTAACGTAAGCATATAATGAATGAGAACAAGAATTTGTCAAATTTCAAGATTTCATGTGCAGATATTCGGTGACAACAGGTCAGAAGGCATCCAACCTAGGGCGACATGCCCCAACGATATGGTCACAGGCCAAGAAATATTTCAAAAGGATCAAAGATCCCAAATAGGGCGACGTGCTCCAACGATATGGCCACAGGCCAAGAAATATTTCAAAAGGATCAAAGATCCCAAACAGGGCGACGTGCCCCAACGATATGGCCACAGGCCTTGAAATATTTCAAAAGGATCAAAGATCCCAAATAGGCCGACATGCCCCATACAAAGAGCAAAAGTGAACAGTAGCAGCATCTTTGGAAACAATGATAAATGAAGAAATAGAAATTGCAATGGATATATGAAACACGATAAATTGACATAGGAAGTACAATATTACAAAATAAAAGGTGGCTAAAACACTAGCAAAATGTTTGTAAAACAATAAACCTAATTATTACAAAAGCAAATTCAAAAATCAAGGGTTAGTAGTAGGACTATCGGTTGGAGCGGCTTCTCCGTCTTCGACTGATCGAAAGCCTCTAACTCGGGATCGTTGAGATCAACACAGGTGGGAGGGTCGTTGTCATAGTCCAACAACTTACCATCCTCAACCCCGTGAAGTGGATGCATCCCCTTGTATAGGTAAGCTGCACCCCAGGATTTGCGAACTCCACTTGCTTCAGGCAACTAGAGAATGTCATATATGCTCCGTTGGAGATCAGTTGTTCCTATTCTCGCATCTTGGATTTTAGCTTATCATTGTCAGCCTCAAATGTCGCCTTGTCTATTGTTAGCTAATCACGGATACGACACAGGTGGGTGTTCTCTCCATGAAGGGCAGTCGTTTCCTCCTTAGCCTTAGCAAAGGCGACTTGAATCTCCTTCTTCTCCTCTAAAAGTTTGGCATTTTCAAACTTCAGCTGGTCGAAGTTGGAAGTTTGTGTAGAAATTTCAGCGCGAAGGGCGGCATGAGAAGTTTTTAAAGCATCCCGCTCTTTGGTAAGAGCCTGGATTTGCTTCTCGGCGGATGCTTTTGTCACCAGCAATCACTCCTCCAGGTCGGTGGAGGGATTAGGCTTTTCCATCTCACCATGGAAAAAGCTCAGCAACACCAACTTGCGCGTCATCCAACCCAAACTTTCCGTGACATTTTCCTGCGACATAAACACACAACTCAGAAATTAGAAATCATAAGTGGAAGCTGCTTAATTTTAACCATAACAAAGCCACGGGTTACATACCTTAAGGACTGGCCGAGGGAGCTCGTTAAAGAAATTCCCATGGTGAAAAAAGAAGATGGGAGCCTTGGAGATTGAGCTCCATGGTCAGTGAGCACCTCACGCTCCAAATTCTCCGCGGGAGATTCTTTCCTTGGTTTCTTCGTCGTGGCCCCCTTCTTCTTCATCATTTGGGCGTACGGCGACATGATAGCACCTGTAGAGACAGGATTTACATCGTGATCAATATGACATAATTTATAGAAAAATTTTGAATTACTTAAACATCTATTAGCAACGACAGAATAATAACAACAGTAATACAAAATCAACAATAACCAACCAAAGGCTACATTACCCAAAGTATCAACGCGACTTATGCAACGACTTCGAATCACTTCTTTGCACTTCACGAGGCCATATTTCTTGGTGAACTCGCGAAGCCCGTCAAGAATGGCTAGGTCAGAGTCAAGCAACGAACGTTGATCTGTTACGAAAGTCTCAGCTTCACGGAGGTAGTGATCATATTTCCAATAGAGTGGGAATAGGGGGATCCGTTGGGGCCTGTCCAGAAAGGATATTCTTCCCCAGTGTAGATAACCTTGAAATAAGAATCTTTGAAGGGAGGGAAAGAGTCGTCGAAAAGCATGAATACGGCATGATCCTTCCTCTGGCGGAATGAAATAAACCCGAAATCATAAAGGTGGTAAGGCATGAACAGGTATTAGAAGAGATTGCTGGAGCGCTCCCAATTGTTGGCCCAACATAAGATCTCAAAGGCGTTTATAAAGCCCCAAGCATTTGGGTGAAGCTGGATGGAAGTCGTTGAAAGAAAAATGAAGTCGAATGTCACGGAAGAGACACTCGTATAGCATCATGAAGTCCGGTGCGCCCTTCCGCGGGTGGGATCCAATCCTCTCGTTAGGACCCACGCGTTCAACTTTGTATAGGGTGATTGGGGCAAAAGGAACATCCTCTTCTGGTATAGCTCCAGGGAAATGCGTGGCCTCCCTAAACTCAACTTCCGCAACATGAAACTTCAATGTCATGGATAATCCCGAGGCGACTTGGAGTATGTCCTCGTTGATCCAAAACTGCTTCCTTACTTCCCAGATGCCCTAAAGTTTTTTGGGGACCGATAATTTGATAGCCTTTTTAGGGGGGCATACAAGTCATGGATCAACTGGCGTCGGCGTTCTAATGCTTTACACATAGAAGGTTTCTGAGCAGCCCCAAGAGGAATGGAAGTTGAAGGTGACTCTGAACCCGACATGGGGGAGGAAGCTGACATTGATTCTACAATAAAAGTTGGAGGAACATACAAAGGGTCAGAAGAATTAGTACTAGAGGAATCAATAGTGGAAGAAGAAACAAAACTAGAAGAGTCAAATGAGGTACAGACAATCAGGGGCACACGAAGGTGTAACCTAGAAGATATGGCATCACTACCCTCAAAAGACTCGTCATATTCATATTTCTAAAACCCATACCTTAAGGGTTTGGGGGCAACTGATAATGAGAAAGGAGCCCCTGAGAAAGAGGAACATTGGGTGATACGAGGGATACACTCCCCAAAAGCCTCAAAAAGAGGTTCATCATCAGAACCAGAAAGTGAAGGGGAAGAGGGGATGTGATACCCGCTACCATCACTGACTTCACGCCCAGAGGGTGGATTAACAAACTCCCGAACTTCTCTAGAGAGGGATTCCTTCGGGGGAAAGTTAGTGGGACTTTCAGGAGTTGACATCTCAAGAAAATAAAGGAAAGAAGAATGAAATTGCACGAAGAAAACAAGCAGACAACCGGGAAATACCTGCTAAAAATGGGAGGGTTGAAGAAGGTTGAAGATGACTAGAAAACAACGAAGAAAATCTGGCTAAGCAACGCAGAAGGGAGAAAGCGAGTCTTGGACGCTAAAAAGTGTTTTTGTATGGAGCAGGGGAGTATTTATAGGAAGAGAAGATGGAATATGAAGCGTGAAGGAAAAGTAACTTCCCATGGCACATTAAATGCACGCAGGCTTGATGTGATAGAGTTATGATGGGCGTGGCCCACGAAGGATTGCGACCAATCCAATTAGGACACGTGTCGAGACGAAAACTGATGGTGGAATCCAAACGACAACGACATAAAAAGGGGTCCAAGTCGCTAGATCATGTCAGGTTAGGAAGTCAACGGCATGCCACATGACATACCGTTGACTTGGGAGCAATTGTTATGGACCTAACCCGTAAGGGAGGCACGTGTTAGCCCTACGTAAATGGGAAAGGTCGGTGGTCGCATGTCGTGTAAGACACGACATGGTTACCCGACATGAGGCTTGGACATCCCTCCCTGATGTGGGGTTAGTTACAGATCCGTACTTAGCGTCGTAATTCACGGGGACGTGACAGTGATAGGTTTGACTTTAGAATCCTATGAATCTCTATAAATACTTGTAACCTATCTTCATTTGGTACGCTTTTACTCACTCAATATCTAAACTATCCTCTCTGTGAAAACTCACTGACTTGATTGTCGGAGTGCTTGCAGGTACCCACCCTCACCGCCATGTGAGTGGCGGAAATCCGAAACCACCGTGCCGGAGGCCAGAATGGAGGTCATGGCCGCCATGCCCAAGCGCATGATGGATCAGTTCCCATTATGCCCATAGAAGGTTGTGCCCAAGGTTTCCACTCATATTGAGCTCACCTTATTGGATGATAGTACAATTTAAGGCAGACTTCTAATAAACATCTTAGCCGATTGTAACGATCACCGGTGAATAAGTATAATTAATTTGAATAGCATGATATTATCCTTAATTAATATTTAGCCCATAATTATGGGAATATGATAATTCCAACAATCTCCCACTTGGGCGTAATATTAATCTGAATGATTTATATCGTAATATAACTTTAGGCGGGCAACTATATGCTATTCAATTTAGATTGTCTCTACAATCCAATCCATCTTATGCACCAAACTAGAAATCATTACAACTTTTACCACTGCTATCAGTGTGGCTAAACTCCAATGATCACCATAGTCATTACGCTCGATGGCATAGATCAAATGTGAATGAATGACATCGAAATTATATGATACATGATCTAATACATGCCTATTTCCAACTGGTCCAAATTTTAGTCATTATGGAGATCAAAAAACAATAAGCATGGTATGTTAAGAGAATTATGATAAGCATGGAATAAGACATCTCTATTAATAAACATAATATTGAGAAAAAAACTCCAAAAGGCACAAAATAATGAGACTCCCACTAAACTAAGGTATCGTCAGAAATGAGTCCCATGCTAGTAACATGTTCATGGTACACCTTAGGGACAATACCCTTAGTAAGTGAGTTAGCTAGCATCAAATGAGTCCCTATATGCTCTATGGCTATCTCCTTCTTCCCAACTTTTTCCTTTACTTTCAAGTACTTAATATCTAAGAACTTAGCGTTGATAGTATTCATTTACGGTTAAAGTACAGTTCTACTTTATTGTCACAATAAATTTTCAATTGTCTCTCTATCCTATCTACTATGCGCAAACCAGTGACGAAATTCCCCATCCATTGAGCATGGATGGCTGCCTCAAAACAAGCCATAAATTTTCATTTTTTCCTTTGTAAAATTTCACAAAACAGGAAATAGCCTGAAAATAAGAAATGAATACAGAAAATTAAAATGCAAACACATTTTTAGTTTTTGCTTTTAAGTCCCTCGGTTTTGTTTCAATTTTAGGGGCTGCCTTGCATTTTCTAGTGCGCCACGTTTAGTCTTCCTATGGAGTCATATAAATATGTTTCTTAGGTATTTTATAGACACTTTTTGATCATTGAATGAATATTGAGATTTTTTGGAAAGCATTCTCTCTTTTGAGCCTTAGCTTGTGAGCTTTGGAATTTTGATGACCTGATCAATGGATTCCAATTCCATTGTTGCGGTTCTACCTTGGGAGCTTTGGAATTTTGATGACCTGATCAAAATGTTGGTTCTTGTATAGTTTGTGGAGATGGGGGAAACTTATTTGTGGCTGTGAGAAATGTTCATCTACATTCCATGCAAACTGTATGAATATGAAGGTATTTAAATTATTTTTTATTTTGTATTCTTGTTCTGATTTGTTTCTTTTGAAATATCTTGAAGCAAATATGTTTGATAACCTAAGAAAATATTGAGAATTTATGAATTTTTTATAGTGTAGAGGGCTCCCTATCGTGATTGGTTATGTCCTAACTATGTTCATGAATATTGTGGGCTAGGTGATGAAACTAAGCATCTTACCACGTGCTAGCAGTGAGACAAAATTCAAAAGATTTTTCTTTTGATAGGTTTAGCTATTTTCTTTATCTCTTGTATTTTCTAGGAGTTGGTTTAAAGATTTTACTTTTCCTTTTAAATTTATTGGTACAAAATGAGGTCATTTAAATATTTGTTCATGAAAAATTACTACTCCTCTTACTCTTCTCTAATTTCGATTACATTAACAATGTACTTTGTAATGTTTTTATAGTTCACTGACGATGCTTAAAGAGTAATACAGAAGAATCACGAACATGAGTTCTTTAGGATTGTATTGCAGCCAAAGCTACAAAGAGGTATGTATACTTTTCTTGTGATTTTCATGCATATACTTGTTTTCTCATTATTTTTATTTTGACTAGCATTTTTGATGAAAGATCTATGACAATTTGGAGAACTCACTTGCACCTTGAATTGATATTTGTGTAAGCTACTGTGAAAGTCTTCTATCCAACGTATATGACTTTTAAGTTGAACTCATCTGGACACAATATATGGAAAAGAATTTGAAAGTAGCAGTTGCATTCACATTGATGAATGGATCTTTTAACATTACAACAGATCGACAAACATGCATTGATGTGATTCAAAGCATACTATACAGTTGTTGGTAAGCACATTGGTGTTTACCTATGTACATTGTTATATAACTTTTTTATGCTCATCATTTTTGTTTCTGTTGGTATTCAACATTTGAAATTTAAATCTATTTATTTCTACCACTCATTTTTACCTTTTTATAAGCATTAATTAAGCAAAATTTTGATTTTTTTTTGTTGTTGTTTACTATTAACTTCAAACTTAACCCGGGTTAATTTAAGCCAGCTTTATACATTCATCATTTAAAAAAGGATTCAATCATAAGAGTGGCTACTATCAAGTAACATCCTTTTATTTGTTGTATATCTTAGCTATTTTGCTACTATGGTTGTAAACATCTTTGTAACTTTAAAATACCGGTATTCACACACATTAATTTTTATCTACTACTACTTGGCTCTATATAATTCATGGGACAAGGGTTGCAGAGATGCCTATTATGGCCGCCTAAAAGACATGCAGGGGCCATAGGATTTGTGTGAAGCTATTTACAATAATGTAAAGGGTAGGTGGTTACAAAGTCCTATGGTCCCTTGTAGGGTTTCCATTAAATCATGGATAGCTACTTAGGTTCCAGTCACTTGAGACATTTTGGTTCAATTTTTTAATTCGACAATATGACCCTACAATTTTATTTAAAATTTTTAAAAATTCATGTTGTTTTAAAGATTTTTATAAAGTTTTTAACTTCTAATTTTTTAAATATAAAAACATGTAATTTTGAAGAAGTCTAGAATTAATTATATTCTATCATAATTTTGTTCATGCAATAACAACATATAAAACATACAAATGGCTCCAAGTGCTATCATCATAGACAAAATTTGAGTCATACACCAATAAGTATCAACATGAAAGTAATTTAAGCCTTTAAAGTATAACTGAAAACATGTTGTATATTTATTTTGAAATGCTTGAAAGTTTGAGGGGGTTGTATATCTTTTCCCCTTATTTATAATTACGACAAAATAAAATAAATTGATATTAATATTTCAATAACTTCAAACGAGCATTGTACAATTATACTCATATTTTAAATTTTTAATGATAATAATAAATATTTTTTTTGTCGATTTCTTTTATATTTTTTTGGCACATGTTAGCTCATTAGGGAGTATTAACCTTCAACTCTTCACAACACTAATAAGCTCCAGGCAATCAAGAATATATATCGCAATGGTTGTTGTAGCTATATGCTTAAAGCGAACAATAATGAAATAAACTCACAGAGACAAGCACACAAAATTGAAAGGAGGAGACAACACACAAAAGTGCTGTCAGTAGTAGTAGTTGTCGTCAAGGCATAGATCTGGTGGACAATTTCGTAGACACAAGTTTGCTCTTGATATACCAACTTTGAATGATTATTATCAGCCAATAAAACACACTACAATTGCCGCTATATATTAATATATGCTGTCAGAGAATAAAATAACTTAATTGTGGAGAGAATAAGAGACTCACGATGCTGAGAGTGATAGGCAACTAAATCTCAACATCCAAATAATTGTCTTCAAATCAGACATCATCCATTTGATTCGAGCACCTTATAACAAATATCACCCACAAAACACTGATTTATACTCACAGAAATTGAACATACAAAGAGAGATAGACCACACGTGCGTAAAATGGCAGTGAAGCTACAACTCACTTAGAGGAAATCACAGTTGTCTTCTATGATTGGAAGATCACAACTCCTTCAACTAAACAGCTGCAGGTCAATGGATTTTTTCCATGGTGGGAAGATAAGAACTCCTTCAACTAAACTGCTGCTCATTAGAGTGTTAGAAACCCTAGGGCTCTCCTAGGGCTTTTATAGAAATTGTGGTAGGTTATCCAAAATAGATGGAATGACCACATTTTGCACTCTAAGGTTGCAAAAGAAGTGTACAATAAAGCAATGATGACCACAAAACAATATATTAGTATAAAAAAAATTCCGAAGCAGTTGTAGTTATAATTGCTCGGAAAGTGCTGGAAAAATCACTTGATTGACTTATGTTATCAATATCTAGTTATGCTAATACTGATGACAAAAATCAGCATTATTATGCATTTCAGTGTTTGTTTCTATGCTTTCCGCCAAATTCTCCATAATATTGCTGAGTTACCAAAACACAATAACATGTATTTTAATATTAATACTATATTGAGGAGAATTATCAATCCTATTTTTTAGCACTTTTAACTTTCATTCCCAATCAATAAGGAAAAAGTGAAGAAAATGCCATAGTTTATATCCATATACACACACATGCATACACATTAAAATTTTAAAATTAAATTTTAAATGACACCTCAGCTTGAAAAACAATGACTAGTATGACATACAAGACCGCAAATTAATTTTCTTCAAACTGTTTACCGTATAAATTTTTGAATGTGCTATTTTTAATTCATTCCTGTTGTAAAATTGAGATTTAATGCTTCAATAAGTTCAATTCAATTTCAAAATCTGAGATAGACAATATTTGTTGAGTAATAGAACACACTATTTGTATTTTTAAAATTGGTGAGTATGTCCATATAATCAATCGCCTTCAAACAACCGGAATTCGATCAATAAATTCTGAAGCGAGGGATCTATTTTCTGTGCACACATTTGATAGAAAAAATAGAGAACTTATAGAATGATGTAGGGAGATCATATTTAATTTTGAACTTAACCTCTTCAATAGTGACTTGTCTCATAGTTGGTGTTAGCAAATCCTCTTCATAGATATAGTGAAGGCAAGTCCCCATTTTCCTGCCAAACAAATATCATAAAAAATGTTAAAAACAAAAGTTAAAATATTTTGAAAGCAAAATAAAATATCCCAGTTCAACAAATGCTGATGACATAACTTGATGTTGAATCTCTCCCATGTTGAATACTGCAATATCACAAAATAAGGGAGAGTAGCAAGTCCTAATGAAGAAAAAGAAAGATGGTAAATAAACAAAGTATATACATCACAATGGTGGTTAAACATATACCCTTACAGCAGAGAATAACAAAATAATCTCACATAGAGAGAGAAGCTCACGAAACTCAAAGAAGGAGAGAGCACGTGAAGGAACCCGCTGTAGTAGTTTTGGTCCAGCAAATTGGAGATTTGAGAGAGAATTTTGCATACACAAGTTTCTTGATACAAAAACTTTGCATGATTACTATATCTGTAAAATAACATGGTTATTGTAAGTATATACACCGTAAAAAAATGTAATTAAACTAGAGAGTGAAATACTAAGGACGTTGAAATTAGATTGGCGCATGAATCTCTAGATCCAAGAAATTCTCTAGATTAACAAATATTAGCCGCAAAACACTTATCCATTTATACTCATAGAAGATACAACTCCCACTAAGGAAATCAAGACAATCGCACAACCCAACTACACAACTGCACATCCATAGCTTCTACTCTAGGAAGATCCGAACTCCTTCAAATAAACCGTTGTAGATCTATTTGGTTAGAATGAGATTAAAAAATGAAGTAACTAAACTGAAGAGAAAAAGAGAGAAAGAGAGAGAGACTCACAATCATAGATTGATAGGCGCATGAATCTCAAGATCCAAAGAATTATCGAGAAAGTGAGACACTCACAATCTAAGAGGGATTGGCCCATAAATCTAACGATTCCAAGAATTGTCTTCAAATCAGACTCAAATGATTTGATTTGTGCATGTCGTAACAACTGTCACCCGCACAACATGAATCAATTTATACTCAAAAGATTAAAGGAGAGGGACTGGTAGAGAGAGAGAGCTTACATGAAATGGCACTGAAGTTTCAATTCCATAAGAAGCAATCCTAGACAATCGCAACTACACAGTTGCATACCCATGGCTTTCTTTTTTTCTGGGAAGATCAAAACTCCTTCTACTACACAGCAGCTTCTCAATGTCAGAAACCCTAGGGCTATCCTATTGCTTTTATAGTGTTGAAATTATGGTTGGTGGTCCACTTTTAGTTCTGTGGTTGATGTGAAGTGTTTCTTCACAATTAAAATATTATGATAACATGGTTGTTAAACTATAAAAAAATAAATAAGACATAAAGATAAGTTAAATGAAAAATATGTTAATTTCTACTTAGGCGTATGATATTATCTATAGTAAACTATAATTGTATAGTATTTGAAGTTGTGGGAGGCGGTCCATTTCTCATCAAAATTAAAGAGAATTATGAAAATAATACGATTAACTGTTTTCTAAATATATCATTTAAAGATTTATATCTGATAAGATAATCCATTAAAACCAAAAGTAAAGAAAACATACAGAAAAATGACATGAAAAAGAACTTAACTCCTATTTATGCATATGATAGTGCCCATCGTTAGACGTGTATGTTAGTAATGTATTTTATCCATGTGGTCTGAGGTGTTTCTAGAAAATTAGAAATGTCCACCAACTCCCATTTCTTGTAAACATTTAATGGCAATTGACAATTAAAAAATTAATTAATTTTCTGAAAATATATTTTTAAATTTTAGATGAAAAAAAAACACACAGAAAAGTCAAATGAAAAGATCACCTAAACTCATATTTAGGCATATGAGAGTAGCTATCGTTAGATTGTACTTGTATTGCATAAGATATTTCTAGATGACTAAAACTCTCACCAACCCCCCTTTTGGTGGAAAAAATCAAGTTAAATATTAATTAAATTTTTCTATATCTATTTTTATTTGTTTACTCATTTAATAATGGACTATCATATAACATGCATTAAAGTTTTAAAACTTTAACTTTTATAATATTGACACTTATTAAATGAGAAAATAAAAAAAAGGATACCTACAAAAGAGAAATAAAAAAGATACTAACTTGTATTTATGGGTATGAGAACATCTGTCATTAGATTAAATTTGTATATGTTTCTAGGTGGTCTAAGGTGTCGGTAGAAGATTAGAAATTCACACAACTTCCATTTCTTGTCAAAATTGGAGAGAATTTTGACAATTCAAATATTGATTGAATTTCTAAAAATGTGTGACAAAATAAGGAAGACACAGAGTAGAATGAAAAGAAAAATATCTTAACTCATATTTATGCATATGAGAGTATCTATTGGAATATTGTACTTGCACGTGTATCTGGTGGTCTACTGTATTTCTAGAAGATTAGAAATCCCTACCATTCGCCCCTATTTCTAATCAAAGTTAAAGAGAATTTTGATAATTAAAATATTAGTCTATAATTCAAAATATGATTTAAATCATTATATTATAAAACGAGAAAATAGAAAAGAAACTAAGAAAAGTGAAATGATAAAGATCTTCAATTATATTTAGGCGTGCGAGAGTATCTATCGTTATGTTGTACTTGACTAGTCAACTTGATTTGAAAATTATGATCTTAACATTCATTCAGAGATTCAAATATTAATTTATTTTAAGTAGGATATGATTGAAAAACGTATATGTGATAATAAGTTATATAGTTTATTAAATGATAAAATAAAAAAGATATTGAGACAAGTAAAATGTAAAATATCTTAACTCATATTTAGTAGTATATGTTGTTAGATTATTCTACTTGCATATTGTACACACTAGTATTTGATGCCCGTGCGTCACACAAGCTCGGGCTACTCTTTCATATGTTGAATTGATAATCAAAAGTAAGGTTGCTTATAGCAGTTGCAACTTGTGTTTTGGCATAACAAATGTCAACTTATTATGAATTGCTATTGCAGTAAATAGAATAGGTGGATAATTTTATAAAATTGTGAATTCCGGATGTGTGTCAAAGCCAATTTATTAAATGTTCTCTAGACTATTGATAATTTGAAATAAATGCCAATCATCATAACAAATAAAATTCATTGTTTCCAAGAAGGTAGGGTTCATTAATTTTTTTCCCCTTCGGCGATCTCTCGTCACTACAAACTATCACACCCATTGACAATAGACAGTGTCGCTGTGGGTTACATGGGCCATCTTTTTGTCGTAATCAAGTAGAAGTAACATATTTTCCAAAATTTTTATAATATAGATTGGAAGAAGTATATATATAAATATTTAATTAGTTAAAAATTAATCAAAATTTGAAATGGTTGATCAATTTGGTTGAAGAAAGTATGGACAATACGTTTCCTCCCCTAATATTAGAAATTCACAATAAATTTAGTCCCTAAAATCCAACAAAAAAATATTTACTATCCAAATTTAACCGCCGTTAATCAGTTTAGTCTGCTGAACTATAAAAATACATCAACTTAGTCATTAAATTTGAGTATCAAATTAGTACATCAAATATTAATTTAAAGTTAAAAGGTAATGGTTTTCTTGTACACAATATTTAAGAAGGTAGTGGTATTTATATATAGTAGGAAGGAATTAATAAGGTTGAACATTGCTATTCAATGTTATGAAGATATTAATTAGGGTTGAACGTAGCTAGTCAATGTTTCTTTCTTTCTCATTTTTTTACATGGGGTTATCAATTCTTTCTTTTGGGGTTTACTAGTACTTGATACCTGTGTCTCAGGCACGGCTAAAATTATTTAATATGTTGAACTGATGATCAGTAGTGAGCTAGGTTGTTTAGCTTATAGCGTCCGTCACTTGTATTTTGGTTTAACAAAATGTCACCCCATTGTTATTACTTATTGTCGTGAAAAAAAGGGAGGGATAGTTTACAAAACTGAGGATTCCGGATGTGCCTCAGTTAATTTTCCACCCCTTCAGCCACCTCTAGTCAAATTGTTGCACCTGGTCACTATAGATCGTGTTGCTTTGGGTTACGTGGGCCGTTTGCGTGTCATTGTCCAGCAAAAGTAATTTATTTTCAAAAATTTTAAGAATATTGACTCGAAGAAGTTAATTTATAAATATACTTTTTTAGTTAAATTAAATCAAAATTAACAATAGTTGATCAATTTGGTTATGAAAAATAAATTTTAATCCCTAATATTAGCATTTGACAAAAAAATTTAGTTTCCAGAATTGAAAAAAAAATTTACGATCCAAAATGAACATCCCTTAATCAATTTATAGTATGCCGAAATATAAAAAATACATCAACTTAGTCATTAAAATCCACTATCAACTTAGTACATCAATGTTGATAAAAACTAATATAGTACTAACTCTCGTCCTTTTTATAGGACCCCTAACCAATTCACACCGACTAAGAAAACTACTAACAACCTTATTTAATGTCATGATTTTTAAAAAATAGTACAATCTTCCAAGTTTACCCTTATTTAAAGTCAAAATTATTAAGAAATACATTAATTGTAACCACTATTACTTCATTTATTACAAGGATAGACAAGGAAAATACTAATAATTACCTCTTGAATTTTGTAAAGAATCTTATATATAGGACCAAGAAAAATTCTCTAAAGGGTCCTATAAAAAGGACCAGAGGTAGTATATTTAAGTAATAGTTGTGAGTGACAAAGCCACAGCTGGCCCTAGTATCCTACTTTTCAACACTTAATTCCAAACTAATATAGACATACCAAAAAGAATATAAGGATAATTTATCATTGTATTGTAAAATTCAAAATTCAGTATAAAACGTAGTTTAGCTACATGTGACAAAATAATTTATCCCTACTATAACAACGTCAAATGAGTGTGATAGATAATAAACCAATTTTGACCAAGAGCTTTAGCTCAAATGGTCAAGTACCAAGTCATATGCCTTGGGAGCTGGAGGTCCAAGGTTCGAACCTTGGCAATGGAGATTTAGAGGATAATAGGAGAATAGTTTAGTTTAGGGTGTGTGGGTAGTAGGTGTTTGAGTATTTGCCTGTAAAAAAAAGATAATAAACCGATTTTAAAATTTAGTTAATGATTTACCTCTAAATGAAACATTGTCTAAGTAATTTTATTTAAGTGATGATACAGTTATAAAATTAAAATAATTTATCTCATATCATGAACCTCATCCTTCACTAATAATAACCAAATCACATAGTTATTATAAAATATTAATAAAAGAATGATTTTACATTAATGTTAAAATTCAACATTTAATTTTAAAAATAGTTTAGCCATATGTGAGAAATGACTTACCATTGTAATCATATCAAATGAATGCGGAAAATAATAAAATTTTATTTTCAAATTGAGTGAATGATTTATTAGGTATGCAATATTGTCTTAGTTATTTTACAAAAAATTAATATAGTTTAAAAAAAATAAAATAATGATTCACCTCCGTACTATAACTTTTTGCTAAACAAAAATAATGATAAACTTTTAAATTATAAAAACTCCACAAAACATAAATATTAAATAAAAAAGTACATTTTTCAAAAATAAAAACAATAAAAATTCCTATAATTTAAGCATCATTTAATCCTCACATATTTTTACAAAATATTTATAAATGTAAAATATTAAAATTGAGAGAAAAGTACTTGCACCAAAGTTCATCACATAATTATACAATATTGATCCATTTCTCAACGTTTTAAAGGGGTGAATATTTGTACATTGGAACTCCCAAATATGGTTTCTGAACGTTCCACCAATAATCACTTTTGTCTAATACCACACTACAACAAAATTGTCTTTTAGCAACATTGTAAAATACAACATTTGTAAAAAATGTTGCAGATAGTAAAGGACAACATTTTTTAACAATTTGGCAACATTTTTTAAATGTAACTAAAACCTTTTTGCAACATCGCTAGATACAAGATTTGTCAAAAATGTCCCAAATGCACAAAGGTAAGTAATTTAGGAACACTTTTAACAATTTTGCAATATTTTTTTCAAATGTTGCTAAAAGTCAATTATGTAGTAATGCCAAAAAAATCACACTTTGGTTTAATACAAAACAACAAAAATTACTTTGGTCATACACTTATTTTTATTTAAAAAGAGTGACGTGGCACATTTGTATTTGTTTTTGTAGGGTTTCTTCATATTAGTCCGTGATATTGTCGGTAGCACAAATAGGTCACTAACTTTCTATTCTGTGATGCATTTTAATCCATGTTGTTAGTTTACAATTAACACCATTAACATTCGTTTATATTGGTCCATAAAATTTTTAAAAATTTCAAGTTTGTCCCTTAAGTTTTTAGTAAATGTTCAATTTAGTCCATGAACTAGATAGTTTTAATTATAAACTAACGATGGTGACTAAACTACATTAGGAAGCACAATGTTAACGACCTATTTGCACTGCCAAAAATGTCAAGGAATAACGTGAGTAAATTATCCTATGAAGTCAAAGACTTAATGATGTCTTCTTTAGTAAAAATGACTGCATGATGTGGATCTTTGATAACAAAGTTGATACACTCAATACTGTAATCACAGAGTAGAAAACTCTCTCCTGAAGCTTCTTTTTTCACATAGATAAGTGTATCCCTTACTTTCATTAACTACCTCTTAAATCTGAAGAATACACTTCATCTTTTCACGCCTCTGTCGTCTCCCCTCTCTCCCTCTGCCGCTCCTTTCTTTTCACTCTTCCTCTTCCCTCAACTTTGCTTCAACTGATATTCAAGAAAATCTCTATTACACTCTTCACATTAAATTTGTAGAACTCAAGTGAATCATGTAGGTATTTGTTAACGACATTATGCAACTTTCACTAAATGCTATATCTAGAAGATTTCTTTCGTTAAACTTGACAAATAGCCCTGATTTTTGTGCAATACAACTTTTGGTAACGATTGAATTGTGGCTACTTAGTGACAAACAACAATACACTATTGTTTTAAACCTGATAAAATACTATACATCTTATAACGACTGCAGCTGCATGGACACTACATATATTTGAAAATAAATTTCTTCAAAGAGCATGGCTAAGGAAAGGAAGAAATTATATCTAATATATATATTCAGATCGTTATAATGAAAGCATAATGTGGGGTTAGATTAGAACATAAGGAGTGGAAGAAGTAATGAAAATACTAGTGCATTCTTGCATTGAGAGTCCTTTGCAGCATTTTAACAATTAAAAATTATAAATTAGTAAACATTACTTACTTTTTCATATAATGCAAAAAAGAGATATTGTATAGAAATTTAAAATTATGCTGAAGAATGAACAAGAGTAGGAAATGGAGAATAGAGGATGAGAGAAAAAAGAAGTTTCAAGAAAAGGCACATGGAGAAGTGAAGGGGCTATCCATTATTTTGAAGAAGTCTTGAGTAGAAGTGGAATTAGAGGGTTGCCGGGAACAAGAACAAGGCATATTACATGAACAACTTGGTATAGGATGAAATTGATCAAGTTCTTGCTATAATCCTTGCAGAGCATTAAAGTAAGCAGTTATGGATAGAGTACCTTGTTTGAGGGAGTAAATTGATTCAAACAGATCAGAGATCCTGAACATATCATGTTGAGCATATCTGTTCTTTAAGTCCATCCATACCTCAAAAGCGGTTTGCATCCAGAGAACACTCTGGACGATGGTAGCATTGATTGATTGAATAATCCAAGAAAGAACTACCTTGTTGCAGCGATCCCAATTAATTTGAGAAGGTCCAATAACGACAGGACGAGGAAGAGATCCGTCTACAAAACAAACCTTGCTCTTCCTGCCAAGAATAGGGAGAATAGTTTGTGACCAAGAGTGGTAGTTCAAATCGTTTAGAGGAGTAGAAATCAAGGTGAGAGCAGGATTCTCATTGGAAGAAAGATAGTATGGACTGAGAGGATCTAGTTGTTAGGCTGATACCATATTACAAGATGTGAGACATTCAACCTCCATTGATGAAGCAAGCAGAGAAGTCAATGAAGGTGAAGAAGAAACTCAAAAACAGAGAAAGGAAGTAACAACCGAGAGAGAGATATAGAAGAGTATATTGTTATTATTGTTCAGTGTCCATTAGATAATTACAAAGTAGCTTTATGTATCAGCTGAAGAAAGGAAAAGCAGTAACCAACTTGTGTAACAAACTAACAGAATGATGATGTAGACTCTTAACTATCTATTTGTGAATGATAATTACAGATGATATAAATGGTTTTCACAGTTCTTTTTTAGATTTGGTTTTTATTTTTATTGTTAGTTCATAAGAAAGTACATTAACCAAAGAAGAGACGGATATACATACAATACAATGGGGGCAATTTCCCTCACTACAATTTACTAATATTATATAAAAAAGATATAAATTGCCCCCATCAAATTAATTTAATTGTTAACTTGCCCCTTTTCTCAGCGTAAATTTTGTAAAGTAAATCACATATTAATTAGTTCTTTAGATTATAAGGAGTGGATCATTTTAGATCTTGAAATTAAAAAAGAAAAATTAAAATAGATTTTGTCTTTGAACAATAACAAGATTTTTTATTTAATAATATTTCTGAAATTTTGAGTTTTTATCAAGTGTAATGATCTTGTGTAATCTATATGGTCGACTTCACATAGTTAGAAAAGGCTGGTTATTGTTGTTGTTTGATGGCTAAAAAGATTAAAATGTCTATAATTTTACAAAACTAATTACTAATTTAGAGTTTTAAAAATTCAAGGATTAAAATGGCATTTGAAGTTTTCTCAGTTTTTAATAGACCCAACAGCTAATAAGAAAGTTTCTGTTGTTTTATTTATTGAATTTCATGTTATGAGTTAAACATTTAATTTGAATAATTGTTAGATTAATTATACTGGACAAGTTTTTTTCTAATATAATTAAAAATGACAAACTCATTCAAAGTTTATAAAAACTATTGCAATTTTAAACATGTAAAAAATTATGTAAATTGAGCTAGAAACTTCAAAGTGAACAAATCATTGTTTTCAGAAAGCTGCAAATAATTTAGGTAACTTAAAAAACTCATTTTCATTTATATTACGAAAAATACCCTATTCTATTATACGATCTAAAGTATAAAAAATTATGTTAATTGAGCTAGGAACTTCAAAGTAAATATAATACATTGTTGTCAGAATGCATCAAATAATATAGGTAATTGAAAAACAAACCTATTATTGCTACAAATATGAGTCAATGTCAAAACCCTCTTATTATCTTACCTCAACCCTAACATACAAAAATAGAGTCTAGTAGTAGCCTCAATACCCATCCCTCAAACAAAAAATCGAAATCAATCTCACAATTATCTATCCCTGCAACAAAATCACTACTTTGTAGCCTCACATCCTTTACTTCAAGCTTATGAAAGAGAAATGAGACAACATCCAACAAAACTATAAGACCAGTTGATGAGTTAAATATTCGAAAAATTTTGAAATTTAATTTGATTCATAATAACTTCAAGTCACAAAAACAAAAATGCACAACAAAAAATAAATACTCTAAGCATAAAATAATACTTTAGGAATATTGGGAGTATAAGGAACAAAGCCATCATTTATTCCCTAGATTAGACTTCTTAAGACTACTCTAAGCGTTGTGAAGTTATTTACATATAGTTTTCCTCCTTAGAATCAGTTATAACTAACATAGGTGAATAATTTAAGCTTATAAAATAATAATGATGAGTGGTAGGAATAAATTGTTTCAAATGTTGAATACTAAGAGAAAACTGAAATATTTATGATTACATTAAAAATTTATATAACAATATAGATAGGAAACATCAATGTGCTTACAAAAAACTATAGGGTATGCATGGAATGTAGAGGGACATTTCTTAGAGCTGAACAAGTTCCTCCATCGCCATAAACTACACAAGAACCATAATTTTGATTTGACAAATTTTCTTTTGGTGTGACAATTAATGTTTCTTGGCATTTTCGTTCTCCAGCTTCATGCCAAGCAATCAATAAATCTTGGACACAAACGACTTTTTTAAGGAGGTTAATACATTCATATGGTTGTTTGAGATCACTAACAATGTGTTCTTCAAATGTCAACACATATACCTCCTTTTGGCTACAATTATAGAGAACTCCTGTTTTAGTATTTTTCCCGTCATAGCTTCAGTTTCAATTGTGAATTTATTGTAAAATACTCGCCTTACTCAACAAGTTTATGGTCTATTAACCATGATAAAATGATTCTTTTACATCAATTTGCTGCTTTGAATGAAAAAAGGAAATACATTTATGCATAATCATTGTTTTTGCAGTGAAGATGAAATATTCTCTATGATGACTTGGTCATGTTTTATATTAAACTATGGTGAACTATAAAAGAGTTGGTGTATGGTATTTACCTTCTTTATTTTTCTTTTGTATGACTTATAATTTTCCCTTATTTTGTGATGTGGTATTATTCAGCATGGGGAGCCATTAAACATATGTCATGTAATATGAGCATTTATTGAACTGAGACTTTTTTTTCTTTCAATATTATATAACTTATAGTTCTAACATTTTTATGATATTTTTACTATATCTACCATCTTCTCTCCGAGAGGTAAGTGGTGACTTGCTTTACTATAAGCTGTGGGGCAGTTCACCACTTACCTCTCGGTAAAAAGATGATTGATATAGTAAGGGAAGATAACCATTTATCTTCCCAAAATATATCATAAATAATGTTAAAAACATAAGTTAAATAATATTGAAAGCAAACTAAAATATCTAAGTTCAAGAAATGGTCATTACATGACATGATGTTGAAACCCTCCTTATGATGAATCATGCAATACAACAAGAAAAGGCAAAGTAAGAAGTCACAAAAAAAAAAAGAAAGAAGGTAAGTACCATGCACCGACTCTTGTATAGTTCATCATAGCTTTTAGTATAAAACATGGAAAAGACAAGACAGAGAATGCTTCACCTTTACTCAAAGAACAAGATTTTTGCAAAAATGCAATTCCTTCTTCAACAGAAGGAGCAAATATATGCAAAAGAATCATTTTATCATGGTTAATAGACCATAAACTTATTGAGGAAGACGAACAAGTTTTCTACAATAAAAACACAATTAAAACTACAGTGATGACCGGGAAAATTACTAGAGTCGGGATTCTCTGTCATTGTTGCCAAAAGGAGGTATCTGTGCTGATGTTTTAAGAACACACTATTAGTGATCTCAAACAACCATATGATTGTATTTACCTCCTTAAAAAGGCGTGTGTCTCCAAGATTTAATGATTAGTGCTTGGCATGAAGTCAGTGAACGGAAACGTCGCGAAATATTAACCATCACACAAAAAAAAAATTCGTCAAATCAAAATGTTTGTTCTTGTATAGTTTGTGGAGATGGGGGAAACTTATTTGTGGCTGTGAGAAATGTCCATCTACATTTCATGCAAACTGTATGAATATGAAGGTATTTAAATTATTTTTTATTTTTTATTCTTTATCTGATTTGTTTCTTTTGAAATATCTTGAAGCAAATATGTTTGATAACCTAAGAAAATATTGAGAATTTCTGAATTTTTCATAGTGTAGAGGGCTCCCTATCGTGATTGGTTATGTCCTAACTATGTTCGTGAATATTGTGGGCTAGGTGATGAAACTAAGCATCTTACCACATGCTAGCAGTGTGACAAAATTCATAAGATTTTTCTTTGATAGGTTTAGCTATTTTCTTTATCTCTTGTATTTTCTAGGAGTGGGTTTAAAGATTTTACTTTTCCTTTTAAATTTTTTGGTACAAAATGAGGTCATTTAAATATTTGTTGATGAAAAATTAATACTCCTCTTATTCTTCTCTAATTTCGATTACATTAACAATGTACTTTGTAATGTTTTTATAGTTCACTGACGATGCTTAAAGAGTATTACAGAAGAATCACGAACATGAGTTCTTTAGGATTGTATTGCAGCCAAAGCTACAAAGAGGTATATATACTTTTCTTGTGATTTTCATGCATATACTTGTTTTCTCATTATTTTTATTTTGACTAGCATTTTTGATGAAAGATCTATGACAATTTGGAGAACTCACTTGCACCTTGAATTGGTATTTTTGGAAGTTACTGTTAAAGTCTTCCATCCAACATATATGACTTTTAAGTTGAACTCAACAGGACACAATATATGGAAAAGAATTTGAATGTTGCAGTTGCATTCACATTGATGAATGGATCTTTTAACACAACAACAGATCGACAAACATGCATTGATGTGATTCAAAGCATACTATACAGTTGTTGGTAAGCACATTGGTGTTTACCTATATCTACATTGTTATATAACTTTTTAATGCTCATCATTTTTGTTTTCTGTTGGTATTCAACATTTGAAATTTGAATCTATTTATTCCTACCACTCATTTTTACCTTTTTATAAGCATTAATTAAGCAAAATTTTGATTTTTTTTATTGTTGTTTACTATTTACTTCAAACTTAACCCGGGTTAATTTAAGCCAGTTTTATACATTCATCCTTTAAAAAAGGATTCAATCATAAGAGTGGCTACTATCAAGTAACATCCTATTATTTGTTGTATATCTTAGCTATTTTGCTACTATGGTTGTAAACATCTTTGTAACTTTAAAATACCGGTATTCACACACACTAATTTTTATCTACTACTACTTGGCTCTTTATAATTCATAGGACAAGGGTTGCAGAGATGCCTTTTATGGCCACCTAAAAGACATGCAGGGGCCATAGGATTTGTGTGAAGCTATTTACAATAATGTAAAGGGATGGTGGTTACAAATTCCTATGGTCCCTTGTAGGGTTTCCATTAAACCAAGGATAGCTACTTAGCTTCTAGTCACTCGAGACATTTTGGTTCAATTTTTTAATTCGACAATATGACCCTACAATTTTATTTAAAATTTTTAAAAATTCATGTTGTTTTAAAGGTTTTTATAAAGTTTTTAACTTCTAATTTTTTAAATATAAAAATATGTAATTTTGAAGAAGTCTGGAATTAATTATATTCTATCATAATTTTGTTCATGCAATAACAACATATAAAACATACAAATGGCTCCAAGTGCTATCATCATGGACAAAATTTGAGTCATACACCAATAAGTATCAACATGAAAGTAATTTAAGCCTTTAAAGTATAACTGAAAACATGTTGTATATTTATTTTGAAATGCTTGATAGTTTGAGGGGGTTGTATATCTTTTCCCCTTATTTATAATTACTACAAAATAAAATAAATTGATATTAATATTTCAATAACTTCAAACGAGCATTGTACAATTATACTCATATTATAAATTTTTAATGATAATAATAAATATTTTTTTTGGTTGATAGTTTGAAATGCTTGATAGTTTGAGGTGGTTGTATATCTTTTGTCGATTTCTTTTATATTTTTTTGGCACATGTTAGCTCATTAGGGAGTATTAACCTTCAACTCTTCACAACACTAATATGCTCCAGGCAATCAAATGGATAAATGAAGAATATATATCGCAATGGTTGTTGTAGCTATATGCTTAAAGCGAACATTAATGAAATAAACTCACAGAGAGAAGCACACGAAATTGAAAGGAGGAAACAACACACAAAAGTGCTCTCGGTAGTAGTAGTTGTCGTCAAGGCAGAGATCTGGCGGACAATTTCGCAGACACAAGTTTGCTCTTGATATACCAACTTTGAATGATTATTATCAGCCTATAAAACACACTATTATTGCCGCTATATATTAATATATGCTGTCAGAGCAAAAAATAACGTAATTGTGGAGAGAATAAGAGACTCACGATGTGACAACGATAGGCAACTAAATCTCAACATCCAAATAATTGTCTTCAAATCAAACATCATCCATTTGATTCGTGCACCTTATAACAAATATCACCCACAAAACACTGATTTATACTCACAGATATTGAACATATAAAGAGAGATAGACCACACATGCATAAAATGGCAGTGAATCTACAACTCACTTAGAGGAAATCACTGTTGTCTTCTATGATTGGAAGATCATAGCTCCTTCAACTAAACAGCTGCAGGTCAATGGCTTTTTTCTATGCTGGGAAGATAAGAACTCCTTCAACTAAATTGATGCTCATTAGATTGTTAGAAACCCTAGGGCTCTCCTAGGGCTTTTATAGAAATTGTAGTAGGTTATCCAAAATAGATGGGATGACCACATTTTGCACTTGAAGGTTGCAAAAGAACTGTACAATAAAACAGTGATGACCACAAAACAATATATTAGTATAAAAAAAATTTCGAAGCAGTTGTACTTATAATTGCTCCGAAAGTTCTGGAAAAATCACTTGATTGGTTTATGTTATCAATATCTAGTTATGCTAATACTGATGACGAAAATCAACATTATCATGCATTTCAGTGTTTGTTTCTATGCTTTCCGCCAAATTCTCCATAATATTGTTGAGTTACCAAAACATAATAACATGTATTTAAATATTAATACTATATTGAGGAGAATTATCAATCCTATTTTTTAGCACTTTTAACTTTCATTCCCGATCAATAGGGAAAAAGTGAAGAAAATGCCATAGTTTATATCCATATACACACACATGCATACACATTAAAATTTTAAAATTAAATTTTAAATGACACCTCAGCTTGAAAAACAATGACTAGTATGACATACAAGACCGCAAATTAATTTTTTTCAAACTGTTTACCGTATAAATTTTTGAATGTGCTATTTTTAATTCATTCCTGTTGTAAAATTGAGATATAATGCTTCAATAGGTTCAGTTCAATTTCAAAATCTAAGATAGAAAATATTTGTTGAGTAATAGAACACACTATTTGTATTTTTTGAATTGGTGAGTATGTCCATATAATCGCCTTCAAACAACCGGAATTCGATCAATAAATTCTGAAGCGAGGGATCTATTTTCTGTGCACACATTTGATAGAAAAAATAGAGAACTTATAGAATGATGTAGGGAGATCATATTTAATTTTGAACTTAACCTCTTCAATAGTGACTGGTCTCACAGTTGGTGTTAGCAAATCCTCTTCATAGATATAGTAAAGGCAAGTCACCATTTTCCTGCCAAACAAATATCATAAAAAATGTTAAAAACAAAAGTTAAAATATTTTGAAAGCAAAATAAAGTATCTCAGTTCAAAAAATGCTGATGACATAACTTGATGTTGAATCTCTCCCATGTTGAATACTGCAATATCACAAAATAAGGGAGAGTAGCAAGTCCTAATGAAGAAAATGAAAGATGGTAAATAAACAAAGTATATACATCACAATGGTTGTTAAACCTATACCTTACAGCAGAGAATAACAAAATAATCTCACATAGAGAGAGAAGCTCACGAAACTCAAAGAAGGAGAGAGCACGCGAAGGAACCCTCTGTAGTAGTTTTGGTCACAACAAATGGGAGATCTGAGAGAGAATTTTGCATACACAAGTCTCTTGATACAAAAACTTCGGATGATTACTATATCTGTAAAATAACACGGTTATTGTAAGTATATACTCTGTAAAAAAATGTAATTAAACTAGAGAGTGAAATACTAAGGACGTTGAGATTAGATAGGCGCATGAATCTCTAGATCCCAGAAATTGTCTTCAAATTAGACTCCAGCCACTGGATTTTTGCAAGTTGTAACAAATATTTCCCGCACAACACTTATCCATTTATACTCATAGAAGATTGAACATAGAGAGCGAGATCACACATAGGTGAAATGGTGATGAAGATACAGCTCCCACTAAGGAAATCAAGACAATCGCACAACCCAACTACACAACTGCAGATCCATAGCTTCTACTGTAGGAAGATCCGAAATCCTTCAAATAAACCCTTGTAGATCTATTTGGTTAGAATGAGATTAAAAAATGAAGTAACTAAACTGAAGAGAAAAAGAGAAAAAGAGAGAGAGACTCACAATCATAGATTGATAGGCGCATGAATCTCAGGATCCAAAGAATTGTCGAGAAAGTGAGACACTCACAATCTAAGAGGGATTGGCCCATAAATCTAAGGATTCCAAGAATTGTCTTCATATCAGACTCAAATGATTTGATTTGTGCATGTCGTAACAACTATCACCCGCACAACATGAATCAATTTATACTCAAAAGATTAAAGGAGAGGGACCGGTAGAGGGAGAGAGCTTACATGAAATGGCACTGAAGTTCCATTAGAAGCAATCCTAGACAATCGCAACTACATAGTTGCATATCCATGGCTTTCTTTTTTCTGGGAAGATCAAAACTCCTTCTACTACACAGCAGCTTCTCAATGTCAGAGCGCAGAAACCCTAGGGCTATCCTATTGCTTTTATAGTGTTGAAATTATGGTTGGTGGTCCACTTTTAGTTCTGTGGTTGATGTGAAGTGTTTCTTCACAATTAAAATATTATGATAACATGGTTGTTAAAGTATAAAAAAATAAATAAGACATTAAGAAAAGTGACATGAAAAATATGTTAATTTGTACTTAGGCGTATGATATTATCTATAATAAGCTACAATTGTATAGTATTTGAAGTTGTGGAAGGTGGTCCATTTCTCATCAAAATTAAAGAGAATTATGAAAATTATACTAAGGAGGAAAACTATATGTAAATAACTTCACAACGTTAGAGTAGTCTTAAGAAGTCTAATCTAGGGAATAAATGCTGGCTTTGTTCCTTATACTCCCAATATTCCTAAAGTATTATATTATGCTTAGAGTATTTATTTTTTGTTGTGCATTTTTGTTTGTGACTTGAAGTTACTATGAATCAAATTAAATTTCAAAATTTTTCGAATATTTAACTCATCAACTAGTCTTATAGTTTTGTTGGATGTTGTCTCATTTCTCTTTCATAAGCTTGAAGTAAAGGATGTGAGGCTACAAAGTAGTGATTTTGTTGCAGGGATAGATAATTGTGAGATTGATTTCGATTTTTTGTTTGAGGGATGGGTATTGAGGCTACTACCAGACTCTATTTTTGTATGTTAGGGTTGAGGTAAGATAATAAGAGGATTTTGACACTGACTCATATTTGAAGCAGTAATAGGTTTGTTTTTCAATTACCTATATTATTTGATGCTTTCTGACAACAATGTATTATATTTACTTTGAAGTTCCTAGCTCAATTAACATAATTTTTTTTATTTTAAAATTGCAACATTTTGTTAGATATCGTATAATACACACTTTAAGAATATGGTATTTTTCGAAATATAAATGAAAATGAGTTTTTTAAGTTTCCTAAATTATTTGCAGCTTTCTGAAAACAATGCTTTGTTAATTGCAATAGTTTTTATAAACTTTGAATGAGTTTGTCATTTTTAATTTTATTAGAAAAAACCTTGTCTAGTATAATTAATCTAACAATTATTCAAATTGAATGTTTAACTCTTCACATGAAATTTAATAAATAAAACAAGAGAAACTTTCTTATTAGCTGTTGGGTCTATTAAAAATTGAGAAAACTTCAAATGCCATTTTAATCCTTGAATTTTTAAAACTCTAAATTAGTAATTAGTTTTATAAAATTATAGACATTTTAATCTTTTTAGCTATCAAACAACAACAATAACCAGCCTTATCTATCTATGTGAAGTCGACCATATAGATTACACAAGATCATTACACTTGATAAAAAATCAAAATTTCAGAAATATTATTAAATAAAAAATCTTGTTATTTTGCAAAGTCAAAATCTATTTTAATTTTTCTTTTTTAATTTCAAGAACTAAAATGATCCACTCCTTATAATCTAAAGAACTAATTAATATGTGATTTACTTTAAAAAATTTACGTTGAGAAAGGGGGCAAGTTAACAATTAAATTAATTTGATGGGGGCAATTTTATATCTTTTTTATATAATATTAGTAAATTGTAGTGAGGGAAATTGCCCCCATTGTATTTTATGTATATCCGTCTCTTCTTTAGGTTAATGTACTTTCTTATGAACTAACAATAAAAATAAAAACCAAATCTCAAAAAGAACTGTGAAAACCATTTATATCATCTGTAATTATCATTCACAAATAGTTAGTTAAGAGTCTACATCATCATTCTTATAGTATGTTACAGAAGTTGGTTACTGCTTTTCCTTTCTTCAGATACATAAAACTACTTTGTAATTATCTGATGGACACTGAACAATAATAACAATATACTCTTCTGTATCTCTCTCTCGGTTGTTACTTCCTTTCTCTGTTTTTGAGTTTCTTCTTCCCCTTCATTGACTTCTCTGCTTGCTTCATCAATGGAGGTTGAATGTCTCACATCTTATAATATGGTATCAGCCTAACCAGGAACTCTGTGGTATTATCCTTCCTGTTTCTACCGCAATTTTTTCTCTCTTACCTTGTTTTTCTCTTCGGTATTACCTTCTTCTCCTTTCTTCGATTTTTTTTGGAGAATCTTCTTCCTCTTCGTCCTTTAATGGCGAATCCTATCAATTCTATGCTAGATCCTCTCAGTCCATACTATCTTTCTTCCAATGAGAATCCTGCTCTCACCTTGATTTCTATTCCTCTAAACTATTTGAACTATAACTCTTGGTCACAAACTATTCTCCTTATTCTTGGCATGAAGAGCAAGGTTTGTTTTGTAGACAGATCTCTTCTCAAATTAATTGGATTCGCAGTGTTCTCGGGATGCAACCCGCTTTTGAGGTATGGATGGACTTAAAGAACAGATATGCTCAACATGACATGTTCAGGATCTCTGATCTGTTTGAATCAATTTACTCCCTCAAACAAGGTACTCTATCCATAACTGCTTATTTTAATGCTCTGCAAGGATTATGGCAAGAACTTGATCAATTTCATCCTATACCGAGTTGTTCATGTAATATGCATTGTTCTTGCGACTTAATTCCTACTGTGAAATCCTACCGAGAGAGAGAATGCGTTATCCGATTTCTTAAGGGCCGAACAATATTGTCATGTAAGATCTCAGGTGATGCTTATGGATCCTTTGCCTTCTGTTCAAAAGGTCTTCTCAATGTTACTTCAACAAGAAAGGGAACAAGGATTAACTGCTATGCCTTCCCAAGTCCTGTATTCTGGTGCTAGTTCTGATGAAAAATCCAAGTCAAAAGGATCCAAGCCTTGCCAAGTTCCTCCTCCACTTTCCCGGCAACCCTCTAATTCAACTTCTACTCAAGACTTCTTCAAAATAATGGATAGCCCCTTCACTTCTCCATGTGCCTTTTCTTGAAACTTCTTTTTTCTCTCATCCTCTATTCTCCATTTCCTACTCTTGTTCATTCTTCAGCATAATTTTTAATTTCTATACAATATCTCTTTTTTGCATTATAGCAAAAAGTAAGTAATGTTTACTAATTTATAATTTTTAATTGTTAAAATGCCGCAAAGGACTCTCAATGCAAGAATGAACTAGTATTTTCATTACTTCTTCAACTCCTTATGTTCTAATCTAACCCCACATTATGCTTTCATTATAACGATCTGAATATATATATTAGATATAATTTCTTCCTTTCCTTAGCCACGCTCTTTGAAGAAATTTATTTTCAAATATATGTAGTGTCCATGCAGCTGCAGTCGTTATAAGATGTATAGTATTTTATCAGGTTTAAAACAATAGTGTATTTTTGTTTGCCACTAAGTAGCCACAATTCAATCGTTACCAAAAGTTGTACTGCACAAATATCAGGGCTATTTGTCAAGTTTAACGAAAGAAATCTTCTAGATATAGCATTGAGTGAAAGTTGCATAATGTCGTTAACAAACAACTACATGATTCACTTGAGATCTAAAAATTTAATGCGAAGAATGTAATAGAGATTTTCTTGATTATGAGTTGAAGCAAAGTTGAGGGAAGAGGAAGAGTGAAAAGAAAGGAGCGGCAGAGGCAGAGAGGGACGACAGAGGCGTGAAAAGATGAAGTGTATTCTTCAGATTTAAGAGGTAGTTAATGAAAGTATGGGATACACATGTCTATGTGAAATAAGAAGCTTCAGGAGAGAGTTTTCTACTCTGTGATTACAGTATTGAGTGTATCAACTTTGTTATCAAAGATCCACATCATGTAGTCATTTTTACTAAAAAAGGCATCATTAAGTCTTTGACTTTATAGGATAATTTACTCACGTTATTCCTTGACATTTTTGGCAGTGCAAATAGGTCGTTAACATCGTGCTTCCTGATGTAGTTTAGTCACCATGGTTAGTTTATAATTAAAACTGTCAAGTTATTGGACTAAATTGAACATTTACTAAAAACTTAAGGGACAAACTTGAACTTTTAAAAATTTTATGCACCAATATAAACGAATGTTAATGGTGTTAATTGTAAACTAACAACATGGATTAAAATGCATCACAGAATAGAAAGTTAGTGACCTATTTGTGCTACCGACAATATCACGGACTAATATGAACAAACCCTACAAAATCAAATACAAATGTGCCACGTCACTCTTTATAAATAAAAATAAGTGTATGACCAAAGTAATTTTTGTTGTTTTGTATTAAACCAAAGTGTGATTTTTTTGGCATTACTAATTAATTGACTTTTAGCAACATTTGCAAAAAATATTGCAAAATTGTTAAAAGTGTTACTAAATTACTTACCTTTGTGCATTTGCGACATTTTTGACAAATCTTGTATCTAGCGATGTTGCAAAAAGGTTTTAGTTACATTTAAAAAATGTTGTTAAATTGTTAAAAAATGTTGTCCTTTACTATCTGCAACATTTTTTACAAATGTTGTATTTTACAATGTTGCTAAAAGACAATTTTGTTGTAGTGTGGTATTCGACAAAAGTGATTATTGGTGGAACGTTCAAAAACCATATTTCGGAGTTCCAATGTACAAATATTGACCCCTTTAAAACGTTGAGAAATGGAACAATATTGTATAAATATGTGATGAACTTTGGTGCAAGTACTTTTCTCTCAATTTTAATATTTTACATTTATAAATATTTTGTAAAATATGTGAGGATTAAATGATGCTTAAATTATAGGAATTTTTATTGTTTTTATTTTTGAAAGATGTACTTTTTTATTTAATATTTATGTTTTGTGGAGTTTTTATAATTTAAAAGTTTATCAATATTTTTGTTTAGCAAAAAGTTATAGTATGGAGGTGAATCATTATTTTATTTTTTTTAAACTATATTAATTTTATGTAAAATAACTAAGACAATATTGCATACCTAATAAATCATTCACTCAATTTGAAAATAAATTTTATTATTTTCCGCATTCATTTGATATGATTACAATGGTAAGTCATTTCTCACATATGGCTAAACTATTTTTAAAATTAAATGTTGAATTTTAACATTAATGTAAAATCATTCTTTTATTAATATTTTACAATAACTATGTGATTTTGTTATTATTAGTGAATGAGAATTATTTGCTTGTAAAATATGATTATTATTTTTTGAAGAATGAGGTTTATGATATGAGATAAATTATTTTAATTTTATAACTGTATCATCACTTAAATAAAATTACTTAGACAATGTTTCATTTAGAGGTAAATCATTAACTAAATTTTAAAATCGATTTATTATCTTTTTTTTTTACAGGCAAATACTCACCCACCTACTAGCCACACACCCTAAACTAAACTATTCTCCTATTATCCTCTAAATCTCCATTGCCAAGGTTTGAACGTTGGACCTCCTGCTCCCAAGCCTTATGACTTGGTACTTGACCATTTGAGCTAAAGCCCTTGGTCAAAATTGGTTTATTATCTATCACACTCATTTGACGTTGTTATAGTAGGGATAAATTATTTTGTCACATGTAGCTAAACTAAATTTTATATTGAATTTTGAATTTTACAATACAATGATAAATTATCCTTATATTCTTTTTGGTATGTCTATATTAGTTTGGAATTAAGTGTTGAAAAGTAGGATACTAGGGCCAGTTGTTGCTTTGTCACTCACAACTATTACTTAAATATACTACCTCTGGTCCTTTTTATAGGACCCTTTAGAGAATTTTTCTTGGTCCTATATATAAGACCCTTTACAAAATTCAAGAGGTAATTATTAGTATTTTCTTTGTCTATCCTTGTAATAAATGAAGTAATAGTGGTTACAATTAATGTATTTGTTAAAAATTTTGACTTTAAATAAGAGTAAACTTGGAAGATTGTACTATTCTTTAAAAAACATGACATTAAATAAGGTTGTTAGTAGTTTTCTTAGTCGGTGTGAATTGGTTAGGGGTCCTATATAAAGGACCAGAGGTAGTACTATATTAGTTTTTATCAACAATGATGTACTAAGTTGATAGTGGATTTTAATGACTAAGTTAATGTATTTTTTATATTTCGGCATACTATAAATTGATTAAGGGATGTTAATTTTGGATCGTAAATTTTTTTTTTCAATTCTGGAAACTAAATTTTTTTGTCAAATGCTAATATTAGGGATTAAAATTTATTTTTCATACTGTCTTGAACCAAATTGATCAACTATTGTTAATTTTGATTTAATTTAACTAAAAAAGTATATTTGTAAATTAACTTCTTCGAGTCAATATTCTTAAAATTTTTGAAAATATATTACTTTTGCTGGACAATGACACGCAAACGGCCCACGTAACCCAAAGCAACACGGTCTATAGTGACCAGGTGCAACAATTTGACTAGAGGTGGCTGAAGGGGTGGAAAATTGACTGAGGCACATCCGGAATCCTCAGTTTTGTAAAACTATCCCTCCCTTTTTTTCACGACAATAACTAATAACAATGGGGTGACATTTTGTTAAACCAAAATACAAGTGACGGACGCTATAAGCTAAACAACCTAGCTCACTACTGATCATCAGTTCAACATATTAAATAATCTTAGCCGTGCATGAGACACAGGTATCAAGTACTAGTAAACCCCAAAAGAAAGAATTGATAACCACATGTAAAAAAATGAGAAAGAAAGAAACATTGACTAGCTACGTTCAACCCTAATTAATTTCTTCATAACATTGAATAGCAATGTTCAACCTTATTAATTCCTTCCTACTATATATAAATACCACTACCTTTTTAAATATTGTGTACAAGAAAACCATTACCTTTTAACTTTAAATTATTAATTTGATGTACTAATTTGATACTCAAATTTAATGACTAAGTTAATGTATTTTTATAGTTCAGCAGACTAAACTGATTAACGGCGGTTAAATTTGGATAGTAAATATTTTTTTGGTGAATTTTAGGGACTAAATTTATTGTGAATTTCTAATATTAGGGAGGAAACGTATTGTCCATACTTTCTTCAACCAAATTGATCAACCATTTTAAATTTTGATTAATTTTAAACTAATTAAATATTTATATATATACTTCTTCCAATCTATATTCTAAAAATTTTGGAAAATATGTTACTTCTACTTGACTACGACAAAAAGATGGCCCTTGTAACCCAAAGCTACACTGTCTATTGTCACTAGGTGTGACAATTTATAGTGACAAGAGATCGCCGAACGGGAAAAAAATAAATGAACCCTACCTTCTTGGAAACAATGAATTTTATTTGTTATGATGATTGGCATTTATTTCAAATTATCAATAGTCTAGAGAATATTTAGTAAATTGGCTTTGACGCACATCCGGAATCCACAATTTTATAAAATTATCCACCTCTTCTATTTAATGCAATAGCAATTCACAATAAGGTGACATTTGTTATGCCAAAACACAAGTTGCAAATGCTATAAGCAACCTTACTTTTGATTATCAATTCAGCATATGAAAGAGTCATAGCCCGAGCTTGCGTGACGCACGGGCATCAAATACTAGTGTGTACAATATGCAAGTAGAATAATCTAACAACATATACTACTAAATATGAGTTAAGATATTTTACATTTTGCTTGTCTCAATATCTTTTTTATTTTATCATGTAATAAACCATATAACTTATTATCACATATACGTTCTTCAATCATATCCTACTTAAAATAAATTTATATTTGAATCTCTAAATGAATGTTAAGATCATAATTTTCAAATCAAGTTGACTAGTCAAGTACAACATAACGATAGATACTCTCGCACGCCTAAATATAATTGAAGATCTTTATCATTTCACTTTTCTTAGTTTCTTTTTTATTTTCTCGTTTTATAATATAAAGATTTAAATCATATTTTGAAATATAGACTAATATTTTAATTATCGAAATTCTCTTTAATTTTGATTAGAAATAGGGGCGAATGGTAGGGATTTCTAATCTTCTAGAAATATAGTAGACCACCAGATACACGTGCAACTACAATATTCCAATAGATACTCTCATATGCATAAATATGAGTTAAGATATTTTTCATTTCATTCTACTCTGTGTCTTCCTTATTTTGTCACACATTTTTAGAAATTCAATCAATATTTGAATTGTCAAAATTCTCTCCAACTTTTACAAGAAATGGAAGTTGTGGGAATTTCTAATCTTCTACCGACACCTTAGACCACCTAGATACATATACAAATTTAATCTAATGACAGATGTTCTCATACCCATAAATACAAGTTAGTATCTTTTTTATTTCTCTTTTGTAGGTATCCTTTTTTTTATTTTCTCATTTAATAAGTGTCAATATTATAAAAGTTAAAGTTTTAAAACTTTAATGCATGTTATAAGATAGTCCATTATTAAATGAGTAAACAAATAAAAAATAGATATAGAAAAATTTAATTAATATTTCAATTGTTTAATTTCACTTGATTTTTTCCACCAAAAGGAGGGTTGGTGAGAGTTTTAGTCATCTAGAAATATCTTTTGCAATACAAGTACAATCTAACGATAGCTACTCTCCTATGCCTGAATATGAGTTTAGGTGATCTTTTCATTTGACTTTTCTCTGTGTTTTTTTTCATCTAAAATTTTAAAATATATTTTCAGATAATTAATTAATTTTTTAATTGTCAATTGCCATTAAATGTTTACAAGAAATGGGAGTTGGTGGACATTTCTAATTTTCTAGAAACACCTCAGACCACATGGATAAAATACATTACTAACATACACATCTATCGATGGGCACTATCATATGCATAAATAGGAGTAAGTCCTTTTTCATGTCATTTTTCTGTATGTTTTCTTTACTTTTGGTTTTAATGGATTATCTTATCAGATATAAATTTTTAAATGATATATTTAGAAAACAATTAATAGTATAATTTTCATAATTCTCTTTAATTTTGATGAGAAATGGACCACCTCCCACAACTTCAAATACTATAATATTATAGTTTACTATAGATAATATCATACGCCTAATTACAAATTAACATATTTTTCATGTCACTTTTCTTTATGTCTTATTTATTTTTTTATATTTTAACAACCATGTAAACATAATATTTTAATTGTGAAGAAACACTTCACATCAACCACAAAACTAAAAGTGGACCACCAACCATAATTTCAACACTATAAAAGCAATAGGATAGCCCTAGGGTTTCTAACACTCTGACATTGAGAAGCTGTTGTGTAGTAGAAGGAGTTTTGATCTTCCCACAAAAAAAGAAAGCCATGGATATGCAACTGTGTAGTTGCGATTGTCTAGGATTGCTTCTAATGGAACTGAAACTTCAGTGCCATTTCATGTAAGCTCTCTCTCTACCAGTCCCTCTCCTTTGATCTTTTGAGTATAAATTGATTCATGTTGTGCGGGTGATAGTTGTTACGACATGCACAAATCAAATCATTTGAGTCTGATTTGAAGACAATTCTTGAAATCCTTAGATTTATGGGTCAATCCCTCTTAGATTGTGTGTTTCTCACTTTCTTGACAATTCTTTGGATCCTGATATTCATGCGTGTATCAATCTATGATTGTGAGTCTCTCTCTCTTTCTCTCTTCAGTTTAGTTACTTCATTTTTTAATCTCATTCTAACCAAATAGATCTACAACGGTTTATTTGAAGGAGTTCGGATCTTCCTAGAGTAGAAGCTATGGATTTGCAGTTGTGTAGTTTGGTTGTGCGATTGTCTTGATTTCCTTAGTGGGAGCTGTATCTTCATCACCATTTCACCTATGTGTGATCTCACTCTCTATGTTCAATCTTCTATGAGTATAAATGGATAAGTGTTTTACGGGTAATATTTGTTACAACTTGCAAAAATCCAGTGGCGGGAGTCTGATTTGCAGACAATTTCTTGGATCTAGAGATTCCTGCGCCAATCTAATTTCAACGTCCTTAGTATTTCACTCTCTAGTTTAATTACATTTTTTACGGTGTATATACTTACAATAACCGTGTTATTTTACAGATATAGTAATCATGCAAAGTTTTTGTATCAAGAGACTTGTGTAAGCAAAATTCTCTCTCAGATCTCCCATTTGCTGTGACCAAAACTACTACAGCGGGTTCCTTCGCGTGCTCTTTTCTTCTTTGAGTTTCGTGAGCTTCTCTCTCTATGTGAGATTATTTTGTTATTCTCTGCTGTAAGGGTATAGGTTTAACAACCATTGTGATGTATATACTTTATTTATTTACCATCTTTCTTTTTCTTCATTAGGACTTTCTACTCTCCCTTATTTTGTGATATTTAAGTATTCAACATGGGAGAGATTCAACATCAAGTTATGTCATCAGCATTTGTTGAACTGAGATATTTTATTTTGCTTTCAAAATATTTTAACTTTTGTTTTTAACATTTTTTATGATATTTGTTTGGCAGGAAAATGGTGACTTGCCTTTACTATATCTATGAAGAGGATTTGCTAACACCAACTGTGAGACCAGTCACTATTGAAGAGTTTAAGTTCAAAATTAAATATGATCTCCCTACATCATTCTATAAGTTCTCTATTTTTTCTATCAAATGTGTGCACAGAAAATAGATCCCTCGCTTCAGAATTTATTGATCGAATTCCGGTTGTTTGAAGGCGATTATATGGATATACTCACCAATTCAAAAAATACAAATAGTGTGTTCTATTACTCAACAAATATTTTCTATCTTAGATTTTGAAATTGAACTGAACCTATTGAAGCATTATATCTCAATTTTACAACAGGAATGAATTAAAAATAGCACATTCAAAAATTTCGTTTGAAAAAAATTAATTTGCGGTCTTGTATGTCATACTAGTCATTGTTTTTCAAGCTGAGGTGTCATTTAAAATTTAATTTTAAAATTTTAATGTGTATGCATGTGTGTGTATATGGATATAAACTATGGCATTTTCTTCACTTTTTCCCTATTGATTGGGAATGAAAGTTAAAAGTGCTAAAAAATAGGATTGATAATTCTCTTTATTAATATTTAAATACATGTTATTGTGTTTTGGTAACTCAGCAATATTGTGGAGAATTTGGCTGAAAGCATATAAACAAACACTGAAATGCATAATGATGCTGATTTTCGTCATCAGTATTAGCATAACTAGATATTGATAACATAAGTCAATCAAGTGATTTTTCCAGCACTTTCCGAGCAATTATAACTACAACTGCTTCAGAATTTTTTTTATACTAATATATTGTTTTGTGGTCATCACTGCTTTATTGTACACTTCTTTTGCAACCTTAGAGTGCAAAATGTGGTCATTCCATCTATTTTGGATAACCTACTACAATTTCTATAAAAGCCCTAGGAGAGCCCTAGGGTTTCTAACACTCTAATGAGCAGCAGTTTAGTTGAAGGAGTTCTTATCTTCCCAGCATAGAAAAAAGCCATTGAACTGTAGCTGTTTAGTTGAAGGAGCTGTGATCTTCCCAGCATAGAAGACAACTATGATTTCCTCTAAGTGAGTTGTAGCTTCACAGCCATTTTACGCACGTGTGGTTTATCTCTCTTTATATGTTCAATTTCTGTGAGTATAAATCAGTGTTTTGTGGGTGATATTTGTTATAAGGTGCTCGAATCAAATGGATGATGTCTGATTTGAAGACAATTATTTGGATATTGAGATTTAGTTGCCTATCACTCTTAGCACCGTGAGTCTCTTATTCTCTCCACAATTATGTTATTTTCTGCTCTGACAACATATATTAATATATAGCTGCAATAATAGTCTGTTTTATAGGCTGATAATAATCATTCAAAGTTGGTATATCAAGAGCAAACTTGTGTCTGCAAAATTGTCCGCCTTGACGACAACTACTACTACCGAGAGCACTTTTGTGTGTTGTCTCCTCCTTTCAGTTTCGTGCACTTCTCTCTGTGAGTTTATTACATTATTGTTCGCTTTAAGCATAGCGTATTAGTATTAGTGTTGTGAAGAGTTGAAGGTTAATACTCCCTAATGAGTGACGTGGCACATTTGTATTTGTTTTTGTAGGGTTTGTTCATATTAGTCCGTGATATTGTTGGTAGCACAAATAGGTCACTAACTTTCTATTCTGTGATGCATTTTAATCCATGTTGTTAGTTTACAATTAACACCATTAACATTCGTTTATATTGGTCCATAAAATTTTTAAAAGTTCAAGTTTGTCCCTTAAGTTTTTAGTAAATGTTCAATTTAGTCCATGAACTTGACAGTTTTAATTATAAACTAACGATGGTGACTAAACTACATCAGGAAGCACAATGTTAACGACCTATTTGCACTGCCAAAAATGTCAAGGAATAACGTGAGTAAATTATCCTATGAAGTCAAAGACTTAATGATGCCTTCTTTAGTAAAAATAACTGCATGATGTGGATCTTTGATAACAAAGTTGATACACTCAATACTGTAATCACAGAGTAGAAAACTCTCCCCTTAAGCTTCTTTTTTCACATAGACAAGTGTATCCCTTACTTTAATTAACTACCTCTTAAATTTGAAGAATACACTTCATCTTTTCACCTCTGTCTTCTCCCCTCTCTGCCTCTGCCGCTCCTTTCTTTTCACTCTTCCTCTTCCCTCAACTTTGCTTCAACTGATATTCAAGAAAATCTCTATTACACTCTTCGCATTAAATTTGTAGATCTCAAGTGAATCATGTAGGTATTTGTTAACGACATTATGCAACTTTCACCAAATGCTATATCTAGAAGATTTCTTTCGTTAAACTTGACAAATAGCCTTGATTTTTGTGCAGTACAACTTTTGGTAACGATTGAATTGTGGCTACTTAGTGACAAACAACAATACATTATTGTTTTAAACCTGATAAAATACTATACATCTTATAACGACTGCAGCTGCATGGACACTACATATATTTGAAAATAAATTTCTTCAAAGAGCGTGGCTAAGGAAAGGAAGAAATTATATCTAATATATATATTCAGATCGTTATAATGAAATCATAATGTGGGGTTAGATTAGAACATAAGGAGTGGAAGAAGTAATGAAAATACTAGTGCATTCTTGCATTGAGAGTCCTTTGCAGCATTTTAACAATTAAAAATTATAAATTAGTAAACATTACTTACTTTTTATATAATGCAAAAACGAGATATTGTATAGAAATTTAAAATTATGCTCAAGAATGAACAAGAGTAGGAAATGGAGAATAGAGGATGAGAGAAAAAAGAAGTTTCAAGAAAAGGCACATGGAGAAGTGAAGGGGCTATCCATTATTTTGAAGAAGTCTTGAGTAGAAGTGGAATTAGAGGGTTGCCGGGAAGGTGGAGGAGGAACTTGGGAAGGCAGTTTTCTGATATTTGGATCCTTTTGACTTGGATTTTTCATAGCACCAGAATATAGGACTTGGGAAACTTGGGAAGGCATAGCAGTTAATCCTTGTTTCCTTTCTTGTTGAAGTAACATTAAGAAGACCTTTTGAACAGAAGGCAAAGGATCCATAAGCATCACGTGAGATCTTACATGACAATATTGTTCATTAAGGCCCTTAAGAAATCGGATAACACATTCTCTCTCGGTAGGATTTCACAATAGTAATTAAGTCGCAAGAACAAGGCATATTACATGAACAACTCGGTATAGGATGAAATTGATCAAGTTCTTGCCATAATCCTTGCAGAGCATTAAAGTAAGCAGTTATGGATAGAGTACCTTGTTTGAGGGAGTAAATTGATTCAAACAGATCAGAGATCCTGAACATATCATGTTGAGCATATCTGTTCTTTAAGTCCATCCATACCCCAAAAGCGGTTTGCATCCAGAGAACACTCTGGACGATGGTAGCATTGATTGATTGAATAATCCAAGAAAGAACTACCTTGTTGCAGCGATCCCAATTAATTTGAGAAGGTCCAATAACAACAGGACGAGGAAGAGATCCGTCTACAAAACAAACCTTGCTCTTCATGCCAAGAATAAGGAGAATAGTTTGTGACCAAGAGTGGTAGTTCAAATCGTTTAGAGGAGTAGAAATCAAGGTGAGAGCAGGATTCTCATTGGAAGAAAGATAGTATGGACTGAGAGGATCTAGCTGTTAGGCTGATACCATAATTCAAGATGTGAGACATTCAACATCCATTGATGAAGCAAGCAGAGAAGTCAATGAAGGTGAAGAAGAAACTCAAAAACAAAGAAAGGAAGTAACAACCGAGAGAGAGATACAGAAGAGTATATTGTTATTATTGTTCAGTGTCCATCAGATAATTACAAAGTAGCTTTATGTATCAGCTCAAGAAAGGAAAAGCAGTAACCAACATCTGTAACAAACTAACTGAATGATGATGTAGACTCTTAACTAACTATTTGTGAATGATAATTACAGATGATATAAATGGTTTTCACAGTTCTTTTTGAGATTTCTTTTTTATTTTTATTGTTAGTTCATAAGAAAGTACATTAACCAAAGAAGACACGGATATACATACAATACAATGGGGGCAATTTCCCTCACTACAATTTACTAATATTATATAAAAAAGATATAAATTGCCCCCATCAAATTAATTTAATTGTTAACTTGCCCATTTTCTCAACGTAAATTTTGTAAAGTAAATCACATATTAATTAGTTCTTTAGATTATAAGGAGTGGATCATTTTAGATCTTGAAATTAAAAAAGAAAAATTAAAATAGATTTTGTCTTTGCAAAATAACAAGATTTTTTATTTAATAATATTTCTGAAATTTTGAGTTTTTATCAAGTGTAATGATCTTGTGTAATCTATATGGTCGACTTCACATAGTTAGATAAGGCTGGTTATTGTTGTTGTTTGATGGCTAAAAAGATTAAAATGTCTATAATTTTACAAAACTAATTACTAATTTAGAGTTTTACAAATTCAAGGATTAAAATGGCATTTGAAGTTTTCTCAGTTTTTAATAGACCCAACAGCTAATAAGAAAGTTTCTATTGTTTTATTTATTGAATTTCATGTTATGAGTTAAACATTTAATTTGAATAATTGTTAGATTAATTATACTGGACAAGTTTTTTTCTAATATAATTAAAAATGACAAACTCATTCAAATTTATAAAAACTATTGCAATTTTAAACATGTAAAAAATTATGTAAATTGAGCTAGAAACTTCAAAGTGAACAAATCATTGTTTTCAAAAAGCTGCAAATAATTTAGGTAACTTAAAAAACTCATTTTCATTTATATTTCAAAAAATACCCTATTCTTCAAGTGTGTATTATACGATCTAAAGTATAAAAAATTATGTTAATTGAGCTAGGAACTTCAAAGTAAATATAATACATTGTTGTCAGAATGCATCAAATAATATAGGTAATTGAAAAACAAACCTATTATTGCTACAAATATGAGTCAGTGTCAAAATCCTCTTATTATCTTACCTCAACCCTAACATACAAAAATAGAGTCTAGTAGTAGCCTCAATACCCATCCCTCAAACAAAAAATCGAAATCAATCTCACAATTATCTATCCCTGCAACAAAATCACTACTTTGTAGCCTCACATCCTTTACTTCAAGCTTATGAAAGAGAAATGAGACAACATCCAACAAAACTATAAGACCAGTTGATGAGTTAAATATTCGAAAAATTTTGAAATTTAATTTGATTCATAATAACTTCAAGTCACAAAAACAAAAATGCACAACAAAAAATAAATACTCTAAGCATAATATAATACTTTAGGAATATTGGGAGTATAAGGAACAAAGCCATCATTTATTCCCTAGATTAGACTTCTTAAGACTACTCTAAGCGTTGTGAAGTTATTTACATATAGTTTTTCTCCTTAGAATCAGTTATAACTAACATAGGTGAATAATTTAAGCTTATAAAATAATAATGATGAGTGGTAGGAATAAATTGTTTCAAATGTTTAATACTAAGAGAAAACTGAAATATTTATGATTACATTAAAAATTTCTATAACAATATAGATAGGAAACATCAATGTGCTTACAAAAAACTATAGGGTACACCTTGAATCACATCAGTTCATATTTGTCTATTAGTTGTTGTTTAAAAGTTTCTTTCATCAATGTGAATACAACTACAACCTTTGAACTTTTTCCCATATATTGTGTCCTGGTTGAAGGCAACTTAAAAGTCATATATGTTGGATGGTTTATGTGATAATAAGTTATATGGTTTATGAAATGATAAAATAAGAAAGATATTGAGACAAGCAAAATTTAAAATATCTTAACTCATATTTAGTAGTATATGTACCTCTTTGTAGCTTTTGTTGCAATATAATCCTGAAGAGTTCACGTCCATGATTCTTTTGTGAAACTCTTAAAACAAAGCCAATGAAATACATAAATATTATAAAGTGTAATCATATTGTAATTGAAATTGGAGAAGAGTAATGGGAGTTGTAAATTTTCATCAGCAAAGATTTAATTAACCTCATTTTGTACCAAACATTTTGAAAAGGAAAAGTAAAATCTTTATAGCAACTTCTAGAAAATATAGGAGCTAATGAAAAATAGCTAAATAGATAAAAGAGACATCTTATGAATTTTGTCATACTGTAAGCACTTGATAAGATGCTTAGTTTCGTCACCTAGCGCAAAATATTCACAAATGCAATAAGGAAAAAACGAATCACGATAGGGAGCCCTCGACAAAATAAAAAAATCCAACAATTCTCAATATTTATGTAGGCTATCAAACATATTTGCTTCTAGAGATTTAAAAAGAAACAAATCATTTCATGATTCTAAAATTAAAATTCATTTAGTTACCTTCATATTCATACCGTATGCATGGAATGTAGAGGGACATTTCTTAGAGCTGAACAAGTTCCTCCATCGCCATAAACTACACAAGAACCATAATTTTGATTTGACAAATTTTCTTTTGGTGTGACGATTAATGTTTCTTGGCATTTTCGTTCTCCAGCTTCATGCCAAGCAATCAATAAATCTTGGACACAAACGACTTTTTTAAGGAGGTTAATACATTCATATGGTTGTTTGAGATCACTAACAATGTGTTCTTCAAATGTCAACACATATACCTCCTTTTGGCTACAATTATAGAGAACTCCTGTTTTAGTATTTTTCCCGTCATAGCTTCAGTTTCAATTGTGAATTTATTGTAAAATACTCGCTTACTCAACAAGTTTATGGTCTATTAACCATGATAAAATGATTCTTTTACATCAATTTGCTGCTTTGAATGAAAAAAGGAAATACATTTATGCATAATCATTGTTTTTGCAGTGAAGATGAAATATTCTCTATGATGACTTGGTCATGTTTTATATTAAACTATGGTGAACTATAAAAGAGTTGGTGTATGGTATTTACCTTCTTTATTTTTCTTTTGTATGACTTATAATTTTCCCTTATTTTGTGATGTGGTATTATTCAGCATGGGGAGCCATTAAACATATGTCATGTAATATGAGCATTTATTGAACTGAGACTTTTTTTTCTTTCAATATTATATAACTTATAGTTCTAACATTTTTATGATATTTTTACTATATTTACCATCTTCTCTCCGAGAGGTAAGTGGTGACTTGCTTTACTATAAGCTGCGGGGCAGTTCACCACTTACCTCTCGGTAAAAAGATGATTGATATAGTAAGGGAAGATAACCATTTATCTTCCAAAAATATATCATAAATAATGTTAAAAACATAAGTTAAATAATATTAAAAGCAAACTAAAATATCTAAGTTCAAGAAATGGTCATTACATGACATGATGTTGAAACCCTCTTTATGATAAATCATGCAATACAACAAAATAAGGAAAAGTAAGAAGTCACAAAAAAAAAAGAAAGAAGGTAAGTACCATGCACCGACTCTTGTATAGTTCATCATAGCTTTTAGTATAAAACATGGAAAAGACAAGACAGAGAATGCTTCACCTTTACTCAAAGAACAAGATTTTTGCAAAAATGCAATTCCTTCTTCAACAGAAGGAGCAAATATATGCAAAAGAATCATTTCATCATGGTTAATAGACCATAAACTTATTGAGGAAGACGAACAAGTTTTCTACAATAAAATCACAATTAAAACTACAGTGATGACCGGGAAAATTACTAGAGTCGGGATTCTTTGTCATTGTTGCCAAAAGGAGGTATATGTGCTGATGTTTTAAGAACACACTATTAGTGATCTCAAACAACCATATGATTGTATTTACCTCCTTAAAAAGGCGTGTGTCTCCAAGATTTAATGATTGGTGCTTGGCATGAAGTCAGTGAACGGAAACGTCGCGAAATATTAACCATCACACAAAAAAAAAATTCGTCAAATCAAAATGTTGGTTCTTGTATAGTTTGTGGAGATGGGGGAAACTTATTTGTGGCTGTGGGAAATGTCCATCTACATTTCATGCAAACTGTATGAATATGAAGGTATTTAAATTATTTTTTATTCTTTATCTGATTTGTTTCTTTTGAAATATCTTGAAGCAAATATGTTTGATAACCTAAGAAAATATTGAGAATTTCTGAATTTTTCATAGTGTAGAGGGCTCCCTATCGTGATTGGTTATGTCCTAACTATGTTCGTGAATATTGTGGGCTAGGTGATGAAACTAAGCATCTTACCACATGCTAGCAGTGTGACAAAATTCATAAGATTTTTCTTTTGATAGGTTTAGTTATTTTCTTTATCTCTTGTATTTTCTAGGAGTTGGTTTAAAGATTTTACTTTTCCTTTTAAATTTTTTGGTACAAAATGAGGTCATTTAAATATTTGTTGATGAAAAATTACTACTCCTCTTATTCTTCTCTAATTTCGATTACATTAACAATGTACTTTGTAATGTTTTTATAGTTCACTGACGATGCTTAAAGAGTATTACAGAAGAATCACGAACATGAGTTCTTTAGGATTGTATTGCAGCCAAAGCTACAAAGAGGTATATATACTTTTCTTGTGATTTTCATGCATATACTTGTTTTCTCATTATTTTTATTTTGACTAGCATTTTTGATGAAAGATCTATGACAATTTGGAGAACTCACTTGCACCTTGAATTGGTATTTTTGGAAGCTACTGTGAAAGTCTTCCATCCAACATATATGACTTTTAAGTTGAATTCAACAGGACACAATATATGGAAAAGAATTTGAATGTTGCAGTTGCATTCACATTAATGAATAGATCTTTTAACACAACAACAGATCGACAAACATGCATTGATGTGATTCAAAGCATACTATACAGTTGTTGGTAAGCACATTGGTGTTTACCTATATCTACATTGTTATATAACTTTTTAATGCTCATCATTTTTGTTTTCTGTTGGTATTCAACATTTGAAATTTGAATCTATTTATTCCTACCACTCATTTTTACCTTTTTATAAGCATTAATTAAGCAAAATTTTGATTTTTTTTGTTGTTGTTTACTATTTACTTCAAACTTAACCCGGGTTAATTTAAGCCAGTTTTATACATTCAACCTTTGAAAAAGGATTCAATCATAAGAGTGGCTACTATCAAGTAACATCCTTTTATTTGTTGTATATCTTAGCTATTTTGCTACTATGGTTGTAAACATCTTTGTAACTTTAAAATACCGGTATTCACACACACTAATTTTTATCTACTACTACTTGGCTCTTTATAATTCATAGGACAAGGGTTGCAGAGATGCCTTTTATGGCCACCTAAAAGACATGCAGGGGCCATAGGATTTGTGTAAAGCTATTTACAATAATGTAAAGGGAAGGTGGTTACAAATTCCTATGGTCCCTTGTAGGGTTTCCATTAAACCAAGGATAGCTACTTAGGTTCCAGTTACTTGAGACATTTTGGTTCAATTTTTTAATTCGACAATATGACCCTACAATTTTATTTAAAATTTTTAAAAATTCATGTTGTTTTAAAGATTTTTATAAAGTTTTTAACTTAAAATTTTGAAGAAGTCTGGAATTAATTATATTCTATCATAATTTTGTTCATGCAATAACAACATATAAAACATACAAATGGCTCCAAGTGCTATCATCATGGACAAAATATGAGTCATACACCAATAAGTATCAACATGAAAGTAATTTAAGCCTTTAAAGTATAACTGAAAACATGTTGTATATTTATTTTGAAATGCTTGATAGTTTGAGGTGGTTGTATATCTTTTCCCCTTATTTATAATTATTAGAAAATAAAATAAATTGATATTAATATTTCAATAACTTCAAACGAGCATTGTACAATTATACTCATATTTGTTTTGAAATGCTTGATAGTTTGAGGTGGTTGTATATCTTTTGTCGATTTCTTTTATATTTTTTTGGCACATGTTAGCTCATTAGGGAGTATTAACCTTCAACTCTTCACAACACTAATATGCTCCACGCAATCAAATGGATAAATGAAGAATATATATCGCAATGGTTGTTGTAGCTATATGCTTAAAGCGAACATCAATGAAATAAACTAACAGAGAGAAGCACACGAAATTGAAAGGAGGAAACAACACACAAAAGTGCTCTCGGTAGTAGTAGTTGTCGTCAAGGTAGAGATCTGGCGGACAATTTCGCAGACACAAGTTTGCTCTTGATATACCAACTTTGAATGATTATTATCACCCTATAAAACACACTATTATTGCCGCTATATATTAATATATGCTGTCAGAGCAAAAAATAACGTAATTGTGGAGAGAATAAGAGACTCACGATGCTGACAAAGATAGACCACACGTGCATAAAATGCTTCACCTTATAACAAATATCCCCCACAAAACACTGATTTATACTCACAGAAATTGAACATATAAAGAGTGATACACCACACTTGCATAAAATGGCAGTGAAGCTACAACTCACTTAGAGGAAATCACAATTGTCTTCTATGATTGGAAGATCATAGCTCCTTCAACTAAACAGCTGCAGGTCAATGGCTTTTTTCTATGCTGGGAAGATAAGAACTCCTTCAACTAAATTGCTGCTCATTAGATTGTTAGAAACCCTAGGGCTCTCCTAGGGCTTTTATAGAGATTGTAGTAGATTATCCAAAATAGATGGAATGACCACATTTTGCATTTTAAGGTTGCAAAAGAACTGTACAATAAAACAGTGATGACCAGAAAACAATATATTAGTATAAAAAAAATTCCGAAGCAGTTGTACTTATAATTGCTCCGAAAGTGCTGGAAAAATCACTTGATTGGTTTATGTTATCAATATCTAGTTATGCTAATACTCATGACGAAAATCAACATTATTATGCATTTCAGTGTTTGTTTCTATGCTTTCCGCCAAATTCTCCATAATATTGTTGAGTTACCAAAACACAATAACATGTATTTAAATATTAATACTATATTGAGGAGAATTATCAATCCTATTTTTTAGCACTTTTAACTTTCATTCCCAATCAATAGGGAAAACGTGAAGAAAATGCCATAGTTTATATCCATATACACACACATGCATACACATTAAAATTTTAAAATTAAATTTTAAATGACACCTCAGCTTGAAAAACAATGACTAGTATGACATACAAGACCGCAAATTAATTTTCTTCAAACTGTTTAGCGTATAAATTTTTGAATGTGCTATTTTTAATTCATTCCTGTTGTAAAATTGAGATATAATGCTTCAATAGGTTCACTTCAATTTCAAAATCTGAGATAGACAATATTTGTTGAGTAATAGAACACACTATTTGTATTTTTTGAATTGGTGAGTATGTCCATATAATCGCCTTCAAACAACCGGAATTCGATCAATAAATTCTGAAGCGAGGGATCTATTTTCTGTGCACACATTTGATAGAAAAAATAGAGAACTTATAGAATGATGTAGGGAGATCATATTTAATTTTGAACTTAACCTCTTCAATAGTGACTGGTCTCACAGTTGGTGTTAGCAAATCCTCTTCATAGATATAGTAAAGGTAAGTCACCATTTTCATGCCAAACAAATATCATAAAAAATGTTAAAAACAAAAGTTAAAATATTTTGAAAGAAAAATAAAATATCTCAGTTCAACAAATGCTGATGACATAACTTGATGTTGAATCTCTCCCATGTTGAATACTGCAATATCACAAAATAAGGGAGAGTAGCAAGTCCTAATGAAGAAAAAGAAAGATGGTAAATAAACAAAGTATATACATCACATTGGTTGTTAAACCTATACCCTTACAGCAAAGAATAACAAAATAATCTCACATAGAGAGAGAAGCTCACAAAACTCAAAGAAGGAGAGAGCACGCGAAGGAACCCTCTATAGTAGTTTTGGTCACAACAAATGGGAGATCTGAGATAGAATTTTGCATACATAAGTCTCTTGATACAAAAACTTCGGATGATTACTATATCTGTAAAATAACACGGTTATTGTAAGTATATACGCTGTAAAAAAATGTAATTAAACTAGAGAGTGAAAAACTAAGGACGTTGATTTTAGATTGGCGCATGAATCTCTAGATCCAAAAATTGTCTTCAAATCAGACTCCAGCCACTGGATTTTTGCAAGTTGTAACAAATATTTCCCGCACAACACTTATCCATTTATACTCATAGAAGATTGAACATAGAGAGCGAGATCACACATAGGTGAAATGGTGATGAAGATACAGCTCCCACTAAGGAATTCAAGACAATCGCACAACCCAACTACACAACTGCAGATCCATAGCTTCTACTCTAGGAAGATCCGAAATCCTTCAAATAAACCGTTGTAGATCTATTTGGTTAGAATGAGATTAAAAAATGAAGTAACTAAACTGAAGAGAAAAAGAGAGAAAGAGAGAGAGACTCACAATCATAGATTGATAGGTGCATGAATCTCAGGATCCAAAGAATTGTCGAGAAAGTGAGACACTCACAATCTAAGAGGGATTGACCCATAAATCTAAGGATTCCAAGAATTGTCTTCATATCAGACTCAAATGATTTGATTTGTGCATGTCGTAACAACTATCACCCGCACAACATGAAACCCTAGGGCTATCCTATTGCTTTTATAGTGTTGAAATTATGGTTGGTGGTCCACTTTTAGTTTTGTGGTTGATGTGAAGTGTTTCTTCACAATTAAAATATTATGATAACATGGTTGTTAAAGTATAAAAAAATAAATAAGACATTAAGAAAAGTGACATGAAAAATATGTTAATTTGTACTTAGGCGTATGATATTATCTATAGTAAACTACAATTGTATAGTATTTGAAGTTGTGGGAGGTGGTCCATTTCTCATCAAAATTAAAGAGAATTATGAAAATTATACTAAGGAGGAAAACTATATGTAAATAACTTCACAACGTTAGAGTAGACTTAAGAAGTCTAATCTAGGGAATAAATGCTAGCTTTGTTCCTTATACTCCCAATATTCCTAAAGTATTATATTATGCTTAGAGTATTTATTTTTTGTTGTGCATTTTTGTTTGTGACTTGAAGTTACTATGAATCATATTAAATTTCAAAATTTTTCGAATATTTAACTCATCAACTGGTCTTATAGTTTTGTTGGATGTTGTCTCATTTCTCTTTCATAAGCTTGAAGTAAAGGATGTGAGGCTACAAAGTAGTGATTTTGTTGCAGGGATAGATAATTGTGAGTTTGATTTCGATTTTTTGTTTGAGGGATGGGTATTGAGGCTACTACCAGACTCTATTTTTGTATGTTAGGGTTGAGGTAAGATAATAAGAGGATTTTGACACTGACTCATATTTGTAGCAGTAATAGGTTTGTTTTTCAATTACCTATACTATTTGATGCTTTTCTGACAACAATGTATTATATTTACTTTGAAGTTCCTAGCTCAATTAACATAATTTTTTTTATTTTAAAATTGAAACATTTTGTTAGATATCGTATAATACACACTTGAAGAATATGGTATTTTTTGAAATATAAATGAAAATGAGTTTTTTAAGTTACCTAAATTATTTGCTGCTTTCTGAAAACAATGCTTTGTTAATTGCAATAGTTTTTATAAACTTTGAATGAGTTTGCCATTTTTAATTTTATTAGAAAAAACCTTGTCTAGTATAATTAATCTAACAATTATTCAAATTGAATGTTTAACTCATCACATGAAATTTAATAAATAAAACAAGAGAAACTTTCTTATTAGCTGTTGGGTCTATTAAAAATTGAGAAAACTTCAAATGCCATTTTAATCCTTGAATTTTTAAAACTCTAAATTAGTAATTAGTTTTGTAAAATTATAGACATTTTAATCTTTTTAGCCATCAAACAACAACAATAACCAGCCTTATCTAACTATGTGAAGTCGACCATATAGATTACACAAGATCATTACACTTGATAAAAAATCAAAATTTCACAAATATTATTAAATAAAAAATCTTGTTATTTTGCAAAGTCAAAATCTATTTTAATTTTTCTTTTTTAATTTCAAGAACAAAAATGATCCACTACTTATAATCTAAAGAACTAATTAATATGTGATTTACTTTACAAAATTTACGTTGAGAAAAGGGGCAAGTTAACAATTAAATTAATTTGATGGGGGCAATTTTATATCTTTTTTATATAATATTAGTAAGTTGTAGTGAGGGAAATTGCCCCCATTGTATTTTATGTATATCCGTCTCTTCTTTTGGTTAATGTACTTTCTTATGAACTAACAATAAAAATAAAAACCAAATCTCAAAAAGAACTGTGAAAACCATTTATATCATCTGTAATTATCATTCACAAATAGTTAGTTAAGAGTCTACATCATCATTCTTATAGTTTGTAACAGAAGTTGGTTACTGCTTTTCCTTTCTTCAGCTGATACATAAAGCTACTTTGTAATTATCTGATGGACACTGAACAATAATAACAATATACTCTTCTGTATCTCTCTCTCGGTTGTTACTTCCTTTCTCTGTTTTTGAGTTTCTTCTTCACCTTCATTGACTTCTCTGCTTGCATCATCAATGGAGGTTGAATGTCTCACATCTTATAATATGGTATCAGCCTAACCAAGAACTCTGTGGTATTATCCTTCCTGTTTCTTCCGCAATTTTTTTCTCTCTTACCTTGCTTTTCTCTTCGGTATTACCTTCTTCTCCTTTCTTCGATTTTTTTTGGAGAATCTTCTTCCTCTTTGTCCTTTAATGGCGAATCCTATCAATCCTATGCTAGATCCTCTCAGTCCATACTATCTTTCTTCCAATGAGAATCCTGCTCTCACCTTGATTTCTACTCCTCTAAACGATTTGAACTACCACTCTTGGTCACAAACTATTCTCCTTATTCTTGGCATGAAGATCAAGGGTTTTTTTGTAGACAGATCTCTTCCTCGTCCTGCTATTCTTGGACCTTCTCAAATTAATTGGATTCGCTGCAACAAGGTAGTTCGTTCTTGGATTATTCAATCAATCAATGCTACCATCGTCCAGAGTGTTCTCGGGATGCAAACCGCTTTTGAGGTATGGATGGACTTAAAGAACAGATATGCTCAACATGATATGTTCAGGATCTCTGATCTGTTTGAATCAATTTACTCCCTCAAACAAGGTACTCTATCCATAACTGCTTACTTTAATGCTCTGCAAGGATTATGGCAAGAACTTGATCAATTTCATCCTATACTGAGTTGTTCATGTAATATGCCTTGTTCTTGCGACTTAATTCCTACTGTGAAATCCTACCGAGAGAGAGAATGTGTTATCCGATTTCTTAAGGGCCTTAATGAACAATATTGTCATGTAAGATCTCAGGTGATGCTTATGGATCCTTTGCCTTCTGTTCAAAAGGTCTTCTCAATGTTACTTCAACAAGAAAGGGAACAAGGATTAACTGCTATGCCTTCCCAAGTCCTGTATTCTGGTGCTAGTTCTGATGAAAAATCCAAGTCAAAAGGATCCAAGCCTTCCCAAGTTCCTCTTCCACCTTCCCGGCAACCCTCTAATTCAACTTCTACTCAAGACTTCTTCAAAATAATGGATAGCCCCTTCACTTCTCCATGTGCCTTTTCTGGAAACTTCTTATTTCTCTCATCCTCTATTCTCCATTTCCTACTCTTGTTCATTCTTCAGCATAATTTTTAATTTCTATACAATATCTCTTTTTTACATTATAGGAAAAAGTAAGTAATGTTTACTAATTTATAATTTTTAATTGTTAAAATGCCGCAAAGGACTCTCAATGCAAGAATGAACTAGTATTTTCATTACTTCTTCAACTCCTTATATTCTAATCTAACCCCACATTATGCTTTCATTATAACGATCTAAATATATATATTAGATATAATTTCTTCCTTTCCTTAGCCACGCTCTTTGAAGAAATTTATTTTCAAATATATGTAGTGTCCATGCAGCTGCAGTCGTTATAAGATGTATAGTATTTTATCAGGTTTAAAACAATAGTGTATTGTTGTTTGTCACTAAGTAGCCACAATTCAATCGTTACCAAAAGTTGTACTGCACAAATATCAGGGCTATTTGTCAAATTTAACGAAAGAAATCTTCTAGATATAGCATTGAGTGAAAGTTGCATAATGTCATTAACAAACAACTACATGATTCACTTGAGATCTAAAAATTTTATGCGAAGAATGTAATAGAGATTTTCTTGATTATGAGTTGAAGCAAAGTTGAGGGAAGAGGAAGAGTGAAAATAAAGGAGCAGGACGACAGAGGCGTGAAAAGATGAAGTGTATCCTTCAGATTTAAGAGGTAGTTAATGAAAGTAAGGGATACACATGTCTATGTGAAATAAGAAGCTTCAGGAGAGAGTTTTCTACTCTGTGATTACAGTATTGAGTGTATCAACTTTGTTATCAAAGATCCACATCATGTAGTCATTTTTACTAAAAAAGGCATCATTAAGTCTTTGACTTTATAGGATAATTTACTCACGTTATTCCTTGACATTTTTGGCAGTGCAAATAGGTCGTTAACATTGTGCTTCCTGATGTAGTTTAGTCACCATGGTTAGTTTATAATTAAAACTGTCAAGTTATTGGATTAAATTGAATATTTACTAAAAACTTAAGGGACAAACTTGAACTTTTAAAAATTTTATGGACCAATATAAACGAATGTTAATGATGTTAATTGTAAACTAACAACATGGATTAAAATGCATCACAGAATAGAAAGTTAGTGACCTATTTGTGCTACCGACAATATGACGGACTAATATGAACAAACCCTACAAAATCAAATACAAATGTGCCACGTCACTCTTTATAAATAAAAATAAGTGTATGACCAAAGTAATTTTTGTTGTTTTGTATTAAACCAAAGTGTGATTTTTTTGGCATTACTACATAATTGACTTTTAGCAACATTTGAAAAAAATATTGCAAAATTGTTACTAAATTACTTACCTTTGTGCATTTGCGACATTTTTGACAAATCTTGTATCTAGCGATGTTGCAAAAAGGTTTTAGTTACATTTAAAAAATGTTGTCAAATTGTTAAAAAATGTTGTCCTTTACTATCTGCAACATTTTTTACAAATGTTGTATTTTACAATGTTGCTAAAAGACAATTTTGTGGTAGTGTGGTATTAGACAAAAGTGATTATTGGTGGAACGTTCAGAAACCATATTTGGGAGTTCCAATGTACAAATATTGACCCCTTTAAAACGTTGAGAAATTGAACAATATTGTATAAATATGTGATGAACTTTGGTGCAAGTACTTTTCTCTCAATTTTAATATTTTACATTTATAAATATTTTGTAAAATATGTGAGGATTAAATGATGCTTAAATTATAGGAATTTTTATTGTTTTTATTTTTGAAAGATGTACTTTTTTATTTAATATTTATGTTTTGTGGAGTTTTTATAATTTAAAAGTTTATCAATATTTTTGTTTAGCAAAAAGTTATAGTATGGAGGTGAATCATTATTTTATTTTTTTTAAACTATATTAATTTTATGTAAAATAACTAAGACAATATTGCATACCTAATAAATCATTCACTCAATTTGAAAATCAATTTTATTATTTTCCGCATTCATTTGATATGATTACAATGGTAAATCATTTCTCACATATGGCTAAACTATTTTTAAAATTAAATGTTGAATTTTAACATTAATGTAAAATCATTCTTTTATTAATATTTTACAATAACTATGTGATTTTGTTATTATTAGTGAATGAGAATTATTTGCTTGTAAAATATGATTATTATTTTTTGAAGGATGAGGTTTATGATATGAGATAAATTATTTTAATTTTATAACTGTATCATCACTTAAATAAAATTACTTAGACAATGTTTCATTTAGAGGTAAATCATTAACTAACTTTTAAAATCGGTTTATTATCTTTTTTTTTTACAGGCAAATACTCACACACCTACTACCCACACACCCTAAACTAAACTATTCTCCTATTATCCTCTAAATCTCCATTGCCAAGGTTTGAACCTTGGACCTCCTGCTCCCAAGGCTTATGACTTGGTACTTGACCATTTGAGCTAAAGCTCTTGGTCAAAATTGGTTTATTATCTATCACACTCATTTGACGTTGTTATAGTAGGGATAAATTATTTTGTCACATGTAGCTAAACTAAGTTTTATATTGAATTTTTAATTTTACAATACAATGATAAATTATCCTTATATTCTTTTTGGTATGTCTATATTAGTTTGGAATTAAGTGTTGAAAAGTAGGATACTAGGGCCTGTTGTTGCTTTGTCACCCACAACTATTACTTAAATATACTACCTCTAGTCCTTTTTATAGGACCCTTTAGAGAATTTTTCTTGGTCCTATATATAAGACCCTTTACAAAATTCAAGAGGTAATTATTAGTATTTTCTTTGTCTATCCTTGTAATAAATGAACTAATAGTGGTTACAATTAATGTATTTGTTAAAAATTTTGACTTTAAATAATGGTAAACTTGGAAGATTGTACTATTTTTTAAAAAACATGACATTAAATAAGGTTGTTAGTAGTTTTCTTAGTCCGTGTGAATTGGTTATGGGTCCTATAAAAAGGACCAGAGGTAGTTCTATATTATTTTTTATCAACAGTGATGTACTAAGTTGATAGTGATTTTAATGACTAAGTTGATGTATTTTTTATATTTCGGCATACTATAAATTGATTAAGGGATGTTAATTTTGGATCGTAAATTTTTTTTTTCAATTCTCGAAACTAAATTTTTTTGTCAAATGCTAATATTAGGGATTAAAATTTATTTTTCATACTGTCTTGAACCAAATTGATCAACTATTGTTAATTTTGATTTAATTTAACAAAAAAATATATTTATAAAATAACTTCTTCGAGTCAATATTCTTAAAATTTTTGAAAATATATTACTTTTGCTGGACAATGACACGCAAACGGCCCACGTAACCCAAAGCAACACGGTCTATAGTGACCAGGTGCAACAATTTGACTAGAGGTGGCTGAAGGGGTGGAAAATTGACTGAGGCACATCCGGAATCCTCAGTTTTGTAAAACTATCCCTCCCTTTTTTTCACGACAATAACTAATAACAATGGGGTGACATTTTGTTAAACCAAAATACAAGTAACGGACGCTATAAGCTAAACAACCTAGCTCACTACTGATCATCAATTCAACATATTAAATAATCTTAGCCGTGCATGAGACACAGGTATCAAGTACTAGTAAACCCCATAAGAAAGAATTGATAACCCCATGTAAAAAAATGAGAAAGAAAGAAACATTGACTAGCTACGTTCAACCCTAATTAATTTCTTCATAACATTGAATAGCAATGTTCAACCTTATTAATTCCCTCCTACTATATATAAATACCACTACCTTTTTAAATATTGTGTACAAGAAAACCATTACCTTTTAACTTTAAATTATTATTTGATGTACTAATTTGATACTCAAATTTAATGACTAAGTTGATGTATTTTTATAGTTCAGCAGACTAAAGTGATTAACGGCGGTTAAATTTGGATAGTAAATATTTTTTTGGTGAATTTTAGGGACTAAATTTATTGTGAATTTCTAATATTAGGGAGGAAACGTATTGTCCATACTTTCTTCAACCATTTTAAATTTTGATTAATTTTTAACTAATTAAATATTTATATATATACTTCTTCAAATCTATATTCTAAAAATTTTGGAAAATATGTTACTTCTACTTGACTACGACAAAAAGATAGCCCATGTAACCCAACTGGGTGTGACAATTTATAGTGACAAGAGATCGCCGAACGGGAAAAAAATAAATGAACCCTACCTTCTTGGAAACAATGAATTTTATGTGTTATGATGATTGGCATTTATTTCAAATTATCAATAGTCTAGAGAACATTTAATAAATTGGCTTTGACGCACATCCGGAATCCAGAATTTTATAAAATTATCCACCTATTCTATTTAATGCAATAGCAATTCACAATAAGGTGACATTTGTTATGCCAAAACACAAGTTGCAACTGCTATAAGCAACCTTACTTTTGATTATCAATTCAGCATATGAAAGAGTCATAGCCCGAGCTTGCGTGACGCACGGGCATCAAATACTAGTGTGTACAATATGCAAGTAGAATAATCTAACAACATATACTACTAAATATGAGTTAAGATATTTTACATTTTGCTTGTCTCAATATCTTTTTAATTTTATCATGTAATAAACCATATAACTTATTATCACATATACGTTTTTCAATCATATCCTACTTAAAATAAATTAATATTTGAATCTCTAAATGAATGTTAAGATCATAATTTTCAAATCAAGTTGACTAGTCAAGTACAACATAACCATAGATACTCTCGCACCCCTAAATATAATTGAAGATCTTTATCATTTCACTTTTCTTAGTTTCTTTTTTATTTTCTCGTTTTATAATATAAAGATTTAAATCATATTTTGAAATATAGACTAATATTTTAATTATCGAAATTCTCTTTAATTTTGATTAGAAATAGGGGCGAATGGTAGGGATTTCCAATCTTCTAGAAATACAGTAGACCACCAGATACATGTGCAACTACAATATTCCAATAGATACTCTCATATGCATAAATATGAGTTAAGAGATTTTTCATTTCATTCTACTCTGTGTCTTCCTTATTTTGTCACACATTTTTAGAAATTCAATCAATATTTGAATTGTCAAAATTCTCTCCAATTTTTACAAGAAATGGAAGTTGTGGGAATTTCTAATCTTCTACCGACACCTTAGACCACCTAGATACATATACAAATTTAATCTAATGACAGATGTTCTCATACCCATAAATACAAGTTAGTATCTTTTATATTTCTCTTTTGTAGGTATCCTTTTTTTTATTTTCTCATTTAATAAGTGTCAATATTATAAAAGTTAAAGTTTTAAAACTTTAATGCATGTTATAAGATAGTCCATTATTAAATGAGTAAACAAATAAAAAATAGATATAGAAAAATTTAATTAATACTTCAATTATTTAATTTCACTTGATTTTTTCCACCAAAAGGGGGGTTGGTGAGAGTTTTAGTCATCTAGAAATATCTTATGCAATACAAGTACAATCTAACGATAGCTACTCTCCTATACCTGAATATGAGTTTTGGTGATCTTTTCATTTGACTTTTCTCTGTGTTTTTTTTTATTTAAAATTTTAAAATATATTTTCAGAAAATTAATTAATTTTTTAATTGTCAATTGCCATTAAATGTTTACAAGAAATGGGAGTTGGTGGACATTTCTAATTTTCTAAAAACACCTCAGACCACATGGATAAAATACATTACTAACATATACATCTAACGATGGGCACTATCATACGCATAAATAGGAGTTAAGTCCTTTCTCATGTCATTTTTCTGTATGTTTTCTTTACTTTTGGTTTTAATGGATTACCTTATCAGATATAAATTTTTAAATGATATATTTAGAAAACAATTAATAGTATAATTTTCATAATTCTCTTTAATTTTGATGAGAAATGGACCATCTCCCACAACTTCAAATACTATACAATTATAGTTTACTATAGATAATATCATACGCCTAAGTACAAATTAACATATTTTTCATGTCACTTTTCTTTATGTCTTATTTATTTTTTTATATTTTAACAACCATGTTATCATAATATTTTAACTGTGAAGAAACACTTTACATCAACCACAGAACTAAAAGTGGACCACCAACCATAATTTCAATAATATAAAAGCAATAAGATAGCCCTAGGGTTTCTGACACTTTGACATTGAGAAGCTGCTGTGTAGTAGAATGAGTTTTGATCTTCACAGAAAAAAAGAAAGCCATGGATATGCAACTGTGTAGTTGCGATTGTCTAGGATTGCTTCTAATGGAACTGAAACTTCAGTGCCATTTCATGTAAGCTCTCTCTCTCTATCAGTCCCTCTCCTTTAATCTTCTGAGTATAAATTGATTCATGTTGTGCGGGTGATAGTTGTTACGACATGCACAAATCAAATCATTTGAGTCTGATTTGAAGACAATTCTTGGAATCCTTAGATTTATGGGCCAATCCCTCTTAGATTGTGTGTTTCTCACTTTCTTAACAATTCTTTGGATCCTAATATTCATGCGCCTATCAATCTATGATTGTGAGTCTCTCTCTTTCTCTCTTTTTCTCTTCAGTTTAGTTACTTCATTTTTTAATCTCATTTTAACCAAATAGATCTACAACGGTTTATTTGAAGGAGTTCGGATCTTCCTAGAGTAGAAGCTATGGATCTGCAGTTGTGTAGTTGGGTTGTGCAATTGTCTTGATTTCCTTAGTGGGAGCTGTATCTTCATCACCATTTCACCTATGTGTGATCTCACTCTCTATGTTCAATCTTCCGAGTATAAATGGATAAGTGTTTTGCGGGTAATATTTGTTACAACTTGCAAAAATCCAGTGGCGGGAGTCTGATTTGCACACAATTTCTTCGATCTAGAGATTCATGCGTCAATCTAATTTCAACGTCCTTAGTATTTCACTCTCTAGTTTAATTACATTTTTTTACGGTGTATATACTTACAATAACCGTATTATTTTACAGATATAGTAATCATGCGAAGTTTTTGTATCAAGATACTTGTGTAAGCAAAATTCTCTCTCAGATCTCCCATTTGCTGTGACCAAAACTACTACAGCGGGTTCCTTCGCGTGCTCTCTCCTTCTTTGAGTTTCGTGAGCTTCTCTCTCTATGTGAGATTATTTTGCTATTCTCTGCTGTAAGGGTATAGGTTTAACAACCATTGTGATGTATATACTTTGTTTATTTACCATCTTTCTTTTTCTTCATTAGGACTTGCTACTCTCCCTTATTTTGTGATATTTAAGTATTCAACATGGGAGAGATTCAACATCAAGTTATGTCATCAACATTTGTTGAACTGAGATATTTTATTTTTCTTTCAAAATATTTTAACTTTTGTTTTTAACATTTTTTATGATATTTGTTTGGCAGGAAAATTGTGACTTGCCTTTACTATATCTATGAAGAGGATTTGCTAACACCAACTGTGAGACAAGTCACTATTGAAGAGGTTAAGTTCAAAATTAAATATGAAATCCCTACATCATTCTATAAGTTCTCTATTTTTTCTATCAAATGTGTGCATAGAAAATAGATCCCTCGCTTCAGAATTTATTGATCGAATTCCGGTTGTTTGAAGGCGATTATATGGACATACTCACCAATTCAAAAAATACAAATAGTGTGTTCTATTACTCAACAAATATTGTCTATCTCTGATTTTGAAATTGAACTGAACCTATTGAAGCATTAAATCTCAATTTTACAATAGGAATGAAATAAAAATAGCACATTCAAAAATTTATATGGTAAACAGTTTGGAGAAAATTAATTTGCGGTCTTGTATGTCATACTAGTCATTGTTTTTCAAGCTGAGGTGTCATTTAAAATTTAAATTTAAAATTTTAATGTGTATGCATGTGTGTGTATATGGATATAAACTATAGCATTTGCTTCACTTTTTCCCTATTGATTGGGAATGAAAGTTAAAAGTGCTAAAAAATAGGATTGATAATTCTCTTCAATATAGTATTAATATTTAAATACATGTTATTGTGTTTTGGTAACTCAGCAATATTGTGGAGAATTTGGCTGAAAGCATAGAAACAAACACTGAAATGCATAATGATGCTGATTTTCGTCATCAGTATTAGCATAACTAGATATTGATAACATAAGTCAATCAAGTGATTTTTCCAGCACTTTCCGAGCAATTATAACTACAACTGCTTTGGAATTTTTTTTATACTAATATATTGTTTTGTGGTCATCACTGCTTTATTGTACACTTCTTTTGCAACCTTAGAGTGCAAAATGTGGTCATTCCATCTATTTTGGATAACCTACTACAATTTCTATAAAAGCCCTAGGAGAGCCCTAGGGTTTCTAACACTCTAATGAGCAGCAGTTTAGTTGAAGGAGTTCTTATCTTCCCAGCATAGAAAAAAGCCATTGACCTGTAGCTGTTTAGTTGAAGGAGCTGTGATCTTCCCAGCATAGAAGACAACTGTGATTTCCTCTAAGTGAGTTGTAGCTTCACAGCCATTTTATGCACGTGTGGTTTATCTCTCTTTATATGTTCAATTTCTGTGAGTATAAATCAGTGTTTTGTGGGTGATATTTGTTATAAGGTGATCGAATCAAATGGATGATGTCTGATTTGAAGACAATTATTTGGATATTGAGATTTAGTTGCCTATCACTCTTAGCACCGTGAGTCTCTTATTCTCTCCACAATTAAGTTATTTTCTGCTCTGACAGCATATATTAATATATAGCTGCAATAATAGTCTGTTTTATAGGCTGATAATAATCATTCAAAGTTGGTATATCAAGAGCAAACTTGTGTCTGCGAAATTGTCCGCCAGATCTCTGCCTTGACGACAACTACTACTACCGAGAGCACTTTTGTGTGTTGTCTCCTCCTTTTAGTTTCGTGTACTTCTCTCTGTGAGTTTATTACATTATTGTTTGCTTTAAGCATAGAGCAACAACAACCATTGCGATATATATTCTTCATTTATCCGTTTGATTGCGTGGAGCGTATTAGTGTTGTGAAGAGTTGAAGGTTAATACTCCCTAATGAGCTAACATGTGCCAAAAAAATATAAAAGAAATCGACAAAAATAATATTTATTATTATCATTAAAAATTTATAATATGAGTATAATTGTACAATGCTCGCTTGAAGTTATTGAAATATTAATATCAATTTTTTTTAGTTTCTAATAATTATAAATAAGGGGAAAAGATATACAACCACCTCAAACTATCAAGCATTTCAAAATAAATATACAATATGTTTTCAGTTAAACTTTAAAGGCTTAAATAACTTTCATGTTGATACTTATTGGTGTATGACTCAAATTTGGTCCATGATGATAGAACTTGGAGCCATTTGTATGTTTTATATGTTGTTATTGCATGAACAAAATTATGATAGAATATAATTAATTGCAGACTTCTTCAAAATTGCATGTTTTTATATTTAAAAAATTAGAAGTTAAAAACTTTATAAAAATATTTAAAACAACATGAATTGTTAAAAATTTTAAATAAAATTGTCGGGTCATATTGTCGAATTAAAAAATTGAACCAAAATGTCTCAAGTGACTAGAACCTCTAAGTAGCTATCTTTGGTTAAATGGAAACCCTACAAGGGACCACAGGACTTTGTCACCACCTACCCTTTACATTATTATAAATAGCTTCACACAAATCCCATGGCCCCTGCATGTCTTTTAGGTGGCCATAAAAGGCATCTCTGCAACCCTTGTCCCATTAATTATATAGAGCCAAGTAGTAGTGGATAAAAATTAGTGTGTGTGAATACCAGTATTTTAAAGTTACAAAGATGTTTACAACCATACTAGCCAAATAGCTAAGAAGATATACAACAAATAAAAGGTTGTTACTTGATAGTAGCCACTCTTATGATTGCATCCTTTTTTAAAGGATGAATGTATAAAACTGGCTTAAATTAGCATGGCTTAAGTTTGAAGTAAATAGTAAACAACAACAAAAAAAATCAAAATTTTGCTTAAATAATGCTTATAAAAAGGTAAAAATGAGTGATAGGAATAAATAGATTCGAATGTCAAATGTTTAATACCAAGAGAAAACAAAAATGATGAGCATTAAAAAGTTATATAACAATGTAGATATAGGTAAACATCAATGTGCTTACCAACAACTGTATAGTATGCTTTGAATCACATCAATGCATGTTTGTCGATCTGTTGTTGTGTTAAAAGATCCATTCATCAATGTGAATGCAACTGCAACCTTCAAATTCTTTTCCATATATTGTGTCCAGTTGAGTTCAACTTAAAAGTCATATATGTTGGACGGAAGACTTTCACAGTAGCTTCCAAAAATTTCAATTCAAGGTGCAAGTGAGTTCTCCAAATTGTCATAGATCTTTCATCAAAAAAGCTAGTCAAAATAAAAATAATGAGAAAACAAGTATATGCATGAAAATCACTAGAAAAGTATATATACCTCTTTGTAGCTTTGGCTGCAATACAATCCTAAAGAACTCATGTTCGTGATTCTTTTGTAATAGTTAAGCATCGTTAGTGAACTATAAAAACAATACAAAGTATCATGTGAATGTAATCGAATTTAGAGAAGAGTAAGAGGAGTAGTAATTTTTCATCAATAAATATTTAAATGACCTCATTTTGTACCAAAAAATTTAAAAGGAAAAGTAAAATCTTTAAACCAACTCCTAGAAAATACAAGAGATAAAGAAAATAGCTAAACTTATCAAAAGAAAAATTTTATAAATTTTGTCACACTGCTAGCATGTGGTAAGATGCTTAGTTTCATCACCTAGCCCACAATATTCACGAACATAGTTAGGACATAACCAATCACGATAGGGAGCCCTCTACACTATGAAAAATTCAGAAATTCTCAAAATTTTCTTAGGTTATCAAACATATTTGCTTCAAGATATTTAAAAAGAAACAAATCAGAACAAAAATACAAAATAAAAAATAATTTAAATTCCTTCATATTCATACAGTTTGCATGGAATGTAGATGGACATTTCTCACAGCCTCAAATAAGTTTCCCCCATCTCCACAAACTATACAAGAACCAACATTTTGATTTGATGAATTTTTTTTTGTGTGATGATTAATGTTTCGCGGCGTTTTCGTTCCCTGACTTCATGCCAAGAACCAATCAATAAATATACTAAGGACGTTGAGATTAGATTGGCGCATGAATCTCTACATCCACGAAATTGTCTTCAAATCAGACTCCAGCCACTAGATTTTTGCAAGTTGTAACAAATATTACCCGCACAACACTTATCAATTTATACTCATAGAAGATTGAACATAGAGAGCGAGATCACACATAGGTAGAATGGTGATGAAGATACAACTCCCACTAAGGAAATGAAGACAATCGCACAACCAAACTACACAACAGATCCATAGCTTCTACTCTAGGAAGATCCATAATCGCCTTCAAACAATCGGAATTCGATCAATAAATTCTGAAGCGAGGGATCTATTTTCTGTATACACATTTGATAGAACAATAGAGAACTTATAAAATGATGTAGGGAGATCTTATTAATTTTGAACTTAACCTCTTCAATAGTGACTTGTCTCACAGTTGGTGTTAGCAAATCCTCTTCATAGATATAGTAAAGGCAAGTCACCATTTTCCAGCCAAACAAATATCATAAAAAATGTTAAAAACAAAAGTTAAAAAATATTGAAAGCAAAATAAAATATCTAAGTTCAACAAATGTTGATGACATAACATAATGTTGAATCTCTCCCATGTTGAATACTGCAATATCACAAAATAAGGGAGAGTAGCAAGTCCTAATGAAGAAAAAGAAATATGGTAAATAAACAAAGTATATAAATCACAATGGCTGTTAATCCTATACCCTTACAGCGGAGAATAACAAAATAATCTCACATAGAGAGAGAAGCTCACAAAACTCAAAGAAGGAGAGAGCACGCGAAGGAACCCTCTGTAGTAGTTTTGGTCACAGCAAAGGGCAGATCTGAGAGAGAATTTTGCATGCACAATTCTCTTGATACAAAAACTTCGGATGATTACTATATCTGTAAAATAACACGGTTATTGTAAGTATATACGCAGTAAAAAAATGTAATTAAAATTGTAAGTATATACGCAGTAAAAAAATGTAATTAAACTAGAGAGTGAAATACTAAGGACGTTGAGATTAGATAGGCGCATGAATCTCTAGATCCAAGAAATTGTCTTCAAATCAAACTCCAGCCACTGGATTTTTGCAAGTTGTAACAAATATTCCCCGCAAAACACTTATCCATTTATACTCATAGAAGATTGATCATAGAGAGCGAGATCTCATATAGGTGAAATGGTGATGAAGATACAGCTCCCACTAAGGAAATCAAGACAATCGCACAACGCAACTACAGACATGCAGATCCATAGCTTCTACTCTAGGAAGATCCGAACTCCTTCAAATAAACCGTTGTAGATCTATTTGGTTAGAATGAGATTAAAAAATGAAGTAACTAAACTGAAGAGAGAAAGAGAGAGACTCACAATCATAGATTGATAGGCGCATGAATCTCAGGATCCAAAGAATTGTCGAGAAAGTGGGACACTCACAATCTAAGAGGGATTGGCCCATAAATCATAGGATTCCAAGAATTGTCTTCAAATCAGACTAAAATGATTTGATTTGTGCATGTCTTAACAACTATCACCCGCACAACATGAATCAATTTATACTCAAGAGATTAAAGGAGAGAGACCGGTAGAGAGAGAGAGCATACATGAAATGGCATTGAAGTTTCAGTTCCATTAGAAGCAATCCTAGACAATCGCAACTACACAGTTGCATATCCATGGCTTTCTTTTTTTCTGGGAAGATCAAAACTCCTACTACACAGCAGCTTCTCAATGTCAGAGTGTCAGAAACCCTAGGGCTATCCTATTGTTTTTATAGTGTTGAAATTATGGTTGGTGGTCCACTTTTAGTTTTGTGGTTGATGTGAAGTGTTTCTTCACAATTAAAATATTATGATATAATGGTTGTTAAAGTATAAAAAAATAAATAAGACATAAAGAAAAGTGACATGAAAATTATGTTAATTTGTACTTAGGCGTATGATATTATCTATAGTAAACTACAATTTTGTAGTATTTGAAGTTGTGGGAGGTGGTCCATTTCTCATCAAAATTAAAGAGAATTATGAAAATTATACTGTTAACTATTTTCTAAATATATCATTTAAAAATTTATATCTGATAAGATAATCCATTAAAACCAAAAGTAAAGAAAACATACAGAAAAATGATATGAATAAGAACTTAACTCCTATTTATGCGTATGATAGTTCCCATCATTAGATGTGTATGTTAGTAATGTATTTTTTCCATGTGGTCTGAGGTGTTTCTAGAAAATTAGAAATGTCCACCAACTCCCATTTCTTGTAAACATTTAATGGCAATTGACAATTAAAAAATTAATTAATTTTCTGAAAATATATTTTAAAATTTTAGATGATATATCATGGTCCATTAAATGAGAAAAAAAAACAGAGAGAAAAGTCAAATGAAAAGATCACCTAAACTCATATTTAGGCATATGAGAGTAGATATCGTTAGATTGTACTTGTATTGCATAAGATATTTCTAGATGACTAAAACTCTCACCAACCCCTCTTTTGGTGGAAAAAATCGAGTGAAATTAAACAATTGAAATATTAATTAAATTTTTCTATATCTATTTTTTATTTGTTTACTCATTTAATAATGGACCATCTTATAACATGCATTAAAGTTTTAAAACTTTAACTTTTATAGTATTGACACTTATTAAATGAGAAAATAAAAAAAGAATACCTACAAAAGAGAAATAAAAAAGATACTAACTTATATTTTTGGGTATGAGAACATCTGTCATTAGATTAAATTTGTATATGTATCAAGGTGGTGTAAGGTGTCGGTAGAAGATTAGAAATTCCCACACCTTCCATTTCTTGTAAAAATTTGAGAGAATTTTGACAATTCAAATTTGGATTGAATTTCTAAAAATGTGTGACAAAATAAGGAAGACACAGAGTAGAATGAAATGAAAAATATCTTAACTCATATTTAGGCATATGAGAGTATCTATTGGAATATTGTACTTGCACGTGTATCTGGTGGTCTACTGTCATTCTAGAAGATGAGAAATCCCTACCATTCGCCCCTATTTCTAATCAAAGTTAAAGAGAATTTCGATAATTAAAATATTAGTCTATATTTCAAAATATGATTTAAATCTTTATATTATAAAACGAGAAAATAAAAAAGAAACTAAGAAAAGTGAAATGAAAAAGATCTTCAATTATATTTAGGCATGCGAGAGTATCTATCGTTATGTTGTACTTGACTAGTCAACTTGATTTGAAAATTATGATCTTAACATTCATTCAGAGATTCAAATATTAATTTATTTTAAGTAGGATATGATTGAAAAACGTATATGTGATAATAAGTTATATGGTTTATTAAATGATAAAATAAAAAAGATATTGAGACAAGCAAAATGTAAAATATCTTAACTCATATTTAGTAGTATATGTTGTTAGATTATTCCACTTGCATATTGTACACACTAGTATTTGATGCCGGTGCGTCACGTACGCTCGGGCTATGACTCTTTCATATGCTGAATTGATAATCAAAAGTAAGGTTGCTTATAGTATTTGCAACTTGTGTTTTGGCATAACAAATGTCACCTTATTGTGACTGGCTATTGCAGTAAATAGAAGAGGTGGATAATTTTATAAAATTGTGGATTCTGGATGTGCGTCAAAGCCAATTTATTAAATGTTCTCTAGACTATTGATAATTTGAATTAAATGCCAATCATCATAACTAATAAAATTCATTGTTTCCGAGAAGGTAGGGCTCATTTATTTTTTTCCCTTCGGCGATCTCTCATCACTACAAACTGTCATACCCGGTGACAATAGACAGTGTCGCTTTGGGTTACATGGGCCATCTGTTTGTCGTAGTCAAGTAGAAGTAACATTTTCAAAAATTTTTATAATATAGATTGGAAGAAGTATATATATAAATATTTAATTAGTTAAAAATAAATCAGAATTTAAAATGGTTGATCAATTTGGTTGAAGAAAGTATGGACAATACGTTTCCTCCCTAATATTAGAAATTCACAATAAATTTAGTCCCTAAAATTCACCAAAAAAATATTTACTATCCAAATTTAACCGCCGTTAATCAGTTTAGTCTGCTGAACTACAAAAATACATCAACTTTGTCATTAAATTTGAGTATCAACTTAGTACATCAAATAATAATTTAAAGTTAAAAGGTAGTGGTTTTCTTGTACACAATATTTAAAAAGGTAATGGTATTTATATATTGTAGAAAGGAATTAATAAGGTTGAACATTGCTATTCAATGTTATGAAGAAATTAATTAGGGTTGAACATAGCTAGTCAATGTTTCTTTCTTTCTCATTTTTTACATGGGGTTATCAATTCTTTCTTTTGGAGTTTACTAGTACTTGATACCTGTGTCTCATGCACGACTAATATTATTTAATATGTTGAACTGATAATCAGTAGTGAGCTAGGTTGTTTAGCTTATAGCGTCCGTCACTTGTATTTTGGTTTAACAAAATGTCACCCCATTGTTATTAGTTATTGTCGTTAATAAAAGGGAGGGATAGTTTTACAAAACTGAGGATTCCGGATGTGCCTCACTCAATTTTCCACCCCTTCAGCCACCTCTAGTCAAATTGTTGTACCTGGTCACTATAGACCGTGTTGCTTTGGGTTACGTGGGCCGTTTGCGTGTCATTGTCAAGCAAAAGTAATATATTTTCAAAAATTTTAAGAATATTGACTCAAAATTAACAATAGTTGATCAATTTGGTTATGAAAAATAAATTCCAATCCCTAATATTAGCATTTTAAAAAAAAATTTAGTTTCCAGAATTGAAAAGAAAAATTTACGATCCAAAATTAACATCCCTTAATCAATTTATAGTCTGCCAAAATATAAAAAATACATCAACTTAGTCATTGAAATCCACTATCAACTTAGTACATCAATATTGATAAAAACTAATATAGTACTACCTCTGGTGCTTTTTATAGGACCCTAAGCAATTCACACGGATTAAGAAAACTATTAACAACCTTATTTAATGTCATGTTTTTTTAAAAAATAGTACAATCTTCCAATTTTATCCTTATTTAATTTCAAAATTTTTAACAAATACATTAATTGTAACCACTATTACTTCATTTATTACAAGGATAGACAAAGAAATACTAATAATTACCTCTTGAATTTTGTAAAGGGTCTTATATATAGGACCAAGAAAAATTCTCTAAAGGGTCCTATAAAAAGGACCAGAGGTAGTTCATTTAAGTAATAGTTGTGAGTGACAAAGCAACAGCTGGCCCTAGTATCCTACTTTTCAACACTTAATTCCAAACTAATATAGACATACCAAAAAGAATATAAGGATAATTTATCATTGTATTGTAAAATTCAAAATTCAGTATGAAACGTAGTTTAGCTACATGTGACAAAATAATTTATCCCTACTATAACAACGTCAAATGAGTGTGATAGATAATAAACCAATTTTGACCAAGAGTTTTAGCTCAAATGGTCATGTACCAAGTTATAAGGCTTGGGAGCAGGAGGTCCAAGGTTCGAACCTTGGCAATGGAGATTTAGAGGATAATAGGAGAATAGTTTAGTTTAGGGTGTGTGGGTAGTTGGTGTGTGAGTATTTGCCGGTAAAAAAAAAGATAATAAACCGATTTTAAAATTTAGTTAATGATTTACCTCTAAATGAAACATTGTCTAAGTCATTTTATTTAAGTGATGATACAGTTATAAAATTAAAATAATTTATCTCATATCATAAACCTCATCCTTCAAAAAATAATAATCATATTTTACAAGCAACTCATTCTCATTCACTAATAATAACCAAATCACATAGTTATTGTAAAATATTAATAAAAGAATGATTTATCATTAATGTTAAAATTCAACATTTAATTTTAAAAATAGTTTAGCCATATGTGAGAAATGACTTACCATTGTAATCATATCAAATGAATGCGGAAAATAATAAAATATTATTTTCAAATTGAGTGAATGATTTATTAGGTATGCAATATTGTCTTAGTTATTTAACATAAAATTAATATAGTTTAAAAAACATAAAATAATGATTCACCTCCATACTATAACTTTTTGCTAAACAAAAATAATGATAAACTTTTAAATTATAAAATCTCCACAAAACATAAATAATAAATAAAAAAGTACATCTTTCAAAAATAAAAATAATAAAAATTCCTATAATTTAAGTATCATTTAATCCTCACATATTTTACAAAATATTTATTAATGTAAAATATTAAATTGAGAGAAAAGTACTTGCACCAAAGTTCATCACATATTTATACCATATTGTTCCATTTCTTAATGTTTTAAAGGGGTCAATATTTGTTCATTGGAACTCCCAAATATGGTTTCTGAACATTCCACTAATAATCACTTTTGTCTAATACCACACTACAACAAAATTGTCTTTTAGCAACATTGTAAAATACAACATTTGTAAAAAATGTTGCATATAGTAAATGACAACATTTTTTTAACAATTTGGCAACATTTCTTAAATGTAACTAAAAACTTTTTGCAACATCGCTAGATACAAGATTTGTGAAAAATGTCGCAAATGCACAAAGGTAACCGTTTTAGTAATTTAGTAACACTTTTAACAATTTTGCAATATTTTTTTCAAATGTTGCTAAAACTCAATTATGTAGTAATGCCAAAAAAATCACACTTTGGTTTAATACAAAACAACAAAAATTACTTTGGTCATACACTTATTTTTATTTAAAAAGAGTGACGTGGCACATTAGTATTTGATTTTGTAGGGTTTGTTCATATTAGTCTGTGATGTCAGCAGCACAAATAGGTCACTAACTTTCTATTTTGTGATGCATTTTAATCCATGTTGTTAGTTTACAATTAACACTTTTTTAAAAGTTCAAGTTTGTCCCTCAAGTTTTTAGTAAATGTTCAATTTAGTCCAAGAACTTGACAGTTTTAATTATAAACTAACGATGGTGACTAAACTACATCAGGAAGCACAATGTTAATGACCTATTTGCACTGCAAAAAATGTCAAGGAATAACGTGAGTAAATTATCCTATGAAGTTAAAGACTTAATGATGCCTTTTTTAATAAAAATGACTGCATGATGTGGATCTTTGATAACAAAGTTGATACACTCAATAATGTAATCACAGAGTAGAAAACTCTCTCCTGAAGCTTCTTTTTTCACATAGTCATGTGTATCCCTTACTTTCATTAACTACCTCTTAAATCCGAAGAATACACTTCATCTTTCACGCCTCTGTTGAGTATAATCAGCACCAAAAATGCTAATAGTACAAACATAGATAGATGTTACATGATCATGATAAAGTCCCAACAAAAGAAAAACCGGATTCCCATCTTACAGTAAGAATGCGAAAACAAGAAAACATATAGGGAAATCGAAACCCACCTTAATTAAGGTGAATTACCAGAACAAACATACAGTAACTACAAAAACCTGAAAACAAATTGAATCTAACAACTAACCAAAGGTATCATAAAAAGAAACTTTTGAACACATTATATCCAATCGCATTAAATATAGATACGGCCACATAAGAAAAATACAAAAAAGGTCAATGTCAATCTGATATACTCAACAAACAGTCAACAGGTGAAATCAACCATTATTGACTCAAAGAGTATGAAAATTCTGAGAAGTATGCCTTCAACCAATTCCAAACTCGTACTTTAATTCTTTCCAACACCTCTTCCAGGTCATCTTTACTTTCTTTAAAAATCAAATTAGTCCTCCAAATCCATGAATTCCAAATCACACAGACCCATATCACATACCACCCTTTCATAGAACCTTTTTAATAGCACAAAGATTTATGCTGCCAGAAATGTTCCTTTAGAGTGATTTATGTAGTAATGAAATAGTCCAAACCCATTTATATATACCTATCCAAATCAAATAAGAAATTCTACAAGAGAAAAAAAGATGGGATGTAGTTTCTTTAACTTGGCAGTGAGGACGTAACAGTTGGTCGGCACATAAAGAGATTCCACGGGAGGCCAAATTGACCTTTGTTGGAACACCATTCAGCACAATTTTTTAATTCTTCCACGACAGATAAAGGGTATATTTGAAAAAACTAATTTTTAGACACATTTAATGAGTTTACAATTTTTTAATTCTAGTGATTCGGTTTAAAATGTCTTATAAATGAGACTGAAGTAAGTATATTTATGAACTAAATTAATTAATTTTTAAAAAGCTTATGCGACTTAAAATGATTATTTATTATTAATTTCATGGACATTATTAATTAATAATCAAAATTTTTAAGAACCAAATTGAAGTAATGTTTTACTCAAAATTATTTTTGATTTGTGTATAAAAAAAAGCGTGAGAGCGTTTTAATAAAAAAAAACAAACCGAGGGACTAAGGGAGATATTTATATTACTCCCTCTAGGGAATAATAGTAGCCTCAAAAATAAATTCAAAGCAGCCCATATTTTGAAACAAAGCCGAGGGACTAAAATGCAAAATGAAAAATATCTAACATAATGTGAGCTAAGACACTAAATTCACACTTAGTACCAAAATTATTCAAACCTACAATTTATTCACTAAAACACATTTTTATTTGAAAAACATTAAAATAAGTTGGAAGGTCTTCATTGTTGACACTAGCTTTCTCCTCTTGAAACTTCAATCCTCAAGCAATTCATGATCACATCAACTACACTCTCTCCATTTGGAAAGTTTCTAATTCTTGTGTTTGATCCGGGTGGTGTGTTAGTAATTCTAACACTTATCCTTGCTTGTTTCTCTCGTAGGTCCTTTCCGCTTTAAATTCGAGGACGAGTTCTTTCTAAGGGGCAGGAGAAGATGTGAGCATGCCTTGATGGATGTGAAGATCCAAGAGGATAACAAGCAAGCCAACATTTGAATCTTTTAGCTTTTAGTTTTTAGCACTCTCATGTTGTGAAAAGCTCATTAGGACCCTTATTGTTGACTTTTGAACATCATTTGTTGTTAGAAGTGCAGTTTGCGCGTTCAAACGCACAATTTGGACGTCCAAACACGCATATATAGCTTCTAGGACACTGTTTTCGCATTCAAACGCCATGCTGGGGCATTCAAACACATGTTGGCATATCAAGGGCCTTGAATTCGCGTGCCCACGCAGCAGAGGGGTGTTCTAACGTGCCCTGCATTTTCTCTACGCTTTGAACGCGTCCAGGATGCATTGTAACACGTGTCCTGCTATATTATCATTGGTTCCCAACACCAAGGTGGCGATGCTACAACGAACTTATCTCTAAATATATGTTTTTAAAAAATTATAAATAATAAAATAATTATGTAAATATTATTTATACAAATAATTACTCCTTTTGATTGATATATATTTGAAAAATTGAATTAATCTTATTAATTAATGGTATGAATGATCTTTGACTAATAACTATTACTTTGAAAAACTATTTTATTAGTATTATATTCATAGAAATTTTTAAAACTTTATATGTATATATATAAATATATTAGTTATCAAAAATTTTTATCATTGTTTAAACTAATAAAATTGACTTATCTTTTTTTTGGTTCATAGGAAAGTAGTACAACCGGGGATCAAACCCGATACCCACACACGCATGTTCCCATGCGCTCACCAAGTGAGCTACATGACCGGGACAAATTGATTTATCTTAAGTATTAATGACACAATTAATACTTTTGACTCATTGTTATTGTTTTAGAAAACTACATCAAATTTATTACTTTGGATTCATCCTCATCATTCACCCCTCAACATCCTTTCAATTAATTCCATATTTTCTTAAATCTTACAAAATAGTCCCTTAGGGGCTAAAATGAAAGTTTAAGCATTGACTTAGGAAATGCATAGTTTTGGGATGTTACAATTCTATCCCCTTAAAAGAATTGTGTGCTCACAATTGGAATTCACATGTGCTATGAACCCAGTGCCGGTATGAGTCTTTCAAGTCATTTGAGTTGTAAAAACTTGTTTAGTGAGAAATTAACCTAGCTTGAATTTTATTCATCAAAGGAATCTACATTTCTAGAAGGAAACACAAACTGTCAATGAAAGTGATGGCTTTAGGGTTTGTGTTTCTTTGGAATATAATGTGCCCGTGCTTATATTATTAATTATAATAAAAGTTTATAAATATACTAAATTACTTGTATTACATACTCCTTTCTGTCTTTATTATAAGACTCATTCTAGAAGGAAATGATGATATTTTTTATATGGCGTTTGCCAATTTCTATAAACTATTTTATATTAATTTTCATGTTTGTCCTTTAACTATTAATATCTATTGGTTAAAACTATTAAACACGTTATTAGAAAAATGATAAAGTTGGTAAATCACACTATATTTTTATGAAAATAATAAAAGAAAGTACTTTAATTGACATGTGTGATTTTGTTGGCTATGTCTTAACGTGTCATATAGGCATTTCATCAATGTCACTTGACGTCATTGACTAAAGTGACCTAGGGAATGCAAAGTCAGGGACTAAATCTCTCGGTGACTACAAAATTAGAGGCCAAAATAGTGAATTACTCATAAAAGGACAAACAAAATCTTTTGTAGAGGGTCTTACGTAAAGGGCTAAGTGTAGCTATTGGGTTACGTGCTAACTACTTTGCTTGTTGCGGTTTACCACAAGGGACTTATATTATATTGAAAAACCACAAGCGTGTCATTTTTGTCACTTTTATTTTTTTTAATCAAAGGGTATTTTTTGTTCAAAGATACTCCCTCTGGTCCTATTTATAAGACACCATCTACAAGGTTTTCATGGTCCTTTTTATAAGATATTTTGTAGTTTTCATGATGCATTTATTGCTTCTTTTCTTTTTTACCCTCATTAAATGCATCAACTATTTTAACTCCTTAATTGTAATTGGCTAACACATTATTCAATGAAGGATAAAAATGGTATTTCATACACTTTTTGAGAAAACAAATAAAGTTAACTAAACTCAACTACTTTTTTTGGTTTGTGTAATTCGGTTGAAAACGTCTTATAAATAGGACCAGAGAGAGTATGTACTAGTTATTAAAGTGAGTTTTTATCACTCTAAATAATTGTTTTTATACATAAATTTGAGATTTATTTGGATATCTACTCGTATATTCAAATAATCTAACTATTTATTGACTGTATAAAACTTTATTGATACTAGTACTGCATAATTTTCGTTTCCGCAAAATTTACAATTACCTATAATAAAAGCATTAGTAAAATTGATTTATCTTAAATATTAATAGCACAATTAATGCTTTTGATTGATAGTTATTATTTTAGAAAACTACTTCAAAATTATTATATTTATAGACATTTTCCAAACATTATTAGAAACAACTCAACAATATATATTATTATAAATATTTTATCATATTATTTTAGATATTCATGACGATTTGGTGATATATTAAGTTAAAGATAATTTTAAAAAAAAGTATAAATAACAAAATAATTATGTAACTATTGTTTAATCAAATAATTACCCCTTTCGATTGATATGTATTAGTAAAATTGGTTTAATCTTAATAATTAATCGTATTAATGATCTTTGACTTAATTATTACTTTGAAAAACTATTTTATTAGTATTATGTTTATAGAATTTTTTAAACTTTATATATATATATATTAGTTATGTAAAATATTTTATCTAGCTAGTAAAATTGACTTATCTTAAATATTAATGACACAGTTAATGCTTTCGACTGACAATTATTATGTTAGAAAACAACTTCAAAATTATTATATTAATTTATAGAAAATTTTCAAACTTAATAATAAAAAATACAATAATATATATTAGTTATTACAAATATTTTATCACATTATTTTAGTTATACATGTTTATTTTGTGAATAAGTTAAATATATGTTTTAAAAAAATTATAAATAATAAAGTTATTATGTAAATATTATTTAATCAAATAATTACTCTTTTTGATTGATATATATTTGAAAAATTGATTTAATCTAAATAATTAATGGTATTAATGATCTTTGATTAATAACTATTACTTTGAAAAACTATTTTATTAGTATTATATTTATAGAAATTTTTAAAATTTTATATGTATATATATAAATATATTAGTTATCAAAATTTTTTATCATATTGTTTTAGCTAATAAAATTGACTTATCTTTTTTTTTGTTCATTGGAAAGTAATACAACCGAGGATCAAACCCGGTACCCACACACGCATGTTTCCCATGTGCTCACCAACTGAACTACATGACTAGGACAAATTGATTTATCTTAAGTATTAATGGCACAATTTATACTTTTGACTCATAGTTATTAATTTAGAAAACTACATCAAATTTGTAACTTTGGATTCATCCTCATCATTCACCCCTCAATATCCTTTCAATTAATTCCATATTTTCTTAAATCTTACAAAATAGTCCCCTAGGGGCTAAAATGAAAGTTTAAGCAGTGACTTAGGAAATGCATAGTTTTGGGATGTTACAATGCATAGTTTCTTTACTGAATGAGGTCTTGGCCAATGTTCAACCGCTTCTACCTTACTTTTATCCGGCTCTACACCTTTCGAAGTGATCACCTACCCCAAATACTCGATTCTACGCTTGCCAAAACTGCATTTTTTTAGATTTAATGCTAAACAATTATCGTGCAGGATTTGTAAAGTGATCCTTAGACAACCCAAATGTTCTTGCCAGCTCTTGGGTTAAACCAAGATATCACCGAAAAACACCAAGATGAATGTTCTGAGATAACTCCTGAAAATATCATTCATGAGGTGCTAAAATGTTGTTGGCGCATTACTCAGACCAGAAGGTAACACCAACCACTCGTAATGTCCACTATGAGTTCTAAAGGCTGTTTTGTGAATATTAGCCTCTGCCATCCGCACTTGATTATATCCACGTCTGAGGTCCAGCTTGGAAAAGTAACAAGCACCATGAAATTCATCCAATAAGTCCTCAATCAATGGCATGGGAAACTTGTTTTTAACTGTAATTGCATTAAGTTTTCTAAAATTTGTACAACGTCGCCAGGACCCATCCTTCTTCTTAACCAGGACCAAAGGAGATGCATAACAACTCTCACTCTCCCTTATAAATATTGTCCCCAATAGGTTCTTAACCTGTCTCTCAATTTCCTCCTTTTGGGAATGAGGATATCTATAAGGCTTAGAACATACTGGTATTTGACTAGTTAGACTGATTTTGTGATCACATTTTCTTCTAGGCGGTGGAGATGTTGGCTCCTCAAAAAGTTTGGCATACTGCTGAAGCAAAGACTCCAACTCCTGCTGCTGACTTTCAGTAAGGAGAAGCTCAGAGGGGACTGTCAAACAATATCGCAACCAACAGAGCATGACAGTGGACAGATTTTAATGTTCAAGTCAGCTCTCCAACCCCTTGTCTAGGTTGATCCCCTTGTAAGCAAATGATCTCTCCATCGTGAACAAACTTCATGGTGAGCTTTGCGCAATTCCACTGTATCTCACCTAGTGTCTTGAACCATTGCTTACCAAGAATCACACCACAACTGTGGCTAGGAAGGACTAGAAAATCTGCTTTAAACTAATGATCACCAAATTTCCACTCTACATTGCCACACTGCCGAGTAATCATCAACTGTGTATCTGAAGCCACCATGACAGGGAAATTCTTGATATTCAAACCCAGTTGTTTCACCCATCTTTCACTAATAAAATTATGTGTGCTCCCAGTGTCCATTAGAAATGGCACTTGTTGCTTTTTGATCCACCCTTGCAACTGCAATGTCGTGCCACCAGCAATACCTTGAAGAGCATTCAAAGAGACATGTGCTTCTTCACTTCTTAGCAAAGCTAAACTGCTATCTACTAGTGCTTGCTCCATATCCATATCAACCTCGCCCTCTTGCTCATGTTCACATCCCTCTTGAGAACATAAAATGACATTCAATTTCCCCCATACTTTACACTTTAGTCTATGACCTTTCTCCCACTTATCACCACATAAACGAAATAAACCATTTGCAATTCGTTCACTAGCCTCTTTTCTTGAATTGACGGAAAAAGTTTGTGTCTAATTCTCCGTGACAGAAGATGCAGCAGTAGAATTCTGTCCTGAACTTGCTTGTAGAGTTGTAATTGGATGTGATCTAGGAGTTGCATTCGAAGAGGACCATGGTCTTGAGTAGTTAATCTGAGTTTCCAGTGGTGTTGATCCTTTATTTGTGCTGTAAAATTTGTGTATTTCAAAAATTTAAATGTATCATTGGTTTTTACGGCACCGTCCAAACTTAGTTTTTATCTTCACCGTCCATATTAGTGCACCGTCCACCGTCCATATTAATCTTCTGCACAAGTTAAAAACCAATCAGAGGCTACCGTCCAATCCTTGTAATTTACATTTTACATACGAATTAACAGGTGCCTAACCTATATAAGAGAAGCCTCACCTCACTCCTCAGACACACCAAAATCATTCTTCTCTTCTCTCTAATCCGAGCTTCTCTCTCTAAATATATTCTGGGTTATATTGTTATTATTTCTCGCTAGTTTCTGCATCCCGATTAATAACGGAAGAGCTTGTTATATCCTGGGGGATTTGGGTATTAATACCGGATAAATCCTTTAGGACCGTGTTTATCAACACGTCTCAAACTACAACATCATTGTTCTCCTCCATTATTTCCAACAATCTAAAGGATTTATTCCCCACGTGGTGTGGTGTTCGTGTGACTAATTAAGGCAACAAAAAAAGGTGCACCAATGTGTTGGCTCTATAGAAAGAATTCCAGGTGCTTCTATTCCCCTCTTCTTGATTTTTAATTTGGTTCCCCACTTCACCTGCATTTTATACAATGGTTTACAATTCCCAATTGATATGCTAAATGCTAGCTTGTGTTGTTATGTGGCTTCATTTATGATTTAAAATTAAAGGATGCTAAGTTATGGGTTGTGCGGTAACTTGGTAATTTAATTTCTTTCTTTCCCATTGAATTTTTGTATGATCTAGTGAAATTTGTTTTCTCATCACTAGGAGTCCTTCAGTTTGAGATTTTCATGGTGATGATAACTTAGCTAATAATACTGTGATGATTGAATGTGTTTGCATAACCATGATACTTGTCAAGTTGAGTATGTATCCCTAAACATTAAATAATGATTAGAGTGAAGAAATTCTTTATCTTTCTGGCATATTTTGGCTTAAATTAAATATGTAAATAATATACATAGTTGTCAAGTTTAAATTATGATAACATACTTCTTTGTAAGAGTGAATTATGTGTTGATTGGTATGTGTTTGTGCATAGTTTTAGTGATATTGAATCACATAACTTGTGAGTAAGGGTCTGACTTAAGTACCATAATGCTTCTCACATCATGAATGTAGAGAGAAAGACTCATGTAAGTAGACTCACTGACTTATGAGTATATCATGAAATAATTATTTTTGAAAATTCATAATTAGAGAATGAATGTTTATTTTCATAGCCTTACTCAATTTTCAGAGTAATGTGTTTAAGATGAAAATATTTTTTTGAGAAACTCATAAGTTGGAAAACTTTGGTAATATTATATTTAATTATGACGAGAATCCATTATAGTGATGAATTGATTTGATTCATATGACTATAAATTCTTAAGTGATTTTATCAATTTCATGAAGTTGTTGTCACTTGGAAGTCATCCAAGTAGACCTGTATAACACGCTGAGATTGGTTGGCAAAGAATTTATCATAGCAAATAACCTATAGAAGAAAATTGAGTCTTCCATACTTTTTATTTGTCATGGATGCCTATGGCACTAGTGAAGGAAGAAATTGAGTCTTCCATATTTATATGTCAGGATTGTCAAATGACAACAGTGTAAGAAGAAAATTATGTCTTCTAAGTAGTGATTGCCAAAAAGGCAAATGTGATGCAATTATTTGCAACACGTACATGTATACTATAACATTATAATTTTGTGAAAGTAGCTGTTAAATTATGTGAAGTCAATCTAATTTGACTATCCTCACAAGCTATAAACTTGTGAGAAGAACATCGAGGGGAATGAGACTTATATTAAGCCATTTGAAATTAACGTTGATGGTAACCTAACCTTTGTGATTGGAGATCCCATAAAAAAGGTTCATATGGGTAATAACAAGTCACTAGTTAATTGTGCTAGAACTGTTTATTTTGAACATTCCTATGTTGTGTGAAGTGCTAGAGTGCATCACTGAGGATAAGCATAAATGCTTTTAATGATCTTCATAGCCCTTATGGGTAGTGTATGAGTTGCAACATACACTTAATGAAATCACCTAATTGAGTGTCAAGTGGGGCCGCTTGCATGAGATCGTGGCAAAATCTCTAGAGCACTCTTGAACATCGGGCACGCACATGGCCTATTTGCGCAAAACAGCGAGAATTGTGGGGGTGCAATAGGATTGATAGACCTCTATCACACACTAAAGTGTCTTCGTTCATAGAGCTTGCTCCACCAATTCAGTTGTGTGATAAGTTTCATCAATCTAGGTCTAGTTCATAGTCCAAAAACACCACATTCGAAACTATTGTGCACATTGAGATAACCCAAAAAATACCTCATTCTAGATTTTTGTTCAAACTTAAACTTTTAAAATATGTGGGGGATTGTTGTAAAACTTGTGTATTTCAAAAATTTAAGTGTATCATTGATTTTTACGACACCATCCAAACGTAGAGTTTACCTCCACCGTCCATATTAGTCCACCGTCCACCGTCCATATTAATCATCTACACAAGTTGAAAACCAATCAGAGGCTATCGTCCAATCCTTGTAATTTACATTTTACATAATAATTAACAGGTGCCTAGCCTATATAATAAAAGTCTCACCTCACTTGTCAGACACACCAAAATCATTCTTCTCTTCTCTCTCTAATTTGAGCTTCTCTCTCTACATATTCTGGGTTATATTGTTATTATTTCTCGTTTGTTTCTGCATCCTGATGAATATCGGAAGAGCCTGTTATATCTTGGTGGGTTTACGGTATTAACGACGGATAAATCCTTTAGGACAGTGTTTATCAACACGTCTCAAGCTACAACATCATTGTTCTCCTCCATTATTTCCAATAATTTGACAGCTTTTTCTCTAATTCCCTATAAGATTTCCTCTTGCAATTTGGCTAAATGAATAGCTTCTTGCAACGATTTTAGTTTGTGGACCCTTATAGACTTCTCTAGTTCAACTTTCAAACCAGCCAAGAAGAAGCTCAGTGCCATCGATTCAGATAGAGAAACACGAGACAATAATCCATCAAATTCATCCAAATAAGCTTCCAACGAATCATCTTGTCGGAGGCGAGATAACTCAGCTACTGGGTCATCATAATTACCATCATCAAAGCGAAGATTCACGTTGTTCAGAATTTCTTGCCAATTCTTGTTTTCGAATGTCCCATTTCGAAAGTCATCATAATTACCATCCATCGATAGGAAAAGCAATTTCCCTCACTGTTCTTCTGGGGTTCCTTCCAGCTCAAAAACCTGTTCTGCCTTTGGTCTCCAATCGCAGAAATTGGAGCCATCGAAGGATGCAAACTAGATTTAGGTACGAGCCACCACTGACGAATTCATCACCGGTGATTCACTGGGTTATGCCAACATTGGAACATCCTTTCATCCCGCGCTTAACGCCGTAACCATCGTCGTCAACGCCTCCATCGACTTCTACAACGTCTGCAATTGCTGTTGAATAGATCGTGTCATTGCTTGTGAATTTGGGATTAGCTCATCATAAGTGTCCATGCGAGATTCCAGATCCTTAATGGTCACCATCGTTACCAAGATACTGATACCAATGTCAACATTGTTTGCAATTGCCAATCAATGACTTACTCACTCTCACAGCTCACGTGAAGAGGAACTCCCACAAAGAACTTTATTGATTGAATGAATAACGAAAGGTACATCAGTATCTATTTATAATTATGTGATCCTATCTTTTTGTCATCAGAGTCTATCTTTTAATTGCTAACTAACAACTTTGCCATCTAATTAACAAACTTTCTAAACTATGCAAATAAAATTAATTTACAAATTGGCCCAAACTTCCAAGTATTACAGTACCATGAATGAATGAGACTCAAATCACATGTTGATATGAATGGTATGCATTTGGCGCAACTAGGTTGGTAACAAGGAGATGATGGAAATTAAAACTTCGTATGAAATGGAATAGCAAAGCTATTTATGAATTGGAGAGGAAAGATGATGGGTTGATTTGGTCAGATTATAATTTGAAATGAAAAGGGAAAACTTATTTGTTGGCATGGATTTGGATTTAACATGATGTGATCATAGATTGCTTGAGGATTGAAGTTTCAACAAGAGTAAGCAAGTGACAACATTGAAGATTTTCCATCTTAGTTTTAATATTTTACAAATAAAAGTTTGTCATAGGGATAAAATTGTTAGGTTTGAATTATGTTGTACTAATTGTGAGTTTTGTGTCTTATATCACATTTATGTTAGACATTTTTAATTTTGGTTTTAGTCTCTAGGTTGTATTTCAATTTTAGGGGCTGCCATGTTTTTTTTAGGTGCCACTTTTGGGTCTCTAGGTAGTAGTATAAATACCCACATTAGGCCTTTTGTAAAAAAACTTTTGGTCATTTGAATGAATATTGAGATTTCTTGGAGAGCATTCTCTCTTGTGAGCCTTAGCTTGTGAGCTTTGGAATTTTGATGACCTTATCAATGGATCCCAATTCCATCATAGCGGTTCCCCCAACGATTTATCTTCTTGCTTAGGCTAGGAGTGACATCCTCTCATTCTTCTTCTTCCCATTTTCTTCTCTATTCCATTTTTGCCTTGTGCTTCAATTTTTGGTAATTACTAGTTCTGCTCATTTTTTTTCTGTTCGCTGCTCATCCATTCCTATTGAAAAATTCTGACTTGCGTCTCTATGGATTATGGTTTCTGTTTGGTTTCATTTTTTTTCTTCATAAATCACCGTCAATATTTATCCATCGCTGACTATATATATATATATCATTCATTCATTAATTCAAGTTTGTGAGTCATTTCCTATGACGCTGACTTATGCCTTCACTTTGATTATTTAATGGATTGTCATTACTTCAAACTCAGCTCTTGTGTTCTGTTTTGTTCATATTTAATATGCACACTTGGTGTTTGATAATTTTTTTAGGAGTGTAATTGCTTACAATTTTAAATTTTTGTGCACTCTAAGGGTGCATTTGATGCTAGGACTGGACAGTACAAGTGATACAGCACAGTACAAGTCAACAAAGCACAACATAACTTATTATATTGTTTAGTGTTTGATAACCAATGCACGGAACAAAAAATGCAATTCAAATTTTACAATAATACCCTTTATAATACATATTAATATTACATATTATTATTATTATTTTACATAAAAAAATTGATTTTCTTAATTATTTTTTTAAAAAAATATTATTATTTTCCACTAAAAAATTATATATATATGGTAAGTTGAGAGAGAAAAAGTGGAGTAAGGTGGTTACACAATAGTGGGAGAGAATATGGATATTTTTGACTTTTGGATAGTTGTGCTGTGTAACAAAAAGTTGTCCCATGATTTAGTGTGGTATAAAATTTTGGCTTTTTGTGCTGTCCAGTAACTCTACTTTTGTGCAGTCTCTGGATCATTTTTTTGAATCAAATATTGAACTAACAAATTTGTGATGTGTTGTACCATGAAATTTAGCAAATCAAACGGACCCTAAGTGTTTTTTACTAAGTCTAAGTGTGCTTTTCATTGTGTTTCTCTCCATTAGGATCATGGAAATTTATCAAGAAAATTGTGTTTACTTGTCCCTCATTTTAATCATTGGTTAGATATACACTTCTTTGATATTAGCACCATTTATCCTTGATCTTTTCACTTCATTCCTTCATTGAGATTAGTGTTCACTAATTGTTGTTAGTGAGTTTGGGTTAAGTCAAAGTAAGAAAAAAAAACAGGGCAGTTTAGAAAAAAAGCAGGGCATTGTACCAAAAAAAACAGAGCAATGTGAAAAAAAAATTTAGAAGCTGCACAAAAAATCTGGGTGGTGTAGCTAGTATTAGAAAAAATTCTTGTGGTACAGTTTTGATAAAAAAATAGAAAAAAGGGAAATTTTCAGTTTTTGGCCAATCTTACTACAATTTTGTGTGTTATTGTTGCTTGGTAGTCTTTGGTGCTTTGCACATTTTGAGTATATTTGTCTTCCACTAATTCTTTCAATTTGTCTAGTTTTCTTATTTTCTTTTTCTTGTGCCTTTGTCTCTTTTTATATTCTCCACTTTGAGTAGCTTTCGTTTGATTGAGTCCCCTTTTCTTGTTTGTCTTGTTGGCCTCTAAGTTTTGTCTTTGGGCTTTCATTTGCTTGTATTCTTTGTCACTTGTATTCTTTGTCACTTCTAAATTCTTTGAAGCTCGCTTGCTAAGTCTTTACAAAGAGACATGAGTGGTAAAAGGCAAGAGTGAACAAACATTCTAGCAAAAGCCTTTCAAAGAGTGACATACACGAGTGAATTTTTCTTTTTCTTTTTTAGTGAAACACTTGTGAGGTGTGTGTGACTTTGGTGAGGCCTTAGCTAGAAAATTTTTATTTTTTCCATTTTTTGATTTGTTCTTTTCTTTATTTCTTTTTTGTTTTAGTCTTTGACCATTTAGTTGCATAGCTCATTTGTTTTTCTTTCCCACATTTCTTTTGCTTTTTTATATATATAAAAAAAACATGGATCCTCAACCTTCTTCCAATAGTAGTGACAATAGGCTAATGTTTGAGGCTTTGATGGGTCATATTGATAAAGTGCTTAGCAAGAAATTTGATAATATTGTTCTTGAACTTGAACAACTCAAGCTTTCTAAGGAGCATTCAAGTAGTCGATCCCATTGTCACCATAGAGCTCCATCTCCTCCAAGGGTAAGTGAAGGTATACCTAATCCTTTCCTCAATGCTCCTCATGCTAATAATACTAGGCATGTTCATGATTTGCATAGACAACCTAGGCAAGATCCATTGTTTAGGTATGGTAAGAATGCTAGACATGGTAATATGCATGACATTTCTAGTGAGGATGATGACTTGCATAACATTCCTAGGCATCATGGGCCACGGCCTCATAGGCGTCATCATGGAAACATTCTTGATAATACTCCTTTGTTTGGTGATCCTACACTTGAGAATAGACATATTGGTGCAAAATTGGATACTCCTTCTTTTGAGGGTAGTACTAATCCGGAAAAATACCTTGAATGGGAAATGAAGTTGGATCATATTTTTGACATTCAAAGATTTGATGATAATAGGAAAATTGCTTTGGCTACTCTTCATTTGAATGGTTATGCCTTGATGTGGTGGGATAACCAAAAGAAAACTATTTTGCCTTGGCATCCTATTAATAGTTGGGATGAATTGAAAGCTAGATTTAGATTGAGATGGGTTCCTCCTCACTATGTGAAGGAACTTCATAGAAAGATTCAAGGTCTATCCCAAGGTTCCAAGAGTGTGGAAACCTATTATAGGGAAATGCAGATGGGTCTCACTAGAGCAAACATCCAATAGTGTGAGGAAGCCACTATGGCTAGATTCATGGAAGGGTGGTATCCTAGGATTAGAGATATTGTTGAATTGCATGTTCATGTCTCTATGGATTCTTTGTTGCATCAATGCTAAAGAGTTGAATCTCAACTCTAAAGGCAAGATAGAGATTCATACTATCATTCTAGATCCTCTAAGTCTTATTCTCATGCTTATGGAAAATATGCATCTGTATTGACGGTGTTTATGACTCTTTGGATAGTTCTTCCAATGCTTCTTCTCATTCTAACACTTCTAGTGATTCTAGTAGTGGTGAAGAAGAACTTTATCCAAATGAGGGTGACTTGCTTGTTGTTAGGAGGTTACTTGGTAGTCATCCTAAAGATGATGATGTTTCACAAAGAGAAAACATTTTTCATACTAGATGTCTTGTGAAACATGCTACTTATTCATTGATTATTGATAGTGGTTCATGTGTGAATGTGGCTAGCACTCGCTTGGTTTCAGAACTTGATTTGTCCACTTCTCCTCATCCAAGGCCATATAAACTTCAATGATTTAATGATAATGGTGAGTTACTTGTTGACAAACAAGTTGTGGTTGATTTGGAAATTGGTAAGTATCATGATAGCATTTTGTGTGATGTGGTACCTATGGAGGCTACCCATGTTTTGCTTGGTAGACCTTGGCAATATGATAGGAGTGCTATGCATGATGGCCACACTAACAAGTATGTGTTGAGTTTAAGGGACAAAAGTTCACTCTAATTCCCTTGTCCCCTAAAGAGGTTGGTCAAGACCAACAACTTATGAAAAGAAAAAGGGAAATTTAACAACTTGCTTTGAAAAAGTCCAATAAGGGTTTGATCAATCCTTTTTGCAAGAATGATGGAGGAAAGAGCTCCAAAGTCTCTTCCAAGGGCTCTAAAGGGCACCATGGCCGAGAGCACTCTAAGGATGAAAGTGTTTCTTCTCATTCCAATCTTTTTATGACTAAGCAGGAAACTAAACATATATTATTAGATAGACATTCCTCATATTTGATGCATCATGAATATCCTTGTTTAAATGCTAACATTGAGTTATTGCCTAGTAGTTTCATGACTTCTTTGAAAGGTTGTAAAGATGTGAACCCAAGGGAAGAGAAAGGTAAATCATTGGTTATGCAAGGTATAGGTGATAAATTTGGTCTGTTTTTAATTGATCCCTTACCTTCATTGGTAAGTATTCTAAGGTACACATCTATTTTCTCTACTTCGCATACCTTGAATGATTTGTTCTTTGGTTCCAATTCTTTGATTGTTAATAGATTTTGGATTGGTAAGTTTGGACATTTGATTTTATTTTGCTACAATGATTCTTTGAGTTTTATGCAAATTGTTGATGGCCATGTTTTTTTTATGTCTTTCGTTTGGTGTGTGTAACATGACATTAGCCTTTTAGAGATCCAAGATACTTGTGGTCACAACATGCTCCATCTTTGATTGAGAATGTATGTGTTACACATACATTTGTTCCTACATGTTTAGTCCCCAATGAATCTCTTTTGGTTCAACCTTTTTGGTCTATGGATATTAACATTATTGATGCATGTGATGTGAATGATGATCTTCCACATTTTCCTTGTGTGTTGAAGTTTTCAAATCCTAGTTCACATGACTATCTTTTATTCCTTGATACACACTCGTGTTCACTTGTTTTTCCTATTTTCTTGAGTTTTGTCCGTTTTGGTTTGTGCAACGACTTGGAAAGAAATTAATTCTTGTGTTTGATCTGGGCGGCTTGCTTTTACTTGTGAACTTATTGTTGCTTCTCTCTTGTAGGTCACATACCCTTTAAATTCGAGGACGAATCCTTTCTAAGGAGGGGAGGATGATGAATCCATGAGGATTGAAGTTTCAAGAAGAGCAAGAAAGTGATGACATTGAAGATTTTTCAACATAGTTTTAATGTTTTACAAATAAAAGTCTGTCTTAGGGATTAAATTGTTAGGTTTGAATTATTTTGTACTAATTGTGAGTTGTGTCTTAGCTCACATTTATGTTAGACATTTTTAATTTTGGTTTTTTAGTCCCTAGGTTGTATTTCAATTTTAGAGGCTGCCATGTTTTTCATTTATGTGCAGCTTTTGGGCCTCTAGGTAGTAGTATAAATACCCACATTAGGTCTTTTGAAAAGAACTTTTGATCATTCAATGAAATTCAGATTTCTTGGAGAGCATTCTCTCTTGTTAGCCATAGCTTGTGAGCTTTGGAATTTTGATGACCTTATCAATGGATTCCAATTCTATTGTGGAGGTTCCCCCGTGGATTTATCTTCTTGCATAGGCTAGGAGTGGCATCCTCTCATTCTTCTTCTTCCCTCTTCTTCCTCTCCATTTTTGTGTTTCTTGTTAACCTAATTTTTATTTTGTGTTTGTGATGCAAGAATGAACCATGATTGAAGCTAGATCCACCTTCATTCTCATCATAACACTACGCCAGAAACACGAAAAGACGCTAGTCTCATACTAGTTGTTGTATTTAAAACCGGTGCCAAACTTAACGCGATGCACTTTCACTAGCGGTTATAATTAAAACAGCCAGTGCATCTTTAAAACTTATTTTTTTATTCATAGTGGAAACTTAAGTTGGAGGTTCCTTTTAAAACCGCTAGTGAAAACCTATAATTTTTTTAATAATTTTTTTTTTCACCGTGACTTAACCCCTCCTCCGTTTCTTCACCGTGACTTGCCAAGCTCGTCGCTCTCCTCCTTCACCGTGGTGGTGTGATGTTCTCGCTGTTCGCTGTCCTTGCATTCTCTACCGTCAATGTCCTTTCGTTCTCTAGCTCTGTTCTGTGTTCAAGTAGGAGGTACGAACATATAATTTTTCCCATTGCTGTCGTCTTGATTTTCTATGTTTCTGTTTGTATGCATTTTCGAGCTTCCTAATTTATCCTTTTTCTTTTTTAAATTTTGATAATTTTCTTCTACTGGGGCTCCCTGTCTCTGTATGTATTGATTTGCGACTTAATATTAGGAAAGATTTGCAGTGTTGCTTTCATATGTGGAGTTTTAGTGTATAATGAAGCTCTTAAATCTCTGACGTCTCCCATAAAATTGTTTGGAGTAAGAGGGTTGGTGGGTTTTTTAGATTTACAAGAAACATTTGGTTTTGATGTTTATATTAATATGTTTAATAGCAGATATATACATGAATGGACAACATACATAAGTAAATGCTTCTATTTTTTATTTTTATTATAAGAGCCAAATGCTTTCCATCCCAATAATTGTGAGATATAAGAAATTCTATTTCTTCATGCCAAATAGTTAACTAAATAAGAAAGACCGAGCCCTAAAATTGAATGGCATGCATGCAAATTTGGTGACACAACATAGAATTTTTTTTTATAGGCTAAAATGCGTCCATACGGGATGGAACCAAGGACCTGATACTCAAAGTAGTACTCCTCAACCATGCGACCAACCTGTTGGATGCACGCAACATTGATATTTAAAGTATATTTGTTTTCTACCTCATTCCCATTTTCTATAATTAAATTAATTATTATAAATTATTATAAATATAAAGAAAAAAGCTTCCAGATGGTTTATTCTCAAACTGCCACACTACATAGATATATTGTGTGTGTGTTCTCACTACGAGAAGTAGCCGAACACATATGTATTACTCCCTCCATTCCAAAACTATCGTCATTTTAACTAATTTCACACATATTAAGAAATTGTTGATTGTGATAAGTTTTTCATATAAGTGGACTAAACTATCCAATTAATAACTAGACCGTTTGACAAAATAATTAAAAGATAGATGATGATTGGGGAATGAAGGAATTGATGATAGAGAAATATTAAAATATACCATTTGTTACATCTTGGAATCCTAAAGTGACAATTGTTTTGAAACAAAAATTATAATCTAAAACGACTATAGTTTTGGAATTGAGGGAATAATATATAATATTTTACACATTCAAAATATATATGAATTATTGTCTAAAAAGAAATCATGTGTAAATATTAACAAGACACATGAAACTACTCTATTCTCCTAGGATGTTTGTTCTGCATTTCCAAAACATTTAAACTGACATAAAGTAATTGTGTTCACTTATACTCCAACTCATAAAATTCAAGATTCAAAGTAAATTCCTATGATTATGTGAAACATCATATTTGGGTACAAAATTCAATTTAGTTTGAGATGTATAAACCATTATCAAAACATGCACTATATTAGTCACTAAACTTACTTATTTGGTCATTAAATTTAACAGGGACAAAATTAGTGAGGACTTTTGATGGGAGAGGATGAGTGACATGAAGTAGTGGTTAATTAATTTAAACAAAATTAAAGCTTGTCTGAAATCTGTTTTGAGTAAAAATTTTGCAGGCAAGATAGGAGTTAGTTAGAGAGACGTGAGATCTAAAGTAGTGGTTAATTAATATTTTGCTCTTGCTTGTGAACATTTGTGGGTGGCTTTTTAATTAAAGAAAGTTTTGGTGGAGCAATAATTTAGAGATGCTTGCACATGTGATTTATACTGGGTCACGCTTTCCGAATAATAACATAATATTCTTAATTCTTGATTTTATTGTTCTATATTATTATTTGTCATAGATCACAAACATGGACCGAAGGTGGATGTCTGCAAACCGTTTGTCAAGCGAATATGTGCTTGGTGCCAAGGAGTGCATAAAGTTTGCAGTTGACCACGCAGAAGATCCTAGTAGGATCATCTGTCCTTGTGTGAAGTGTTGTTTTCTAAAGAGAATAAGCGAAAAGGATTTTATGGATCAATTGGTGTGCGATGAAATCGATCCGAGTTACATACGTTGGGCAAAGCATGGAGAGTTAGACATTGCATCAAGTGAGCAAGGGTCGAGTGTCAGATATGGGTCATTTGACAGAAGAGTAGATGACAATGAAGATTATCGTTTTGAGGAGATGGTTGATGTAGTTGAAGAGTATCTTTGGATTGTCCAAAAATGTTGGAGCGGATAAAAAATGATGCAGAAAGACCATTGTATGAAAATTGTACCAAGTTCACAAGAATGTTTGCGATTTTAAAATTGTATAATTTTAAAGCTAGTAATGGATGGTTTGACAAGAGTTTTACAGACCTACTCTTTCGTATAAAAAAGATGCTTCCTGAGGATAATGTGCTTCCTAGTCGGACTTATGAGGCCAAGCAAATGTTGTGCTCTATAGGCATGAGTTATAAAAGAATGCATAATTGCTGAAACAGTAGGACGACCCGACACCGTAGCAAATTAGCAATGATAAATCGAGGTTTAGCGACGATAAATTGAGGTTTAGCGACGACTATTTCCGTTTCTAAGTTTCCCATGGTTTAAATCATCTCTAAGTGATGATAAGTTTGGGAAGCAATTTTTCTTAAATAAAAATTATTTCACGTTAGGCATTTGCGATGGACCTAGCCGTCGCTAACTATGTGACGAACTAGACCATCGCTAATTTGCCGAGGACTAGGCCGTCGCAAAGTTATGTAGGGAACCTTTTTTTTGCGTTTTTTTATATTGTTTCTAGTGTTTGCGACAGACCTAGACGTCGCTAATTTGTGATAGACTAGGTCTTCGCTAATTTGTGGAGGGAACACTTTTTTTTAAAAGAGTTTCTAAGACGTGCAACGGACTAGGCCGCCGCTAAATTTGCGAGCCACATGTCAAAATTTGATTCGAAGATGGAATGTCGTGGATAAACTTTAATGAGATTCCCACCGTTGTTTGTCTTTAATCTCGTCCGTTCTTTCATACACTTAAGGCTGATGAAAAGAGAGTCTAATTATGTCCATAAAGGTATACCCCGGAACCAGCTCTTAATAAAGCCATCAATTAAGAGTAGGAAAGGTCTTACGCGTCCTAACGCTATAGGCCGCTAGTGCGCTAAGTCCGTTGCTTGCCTTACGTGTATATAATATAGAAGGGTCGAGCGTCTTCGAACCTTCCTTGTTCCATTATAAAGAGCTGGATTGAGATGCCATAGTTGGTAGCTCAACTGGCGAAGGATATTAGACTGTATAGCAAGCCTGCGTAGTCACTTCTTTTACTTCTTCTTCTTCCATTTTCTTTTTCTTCTTCCATTTTCTTCTTCTTTTTCCATTCTCTTCTTCTTCTATCAACTTTTTCTTCCAATCACTCTTCTAACACCACCATACACCTCAAGACACATCCATCTTTGATAACTTCTGACAAAGCTCCAACTCTGGTGACCTCTATCTCCGGAGACCTCCAACTCCGATCTGAGGGACTACTCCTTCATTTTCTTCTTCTCTCCTTCTTTCTTTCACTTCTTCTTCTTCCATGCATTCGGTGGAGCTCGTGCTCCTTTTTCTTCTAAACCGTTATTTCTTCTTCTCAATCGTTATTTCTTCTTCTCAATGTTCCATTTGTATTTTCGACAAGAGAGCTCCTGTTCTACGAGCTTTTTTTAAAAATAAAATAAAAAGAAATTTAGCAACAGCCTTTTCCGATGGAAAAAAATACTGGCGCAAAAAAATTAGCCAATGAAATAACCGCGGAAAAGTTGCCACAAAATTTTCCGTCGCAAATTTGCAATCGCAATTTCCGTCGCAAAAAATTTTTCGAATGGCCCAGGAGTGGCGCCAAAAATAGAGTGGCGTCAAAAAAACCATTAGCCAACGTAATAGCCGTGGGAAACTTGCGACAGCTATTTTCGCCAAAAATTTTAGATCGCAATTTTTGTCGCAAATTTGCAATGAAAGATATGTAGTTGCAAACTAGCGATGGTTATTTTCGTTGCAAACACTAGCGATGCCAATTTTTGCAACGGCTCGATCGCCATCGTGGACCGTTGTAAATGCTACATTAGCGACTGTTTATCTTTTTTTTCCACGGTTTTTTCTTGGCTATTTTGAAGCATTCTTGTAGTGTCTTGTATAGAGAATGAATCATAGGATACAAAATTGCAATAGTTGACTTAAAATTAGTTAATTTAATTTCAAGCCGCATATTAATATTCACTATTTGTATATTTGGTGTACAAAAGAAGCATATTATGTTTGAACCTAAGACCTAATATAAACTGTACTATTCAAACTCTCCCACCAGTTTGACCCTAGTGGGACTTAGGCAATTTGTATTCTAAAATGTATATACTTCATATATTTTCCAATGATTCTTTCTCTCTACCTCTTTCTAATTCAACACTCAGTATTCATGTTCCTTGACATATATAAAGAACCTGTGTTTTCCAATATCAAGTATTTCAAAACCTCAAGACAAATCCACTCAAGAGAAAGAACCTACCTGGACGAAATATACTTACCAATCTTTTGGATTTTCTAAGGACCATAAATGAACCTTCTTTCATGGCTAGCAGTCCTATTATCAATCTTGAGATCGATATGTATGTTGCATTCTTTGAGAAAATTTTGTGAAACAAAAAAAAATGTTAAGATTCATAAAATTATGGTAATGAATTTTGAGAATTACCTTGCAGTAAAATAGCATATTCATCGATATAACTCTTGAGTTTCAAAAAAACTCACCACTAGCATCTATAAACTCATCCCTTATTCTCCTAGACTTTAAGTGCTTTATTTTGTTAAGGTGCATACATATTTTATTATATTATTAAAATCCAATGAAGGAAGTAAACTCTTGTGTGCATGCATATAGTACTTAGTTACCTTCTTACTTTGATGAGTTTTTTGTGTGCACCTATGGTATCCCCAGCCAATAATTGCATAAGATTAATGCCATCGAGGCAGAGAGATCATAAAGTGGCTATAGCCATTCACAACTGTGATAAAAAAATTTTATAAATAATTAAGATTTTTGTCTTTATTTATAATAAAAATATCATTGCATGAAACCAAAATATTTAGTCTTATCAAAAGAAAAATTACATCTTTCGTAAGTTTTTTATGCTAATTAAAAATGATCAATTTCAAAATCTACAATTTTGGAAGGTCTTCAACACTTTCTTTCTTTTACTTTGATAGATGAATACAGTTGAAAAGTCGCGTCCCATCAAACAAATAGAAATACTTTTGTAGCATAACAAAAATAAATAAATAGAAATACTTTTGTTGCATAATAGAAATCAGTTTTAAATGTTGTACTTTGTTTGTATGGATACTGTCAAATAGATGTATAGAGATTTCATATTTTTAAAGGAAAGAATTAATTCATATTCAACAATTTACAAGTTATATATTATATTTGCATTTTCATTAAATTTTCAATTGTATTTAACAAATAATTGTATAATTTACTTTTAACTAATAATGTATTAACATTAACATATAATTAGACATAGGGATAGGAATCGGCTAGACCAAAATAGGTTTCTTATGATGTGGCCTATTTCTGCTTTTTGAATTGGAGGCCTGACCTATTACTTGTCAAATCCTTTTTCTAAAGCGTGGACAACCAGTTTAAAAGCCTATTTTATAATAAATTCCTAAAGTTTATTTAAGAAACTTACTTCTAAATAACATAATAGACTTAAACATATACATAATTAGTGAAACAAAGCTTTGAATACATCCTAGTAACCCAATCACGTAGCTCAGTTGGGGGGCGCACGGAGACAGTTCAATTATCGGTTTGTACTTTCTTATGAACAAAAAAATTCTTTTAATACAACAAATATACAATCATAAAATTTAAATTTCACATAATAATAACAACAGATATAACCATATTCTACTATCACAACTTATATTGGGGGAAATTATAGCAACGTCCCCTAAAGATTGTGCATATTAAGTGAACTCCCTTGAGGTTTGTTTTATGTTACACCGAACTAAATTTGAGATTTACTTTATGTTACACTGCCCTTGCCTAATATTCTTTTTTTTTTTTTACCTTTAGACTTCTCAAGTTTGCACACATTATATCGGGTTCTAGGGAGGTATGTAGGTTTGTGCGCAAACCTCAACCGGAATTCACTTATTGTTTATTGAATATTTATGTTATAAAATAATAAAAAATAACAATTCAACATTCTTATAATATTCAAGAAGTTAACATTTTATTTTAAGTGATTTAATTATTTATTATATTTTAATTGATTATTGTTCTTTCTTTAAAATTACATGTACTTATATTTTAATATATTACAAAAATTTGGATTTAATGGAATGGTACTATTCAAACAAATAAAGAGAAAATTCAATTAAATTCTATTATGTATATATTTATTTAAAGAAGAGTACCAATTACTTAAAGTAATAAAATATGTATTCATATTATCAAAGTAAAATATTTAAAGGTTGTGACTATTACTTATAAAGTTCCTTCTAGCTTATATCACGGCCACAGAAAAATAATATAAAAGGAAGTGATAATTATATAGACATACTGTAATTTTCAAAGTGCTACCAAATACGTGAGAATAATTTCTAATAAAGAAAATAAAAACATGAGAATGATTTTCAAGTTTTTACCACTTCCTGCCTCATCACAAATAAAGAAAGAAATGATTAAATTCCCAAACATAGCCTTTGAATTTCACCAACATGACTCTATTTAATCTCTGCTTTTGTAACACTTTGTGATCATCCAAGCTCTTTGGGTTCATCTAAACTCTTTGAAACTGTGTGTATCAAACTTGCGATTGTGCGCTTAATTCTTGCTAAAACCTTCATCATTCAACAATGGAATCCAATTTCTCTTATTATAAGCCTCAAAATGTCAATGATCTTTCCCACAATATGAAGCGCTCTCATCGTCAGGGAATTATTAGACAAGGAAAAACTTGTCACCAGGTATATTAGTTATGTTATTTCACATACAAGGATACTCTCTAGTTTCCAAGGAAACTGTATCTAAAGCCTCACGTCGCCAATAGTTAGATTGAAAATATAACGGTAGGATTATAGCAAAATAATCTCATGATCGATTAATCACCGGAAAAGTATTGGTATTTTATAGAGTTTATTAATCCACTGTTGAATTATTAATCCATTATTGATGATGAGAGACCACAAGTGTAGTTTCTGTCCAAACTAAAGGGTATATGCACCCATTATTTCATCATTTACCATTGTGTGTTATTAAGTCTTTTTTTTGTTGTGGAGTGTAGTGATTTATAGAGATGGCGAAATCCGGCTGTGGGTATATGAGGGAGCAAAAGAATTATGAGAAAATACAAAATATTTCTTGATCAATGAAAATGCTTTGTTCTCTTGTGTTGTAGAATAATTATATTAATTTTTTTATATTCAATGGGGTTTTAAGGCTCAATGATTATGTTAATTTGTGAGTTAACTAATTTTATTTTTTAAGATAAATAAATTAACTTGTTTTTAATTTGCATGATTGAAGTGTCGGCAAATAATCAGGGATTTGGCAGCTGCATCATGTAAGAATATTCGAAAACTTAGGAATACTTGTTTAAGGAAGATATGTCGCAAGTGTCTCTTAAACAGGTTAACTTGATCACTTATCTATATAAAAATGATTTTTTTAAAAAATAAGTTTTATTATTTTTAATATATAATTAATTCTTTTTAAATTCATGCTTACTTGTTTGTGAATAAATCATATATAGGGTGAAAGTAGAAGATGTACAACCATTAAGAGATTGGAAATGTCCGAAATGCAAGGGCATTTGTAACTGTAGTATTTGCATGTATGTTTATTTATATTTTCATGAGCGTTTTTTTATAAGTTGTGTTTTGATGAGTTGTCATTAGATTAATTTGTATATGAACAAAACCTAACACTTTATTATTAGATACATCGATTAAGAAACTCTTAAATATATTAGAATAACAATAACATGATTTTCAAAATAGTTTTTTATAATTTTAATATTTTTTAAATTATCATATTTTAATATGGCTACTTATAGAAAGTATATATTTTTCCCGTACTTCATTGGATCATATAGGTATAGGCCACATATCTAATGAGAGGACTATTTTTATATGAAAATAAGATGAGTGATTATTAATCGTTAGATCGTACCTGAACTGTTGTGGTTAAAGTATAAATAAAAAATATGAATTTTTTAAAAAGACAACTGACTTATGGTGAAAGATTTATTATTTGTTAAACGTGATATCTTTCCAAGCACTCTCCGGCAATTAATATTTGTGTGTGAAATGTTAATTCTAAATGAAGGGAAAAAAAGGTGAAAAACCTACTGGTCGACTAACCAACTTGATTAAGACATCTGGTTTTCATTTGGTCACATCAGAACGGCATTGCCATAAGGATTTGGGAACTTTTAAGTTAAATAAGTTCAAAGATATGGCAGCTTTGCCTTCAAGTTTAAGGGGAAATAAGGTATGTTAATTATCCTTTCATAACTCTCCTTCTCAACAATTATGTGTGCTAGGTTAATGAAGCCCTTCTTCACGTATCCCAATTCATAATTTAATAGGCAAAAATGTGTTGATCATCAAAACTAGCACTAAATATCATTTTTATCCCTAAACTTTAGTGAGAATTCATTTTTCGTCTCCAAACTTTAAAACGTTAGATTTTATTCTTTACACTTTCAAAAAGTTCACTTTTAGTCTCACTGTACATTTTTTGGTCACGTGATAAACTGAAGGTCCTTCATTAGGTCCATGTGTTGGCAGATCAATTTGCCACGTCAAAAAAATTTACCGATAGACCAAAAGTGAACTTTTTTAAAATTCAATGATAAAAAATCGACGTTTTAAAGTTCAGCGACTAAAAATAGATTCTCGCAAAACTCTAGGAACCAAAAACATATTTGACCCTTAAAATTATTATCATGAGTAATGATGTGTTGTCATTAAATTTAATTCCATCAAAGAAAATTCCCACTTAATTTGCCAATAAGTTTGGTTGATGATACATGTTATTAACTTTGGTTATATGATTACAATAATTTTCATTTGTAGGTGCTTGCAGGGAATTTTGAAAATGAAATCTCTTTTAACAAGAATAGGGATCTACAGATGGATAGTCCTCCAGCTTGGTCTGAGAATGATTTTTTCTTTGATTCCTCTACTTCCACTTCAAAATTTTCTTTGTCAACCACCCAACAAGATTTTCGAGGCCTTAATGAAAATAAAGCTAATGCTAAGTCCCAAATAGAAATTGATAAAAAATTCACATGCTATTTCCGAAAGGCAAATAACACAAGATAGTAGTACTACTACCCATGAAATTATCCATAGTCTTAGGAATAAACAAGATGATTGGGATGATATTCCAGTTGATTTTTATAAAGATTTGTTGTCATTTGATTTTTCCTTTTTATTTTCGGATCAAAATGATAAAGAAAATAATAATGATAATGTTGGTATCACTGAAAATGAAGGGGAAGAAGAAAGAGACCGTGACAAAGTTGTTCTAGTGGCAAGTGGTCTTGATGAGGCTTCTACTACGAATGATGTTATCTTCAGTTCCATGGATTCAATTTTAGATTTTCTTTTCCCAGATACTTAGTATAGATATGCAAAAGCAATGATGATGATTTGAATCCTTGACACTATTCTTGGATTGCAAATGGTTCTCAAGCATGGAAATGGATTGAGTGTCATGTTGATGGTGTATTATTGTCTTACTTTATTTGGTTGTCTAATCCTTTTTAATTCATTTTGTCTGTAGCATTTAAAAAAAAAGTTTGTTCTCAAGATTGGCCTACACACATAGGAGGAACTATGTTATGTTGATGGGTCAAACTTGAAAATTTACGAATAATATTGTATTTATTATTCTTTATTCTTATATGTTTTCACCATATATGAGCTTAATTAAATTTTTATATTTGTCTGCTTAATTTTTTTTTCATTTTAACTATTCTATATTGTTGAATATATACTAAAATTCATCGTAAACACTCTTAAAAATACCCTATTGTACGTATTCATTTAATTTTTATATTTTAGTTTTTTATTTATTGATTTAGTTGCGCCCCAATTTCGAAGTTTTTGTCTGCTTCTGCCACAAATGATGTTTTCTTTAATCATATGACCATGGTTTCTAATGGTTATTTATTTAACTATAATCAATCTTATACTAGAGACTTGCGTAGAAGTAATAATGGGAACAACACTACAATTAAGCTACAAACAAGCTTAGCAAATTCTCAAAAAGTTAAGATTAGTTTTATATACTTGAACTCAGATAGCCAAAAAGTGCAAGATGAAATTTCTTTTGCCCCTAATTGGTACCACATTAACAAAAATATTTTTTACAATGAGATTTTCTACGAAGACATTGCTTGGGAGTTAAATGCACTACATTTTTTAAAGTTTTGTTGTGTTTTTAAACATGTACAAATTTATGTTAATCTTTATTGACTATATTAGAGTATCTCATTTAGGCATTAAATTTTCTCTTAAATCTTTGTTTTAATCATTTCATTTTAATTTAATTTAACTGCAATTTATTAAAGAGTATTGTCAATATGTAGTATATTTTGTAGTGAAAGGTGTGTGGATTGGTGGTAGTATGTTTTGTGCCTGAGTTATACTTGTCTTCATAGAGCTTGGCCAAAGCTACGACTCGTAACAAGGATGTGGGGGCCATAGCAACGACATCTCTTCTAATATGAGCATTTAATCCACTCAAAAAGCAATTTAAAAGAGCTTCATCAGACAATCCTGCAGAACGGTTTGCAAGGGACATGAACTTGAGAAAAAAATTCAGAAATTGAACCTGTTTGATGTAGCTTAAATAACTCTGCCATTGGGCAATCAAATGGAGAAGGACCAAATTGGGATTTTAATGAACAAGTCAACTGATCCTAAGTGTTGACCGCGACCATTCTATGAAGCATTTGGAACCCGGGAACCACTTCACCATCGAAATGCATAGCAGCAATTTCCACTCTAGAGCCATCTGGTGTATTGTGATAATTGAAGAATTTTTCTACCTTAAAAATCCTCCCCATAATATAAGTTGTCCCATCGAAATGAGGGAAATCAAGTGAAATATCTTTGACAGTTATTGTCGCAGCAAAATGGATTGGATTCGAAAGCTCTTTAAGTGGCTGCGTTGGGGTAGTAATGTTCAACAAGGCCTCCTTAATCTTAGAGAATTTAGTCTCAGTGCTGTCATTATATTACTTCGATTCACAATCATGAGTTTCCAGTCGCTCCAAAATGTGCTGAATCTCAGCGCCTTGACTCTTTAAATCTGACTGTACTTCCTTGAATCTAGTATTCTCTGCAATAAAGATTGATGAAAGTGCCAATGGAACAGTGTATTGTATTTAGCAGTAATGGAACAATGTATAGTATTTAGCAGTAATGTAACAATGTAGTGTATATATTAGTAATGGAGTAGTACTTAATGAATGATAGGAGGCAAGCTACACGATGATTGTCCAACAAATTCCAATTATAGAAATTAAACTATAATCTTAGTAATAGTATAAGCTGAACAGAAGGACAGAGATCAGTTGAGCTGCATCCACAATCAGGTACGATCAACCTGAGATTATCAAGAACAGAATTGTAGAATATTGAGAGATAGGAGAGGTGAGGAATATTCAGATGGGTGTTCATACCACCAACATAATCTTCTCTAAGTCACAAAATCCTTTAAGAGGCAATTCTCTTTTTGGGTCCTCATGCTTCTTCTCACGCCCTTCTCTTGTGGATCAGTTGCCACGTGTCCATGTGGCCCAACTAAATCCTTACATTTCAAATTTATGTGCGAGCTGCATGTAACACCTCCCCAAAGAGATCTCTTGCGCTTGGTCAGCCTTTGCTTGATGTGGGGCCTGGGTTTGCCCAATATAGAAGTGCCATCAAATTGAGAAGTGTGGTACTTAATCAACCAACTGAGACAACCGTACTACCTCTAGTTTGAATCCCCAACTAGGCCAATGGTGGCTTGTGATGTTAGGCTTGGAGTTGCCCCTCTCTTTTCTACCATTTTTATTTCTCAAAAAGAAAATAACTCTCTTTAGTCTTTAATGTAAGTTATCTGCTAGCAAATTATTGAAAAATTTTCACTTTTATATAATTTTTAGTTATTCAATTAATACTAGTGAGCGATAGTGAAGTAAGAGAGGGAGAAAGATATATATTTTTTGTTCAGCCAAAACAAAATATATTTACAAATCAGCACTAGAAGTGCTAAAAGTACAAACATAGATAGATGTTACATGATTCTAATAAAGTCCCAGCAAAAGAAAAACCGGAATCCCATCTTACTGTCAGAATCCGAAAACAAGAAAAAATACAGGGAAATCGAAACAAACCATAATTAAGGTGAACTACCAGAAATAACATCCAGTAACTACAAAAACCTGCAAACAGATTGAATCTAACAACTAACCAAAGGTATCATAAAAGGAAACTTTTGAACACATTATATCCAATAGCCTTAGATATAGATACGACCACGTAAGAAAAATAGAAAAAAGGTCAATGTCAATCCGATATACTCAAACAAACAATCAGTAGGTGAAATCAACCATTGACTCAGAGTATGAAAATTCTAAGAAGTATGCCTTCAACCAATTCCAAACTCGTACTTTAATTCTTTCCAAAACTTCTTCCTAGTCTTCTTTACTTTCTTTAAAAATCAAATTATTCCTCCAAATCCATAAATTCCAAATCACATAGACCCATAACACAAACCACCCTTTCATAGAACCTTTTTCATAGCTCAAAGATTTATGCCGCCAGAAATGTTCCTTTGATGAAATATGTAGTACTAAAACAGTCCCAACCCATTTATATACAGCCATCCAAATCAAATAAGAAATTCTACAAGAGAAAAAAAGATGGGATGCAGTTTCTTCAACTTCTTGGCAGAGAGGACATAATAGTTGGTCGACAAATAAAGAGATTCCACAGGAAGCCAAATTGACCTTTGTTGGAACACCATTCCGCATTAATTATTTATTAAAGGGTATATTTGAAAAAAATGAAGTTTTAGACATATTTAATGAGTTAACTACAATTTTTTAATTTTAGTGATTCGCTTAAAAATGTCTTATAAATGAGACTAAAGTAAGTATATTTATGAACTAAATTAATTAATTTTTAAATAGCTTATGCGACTTAAAATGATTATTTATTATTAATTTCATGGACATAATTAATTAATAATCAAAATTTTTAAGAACCAAATTGAAGTGATGTTTTGATTTGTGTATAAAAAAAAGCGTGAGAGCGTTTTAATAAAAAAAAAAACCGAGGGACTGAGATAGTTATTAATATTACTCCCTCTAGAGACTAAACCTAGCACCAAAAATAAATGCAGGGGCAGCCCCTATTTTGAAACAAAACTGAGGGACTAAAATGCAAAATAAAAAATATTTAACATAATGTGAGCAAATACACTAAACTCACAGTTAGCACAAAAATAATGCAAACCTATAATTTATTCCCTAAAACACATTTTTTTTGAAAAACATTAGAATAAGTTGGAAGGTCTTCAATGTTGACACTTGCTTGCTCCTCTTAAAACTTCAATCCTCAAGCAATCCATGATCACATCAACTACACTCTCTCCATTTGGAATGTTTCTAATTCTTGTGTTTGATCCGGGTGGTGTGTTAGTGATTTTAACACTTATCCTTGCTTCTTTCTCTTGTAGGTCATTACCCCTTTAAATTCGAGGACGAGTTCTTTCTAAGGGGAGGAGATAATGTGAGCATGCCTTGATGGATGCGAAGATCCAAGAGGATAACAAGAAAGCCAACATTTGAAGCTTTTTAGCTTTTAGTTTTTAACATTATCATGTTGTAGTAAGCTCATTAGGACCCTTACTATTGAGTTTTGAACATCATTTTTTCTTAGAAGTGCACTTTGCGCGTCCAAACGCACCATTGGGCGTCCAAACGCGCATATATTTCTTCTCGGACACAGTTTTCGCATTCAAACACCATGCTGGGGCGTTCAAACGCATGCTGGCAGATCAACGGCCTTGAATTCGCGTGCGCAAGCAGCTGAGGGGTGTGCTAACGCGCCTTGCATTTCCTCTACAGGTTTGAACGCGTCCATGATGCATTCTAACACGTGTCTTGCGTGAATGTTAGCGTTTTTAGGGGTTTTTTCTCATATAAATAACCTTAGGCATTGTGTAAAATAAACTTTGATCATTTGAATAGAATTCTGAGTTTGAAAGCTTAGCTTCTCTTGGTAGGGTTCTTAGCAAAGTGCTATTGAACTTGAATTGCTATCTTGTCATTGGTTCCCAACACCAATGTGGCGATGCTACGACGAACTTATCTCTAATTCGGGTTACAGTGGCGATTTCTCCATCCATCTTCTTCTCTTCCGCATTCTATTTGTTCTTTATCTTTCAATCTGGGTTCTAAGTCCTCTTTGAAGCTAGATAGACTCATCCTCATCATTCACCCCTCAACATCCTTTCAATTAATTCCATATTTTCTTAAATCTTACAAAATAGTGCCCTAGGGGCTAAAATGAAAGTTTAAGCATTAACTTGAGAAATGCATAGTTTTGGGATGTTACAATTTTATTCCCTTAAAACAATTGTGTTCTCACAATTGGAATTCTCCTGTGCTGTGAACCTAGTGCCGGTATGAGTCTTTCAAGTCATTTGAGTTAGAAAAACTTGTTCAGTGAGAAATTAACCTGGCTTGAATTTTATTCATCAAAGGAATCTAGAATTCTGGAAGGAAACACAAACTGTCAATGAAAGTGATGGCATTAGGGTTTGTGTTTCTTTGGAATATAACGTGCCCGTGCTTATATTATTAATTATAATAAAAGTTTATAAATAGACTAAATTACTTTTATTACATACTCCTTTCCGTCTTTATTATAAGAAGCATTCTAGAAGGAAATGATGATATTTTTTATATGGCGTTTGCCAATTTCTATAAACTATTTTATATTAATTTCCATGTTTGTCCTTTGACTATTACTATCTATTGGTTAAAACTATTAAACACGTTATTCAAAAAATAATAAAGTTGATAATTCACACTATATTTTTATGAAAATAATAAAAGCAAGTAGTAAAATTGATTTAATCTTAATAATTAATCGTATTAATTATCTTTGACTAATAATTATTACTTTGAAAAACTATTTTATTAGTATTATATTTATAGAAATCTTTTAAACTTTATATATATATATATATTAGTTTTTCAAAATATTTTATCATATTGTTTTAGCTAGTGAAATTGACTTATCTTAAATATTAATGGTACAGATAATGCTTTCAACTAATAATTATTATGTTAGAAAACAACTTCAAAATTATTATATTAATTTATAGACATTTTCAAAACTTAATTACAAAAAATATATATTAGTTATTACAAATATTTTATCACATTATTTTAGCTATACATGATGATTTTGTGATGAAGTTAACTATATGTTTTTAAAAAATTATAAATAATAAAATAATTACTCCTTTTGATAGATATATATTTGAAAAATTGATTTAATCTTAATAATTAATGGTATTAATGATCTTTGACTATTAACTATTAATTTGAAAAACTATTTTATTAGTATTATATTTATAGAAATTTTTAAAACTTTATATCTATATATATAAATATATTAGTTGTCAAAAAAAATTATCATATTGTTTTAGCTAATAAAATTGACTTATCTTTTTTTTTTGTTTCATAGGAAAGTAGTACAATCGGGGATCGAACCCCCGTACCCACATACTTAATTATACTCCATCCATTTTGAAATATTTGTTACTTTATAATATCAAGATAACATTTATTGATATTTTTCAAACTCTATCCTCTTTTTACTTATTAGTCGTCATTAATAGAGTTATATAATTGGTAGTTTCAACTTACAAGTGAGGGGTAACATTATCTTATTAACATTAACTTTTCTAGATTTTAGAATAGTTAATGCTTTTTTTTAATACTTGTGAATTAGTCTAAGGTGTCTAATATTTCAGAATAGAGTGAATAAACAATACAATAATATATATTAGTTATTACAAATATTTTTTCATATTATTTTAGCTATTCATGATCATTTGGTGATTAAGTTAAAGATAATTTTTTTAAAAAATTGTAAATTATAAAATAATTATGTAAATATTGTTTAATCAAATAATTACTCCTTTTGTTTGATATATATTAGTAAAATTGATATAATCTTAATATTTAATGGTATTAATGATCTTTCACTAATAACTGTTACTTTGAATAACCCCAAGGGTTGGCTTAGCTGTGTAAGGCCCTGCTAAGTTCATAGGAGGGACGATCCACAGCGGGAGGTCCTGTGTTGGAATCCCATCTATGCCAAATTCCCGAGGGCTAGTGCAAGCCACACCGCGCGAATGAGATTAGTCTCATCCTAAGGATGGGAAACCCGTAGTTATACCAAAAAAAACTATTAATTTGAAAAACTATTTTATTAATATATATATGGGTGTTGCTGACCTTTGCCCTTAGGACAATGAATAAGCAACCCATAAATATAAATTAGTTATTAAAAAGTTTTGCATTTAATGTTGCAAACACATCTTTATAGATATTATAAGACAAATAAATAAACCCTTTTGTTTTTTGTATTTATGTTATCTGTTGTGTTTACTCAATTTGGGACTCATTGAGCTTTCTTATATTTGTTCGGCCAAATATTAGTTTTTTGTACATAAATATGATCCAACCCTTAGTGAAATACATGTTAAATCATTCTTTTTCCTTTTACACTTCTTCGGGTCCAATATGGTATCCACAGCCTTTAGGATTAGGAGAGGAAAAATCTATGCTAGGGTTTTGCATCCTTGTGGTTGCGCTGTCGTTCTTCTAGGGTTTTCCTCCTTTGTCGCTCTTTCTCAATCTCTTCTTCTTCCCCTTCTTTGATTCTCTATCATCCCTTCCGCTATAATCTTCTTTAACAATGGCCGAAGAACATCAACCTACAAACCCCAAACCCGATCTCTTACAAGATCCTACAAGCCATCTTCATCTAGCAGATAATCCCAGTTCTGTGATGATTACTCTTGTTCTTGAGGGTTCTCAGAACTATCAAATATGGGCCCGCAACATTGCATGAGGTCTAATATGCAAAGACCAATTAGGGATGATCAACAGCGCGGCATCATCCGAGAACCCAAAAAATTCGATCCTCTTCATTCATGGATAAAGTGCAACACGATGGTAATTTCTTGGATTACCAAATCGGTAAGTCTGTCAATCGCACAAAGTATTGTTTACTTTGATTTGGTAGCTCAGGTATGGAAAGATCTAAAATATCATATCTCTAAAGTTGATGCTTTTCGTTTATCTTATTTGTTACAATCCCTTCACTCGAGAAACAAGGGGATCGTGATCTTTCTAGCTAATTTACTAAGATTCAAATAATTTGGCAAGAACTGGATATTTTTCTCCCTAATTTATATAGTGATTGTGAAAATCCGTGTTCTTGCAATCTCGCTGATTGTGTTCGCCAATCTCGTGAAAATGAGTATGTGATCTGTTTTTTTGAAAGGATTGAATGACAATTATGATACTGTGTGTAGACAGATTCTTTGTATGGTACCCCTTCTCCCCTGTGGCCAAAGCTTTTGCTATGGTCCAACAACCAGAAAGGAAAAACCCTAATATTGATATCTCTGATGGCAAAAATGTTCCTATTGTTGATAGTGAATATCTAAGACTAACGCTTGCAAAACTATAGGGAATATCTTTAGCTTTTTTGCAAAAGAGATCCACACTATGGAAACATGCTATTTCATGTATGGCTTCCCAAACAATTTCAAATTCAAGAATAAGTCTAATAATATCAACCTGAATAATGAGGATTATGCCATGTTAATTGATATGCTGAAAAAGATTAAATTAGAGAATTCTGAGAACTCCATAAACCAAATTGGTCACAGTTCCAACACACTCTAACACACGGGGTAAGGCTTTTAATAATAGTTTCTGGATTGTTGATAGTGGTGCTAGTATACATGTTTATAATAATTTGTCCTTTTTTAACTCATATTATGCTATACCTCCTATAAGTGTTACTTTGTCAAATGGAGATGTTTTTGTTGCTTCCCATTCTGGTGGTATCAAATTCTCTGATGATCTGTTTCTTGATGATGTTCGCTATATAAAATTTTTTCCTCTAAACATCATATCTGTACACAATATCATTTATTCCTTGAACTTGCATATCAGTTTTGATTTATTTGTCTAATAGATATTTTTTAAACTATATATATATATATATATATATATACATATATATGGGGTTCGTTAACGTACACCGATTGTGTTTTTAGAAGGAGTAAGTTAGCATTGCCTGTGAGTGTATTTTAAAATGTTAAGTTATAACTTGCTAAAATAATCCTTCTATAAAATAATAAGTGGGAGTAAGTACTCCCACTTATTTTATAGAATGAGTATTTTAGCAAGCTACACCCAATGAGAGTATTTTAAAAAATGAAGTTATAATATGTATGTATGTATGTATGTATCTATATATTAGTAAATATAATTATGTAAATATCGTTTAATCAAATAATTATTCCTTTTGACTGTTATATATTAGTAAAATTGATTTAATATTAAGAATTAATAATATTAATGATCTTTGACTAATAACTATTACTTTGAAAAACTATTTTATTAGTATTATATTTACAGAAATATTTTATCTTAAGAATTAATGCTCTTGAGAATAATACTTTCAATCCATGTATTAGAAACATAGGACACATCCTAGAAACGAATCAATCTTTTGAGTGTATGTTGGTGCCTTGTGTCTTCATTATGGAGTGCTTGTTCTTCTTTATAGTGTCTTATTTGTTGAAGATTTAAACTAAAAAAAACATTGACCATAAAAACACAATGAAGATCATATCTTCTTCCCTTTCTCATGATGATGATGATATTGCTCAAAATATAATGAGGACAAGCATGATAGCACAAGTCCTCCATCAAACCTTATCTTCCTAATCCTCTAACTCATCTTAACATTGCTTCTTCTATGACCCTCTCTTGTCTATTTCTTACCTGATATGACTCAAGGTATCTTTAGTGGTTTTTCTTTTTCTAAGATATGCATAGTCAAAGTAAATTTCTTAGTATTATAAGAAAATTAGAAAGTCAAATTCATATTTTGAAGTTAGCCATAGATATTTGCTTAGGTGCAGAGAGTTTTTTTCAACTCCGCAATTTTAGACGTTCTTTCGTTGTACAATGCTTCTTCCTTGGCCATTCTCTTATTTCTTGGAAGAGTAAAAAAATAGGATACCATTTTCACGTCTTCTTCTAATGCAGAAAATAGAGTCTTATCTTCTATCACTTGTGAATTTTAGTGGTCTATACTTCAAGATCTTCATGTGGATTACTCCAAACGTGCTACTCTATATTATGATAACTAGAGCGCTCCCCATTGTGCAGCTTATAAGGTATTTTCATAAGCATATAAAAGGTCTTGACGTTGAATGCACTTAGTACACGAGAAATCACAAAAGGGTCTCAAGTATTTACTTCCAATTTCTTCGGTTGCTCAACATGTAAACTTCTTCACCAAAGCCCTCTATAAGAAGCCCTTCACATGTCCCTTGCTCAATGGCCGGCTTGATATATTCTAAGCTCTACCTTGTTTTTTTTGTTGTGGGGGTGGGATAGGGGAACCAACATCATCACCACATGTGTCCTGCTTACACACGTGAATCTATCTCATGCAACATGACTCCATTTCATCACTTCCATTTCTTTTCCATTCAACTTCCATTTACTGTTTTTGAAATGGGAGCAATAAGATTTGAACCTAGAATCTTGAACATCACTACTAAGTAAATTAGCGTTGATCAATGGCGGACGCAAACACTAGCGGCAGCAACAACCAACCCAAGTGTCTGTGCCACTTAGAGTCAGCTTAATTGCAATATTGTAGTGTCAATAGTTGCCACCGCCAGTAGCGTTGGCAAGGAACCATTTAAATCAACGTAGTGTCATCCTCACTTTGCCAAGACTAAAAATTAGCTTCGACAAATAAATGTCAGCCTCGTGGTCCATGCTATGGCCGACACTAAATTCAACATAGCATCTTTTCCTTTTTTCAGTGACTTTTGGCCTACGCTCTTGACCATTTCTTGTAGTGGAATCCTAGCTACTACCCGCCAAATCCCTCACCTCTAGCCCAATACTAATAACTCTACTTTCGTTTAGTTTGTTACTTGGGATATGATTAAATAAAGGGTCTTGCTAAATAATGCCCTTAGGGCACCTATTAAGTTACTAAAACTAGAAAGCTAATCATAAGTGGATATTCCATCTCTCGGAAATACAAAAAACTATATTTTCCAATACTTTTTTTTTACTACATTTAGCTCCTTAAGTAGTGTATTTCCAGCCTTTATAGAATGTGTTCTACGGCTAGCCAGCTTAAAGACAAGAATATCTTATCCGGCAACCTAAATGGAAGCTGTCGTTGTTTGAGCGTTGCGTTATGGTTGGTTTGTCCAATCTGTTCCGTGGAGCTGATCAGTTGGTGTTGGTGTTCCCATTGCCTTACCACTTCCATTATCCTATCTGGCACTATATATGATTTGCCTAAAATAAATTAGTCATATTTTAGTTTTGTTGCTCCTCTCTAATTTTTATGTATGTATTGCTATAAACATTCAATGAATCATGAGAAATATTCTAGTCATTTATTTTCTCTATATGAATTTACTTATTATGTGAGATGAAGCTACATTTAATAATTAATGTATTTTTGGGGCTTCGAATTTTTTCAATAAAACAATTTAATTATTAAATAGTTGTCAAAAGTTATAATTCACGTGCATTAAATTATTAAGCACAACCATATATGGATTATCAATTTGACTGCTGAAAAATCACTCCTATTAATACCTCTTCTGAGGAAATGTTGATCGGTGGATTTTGTTGATCGTGTGCTCGTCCTCATAGAGTTATAGTCTCATGTTACTTTGAAGAGTAAGTTTAGCCATCTTCTCGCTCTCCTTTGATTAAGATTGGTAATAATCTTCTTTATGACTTATGGTTAATTATTTATCGTCCTCTTGTATTCGTGTTGATCTAGCTTGCTTATCATGGGTATGTATCTCTTTGTGGACACATACCCATGAAAAGCAACCTAGATCAACCTGAATACAAGATGACGATAAATAATTAACCAGAAGTCATAAAGAAGATTATTATGAATCTTATTCAAAGGAGAGTGAGAAGCTTGCTAAACTTACTTGTCAAAGTTACAGGAGACAAAATCTCTATCAGGAGGAGCACACAATCAACACAATCTGCTGATCAGTGCATTTAGAGGTTTAAATACGAGTGATTTTTCAGTAGTCAAACTGACAGTCCATATATGGTTGTCCTTAATAATTTAATGCACACAAATTATAACTTTTGACAACTATTTAATGATTAAATTATTTTATTGAAAAATTCAAAGCCCCAAAAATACATTAATTATAAAATGTAGCTACATCACTCAACCTAAGTAACAAATAAATTCATATTGAAAAAATAATTGACTGGAATGCTTCTCATGATTCATTGAATGTTTATAGCAATACTTATATAAAAACAAGAGAGGTGCAACAAAACTAAAATACGACTAATTTATTTAAGGCAAATCATATAAGTGGCCTAGGGACAATATTTAAGGAGCTAAATGTACTAAAAAAACATTTATTGGAAAATGTAGTTTTTTATATTACCGAGAGATGGAAAATTCACTCATGATTAATTTTCTAAGTTTAGTAACTTAGTAAGTGCCATAAGGGCATTGTTTAGCAAGACTCTTTATTTAATCATATCCCCGGTAACAAACTAAACGAAAGTAGAGTCATCAGTATTGGGCAAGAGGTGAGGGATTTAGTGGGTAGTAGCTAGCATTCTACTACAAAAAAGGCTCAAAAGCATTAGCCAAAAGTTGCTGAAAAAAAGGAAAAGACTAACGCCATGTGGAACTTAGTGTCGGCCATTGCATCGACCACGAGGCCGGCATTTAATTAGTCAAAGCTAATATTTAGTACTGGCCAGGTGAAGATGACACTATGTCGATTCAAATGGCTCCTCACCAATGCTATTGGCGACAACAATGACCGACACTACAATATTGCAATTAAGCTAACGCTAAGTGGCACATAAACTTGTGTCGGTTTTACTTGCCACTAGTGTTTGCGTCCGCCATTGATCAACGCTTATTTACATTGTAGTGATGATCAAGATTCTAGGTTCAAATCTTATTGCTCCCATTTTTTTTAAATAAAAAACAACCTAAATGAAAGTTGAATTCAAAAGAAATGAAAGAGATGGAATTGAGTCATGCTGCATGAGATAGATTCACATGTGTAAGCAGTACACATGTGGTGATGATGTTGGTTCCCCCTATTCCCCCTCCCCCCACAACAAAAAAAACAAGGTAGAGGTTAGAAGATATCCAGTCGGCCATTGAGCAAGGGACATGTGAAGGACTTCTTATAGAGGGCTTTGGTGAAGAAGTTTACGACTTGAGCAACTGATGAAATTGGAAGTAAATACTTGAGACTCTTTTCAAATTTTTGGTGTACTAAATGCAATCAATGTCAAGACCTTTTATATGCCTATGAAATACCTTATAAGCTGCATTGACCCCTTAAATTGTCATCTTGGCTCTATTTCATTGCTTGTGCATATATTTTGGATTGCCAAATGTGGTAATTTGGTGTTGCTTTGCTTGAATAATACCTTATGCTTAACTGCCTTATCTAGAGGTATTTCTTTGGGATTTATGGATGATGTTTTTGTGTATGAGAAGTCCACTATCACTCCTACAATTGTAATTCATTTGTTGGACTTATCTCTTGGGCAATCTTTGCCTTGTGTAATCACATGTAGTATTTCTTGCAAGCCTCTACAAGTCCTAACTGATGCTCCTCTCTTTGTGTTTGTGTGTTGTGAGGATTTTTATTGGCATGTTTTCATGTTTTGTGAGTTTTATTGGTTGGCTACACTATCTTCACATGGAAAGTTTATAGTTCTTGTGTTTGATCCGGGTGGTATGTTAGTAATTTTTGATACTTATCCTTGCTTTTTTCTCTTGTAGGTCCTTTACCCTCTAAATTCGAGGACGAATTCTTTCTAAGGGGGAAGAGATGATGTGAGCATGACTTGATGAATGCAATGATTCAAGAGGATAGCAAGGAAGCCAACATTTGAAACTTTTAGCCTTTAGTTTTTAGCATTCTCATGATGTAATAAGCTCATTATGAACATTTTCTCTTGAGTTTGAACTTCGTTTGTTGCATTAAGTTGCAATTTGGATGTTAGTACAACTTTCTAGACCTGTGCGCACACCCTGTGGCAGTTTGTAGCTTGGAAATTTGCGTGCGCACTGCCTTCCAAACCTGTGCTAACGCGCTTGTTGACTCTGTTTGTGTGTTGAAGGGTTTTGGGGGCCTTAAGTCACCTATAAATACCTTTTTTGCTTTGTAAAACACAATTTGCAGCGCTTCCACACTGACGCGCTGGAAAATGTTAAAAAAAGGTCATTTGCACCGTTTGGTAGTAGGAGCACTGGGAAAGAATTTTTTTTATTTTGTTCTTAAAGATCATTCGCAGCGCCTCATAACTCAAGCGCGGGGAAAAGTTCCTTTAGCCGCGCTTGCAAATTCAAGCCCTGAAATTGATTCCTTTTGCAGCGCACAAAATTTCAAGCGCTGCCATTGACCCTTTAAACCTAATCCCCAATTCACTCTATCTGTTGGTCACTATTAATGAAAAATTTAAAAGTTTCAAGCTCCTTCTTCATTCACCTTCTTCACCATCGCACCCTCTTCATGCCGCTCCTTATTCCGTTCTTCACCTTCGTTCTTCCCCACCGTCGCTCCTTCATCGTGTCTCCTTCACCATTGCTCTTCCTCACTGTCGCTCCTACTCTGTCGTCCTCCTTCGTTCCTTTATTCCCTCGCTCGTCCTTCACCATCCCTTCATTCTCTCTCGCTGTGTTGCGCTCTCCCTATCTCGCTGTTTCACGATCTCTCTCGCTCTCCCTATCTCGCTATCTCAATCTTAGGTAGCATTTGACTCATGGGCTTCATTGCTTCACTTCTGTTCTATGAATGCATTGTGTTTGTGTGAATGCATTTGTTCCAATTTCTGTTCTGATTCTATTCTGATTCCATTCGTTGTTCTAATTTTAGTTTTCTCTTCTTGTTCCTTCTTTGAAGAAGAGGCTTGTTGAAGACGATGCTTTTTGAGTTCATTGAAGAAGAAGCTTCAACTAGCTGTGGAGTTTGTTAAAAAAGAGGCTTGTTGAGGTTTGCCCTTCTTCTGAATTTGCAGAATTTGTTACCTTTTGAAGCTCTGTTGCCATGATTTGCTTGTTCATGATTTGGGAATTGAAGATTTGCTTGTCTTTTGTTACCTTATGACATTATTCAACTCCTTAAGGGTGCTTGAAATGTATGTACATACTAAATTTGCCATAAAATTGATACTCTATCTGAATATGTTGTCCTTGCTTTCAAAGCTTCCTAGATGTCCATAAAATTCATACTTATTTTCATCAAAATTAATGTGAAACATGTATTTTTATTAGCCTCATATCCTTTGCCATTTTTCCTCAATGCATCATTACTTGGGGTTCTAAATTGTCAAATTTGTTGACAAAAAATTGTGTAATGTTGTTGGCACTTTAAATGTAGTTTTGAGTAGGTCCACGAAGTTTGTGTGAACATTCATAAGTTGAGTTGGACCAGAAAGTGGATTAACTTCACTCTTTTTTATTACAGGTGGAATTTTCTGTTACTAAGTGCTAGTGTTGCCATTCTAGTGGATTTTGAAGGCATTTCTTGAGGTATCATCTTATATCCATGATTTGAATGAATTTTTTTGCAGGAATTTTTGGTTACTTATGTTGTTTGTGCTAGTTGAATTACTTTTGAGTTTTGAATTGATGTTATAAAAACATGCCGCTGATTGGATGAAATTATGATTTGATACTTTTACGGTTAGAGGTTGGTAGTTACTTGTTTGATTTGTTAGTTAGGAATGAAAAAAATAATGGATTTGATTCATGGGTGCATGAATATATCCCATGTGACTTATATGCATCATCTCCAACGCGTTTGGTTGGTAAAGGAAAGGTGTTCAATGATACTATTGGTGAGGAGATTTATATTCATACGATATAACTCTCCCCTTACCATGTTAAAGTGGGAGTTGATATTGTATTAGAAACAACTTGTGCATTGCCTGTTCCGATTAAAGAGGAAGACATGTATAGGATTGAAGATGCTTCAGGGACTTGCGTTGCATGGCCAAGAAATTTGATAAAGATAGTATGTGAATAGTAACCTTTTGTTGTGGACCGGAATTAAGAGCTATCCCGGTCGTAAATACCATGTCGGGACCAATATCTCAGCCATTATAGAGATTGGGCTAGACCCAAAGACAAGGCCCACAAGGCCCAAAATATAGCCTGCAAACCCTAAATAACTCTTTATAAATACAATACATCATAATTACTCTGGTATGCTACTAATATACTAATAATTACTCTGACCCATACAGCCACTGACTTGAGCGTCGGAATCCTTGCAGGTCCCCTCACCCGCCGTCGTGGAGCGCCGCCGGAGCACATAGAAACCGGAGTTCTTCCCGTGATCTCGTCATCAGCACCTCCTAGCCATGTACCTATATTCTATGTCGTTCCCATATTTTTAGAACGCAACATTGGCGCCGTCTGTGGGGAACGGTAAAACGTTTTCCCATCCTCTCCATGGCTAGCACCGCGGGAAGAAATCCGCAACGGAAACAAGAAAATACAAAGAGAACAGAAGTTGAAATTGAAAAGCGGTGAACGGAAAATTTGGGTTTCGAATTATGAAATTTCTGAGATCCATGGCTATCGCTCACCACTTCTTTGATGTCGCTAGTGCATACATCCACCGCCATACAAAGAAACAATGCTGTCGTCACCGCAAATTCACGGTGCACGGAATCGATGCCATCACTGCAAAACCACAGCGAAGTCACGGCGCACAGAAGCGAAGCATCCACCACAAACAGCTCCGCCACGGTACAGAGAACCGACGCCGCCACCGTGAAGCCATGGCGCACAAAACCGACGTCGCCACCGCGAAGTAACGTCAAACAAAACGGGCTCTGTCACTACGAACAGAACCGCCACCGTGACAGCGGCCGCCTACCTCCCAAAGCTTGGCAGCGCCCCAAGAAGAAGATGGGGGTGGTGCGAATAGCAAGTGGGATTGGCCCACTTAAAAAAAACAAGCTGGTGAGCCTGCGCCCAAAATAAAAAATGGGGTGGTGTACATAGTAAAAATGCGCCAATTTGGTGGTGCGCCTAGAAAATATAAGGCCCACTTGCCAAAAATAAACGGTGCAAAAAAAAAGAGAGGCACAATCTGCAAAATAAAAGCTGGTGTAGTCAGCTGGGTGGTGTGCCAAGCAAAAAAATCAAGATGGGCCAGCTTTCATCTGTAACAAAAAAGTGGAAGGAAGGCCCAAATCAGCAAAAGCAAAAAATAATGGTACAGTCTGCAAAAAAAGTTGGATGGTGTGCATAGTAAAAACATCATCCCATTCAGAAAAAAGGGGGAGAAAAGGTGTAGTCAGCAAAAACCTAGTAAAATTGGTGCGCCTAGCAGAAAAGGACTATCCTGATTCAGAAAATAATGTTGATCCAAAAACCCATCCGGTTAATCCAGAAACCATCTCGGCTCCACAGATGAAAATTTTAGTTCAGGGACTACATTGGAGATTTCTAAAGCACGACCTACTATGCAATATGAATGGAATCATGGTGCACGGTATAATCTATTTCAGTTAATATGCTCCATGATCAATATTTATATATCATAGTCATGTTTGACATTACAATTATTTTAATACGGTAAGCTAGCACCCACTACATCATTTGTGCGATATATCCAGCTAAATAGATGCTTCATAATTCGCATGCTAGCATTCACAATATTATTTATTCAACATCAAACCGTTTAAATATATGCACATACGATATTGTTTATATTTGCTCCATATATGCTAGCATCAAACGAATATTGTCAGTACAATACTCCATGATTAATATTTGAACAACAATATTAAAATCAATATTCATTGTTACATGCATAATTAATATTATGCTTATAATATTACATGCTCAATGACTAACACGTATGGAGGATAAGGAGCAAGACCAGCATGAATATTATGTCGGTCAAATATATACTAGTAGTGGAGCCTTGTTTTATTTGTAAACAGGAGAAGGATCATGACGAAAACCCCAAGGGAGAAGTTCAATGACTCGAGGGGCAACACTATTGTGGACCGGAATCACGATATCCCAGTAACGTCCAGCCATGCCGAAACAAGGATCTCAAAGGAATCCCGGACTTATCCTGGGGTACACTAGGCGAAGGCATTATCCAAATCATGCATATTTTGTTTATAAGATTTTGAGATACAAGAAGTTAATAAAGGCGGCAGAGATATCCTGGAGAATCTGTTAACAAATAGAACGAGATTTCACGAAAAAACTAGAATCGGGATACATCTCAACAAGACAAGCCGGGATACAAGTGTCGTCAAAAATGATGGCTCAGACCAGACAACCAACAAAAACCCTGGACAAAAAGAATGAGGTACCACTACGGTTAAACCTCAGCGACAAAAATCAGGAGGGATGCCCTCAAGGCCGACCCTCGTCAAAAAGAACGAGGTGCCACTACGGTTAAACCTCAGCGACAAGAACCAGGAGGGACGCCTTCAAGGCCGACCCTCGTCAAAAAGAACAAGGTGCCACTACGGTTAAACCTCAGCGATAAAAATCAGAAGAGACGCCTTCAAGGCCGACCCTCATCACAATGAGTCGACATACCATTACGGGTAATTCTCTGCTACAGACTCAATAGGGGCCCTTCACGGGTTAACCCTCGCCATAAAGAAACATGAAGTACTGCCAAAGTCACACTTCAACTTAAACTTAGAGAAAGTACAAACTACTTTCCCTCCTATTCAGGAGCTAAAAGGGCGACATCACTAATGTGTCCTAACAATTAAAAAGATATGAGAAATCTCCATGTCAAGCGGGATGAAGAGGCACCATAAATGGTCAAGTCTTAGCGACATACAGAAATGCAATAAATAAAGCATAAACCCCGGAGCACAAAGAAAAATAAACTGAAGCCATATACAAAGAACATCCCGGAACACCGGGATGCAAAAGTTTACAGTCAACATAACTTGCCCATAAGGGATTTGGCTTGCTCCTACAAAGACAAAAACAGCAAGAAGACATTAAACACAGATCGAGACTGGGATGCCTTTCGAGGTTAACCCACAACAACGACAAACGATGATGATAAGACGATCAAGGCCTCTTAAGGCCATCTACAAAGCTATGAAGTATGCCTCTTAAGGCTATCCACAAATGACGATCAACATATATGCCTTTTAAGTCCATTCAAAATCAACAAGTCAAAAGCTAAGAAAATAGCTACAACTGCAAGTAAACTCTACAAAATGAGATCAACACTGCTTACGAAACGACATATCAAAGTCGGCCAAAAAATGCAGTGTAGTAATATAAGCTCTACATAAAGCACCAAGATGTAAATCTACAGCTATCAAGCAACAAATTAAAGGCAAAAGCCCGAGATGACCAATGTGGGAGATTAAAGCAACAAGTATTCCACAGTGCATACAAAATACTGTTTCAAGGTTAAAAACTCGAAACAAGAAGCTATCAACACGAGATGCCTTTAAGGCTAACCCTCAACTACAAGATCAACAAAGGGATGCCGCCACGGGTAACCTATGTAAACGACACCAGAACGGGATGCCGCCAAGGTTAACACACATCAAAAAAATCAAAGGGCATTAACTAGGGCCAACCCGGTTCTACATTACGAAAAATCACGAGGACAACGATCCCGGCTAAATGCGCCAAATAAACACAAGCAAGAAGATGGTTGTCACCATCATAGCCAAATCAATCCTAAAGGAGAAAACAACAAAGAAGCCCAAATTCATTAAAGGGTAAAGTGCAAAATGCATAAATTGCCAAGTTCAACATAAATTAGAACATTATTTTTCAGATAGAAGTGGACAAAATGGCCTACGGGTCAATCCAAGAAAAATACTTGAGTCAAAGTCAAAAAGGCTACGACCTTTTCAAGAAGACAATCCTACGGGATACTAAAAAGGCCTACGGGTCATTCTAAGACAAAGTACTTGGACCTAATTCGACGAGGCTATAGCCATCTCGGGATGACAATCTCCCGGGATATCCCATAATAAGGCCGATGGCCATCCCGGGATAAAAGTACCCCAAAACAATATCAATGAGGCTAAAAGCCGCTTCGGGATAAAAATTTCCCGATATAGTGTGGAGGAGGCTATATGCCATACTAGGAAAAGAGTGTCCCGGAAAATAAGAAAAAGAATTGGTTAGTAACCAAAGCGTGAAAGAAGCACAAAGGTTCATCACGGAAGAAATGTTAAGTAATTAGAAAAGTAAGTCAGGAGGCTTCGGCTTCACCGACATCAGTGTCAAGATCTTCTGGAAGACGTAAAGATCAAAAGAAGCAAACACCTGCCAAACTGACGTGAATACCGAGATTCAAAAATTGAAATATCTTAACACAATCCCTGAAGGCATCAGGAACTCTTCCTTCGAGGAGACCTGAACAGACCTTGAAGCTCATTCACAAGACAAGTCCCAAATTTGGGTTCAAGACGTTATACGAAAATACAAATCCGCAAGCACATAAAGACCGGGATTCAATAGATCCGGCATGAATAATCTAAAGATGACAGCTTGCTCAAAGAAACTTGTCAACTTGGGAGACTATAGTGTCACAGATCCGACTTCAGGCATACAAAAGTCTATTTCGGTAAAACTATTTTGATTAACACTTCTCAGCGAAGTACATCTCGACAACTGACCCAACTTGGCTTCAAGGCCATGATGATTCCAATAGGGACGAAGTCCCTAATTTGAAGAAGATAACCTCGGCAAGACCGTTGATCTCAACATAACTTTCGTCGGATTCTTGGACAATGAAGTTCATGTCGACCCAAAACAAAGGGTTCAAGGTTAACGACCATCATCAACTGAAAGCCTTAAACAAAAAGGTTATTCAACTCCTATGTTGAAGGATTAGAAGAAATTGATAACCAGCGGGAATCTTGAACCATTAGCCAATGGTCACAAAGTCCTAAGATAAAAAGGTTTAAAGAACCAGACTCGACATGCGAGCAAATAAATAAAGAGCAAGATACGTCAGCTCAACCTCAATTTGAGGGTTATAAATTCAGCAGTCATAATCCAAATCAAAAGCAAATATCTATGGTTCCCTAATTAAAAGGGGATAACTAGACCGAAGAGCCCATTTTCATAGCAGAGATACACATATTCGAAAAGAATATTGCTAGAAAAGTCCAGAAAGAAACCGAGATAGGCTTGAAAATACAAATGCAAAATGCCAACAAAGCTTACTCATTATTAGTAGAGAGTAAAAAATATATACATCAAATCCAGGCAGAAATTCCGGGATGAGGCTAATCTTTGGAAATTTTTGAGATAAACTGATATTCAAGACGACATCGAACGAGATACGGTTGCAAGAGCATGAGATGCCATTGGTATCCGGGATAGCTTCAGCAATAAGAGTCGTCATAAATTTAAAATCACCAAGGTGGTAAAACACCTCTTAGTTTATCAGATCGCACCTAACAATACCGGTGTCGGTCGAGTTAGTGAATCAAATCATCTAAATGATTCCGCTAAAAAGTGGATGGCAACAACCTTAACTTGGGGATCATAATCCCATATCCATATCAGTGATGTGGAGGGTCATAGGCCGCATGCCAAGGAGAAAATGACTGAAACTTTCAGTTGAAAATGATGTGCTCATAAAGGGCGAACAACCTCAAGAGAAAATTATGTAAAGTCTCGGCATAACAATCAGAGACAAGATGTTTTATTCGACATGACATTCATGTCGGCCAACTGTAATAAAGTCAAAATTTTACCTTCAATGAAACATAGACTAAGGACAGTTTTACAAACCTTACAGACACTTGATAAAGAGGAATCACAAAAGGACAATAAAGAGAAGGCAAAAACTTTTGGAAGAATATATGACTTAATTGTTAATTGTTATTGCTTTTTTGGGGGTGATAGGGTAGCTTTCGAAGACCATCCAGTACTATTGCTTAGTAGGTATGCTAAGACACAATTAGGAGAAAATAGAGTACTAACAGTAGACATGGAAGAATGCATCTTCAATCTAGCATTTTTAGAAGCTCTTGAGTTAGATTAGATCATGGAGGCCCTATATACGTTACTATGAGATAGGTGCCTCTATAATTACTTCGTATGTCAGGTTGTTGTGGACCAGAATAACGGTATCCCGGGTGAACGCATACATGCCAGGTCAAACAACTACTAACTATCCCGGATGTATCCCGGTAAGTTTAGCACGACCTATGATCAAGGCCTAGGTAATATGATCTGGGCCCAGGCAATAGGTCCAAACCCAATATAGACCGCATTTAGGTCAATACTTTCCTCTATAAATAATAACATTAATGCACCATGCAAGGTACGTAAGTATTCTATCAGATACACAGAACCCTAAAACACTCACTAACTTGAGCGTCGGAGTCCTTGCAGGTGCACACCACCGCCGTCGGAGCTCAGGTCTAGAAGACATTCTTATTTCCCTCTGCTGATCAAGAAGACCACCTTGTTTATCCTACATCCTCGTTAGGTTATATCACAACATTGGTGCCGTCTGTGGGGAACACAACAAAAGTCTCGTTTCCATCCACTGTCAACAATGGTTGGCTCTAAAAGAAATAGGGATTACAATGATCCAAGTGTTCAAAACCAAGGAGCAGGACAACAGGCTGGTGCATCAAACCTTGCAAGGACATCCTAGCACTTTGATATTGAAACAGAATTTCGTAAACTGCAAGAGCTGATGCAGGCATAGGCCAAAGAAATTGCAGACCTCAAGGAACAACAGTGAAAAGGCAAGAAGAAACTTGTTGTTGAGGATGATCCAGAGGAGGAAAGAGTTGAGAAGCATACTCAAGCAAACCCTGAGGATGCGGAAAAAGATCATAACAATGTGGAAAAGCAGCAACGGAAGTCCACACTTGAAGGGGATAAGGACGACGAGCCCAAAAATCAGGAAAGACAGTTAGAAATACGGGCGAGCCACCGATATTAAGGGGCCCCACACCAATCCTGGGTAAAGGGGGCCAACCCGCCACCTGTCCCTCCTGGGGGCCAGCAAGCCGGACAACCTGCCGGCAACCAGGAGCACATGGCAGAGAATATCCCGAATTTCGGGTATACTGACAACCCTTTCACACCCTGGATCATGTCACATGCTCTACCTCATGGATTCCAGTTTGTGAAGAAACTAAAGGAGTATGACGGGACCAAGGATCCCACCTTGCATGTCAGCACTATTGTATGCCGCGCTTTCCCCCTCACGCTATCTGAGGCTGCAAGTCGTTGGTTTTCAGACCTTCCACAACAGTCCATCAGTAACTGGAAATCTCTCAAAGATAAGTTCATTCTTCACTTTGCCAGTAGTAAACGACAATTTAAATCTGAATTCCATTTAGAAACTGTTAAACAGGGAAAAGATGAATCTCTACGAGATTATATAACACGCTTCAATAATGAAGTATTAGAAGTTAGGAATGTTGAGCCTAACCTTGTTATATTTCTTTGTGAGAGGATTGAAACCAGGAGCTTTTGCCAAGCAGCTGGCAGGAGAAAAGCCTACCTCCATGGATGATTTAAAGGTGAGAGCTGAAAAATGGATCTGAATAGAAGAATGGGAGAAGGCCTAGGCCGCCAAGAAGGAGGACAAAGCAAAAACTACTCCTCCAAACCAATCACGGGGTAAGGATGACAAGCCCCGGGATAGGTCTCCCAAGAAGCGCAAAGGTCTCTTTAATAACTATACTCCACTGATAGTCCCGCCAGCTTCAGTGTTGAAGGAAGTGATGCATTCTGAGTTGAGAGAACGACCGCCACCGTTGAAGGCAGTCGGGAAGCACAAGAATAAGTACTGTGAATACCACCGAGATCGTGGGCATTCTAGTAACGAATGCATCCAACTCCGAGATGCAATCGAAAAATTGATCAAACGAAGCCCATCCCCCCGGACTCAGACACCGCGATCTCCTCCCAGGAACCGAGATCAATCGAAAAATGATGAGCTAGGTTTTCAAAGAACAAATTGGCAAGATCCTTGAAGTCTATATTGACGATATGATAGTAAAGACTCCAGAAGACAAAGACCCGGTGGCTGATCTGCATGAAACATTCCAACAGCTACGCAGGTATGATTTAAGGTTAAATCCAAATAAATGTACCTTTGGGGTCGAAGCTGGGAATTTCTTAGGCTTCATGCTAACCAGTCGGGGGATTGAGGTCAACCCCTACAAGTGTAGTGCCGTGTTAAATATGCAGAGTCCTAGGACCATCAAAGAGGTCGAACAACTGACTGGAAGGATTGCTGCCTTGACGAGATTCTTCCCAGCTTCAGCTAGGAAATGTCTACCATTTTTCAGGACCTTACGGCACAAGGAAGAGTTTCAATGGGATGCAGAATGTGAAGAAGCTTTCCAGGAGCTGAAGAAAATTCTGTCAGCTCCACCATTCCTATCCCGTCCAGACCCTGGGCAGACTTTATACCTTTACTTAGCCGTCACCAATGAAGCAATCAGTGCGGCTTTAGTAAAAGAGGAATCCTGGAACCAAAGCCCAATATACTTTGTCTCTAAAGCATTACAGGGATTAGAGTTGAATTACCAGCGACTGGAGAAAGTCGCCTATACTTTGCAATTAGCATCTCGGCGGCTGAGACCATACTTCCAGTGTCATCCCACCACAATAAGAACTAATCAACCCATTAGACAAATCTTACATAAACCTGACTTGGCAGGAAGAATGATGACCTCGACGGTAGAACTATCACAGTACGACATCTCGTACGAACCATGCCAGGCGGTCAAGGCACTAGCTTTGGCAGATTTTGTAGCCGAGATGAAACATCCCGGGGAAGAGCCAAGAGGATCCTGGACCATTTATGTTGATGGTTCATCAAACCCAAAGGGAGCTGGCGCCGGCATACTGATTGACAACGATGAGGGGGTAACCGTGGAATCTTTCTAAAGTTTGAATTCCCAACCTCCAATAACCAAGCAGAATATGAAGCCTGTTTAGCCGGGATACGCGCGGAAAAGGAGCTAGAAGCTACCGCGATCACTTTATGTTCGGATTCCCAGCTAGTGGTATCCCAGATAAAAGGGGAATACCAAGCAAGAGAACCATTGTTACAAAGGTACCTGGCTAAAGTTAAGAAAATTCTACTCGGTCTTTTTAAGTTCGAGATCAAGCAAATTCCCAGAGAAGAAAACAGTCATGCAGATCTGCTTTCAAAGTTAGCCAGCACCAAGTCATCTTCAACCTTGAAGTCAGTGGTAGAAGAAGTTCTCCCTTTTCCTTGTGCTATTTTGCAGGTTGAAAATGAGGATTGGAGATGCTCGGGAAGCAAAACGGTTGGTGCAAAAGGCATCCCGATACACCGTGATAGAAGGACAGTTGTTCAGAAGGGGACTGTCAACTCCTCTGCTTAAATGCATTGGACCATCCGAGACTCGGTATGTCCTCACTGAAGTACATGATGGAAGTTGCGGTCACCACATTGGTGGCAAATCTTTGGCAAGGAAATCCTTGCGAGCAGGATACTTCTTGCCAACCATGAACAAAGACGCAGCTGAGCACGTGAAGAAATGTCAAAAGTGCTAAGAGCATAGTCCACTGTCCCACATTCCAAAAGAGGACTTGCACAGCATCTCCACCCCTTGGCCTTTCCACACTTGGGGCTTGGACCTACTGGGACCCTTTATACCAACCACATGTCAGTTCAAACATCTTATTGTCGCTGTTGATTATTACACTAAATGGATTGAATTGGAACCATTAGCTAGCATAGCGTCAGTGAAAGCTCAGAATTTTGTATTCCGGCAAACAATATGCCGATTCCGTATCCCGGTAGAAGTGATTTGTGATAATGGGACCAAATTTACTAACAAAGATTTCCGAGAAATGCTAGCAGGACTCCGCATTAAGCAATATTTTGCTAGTGTGGAGCACCCACAGTCTAACGGGCAGGCAGAATCTGCCAACAAAGTCATACTTAATGGCTTGAAGAAAAGACTCGAGAAAGCTGGAACCACTTGGGTAGAAATCTTTACCAAGTACTTTGGAGTTACAGAACTACTCCTCATAGCACTACCGGAGAAACTCCATTCCGAATGGTCTACAGCTCAGATGTTGTAATCCCGGTAGAAATCAGACATCCATCCTGGAGGATCATGTATCCCACACAAGATAACGAGCAGCTACTCAGAGAAGATTCCGACATGGTGGAAGAAATTCGAGAAGCTTCCAGAATCAAAGAGCTATCCCGGAAGCAACAAGTTGCTCAGAGATACAACTTGAGGGTAGTCCCGAGAAGTTTCCAACCTAGCGACTTGGTCCTAAGAAGAGATAGCATTGGAAACCGGAATGCCAAGGACGGGAAGCTCCGAGTAACCTGGGAAGGCCCATTCCGGGTCAAGACTGTTGCAGCCAATGGAGCGTACCATTTGGAGACTCTTAAAGCCAAAGAGATTCCAAGAACGTTTAATGTCGCAGATTTAAGGCGATACTATAGTTAAGTTATGTAATTTACATTCTTTATAACAAAGGGGCACTCTTTTTCCTATAGCATGTTTTATCCCCTAAGGAGGGTTTTACTACTGGAGGTTTTAACGAGGCCCCCATTTGTTATTTGCTTCATGTTATCAATAAAGCAACATTTTTATTCACTCTTGCACGAACAAGCTAGTTCAATTCTTAATAGCAAACAAATCAGAAGAATACATAACAAGTACAACTACTCAGAGATTGATATATCGCCAAAGATGATACCGACATACACGAAACGCTAAAAATGAGACGAGGTACCATCTCGGGTAAACCTCAGCTACAAACTCAAAAGGGGCCTTCCACAGGCTAACCCTGGCCGAAAGAAAGATGAAGTACCGTCAAGGTTACACTTCAATAAAAATTTAGAGAAAGTCTAAACTACTTTCCCTCCTATCGAAGAGTTAAAAGGGCGCCATCATGGATGTGCCCTAACAATTAAAACGATATGAAAAGATTCCGTATCAATAGGATAACAAGAGGCACCTTTTGTGGTTAAGCCTCAGCGACATAAAGAAATAGAACAAATAAAGCAGATGAAGCCCAAAGCAAAGAAGGGAAGTAAGCAGAAACCATACATAAAGATCAACCTGGAATACCGAGATGACAAAGTTTACATCTAATGTAATTTTTCTACTAAGAGTTTACAAAACGAAAGTAGAATAAAGCAAAGAAAAAATAAAAAAGCAAATCATTCCGCTCCTTCGGCATTTCCACCTTCAGGCTCTTGAACAGGATCAGTAGGAGGAGGAGTGCTACAGTCAAACGGCTCAAGCTCTGGATCGGCAGGATCAAGAGGCACGAGATTATGAGGATCATGAAAATCCAAGAACATCCCATCCTTTACACCGTGAAATTTGCAAAGACCACGCGTGTTCAACTCGATCCCGGGATTCAAAAACTGGACGGTCTTCACACAATCTCGGTAGGAATCATCCACTGCAGTGTCCATGTCTTGGTAAGCTTCCTCCAGGTTCTCTTAGGTTTCCTGCAGCTCAGCTTGAACCTCCTGGAACTTAGAAGCCGATTCCTGGAGCTCAGAACGAAGGCTGCCAAGAGTAGAGCCATCCTCCTCCACCTTAGCTTTCAGATGAGAAACCTCATCCTTCAGCTTTAATTTCTCAGCGTCAAAGCCGACATTCCTATCCTTCTCCTTAGAAAGGTCCTCCTCTATACGGGATAGCTTCTCCTTCAAAGAGGCGAGATCCTCGGTAGCACGAGATTCTGACTCCCTAGCACTCTTGATCAGAGCCTCCTTCAAAGACATATCATCCTTCAGATCGCGTATCTGGGCCCTCAAAGAAGCAGCCTGGTCCAAGTCTTTAGCTTGGTCATGAACATGCTGCAGCATAGCCAAGCTCATAGCCGTCCAGCCCATAAGAGACTTGGCTTGCTCCTACGAAGATAGAGATGAAATAGAAGGGTTAAAAACAGAAGCTACCGGGATCAACCAATGTAAAAAATACAGATAACAGGTAACATATACCTTCACGACAGTAGCGCCACCCTTTGTGAAAAAGTGCCCATGTTGGAACTTGATCAGAGGAGACTGAAAACCTTCCCAGGCAGAAGAAGGAGTAGAGAAGGGTGCCATCAGCACCGGGTTCATCCCACCAGAATCCCCTTGGGCACCTCCAGGTTGGTCACCTACAAATCAAACCAATAAGATAAGAAGGTAATAAAGGATTCTTATATGAATAAATGACCCAAAAGTAAAAGCATACCTAGCTTGGTTATGCGGCAACATTTTGGCGGCATAGGAGCCACCTCATTCCCGGAACTGGGAGGCACCGATTTTCCAGCAGGGGAAACTCCTCCAGAAGAAGCCGCAGGCCCAGCAAGAGCCGCAACTGAGATACCTATCCCGGTAGCACCAACCGGGATGGAAGCAGGAACTGGAATAGGGGCCGGAGGTGGACCCGAAGCACCAACCTTTCATTTCCCCTTGACATCTCGCTTTTGAGAGCGGTTGGCATAATTGGCCATGATCTTAGCTGCAAAAGAAAGAATACACTTGTTAGTTGAGACAAAATAATCAACAACTATGTACAATGACGATATCATACAATAAAAGGTAATTTCCTACATAGACATGCCGCTTGATCGCGCCGGGAAACCCCCAAAACATCCTTACAATGGATGGGTATTCCCCCCAGCTCGACGAAGGCACATAGATTTTTGAAGGTTTGTTGATCCTCCTCTTTAAGAAAACCGATCTCCAACTCTTTCAGAGATAAGGATCTCCTATAGTGCTCCTCCGTCCAGTAGAGTGGGAACAAAGGCTGTTTGTTATCCCCCATCCAGAAGGGGGTACAATCATTGGTCCTAGGGACGACTTTGACGAACAAATCCCTATGAGCTTTGAAAGAATCCTCGTAGGGAGTAAATAGCTGAGGTATCCCGTAACGGTGGCGGAGAGACACCCAGCTTTTCTTCAAGCCTCGGTAGGGACCAAATATATACAAGAACAAAGCCGAAGAACACTTCCACCCGTTAGCCCAGCAAAAGACTTCAAAGGTCTGGAAGAATCCCCAGCCATTGGGATGAAGTTGCGTGGGAGCGAGATGAAGGTTATGCAAAACCTCAATTTGAAGGTCCGAAAAAGGGAACCTAATCTTAAGCTGATGCCACAGAGACTCCAGCATCATAATGTAAGAATCATCACTGTCCAATGCTGGCGTGAAAATCCTTTCTCTTTTACCGGGAATCACCAATTTGTGATTACTAGAAGTGTCGGTGGAGACATCAGTCCCGGGAGTGTTGGGTCCATTATGAAAACATTTCTTCCAACGTTTCTCTACCTTCCTGAGCCGAGCATTGTCCTTAACAGAACATTCCTCCATGATGAAATCAAGGGGAGCCCACAAGAATGCCCAGATATTCTTTAGCTCCAAGAACTCAGAAGGACATTCAATAGGAGGTGCCGAGGTACTAGGTTTGCCAGCTCCTCGTATAGCTACCTCAAAACCACCGACATCACTCAGATCTGGCATGCTCGCAGAAGATCCTGAAGCATCAAAAACTTCCTGAATAGGGATCTCGCCTTGAACTGGTTCCATATCTACATGACAAGACAAAGCAGAGTAAGATCCCGAGGAGGAATGAGAACGAGAAGAGGGAGAATACGCAGGGTCAGACTCAGAATCTAAGGAATGTGTCATAGATGACGGTATAGACTCCCTATCTTCCAAAGGATCCCCGGGATGGGAAGACTCAGTTTTCTCCTCCACCAGAGTTGGCTATGGAGGGCGTACCTGGACCAGGATTTGGCTCATCAGAGGGCTTATATTTTTGGAGTCCCCTCGCAAATCTTTCAACAAGTTCAGCATCATTTGACTCCGAGGAAGAATCACTTGTCAACACGATAACATTATGGGCCATTTTTGACAGAAAAGAACCCAGATACAATAACTAAACCCTAAAGAAAGGAGTAGGATGCAACAGAATAGCCCAGAATCAGAAGAAGAAAAATACAAAAGAATAAATTAGCATAAGGCAGAAGCAGTACCTAAAGCGTAGAAGCAAAGATGTTGCTGGAAAAAGGATGCTTGCAAAGCAGGCACGAAGAAGAAGAAGAAAAGTCACAGAACTTTTCTCAAAAGCAAGATGAACAGGCTGAAGCGCGAACAGAGAGAAGTGAAAACTTGAAAAGAAGAAAGAGGTAAAAATGTAAAGGCTGAAAAGAAATAAAGTAAAAACCGTCACATCGCCTTAATAAACATAGGGCCAAGACCACGCTAATCATCGCGCACAGTACCCAAAGTGGAGCGCGTGGAACACACACGCCCAAAAGAAAACCAACCGTTATCTCGTAACATTCTTCCAGAATCATCATTTGAAACATACCCGGCATGACAAATAAACTCGTCAATTCCTCTCATGAGAAACTTGACGACTTCGGGTGGGCAACTGTTGTGGACAAGAATAACGGTATCCCGGGTGAACGCACACATGCCGGGTCAAACAACTACTAACTATCCCGGATGCATCCCAGTAAGTTTAGCACGACCTATGATCAAGGCCCACGTAATATGATGTGGGCCCAGGCAACAGGTCCAAGCCCAATATAGACCGCATTTAGGTCAATACTTTCCTCTATAAATAATAACATTAATGCACCATGCAAGGTACGTAAGTATTCTATCAGATACACAGAACCCTAAAACAGTCACTAACTTGAGCGTCGGAGTCCTTGCAGGTGCACACCATCGCCGCCGGAGCTCAGGTCGAGAAGACATTCTTATTGCCCTCTGCTGATCAAGAAGACCACCTTGTTTGTCCTACATCCTCGTTAGGTTAGATCACAACACAGGTAATTACTTATATAAAGCCTAATTCAATTTTTGGTCAATTTAGCAATTTTTCATATATTCATTATTTAACATGTATGCCATTATCATTAAGGTTCCTTTACTATACTTTCATGGTGCCTAATGGGCAAACACAGCGTTTTTCGTTCATTTCTCTACACATGACACCTATTGGAGAAAAAAAATTCATGGAAGATAGAAGCAAACACATCGCTCATATACTCTATGCCTGTAGAGACACAAAAAAATTAATTATGGCACCGCACAATGTGGTGTCAGTAAGTTTTCTATCATGGTGGGATTGTAATGATTAAAATATATGATATAATGTAATTATGTTGCTTATTAATTCAACTCACGTGTAGGGGGCATTGGGTTTTGCTTGTCTTTGATCCAAGTGCTTCAGAGTATTATCTCGACTCAGTACATGGTGATCCGAGTTCTCGTCAAGATACGAAGCTAATGTTCAATAGGTAAGCAAAAATACATCTCTTGGAGTATTTAAGTAGAGTTAATTATTGGATTTTTATCTTTTACAACTGATGACTTTGTTTCATTATTAGAGCGCTTACAATTTATCAACATAAAATTGGAGCACCACGAAAGCTGCCAAACTTTATTAAGTGGATGAAGATCAAGGTATGAACATCTCTATTAATTAAACTCGTGTAAGTTTTTCAAATATTTTTACTAATTTCCTTTATCTTTTTATTTTACATTGTAGGTACCAAAGCAAAACAATAATATTGATTGCGGCTATTTTGTTATGCGATATATAAGGGATATAATCCTACATGACGCGTCCTCTATTACTTTATAAGTAAGTCAAAAATAAATTAAAGTACTTGAACTATAAGCTATATTCAAATATAGAAAAGGAAATTGAAATGTGGAAAGAGAAAGAAAAGGAGCAAGAATTTATTTGTGAGCAACAGAAGCAAAAATTGGATGAAGCTAAATGCAAACTAGAGGATGAAAGTCATAAGTTGCAAACATAGGAGAGAAGAATTGAGTCTAATGAAAGTTTGCTTACTGGTTTATATAGAAACTTAAACTTGCCACTACCTCGAAATTATTCTTCTAGAGCTCCTATGCACAATGAGGCGAATGAGACTGATGAGCCCATTAATGAAGAGTAATATCATAGTTCTATACTTATGAACTTACACAATATTCTTATTTCATTTTCTTTATCTAAACTAATGAATTGTTTGAGGATCATAATTTCTTTTGTTTAGTTTTACATTGTTAGAGCACTTTGTTAACTCTATTATGTTTGATCATTCGGTTGAAATTTTTTTATTCATGGAATTGATGAAATTGGTGACAATTTTTTATTTTATTTGAAAATTATATAAAAATTGTAATATTATAAATCAATTTCTCTTAAAACTAAATTAATATCAATTTAATATTGACCCAAAAACATACGAAATGAAATGATAATCTTTTAAAAAAATCGTTAATAATACAAAAACAAAGAATTAAATATATTTGTCACAAATAAATGGGAAATGAATTTGAATAGCATACACTTTTTATCTAAAATTTGTGTAAAATAATATTTCATTATTGTTTTAAATTCGTGTGGAATACCATTACATTTCCATCAATAACTTGTGTGAAATAGCATTCCATTTCCGGCTGGAATTCATGTGAAATAATAATTCATATCTCTCTTCAACTCGTATGAAATAATAATTCATTTTCTCTGAAATTTGTGCGAAATAACCTAAAATTTATGTCTAAAATTCATGTGAAATAATAATTCAATTTTGTAAAAAATTTGTGTGAAATAACAAATTATTTTTGCCTAAAACTCGTTTTAAAAAATATTTCATTTACGTTGAAAATTCATGTGAAATAACATTTGATTTCTGTCTACAACTCGTGTGACTATTTCATTTCCGTTAGAAATTCATGCGAAATAACATTTCGTTTCCGTCTGGAGCTCGTGTGAAATAATATTTCATTTCCGTTGGAAATTCATGTGAAATAACATTTCATTTCCATCTACAACTAGTGTGAAATAATATTTCATTTATGTTGGAAATTCATGTGAAATAACATTTATTTTCTGTCTAGAACTCGTGTGAAATAATGCATCATTTTCGTATGAAATTTGTGTGAAATAACATATGTCTACACTTCATGGGAAATAATATTTCAATTTTGTTTAAAATTCGTGTAAATTACCATCTTATTTTTGTGTAGAAATCGTGTGTAATAACATTCTATTTCTATGGAAAATTCGTCCATAATTACTAATAAAATACCATCAAATTCATGGGAAACAACTTACATTTTTCGTTTGAAATCCATGTGAAATAACATACAGTTTGTGTAACACCTAGATTTTTACGGTTATTTTCTTTTAAAATTGATAAACACAGCGGAAAGTTAACAAAATATATACATATATCAAAATACAAATATATACATCAATTTTTTAACTATAGTCCATAGAGTATATACATGTCCAGCTAAGGTAGCCATACAACGACACTAATGATAAGTAACAGAAAAGGGCTGCAAAACTTCTCACGCGCTGACACCCTTCGAGTCCGAGCCACCTACAATACTGTAACCGTCAGTTATATGCTCGACATATAACTGAGTAACCCATCGGCAATGAAAAGTTTTATACAGTATTACAGCCAGTCTAACTGGAAAATCGTCCCAAATCCAATTCCTAGCAAACATACACACAACAAGTAAAATGCCAATCACATAGATATACATGTATGATCATTTTCCATTTTCCATTTCTTTCCTTTTTTAACGGGAAACCCTGTGCACCAGGAATCCACCAAAACACGTGCCAGTAACGCATAGTTGAGCTTATCATCATCACGGTCCTAGCGAGCATCCCCCACGGTCCTCCTGCCGGGCTACCAACCCTCTCTCGGGCTAGCCCAGGGAACTACCTTCCTCATGAAGATAGTACCCTTTGTACTAAACTACCTACCTCGTGAAGATAGCCCAGCACTTCAGGTTTTTTTCCCTTTTCGGGATAACCATACATTCTCATCTTTTCCATTTCCCGCTATGTCCTCTTACCCGGTCTACTTCCGGTGGAACTTAACCCTCTTACTCAATCTCTATTGAGTGGGAAGAGCATCTTTTAACATTTCCATTTTTCGTTCTAATGCATCACACATTCATATCAAGCATATAGCATACAAACAAGGGGTTTCCAGTATACTTTTATCCGATTACAATTACTCCATACTCGGATTTTATGTGACAAAGATGTTATATTGATATATCTATTTGAACATGGCATTCCATATTCAAATACATATTTGATTATACTAATACTGGGATTCAATCTTTTTCAAACCATTTAGTGACCATCTCAATATCAAATTCCCACCTAGCGCCACATTTAATTCTGGAAATATCTTGTTTATACCTTTACCATTTTTCATAATATCAGATATATTCCTAATCAACATAAAGCATGTCAAATTCATACGAATATCAATCATAGCATGCATAGTTCAAACATACACCAAATCTTAAATCCAAGCAATGTCTAACACATTAGTTTGATGTCCTAACAGCATGTTTCTAGCATTCCCTAATCACATATTTCTAAACTCAAAGTATTATGGATTTGGGGTTTTTAGGGTTACTTGGAACTTCCCTGAATCCTTTTCTCCTTTCCTTCTCACTCCAAATCTCCTACTCCGATTCCTTTGCTGTAATGTCTCTGAATCTGAATCAAATCGTTGGAACCTTTAGTCTATGAGATGAAAGCCTTAAGGTTAAGGAGTTGTGACGTAGTTGGTTCGGGACAGAGGTTTTGAGAGAGTGAAGAATGAGGAATCGGAAGAACAGCCCGTTTTGGAGACAAGGCACCCCTATTTATAGACTTTGGGGTCCATATTCGAATATATATTCGAATATAAGGCTCCTGTATTCAGTTCCTCTCTTCCATATTCGAATATTACTGTGCATATCCGAATACTATTTGAATATGGCCATGCATAGTCAAATATTATTTGAATATGACAGCTCATATTCAAATATTCATGTTATCTTTGTTTCTCTTTTGATCTTTCTACTTACAACTAATCATTCTTTACTTTTCTTTGTAAATTGTAACTAAATCGCTTAAGTGCTAAGCCTCTTTTATGGATTTTCGAGATGTTACAGTTTCTAAAATTCATTTAAAATAACATTTTTTCCGTTTGAAATTTGTGTGAAATAATATTTATTTCCATTTGAAATTCATGTGAAATAACATTGCATTTTTGTTTGAAATTCGTATGAAATGACATTCCATTTTTTCACAAATTTGTACGGATTGTGTTAATATTGTGGAAAATCTGTCTAAAAGTTGTAGGAATTATAATCAAAATTGTGTCTAAAACCTAACATAAATAAACTAAAATTGTTGGACATTAGGGCCTGTCTATAATTTTTGGGAAATCTGTCCAAAATGGATTTAAGATAAAATTTGGACGGTTCAAAAAAATTTCGACGAGGGTTTTAGGGACGGGGAATGATTCGTGGGAGTCCATGCAAAAATTGTATTTCATCAAAAATTCATAAAAAAGTGTGCGAAAGCCGTGTGAAATCTGACTAAATTTTTGTGTCAAAAAGACATTTTTTTAGTAGTGTTACCTTAATACTTTGATGAGTTTTTGGTGAGCACCAAGGGTATCCCTAGCCAATAATTGCATAAGATTAATGCCATCGAGACAGAGAGATCATAAAGTGGCAATAGCCTCTCGCAAATATGATAAGTTTTGTTTATATATAATTAAGATTTTTGTCTTTATTTATAATAAAATAACATTTCATTAAATCAAAATCTTTAGTCTTATCAAAAGAAAAATTACATCTTGCTTAAATTTTTTATGGTAATTTAAAATGATCAATTTCAAAATCTACAATTTTGGAAGGTCTTCAACAATTTCTTTCTTTTGCTTTGATAGATGAATACAATTGAAAAGTCGCGTCCCATCAAACAAATAGAAATACTTTTGTAGCATAACAAAAATAAATAAAATAGAAATAATTTTGTAGCATAACAGAAATCAGTTTTAAATGTTTTACTTTGCTTGTATGGATACTATTAAATAGATGTATAGAGATTTCATATTTTAAAGGAAAGAAGTAATTCATATTCTACAATTTACAAGTTATATATTATATTTGCATTTTCATTAAATTTTAAATTGTACTTAAAAGAATAATTGTATAATTTACATTTAATTAATAATGTATTAACATTAACATATAATTATACATAGGGATAGGAATCGGCTAGACCGAAGTAGGTTTCTTATGATCTGGCCTATTTCTGCTTTTTGAATTGGAGGCCTGGCCTATTTCTTGTCATATCCTTTTTCTAAAGCATGCAAAACCAGTCTAAAAGCTTATTTTATAATAAATTCCTAAATTTTATTTAAGAAAATTACTTCTAAATAACTTAATAGCCCTAAAGATATACATAATTAGTGAAACAAAGCGTTGAATACATCCCAGTGACCCAGTCACGTAGCTCACTTGGGGACACACGGAGACAGTTCAATTATCGGTTTGTACTTTCTTATGATCAAAAAATATTCTTTTAATACAACAAATATACAATCATCGGTTTACTTTATGTTACACTGCCCTTGCCTAAGATTTGTTTTTCTTTACGTTTAGACTTCTCAAGTTTGCACACATTATATCGGTCCTAGGGAGGTACGTGTAGTTTTGTGCGTAAACCTCAACCAGAATTCACTTATTGTTTATTGGATATTTATGTTATAAAATAATAAAAAATAACAATTCAATATTCTAATAATATTCAAGTAGTTAACATTTTATTTTAAGTGATTTAATTATTTATCATATTTTAATTGATTATTGTTCTTTCTTTGAAATTACATGTACTTATATGTTAATAGATTACAAGAATTTGGATTTAATGGAATGGTACTTTTCAAAGGAAGTGATAATTATATAGACATTCCGAAACTGTAATTATATAAAGTTCCTTCTAGCTTAGATCACAGCCACAGAAAAATAATATAAAAGGAAGTGATAATTATATAGACATTCCGAAACTGTAATTTTTAAAGTGCTATAAAAAACATGAGAATAATTTCCAATAAAGAATTTAAAGACACGAGAATGATTTTCAAGTTGTTTCCATTTCCTGCCTCATCACAAATAAAGAAAGAAATGATTAATTTCCTGATAGGAAGTTTAGAAGTAAGAGGAGAATATGAAAATAATGATTTGGAAATATTCTTTTATAATTAGAGTTTTATGTTTAGATTTTAGTTGACTTTATATTTTAGCATTTATATTCTAGAATTTATATTTCAGTATTTTCTATGTAATGGGCTAGGCCCAATTAATATTAGGGTTTACTATACTCTCCTATAAATATGTAGTTACTATTATGAAATGGGACAAGAAATGAAAAATGTCAATTTATCTTCCTTTATCTCTTTTACCTTTGTTATGTTAGCAGTAGTTTTAGCATAGAATTCTTGGTACGAATTTATCTTCCTATCAAAACTAGGCCTCCAGATCCTAATTCTTCCTACTACCCAACCCCTTTCACTTTGTATGGTAATGGGTATTGGGACTATTCTAGCACCTATCAACCACAACCTTCACAACAATTTCAAACTACGTCTTTCCAAATCCAGAATCCCTTCATCTTCCCTGTTGACACACGCTCAATACCTTATGCAACACACCAACTGGTGGCCCAACAACCACTTCTTTCCCTTCACACTACTCATCAAGCAGCCACAACTTTGTCCCAAAATTTTTCTACTTTTCCCAACAAACTCACACCAGTAGTGGCCTTCTCAACACTCAATCTTTGCTTCAAACCTCAACAATTCCAATTTGTGGAGCTTATCCATATTCACAATCAAAGATTGTCGATCTGCCTTCGTCTACGACGTCCTTCGAATGATCTTCTACCGCGACGAGGGTGGGCAAGTTTAGACAACGGTCTTCAAGGAGTGTGATGTCGTACGATCGATCGCCGACAGCACGACGAATCTGCAATGACAACTACCTTTTCACCGTTCTTCAACCCAACACTACGATTTCAGCACACAACCAACTAGTATCTCACATGGTTCCCATGAAACTACCAAAATTAGATGCATCCTTATCAGATCTGGTTTTTCATAAACCACGGTCTTCATTTGGGTCTTCTTTGCCGATGGAGATGTGTGTGCCTACCGGAGCTGATCCGCTGATTCGCATTCCATTTGCTCACCATTCTGCGCACAAATCCCAACCATTAGGTCATGTGACTCTAGAATCTAATGGTGCTAATGCTGCTAGTGAATCATACTTCCATGTGGCTACCCTTACTGAAGCACACCGTTCTTGGTTTCCTCCGTTGTTAGATCTTTCACGGTTAGAGGAAAAAAACTGAGTTGTTTGATGATCCCTCGTTTGACCCGTCCCTTCTAACAGGCTCCAACCTGATGAGGTTGAAACCTCATAGAGATAGGATCTAGCTTCAATTGAGGTCTTAGAACCCTAAATTGGAAATAAAAGAATGATTAGAATGCGGAAGAGAAGGAGATGCATGGAGAAATCGCCAACCTAATCGAGGTTAGAAATAAGATTGTTGTAGCTTCGCCACATTGGTGTTGGGAACCAATGACGAGATTGCAATTTCAAGATCCATAGCACTTTGCTAAGAACCCTACCAAGAGAAACTAAGCTCTCCAATTTTGAAATTCTATTTCAATTGATCAAAGTTATGTTTTACCAAGCAAAAAAGATATTTCTAGGTGACTTAAAGCCCCTAAACGCTCCAAACAACAAAAACAGAAACAGCCAGCACGTTAGCACAGGTGGGAAACCTGTGCGCACGCACACTCCTCTGTTTCACCCTGCAATAGCGCGTTAGCATAGGTCTGGGATTTGTGAACACGCGCAGATTGATTTTGCATGCTGTCCAAGGGCGTGCTAACGGGTCTGAAAAGCTTTCCTAACGGCCAAACTGCAACTTAATGCAACAAATGAATGTTCCCAATGATCTAATACATTACAATGGATAGACATTACCCAAATTTTCACACTTCCTAATGAGTTTATTACGTCATGAAAACACTAAAAACTAAAAGCTAAAAGCTTCAAATTTTAGCTTGTTTGCTATCCTCTTGAATCTCCGCCTCCATCAAGTCATGCTCACATCATCTCCTCACCCTTAGAAAGAATTCGTCCTCAAATTTAAAGGGTAAAGGATCTACAAGAGAAACAAGTCAAGGGTAAGTGCCAAAAATCATTAAGATAGGAGCATTGATTAGCACTTGTAGAGGTTTGCAAGAATTACCACATGTGAAGGCATAGGGCAAAGAGTGCCTAAGGGAGAAGTACAACAAATGACTTACAATTGTAGGAGTGATAATGAACTTCTCATATAAAAAAACATCATCCATAAATCCTAAGGAAATACCTCTAGATAATACAACGAAGCATCTGGTATTATTCAAGCAAAGCAAGACAAAATTGCCATACTTGGGTATCCAAAATCTATGCACAAGCAATGAGATAGAGCCAAAATGATCATAATTCAAGGTGTCAATGGCAAAAGAGAAAGAAGAATACCTTTGAGCTTGAACCAAATAAGGGAATGAGAAAGTAACAATAAAATCACAACCGTTTTGGCCAATGATTTACCTTCCATCTCCTTTGAAATACCACCGATAAAACATTGCAAAGAGGGCAAGAAATTTCTAGGCAAAACATCAATGTTTGCATGTGAAACAAGACCATCATGATGCAATAAGAATGAAGAATGCCTAGATAACAAGATGTGTTTATTCCAAAGAGTTGGGGTTGATGGTGTGGAAAGGATACCCTCATCCTCACTCACTTTCTTCGTAGAGTGCACCTTAGCTCTCTTATGTGTATGACCTTGAACATTGCTAAGGTATTTAGGTGTCACATTTTCTTTGACAAACTCATGTTTTGATTGTTCACTTTCCCTTTTCTTTTTCATAGTATGTTGGTCTCTACTAACCGCTTTTGGAGATAAGGGAACGAGATTAATGCGATGACCCTTAAATTCAAAAGTATATTAGTTAGAGTGACCATCATGAATGGAATTGCCAAGGCCTATATACCCAACAAAATATGGGTTGCTTCCATAGGGACCACATCACATAAAATGTCATCACTATATTTGCCAATTGTCAAAGACACCAAAACTTGGTTATCAACAACTAGGTCATCATGATCATTTAACCATTGAAGTTTGTAAGGCCTAGGGTGCAAAGAAGTACACAAATTAAGTCTAGAAACAAGTCTAATACTAGCAACATTTGCACATGACCTAATATCAATGATTAAAGAGAAAATAACATTATGTACCACGCACCTAGTGTGGAAAATATTCTCCCTTTGAGTATCATCATATTCTTTGGGCAAAGCATCAAGTAGCCTTCTCACCACAAGAACATCACCATCCAAAGGAGGTGTATCACCATTACTATTATCATTGTCACTAGAACAAGATGAGTTAGAAGGGGAAGGGGAAGAAGAACTCAATGACTCATTCACCATGCTTAATAATCATAGATTTTTTCGAGGGACATTGTGAAGCAATATACCCTCTACCTAAGACATTTGAAGCATTTAATAGAAGATTGTTTTACCTTGTCTTCTTGGCCTACCTTCTCCTCGCCCTTTGAGGAGGAAGAGTGCTCTTCACCTTTGGAAAAGGAAGAGTTAGAGAAAGACTTCTTCTTCTCCTTAGAAAGAGCGTTATCATCATCATGGAAGTAGTCCTTCTTACTCTTATTCTTTGAATAGAAAGGGTTAGAAGAATAAGAAGCAGTAGAATTGTAAGAATGAGGATGTATACCTCTTCTTTGGAGTTGTGCTTCAACCCTTTGGGCTTGATGAAACAAATCTTCCATAGAAGTATGATCATGCAACTCTACTATATCCTTTGAAAAGTACTATTCCATTAAATCCAAATTTTTGTAATATATTAACATATAAGTACATGTAATTTCAAAGAAAGAACAATAATCAATTAAAATATAATAAATAATTAAATCACTTAAAATAAAATGTTAACTACTTGAATATTATTAGAATGTTGAATTGTTATTTTTTATTATTTTATAACATAAATATCCAATAAACAATAAATGAATTCTGGTTGAGGTTTACGCACAAAACTACACGTACCTCCCTATGACCCGATATAATGTGTGCAAACTTGAGACGTCTAAACGTAAAAAAAACAAATCTTAGGCAAGGGCACTGTAACATAAAGTAAACCGATGATTGTATATTTGTTGTATTAAAAGAATATTTTTTGTTCATAAGAAAGTACAAACTGATAATTGAACCGTCTCCGTGTGCCCCCAAGTGAGCTACGTGACTTGGTCACTGGGATGTATTCAACGCTTTGTTTCACTAATTATGTATATTTTTAGGGCTATGAAGTTATTTAGAAGTAAGTTTCTTAAATAAAATTTAGGAATTTATTATAAAATAAGCTTTTAGATAGGTTTTCCATGCTTTAGAAAAAGGATATGACAAGTATAGGCCAGGCCTCCAATTCAAAAAGCAGAAAATATGCCAGATCATAAGAAACCTACATCGGTCTAGCCGATTCCTATCCCTATGTATAATTATATGTTAATGTTAATACATTATTAATTAAACGTAAATTATACAATTATTTTTTAAGTACAATTTTAAATTTAATGAAAATGCAAATATAATATATAACTTGTAAATTGTAAAATATGAATTACTTCTTTCCTTTAAAAATATGAAATCTCTATACATCTATTTGGCAGTATCCATACAAGCAAAGTAAAACATTTAAAACTGATTTTCGTTATGCTACAAAATTATTTCTATTTTATTTATTTTTGTTATGCTACAAAAGTATTTCTATTTGTTTGATGGGATGGGACTTTTCAACTATATTCATCTATCAAAGCAAAAGAAAGAAAGTGTTGAAGACCTTCCAAAATTGTAGATTTTAAAATTGATCATTTTAAATTACCATAAAAAATTTAAGCAAGATGTAATTTTTCTTTTGATAAGACTAAAGATTTTGATTTAATGAAATGTTATTTTTATTATAAATAAAGACAAAAATGTTAATTATATATAAACAAAACTGATGATCACAGTTGCGAGAGGCTATTGCCACTTTATGATCTCTCTGCCTCGATGGCATTAATCTTCTGCAATTATTGGCTGGGGATAACCAAAAACTCATCAGAGTAAGAAGTTAACACTACTAAAAAAATGTCTTTTTGAGACATAAATTTAGTCAGATTTCACACGGCTTTCGCACACTTTTTTGTGAAGTTTTGACAAAATACAATTTTTGCATGGACTTCCCACGAATCATTCCCCATCCCTAAATTTTTTCCTCACTATCTTTGACATTGACCCTTGTCATGGCCACTTCCATGTCCCTATAATAGTTTTCTACACTCATCTTATGTTGAGAAAGGCTTTTAAGTTTTTGGTGGAGGTTCTTCAAATAATGTGGAGGGACCCACCTTAATCTAAATCGAGCCTTTAACTCATTCCAACTCCTTATAGGATGCCAAGGTAAGATGGTTTTCTTTTGGCTATCCCACCACAATAAGGTATATTTAGTTAAATAAAGAGTAGCTAGAGCTATTTTGCGGTCATCATCAAATCCTTGAATATCAAAGATATGATCAAGACGCAACTCCCACTCAAAATATCTCTCCAGGTTAACATTTCCATCAAAATAGGGGATATCCAATTTAGCACCAATATGTCTATTCTCCAAGTAGGATCACCAAACAAAGGCATATCATCAAAAACATTGTTATGTCTCCTAGGTACCCTATTCTCCCTAGGTCTAGGCATGTAAGGAAAATCATCCTCTCCACTAGAGTGATGTACATGTTGAGGCCTAGAATGTCTATCATTCCTAGCATATCCATGAAAATTTTCTTGTTTAGGCCTAGAATGCACATGAAGCCTACGTCCTATCTCATGTTGAGCATGCAAAAGAGGGCTAGAGTTACTACCTTCACTTAACCTTGGAGATGGTGCTCTATGTTGATGTCTAGGAATAGCTTCCTCAATGGAAGATTTAATCAATCTTCCCATGTCCACATAAACATCTTCCATCTTTTGGCCCAATACTTTATTCATGTGGGAAGTAACTGCCTCAAAGAACAATTGATCGGATGAACATGGAGGAGAACTTGGAGAAGGATCCATATCACAAGTGTACAAGCAAAGAACAAGAGAAGTATGGGAAATTCACACAAACCAAAAGAATTTAAAATCCTAAGTAGCCAAATGGCAAAACTAAACCAAAAACAAGAAAAGTATACAACAAATCAAAATGAAAAAAGAAAGACTAGCTATGGACCTCACCAATATGCACACAATCCTCACAAGTGTATCTCTTAAAAATAAACCAAAAATCACTTGTGTATCACTCAAATGCAAGGCTTTTTCTATAATGTGACACTCTTGCCTCTTACCACTCCCTATCTCTTGGAGGAAAATTAGAACAAAAAGCTAAAAGAACTCCAAAAGTCTAATCTATTTTTCCCAACATGATGGTACCAACGTGGCAAGACTTCAACAAGATTATCAATAACACCACAAAGAGTAACAATATAGGAGTACAAATGAAAGGCACACACAAAGGACAAAATTAGAGGTCAAAGAAAAACAAGCAATAAAAGTAGACTCAATCAAAGAAAAAGCTACTCAAACTGGAGTAAAAGAAGAATGTGAACAAAGGCACAATGAACGAGTACTAAGACAACCCACAAGTGAAAGAAACAAATTAAAGATGCTAGCTAGGATTCATCACCAAAACAAACAAGTAATGGATACAAATAGCACTCAATAGGATAGAAGTGTAATGAACTATGAGATGTGACTAAGTGAAAGCTAAGTATCAAGAATCAAATGTGAATGTCAACTTTTCTTTTCACTCTTTTTTTGTATCACTATATTTTCTTTCAAATGATTTTCTCTTTTGTTTTTTTTTGTAACTTACTTTTTGCTATACACTTTTGCCTTGCACTAACAAATTACACAATTTGACCACAAAGTCACAAGAATTGAAACAAATGAATGAAACAAAGTGCTAAATGGTTTGTATGGAGAAAATGCTAGCTAACAAGAAGGATGTGGTACAGAACAACACAAAATTGATGAACATCCATGAACAAATGGATACAAGTAAGAAAGAATGGTAGACACACAAGACAACTTACTTTGACAAATTATCAAACACTATATGTGTATAAAGAACACAAAAACTCAAAAACAAAAGTTCATCAACAAGACTCAAAACATTGGGGGTTAACGGCGCAAACACGTGTATAGAGGGAATAGCAACTCAATTTTTTGATTTATACACCAGGAGCACAACAATCAAGTCAAGAACATTAAGAACAAACAAGAAAAACTATGAACGTTTATGCAAAAATTTTGCAATGGAGATTTGATCCCAAGGTTTTCCAACATGGAGAATCCAAATATCAACTCAAAATCAACAAATTCTCAATGGATCATGCAGAATTAGCATCAAAATTCCAGAAAACGAAAATTCACCAAAATTAGGGAAAATGGCGCCAAAAACAGAGCATGAATGGGAGAGAGGAGATTCAAGTCAATTTCAACAAATTAATCACAAATAGAGCTCAAATTACTCAAATCTCTTCCATAGAAGTCAATATCAAGAAGAAATCTGAAGATTAAACGGTGGAAATCCCATCCATCACTTGGTTCCTCATGTTCAAAGACCTCGGCATTTTATTTTCCTTTACTGTGCAAGACTGCTTACCATTCCCAAAAGAGAGAAGAAAAAAGTTGAAGTTATATTTCTGAGCTTGAGGACAAGGTCAAAGTGTAGGGGATAGGAATGATAGGAAGTTTAGAAGTAAGAGGAGAGTATGAAAATAATGATTTGGAAATAGTCTTTATAGTTAGAGTTTTATGTTTAGATTTTACTAGACTTTATATTTTACCATTTATATTCTAGAATTTATATTTCAGCATTTTCTATGTAATGGGCTAGGCCCAATTAATATTAGGGTTTATTACTCTCCTATAAATATGTAGTTACTATTTTTAAATGGGACAAGAAATGAAAAATGTCAATTTATCTTCTTTTATCTCTTTTACCTTTGTTATTTTAGGAGTAGTTTTAGCATAGAATTCTTGGTAGGAATTTATCTTTCTATCATTCCAAAACATAGCCTTTGAATTTCACCAACACACTCTATTTAATCTCTGCTTTTGAAACACTTCGTGATCATCCAAGCTCTTTGGGTTCATCTAAACTCTCTGAAACTGGGTGTATCTAACTTGTGGTTGTGCGAGCAAAAACCTTCATCATTCAACAATGGAATTTTCTCTTATTATCAGCCTCAAAATGTCAATGATCTTTCCCACAATGTGAAGCGCTCTCGTCGTGAGGGAATTATTGGACAAGGAAAAACCTGTCACCAGGTATATTAGTTATGTTATTGCACATTCAAGGATACTCTCTAGTTTCCATGGAAAATGTATGTGAAGTCTCGCGTCGCCAATAGTTAGATTGATAATCTAACGGTAAGATTATAGCAAAATAATCTGATGATTGATTAATCACCGAAAAAGTATTTGTATTTTCTAGAGTTTATTAATCCGTTGTTGATGAATTATTAATCTATTATTGATGATGAGAGACCACAAGTGTAGTTTCTGTCCAAACTAAAGGGTATATGCACCTATTATTTCATCATTTACCATTGTGTGTTATTAAGTCTTTTTTTGTTGTGGAGTGTGGTGCTTTGTAAAGATGGCGAAACCCGGTTGTGGGAATATGAGGGAGCAAAAGAGTTATGACAAAATATAAAACTTTTCTTCATCAATGAAAACACTTTGTTCTCTTGTGTTGTAGAATAATTATATTACTTTTTTTTTTATATTCAACATGGTTCTAAGGCTCAATGATTATGTTAATTTGTGAGTTAATTAATTTTATTTTGTAAGATAATTAAATTAACTTGTTTTTAGTTTTCATGATTGAAGTGTCCGCAAATAATTAGGGATTTGGCAACTGCATCATGTAAGAATATTCAAAAACATGGGAATACTTGTTTAATGAAGATATGCCGCAGGTGTCTCTTAAACAAGTTAGCTAGATCACTTATCTATATAAAATGATTTTTTAAAAAAATTAATTTTTATTATTTTTAATATATAATTAGTTCTTTTTAAATTCATGCTTACTTGTTTGTGAATCCATCAGATATGGGAAGAAAGTAGAAGATGTACAGCCATTAAGAGACTGGAAATGTCCTAACTGCAAGGACATTTGTAAGTGTAGTATTTGCATGTAAGTTTTTTAATTTGTGTTTTGATGAGTTTTTTTTTATAAGTTATGTTTTGATGAGTTGTTATTAGATTAATTTGTATAGGAACAAAACCTAACACTTTATTATTACATACATCGATTAAGAAACTCTTAAATATATTAGAATAACAATAACACATTTTTCAAAATATAGTTTTTTATAGTTTTAATATTTTTTAAATTGTTTTATTGTAATATGGCTACTTATAGAAAGTATATATTTTTACCCTACTTCATTGGATCATATAGGTATAGGCCACATATCTAATGAGAGGACTATTTTTATGTGAAAATAAGATGAGTGATTATTAATCGTTAGATCTTACCTGAACTGTTGTGGTTAAAGTATAAATAAGAAATATGAATTTTTTAAAAAGACAAATGACTTCAACAAATATTTTTTAATACACACTAACTATATATATGCTCATGGTGAAAGACTTATTAGTTAATAAATGTGATATCTTTATTCATCCAAGTACTCTCCATCAATTAATATTTGTGTGTTAAATGTTAATTCTCACGGACATTTTGTAGGGAAAAAAAAGTGAAAAACATACAGGTTGACTAACCAACTTGATTAAGACATCCTTTTTTCCATTCGGTCTCATCAGAAATGCATTTCCATAAGTGTTTGGAAATTTTTAAGTTAAAAATGGTCAAAGATATGGCAGCTTTGCCTTCAAGTTTAAGGGAAAATAAGGTATGTTAATTAACCTTTTTTAACTCTCATTCTCAACAATTATGTGTGCTAGGTTAATGAAGCCCTTCTTCACGTATCCCAATTCATGATTTAATACGCAAAAATGTGTTGATCATTAAAACTAGGGTTAAATATTGTTTTTGTCCCTAAACTTTAGTGAGAATTCGTTTTTCATCTCCAAACTTTAAAACGTTAGATTTTATTCTTTACACTTTCAAAAATTTTACTTTTTGTCCCATGGTACATTTTTTGGTCACGTAATTAACTGAGGGTCCTTCATTAGGTCCACATGTTAGCAAAATAGTTTGCCACATCAAAAAAATGTACGAATAGACTAAAAATGAACTTTTTCAAAATTCAAGACCAAAAATCGACGTTTTAAATTTCAGCAACTAAAAATACATTCTCGCGAAAATGTAGGAACCAAAAACATATTTGACCCTTAAAATTATTATCACGAGTAATGATATTTTGTCAATAAATTTAATTTCATCAAAGAAAATTGCCAATAAGTTTAGATGATGATACATGTTATTAACTTTGGTTATATGATTACATTAATTTTCATTTGTAGGAGCTTGCAGGGAATTTTGAAAATAAAATCTCTTTTTACAAGAATTGGGATTTACAGATGGATGGTCCTAAAGCTTGGTCTAGGAATGATTTTTTCTTAGAGTCCTCTACTTCTACCTCAAAATTTTCTTTGTCAACCACCCAACATGATTTTCGAGGCCTTAATGAAAATAATGCTAATGCAAAGTCCCAAATAGCAATTGATAAAAATTTCCATAGTCTTACGAATAAACAAGATGATTGGGATGATATTCCAGTTGATTTTTATAAAGATTTGGAGTCATTTGATTTTTCCTTTTATTTTCCGAACAAAATGACAAAGAAAACAATATTGATAATGTTGGTATCGCAAAAAATGAAGGGGAAGAAGAAAGAGACCATGACAAAGTTGTTCTATTGGCAAGTGGTCTTGATGAGGCTTCTACTACGAATTATGTTATGTTCAATTCCATGGATTCAATTTTAGATTTTCTTTTCCCAGATACTTAGTATTGATATGCAAAAGCAATGATGATGATTTAAATCATTGACACTATTCTTGGAATACAAATGGTTCTCAAGCATGTAAATGGATTCAGTGTCATGTTGGAGGTGTATTATTGTCTTATTTTATTTGATTGTCTAATACTTTGATGTTTAGTGTAGAGTTACCTTGACGTAAACTCTTTTGTAACTAGCTTGAAATACCTATTGTACTCCTTTTTAATTATTTTTGTCTATTGCATTTTAAAAAAAAAAGTTTGTTCTCAAGATTGCCTACACACATAGGAGGAACTATGTTATGTTGACGGGTCAAACTTGAAAATTTACGAATAATGTTATAATTTTTTTTGTATTTTGTATTCTTTATTCTTATATTTTTGCACCATATGGGCTTAATAAAATTTTATATTTATCTGCTTAATGTTTTTTCATTTTAACTATTCTATATTGTTAAATATATACTAAAGTTCATCCTAAACTCTCTTAAAAATACCCTATTTTACGTATTCATTAAATTTTTATATTTTAGTTTTTTATTTATTAATTAAGTTGAGCCCCAATTTCGAAGTTTTTGTCTGCTTATGCCAAAAATGATGTTTTCTTTAATCATTTGACCATGGTTTCTAATGGTTATTTATTAAACCTTAATCAATCTTATATTAGAGACTTGCATAAAAATCTCGTGAGCCCAGCACTCCTGTAGACATTGGGAACTCGCATTCCCCCTCCCCCACAGTAATCGCGCTCCTGTAGACCAAAAAAAAGACAACAACACTGCACTTATGCTACAAACAAGCTTAGCAAATTCTCAAAAAGCCAATATTAGTTTTATATACTTGAACTCAGATAGCAAAAAAGTGCAAGATGAAATTTCTTTTGCCCCTAATTAGTACCACATTAACAAAAATATTGGAGAATGAGTTTTTCTATGAAGACATTGGGAACTAAATGCACTACATTTTTTAAAGTTTTGCAGCTTATGTAGTATATTTAGTGGTGAAAGGTGTGTGGAATGGTTTGGTGGTAGTATGTTTTGTGCAAGGGTTATACTTGTCTTTATAGAGCTTGGCCAAAGCTACGCCTCATAACAAGGACGTGGGGGCCATAGCAACGACATCTCTTCTAATATGAGCATTTAATCCACTCAAAAAGTAATTTAAAAGGGATTCATCAGACAATCCAGAAGAACGATTAGCAAGAGACATGAACTTGAGAAAAAATTCAGAAATTGAACCTGTTTGATGCAGCTTAAATAACTCCGCCATTGGGCAATCAAATGGAGAAGGACCCAAATTGGATTCTAATGAACAAGTCAACTGATCCTAAGAGTTGACCGCGACCATTCTATTAAGCATTTGGAACCGGGGAACCACTTCACCATCGAAATGCATGGCAGCAATTTCCACTCTAGAGCAAATTTCTACCTTAAAAATCAACCCCATCACATAAGTTGTCCCAAGGAAATGAGAGAAATTAAGTGAGATATCTTTGATAGTTATTGTCGCAGCAAAAAGGATTTGGTTCGAAAGCTCTTTAAGTGGCTGCGTTGGGGTCGTAATGTTCAATAAAAGATCCAGGGCCTCCTTAATCTTAGAGAATTTAGTCTCATTGCTATCAATATATTACTTCCGTTGACGATCACGAGTTTCCAATAGCTCAAAAATGCGCTGAATCTCAGCGCCTTGATTCTTTAAATTGGACTGTACTTCCTTAAATCTAGTATTCTCAGCCATAAAGATGGATGAAAGCACCAATAGAACAATGTATATATTTAGCAGTAATGGAACAATGTATTGTATATATTAGTAATGGAGCAGTATTTAATGAATGATAAGAAGGAAGCTACATGATGATTGTCCAACAAATTCAAATTATGGAAATTAAACTATAATCTGAGTAATCGTATAAGTGTATTTATACAAGAGAAATGCAGGAAACTGGCAACCGGGAATAGAACCAGTTGCAGGTCAAGTTAGTTACAACAATCAACTAACAGAAACTAACAGCAAAGGGAAAAACTATGGTACAATGGAAATGGATCCTAAGCAATACAGCAGCAGGGGAGAATTAAACAGAACCATCAGATGTATTACCCCCCCCCCCCACAAGCTTGAGAGTGAAAAAATGTCCAAAACTCCAAGCATGGAAAGAAAGGAATGGAAGAACCGAGGCAACAAGGATTTGGTGAAAAAATCTGCAAGTTGCTCAGCCAAAGGAATTGCCAAAGAAATCAATTTCTCCCTAACCAAGTGACAATCAATTTCCAAGTGTTTAATCCTCTCATGGAACAATGGATTCTTTGCAATATAGATTGCACTATCATTGTCACAAAAACGAAATGGCTTATGGACTGGAATAAGATGAAGATCATTGAACAGAAACTAAATCCACTGCAATTCACACAGCAGACCCAAGGGCTCTGTATTCTGCCTCTGCAGAAGAACAAGCAATGGTAGTCTGCTTCTTGGACCGCCAGCTAACCAAGGATTTGCAAACATAAAAGCAATAGCCAGAGATAGAGCAACGAGTATCTAGATATCTGGCCCAATCTGCATCAGAAAAGCCTTTGATTTGAGTAAAATTGTCCCTTGGAAAAAATAAGCCAAGACCAGGAGACTGCTTCAGGTATCAAAGAATGCAAAGAGCAGTGTTATGATGAACAATTGTGGGAAAACTCATGTATTGACTGATTTGTTGAGTAGCATTGTGTTGAAGTGAGATACAAAAGGCGACCAACAAGGCGACGATAGGCAGAAACATAGGAAGCCTAGAATCTTGATGAAGCTTGACAGCAGGGTCCAAAGGTGTGCTAACTGGTTTACAATCTAAAAGTCCAACATCGGTCAACAAATCAATGTATTATTTGTGTTGAGAAAGTGAAATGCCAGCAGAACGGGCAATTTCAAGACCAAGGAAATACTTGAGATGACCCAAGTCCTTAATCCCAAAAGCCTTGTTTAAATGTTGTTTAATGGAGTGAAGCATAGAAACTGAATTACCAAACAACAATATGTCATCAACATAAACCAATAGACCAAGAAAAATAGAACAATTAAATCGTAAAAATAGTTGGTGATCTGCTGCTGCCAGCTTGAAATCATGTTGCAGAAAAAACACAGAAAGTTTTTCATACCACTGTCGGCTAGCCTGCTTAAGGCCGTAAAGAGACTTGGTAAGTCTGCAGACCTGACGAGGATAGGATGGCTTCATTCCTGGGGGCAATTTCATGTAAATAGTCTCCTTTAAATCACCATGAATGAAGGCATTATTAACATCTAATTGGTAAAAAACAATCATTTGAAGCAGCCAAAGCCAAGACAATGCGGATGGTGGTGAGTTTTGCCACAGGGGAAAAAGTGTCTAGATAATCCAGACCCTCTATCTGATTATAGCCTTTAGCAACTAGGCGAGCTTTGTAGCGTTCAATGCTTCCATCTGCTCTTCTTTTTATTTTAAAAACCCATTTATTTCCAATAGGAACCACACCATCAGGTAAGGGAACCAATGACCATGTCCTATTTGCCTCCAAAGCATCGATCTCAACTTCCATGGCTTTCCTCCAACAATCAAGCTTACTAGCCTCCACATAGGAAGTAGGCTCCTTATCCTCACTAATAGTAAGGCTAAAAGCAGCATGGACAGAAGAAAAGCGAGAAACAGAAGTAAAAGAAGCTATAGGGTAGAGTTTACCAGCATGAGGAGATTGATTTTGTTGAAATGAAGAGATGGTATTACACTCATAATCTCGAAGGTGAGGAGGTGGTTGTTTAGGTCGAGTGGAACGGCGAAGAAGGGGAGGGGAAGGATGTATAGTCTCAGCAGAAGGAAGGGATTGTGTATTGGAAGAAGGTAATAAGTCATCAATGATAGGGGAAGGTTCAAGAGGTGGAGTGATGGGAATAAGAGGGGGTCCAGGCTGAATAAGAAGGGTAGGATCTGAGTTTGTATCAACCAAGGTAGTGGGTTTGGGATTAGTGGGTGAAATATTAGGTTTATAACGTTTCATAGTGTCAGTTATGCAGATGGGTGCAGGAAAGTTAGTAGAAGTGTGAAAGGGAAACACAAACTCTTGAAACAGAACATGTCTAGAAAGAACTAGCTTATTAGAGTGTAAATCATACACAAGGAAACCTTTAGTTCCAGATTTGTATCCAACAAAAACAGATTTATGACTTCTCATATCAAACTTTGTTCTATTTTGTGAATATGTGGAAACATAACAAAGGCAACCAAACACACGCAAATGATCAAGCTCAGGTTTATGTCCAAACAAAGCTTCAAAAGGAGACTTGTTTTCCAAAATAGGTGTAGGAACACGATTGATAATGTGCAGTGCATGAGCTGCTAATCCCCAAAACTTCTTTGGAAGCTTAGCTTGGAACATCAAAGCCCGAGCTATATTAAGTATGTGTTGATGGCGTCGTTCTACTCTAGCATTTTGTTGTGGAGTTTCCACACAAGAGGTTTGGTGAAGAATACCATATCTTTGATATAAGGAATGTAGTAAAAATTTAGTACCATTGTCTGTGCGTATCGATTTAACAGCAGAATCAAATTGTGTTTTGATCATGATCAAAAAAATTTCTAGTTTAGTATGAACATCAGACTTGTGTTTAAGGAATATAATCCAAATGTGTCTGCTGTAATCATCTACAATCGTAAGAAAATAACGATGACCATTTAAAGTTGGTACACGATATGGACACCATATATCAAGATGTAACAGTTCAAAAGCGGAGGAAGCGGTATTATGACTCAGAGAAAAGGGTAATTTCTTTTGTTTAGCTTAGTGACAAATATCACAAATGTGACGTTCTTTACAATTCTTTATTGATGGATACAAATCAAAAAGCAATTTCATTCTAGACTGAGATATATATCCTAAACGGAAATGCCAAAGAGCAGTAGCATGGAAGAGGAAATCAGTAACAGAATTTGCTTGAGACAGGCTCAGGGAATGGGATGGAGAGATGGCAGAACCTTGGAGAATATAGAGACCATTCTTCATTTTAGCATAACCAATCATCCTCAAATTAGTCAAGTCCTGTATAGCACATAAGTTAGAAAATAATACCACACAACAATGTGAGGCAGCAGTAAGCTTAGAAACAGAAATCAAATTGACAGAAAAATGAGGAATATATAAAACCTGAGAAAGAGTCAGATCTGAAGAGAAATGAACACTACCAATGTGAGAGGCAGAAACAACACTTCCATTAGGAAGCTTCACATTGATAGATTTATTTGTAAGAGCAGTATATGAAGAAAAGAAAGACAGATCAGAGCAAATATGATCTGTGGCACCTGAATCAAGGATCTAGGTACTGTGAGTAAAGAAGCTTTTAATAGAAAAAACATGAGATTTACCGTCATCCGAGTCTGAAAGATCCATGGTTCTAGTAGTTAGGGTAGCTACTCTATTTTGTGAAGTACTAGCAAGAGTGGATTGCTGTAGTAAGGTCATGAGAACTTGATACTGCTCAGAAGTCAACGAAAAGGACTGATCTGAATCACCTTTCTCAGAGGACAACTCATCATCATTAGAATTAGAAGATTCACCAAGAATGTGATGTGAAGATACTGGACTCTTTCCCTTAGAAGCATAAGGATATCCATACTTTTTATAACATACATTCTCAGTGTGACCGGTCTTACCACAATGAGTACAAATCTTAAGTCTTCCTCTCCCTCGCCCAAAAGGCTTCTTGCCTTCAACAGCATTAATGAAATTGGTGGAATCTTCTGAACCAGTGGGAGAAATCCTGCGTTCATGTTGCATAAATAAGGAAAAAAATTTGTCTATATCAGGAAAATTGTCCATCACCAATATGTGAGTACAAACAATATCAAATTCATCGATCAAACCACCAAGAAATCGCATAACATAATCTTCTTGGCGATAGGCAATACCAGCACGACTTGCAAGACAATTACATTGAACAGGACAAGAACAATGAGGAAGGGGACGAAAACTAGCAATATCATCCCATAATGTCGTTATTTCAGTAAAATAGTCAGAGACAGAAAGAGAACCTTTCTTTAAAGAAAACATATCTTGCTGCAATTCATAGATGCAAACCCTATCAGATTGTGAAAAATGCTGCCGAAGAATGTTCCAAGTGACAGCTGCAATCTCAGCAGAAGCAATGCTTTTGGCAATCGAAGCTTCTACGGAATTGAAAATCCAAGATAACACCACATTGTAGCATCGCTCCCAAGACTCAAACGAAGGATCAAATTCGGTTGGCATTGGAAGTGTTTCGTTAACGAATCGAAATTTGTTTTTCACAATCAACGCACGCTTCATACCACGGGCCCAATTATGGTAATTGCGTGAAGAAAGAAGAGGAGAAACCATTGGTGAACATGGATTCTCACCAAGATGAATGTAGTAGATACTAAGTTGATCAAGAGCAGGATGTGTAGGAGGTGTAGGGTTTGAGGTAGTAGCATTGTTTGGAGAATTACCACGCGCCATGGAAGGAGCTGAGAAATTTTTGGAATACACCAGAGACTACTGATACCATAAAAGTGTATTGAACATGAACGAAGGAGAGAAATTCATGATTGAATTATTCACTCACTTAGTCATTAATGAACTGAACTAAGTGTATTTATACAAGAGAAATGCAGGAAACTAGCAACTGGGAATAGAACCAGTTGCAGGTCAAGTTAGTTACAACAATCAACTAACAGAAACTAACATCAAAGGGAAAAACTATGGTACAATGGAAATGGATCCTAAGCAATACAGCAACAGGGAGAATTAAATAGAACCATCAGAGGTATTAAATATTCAAGGGGATGTTCATACCACCAACATAATCTTCTCTAAGTCACGAAATCATTTAAGAGGCAATTTTTTTTTTGGGTCCTCATGCTTCTTCTCACGCCTTCTCTTATGGATCATCTGCCATGTGTCCATGTGGTCCAACTAACTCCTTGCATTTCAAAATCATGTGCGAGTTGCATGTAACACCTCCCCAAAGAGATCTCTTGCACTCCGTCAACCTTTGCTTGATGTGGGGCCTGGGTTTGCCCAATTTAGAAGTGCCGCCAAATTCAGAAGTGTGATACTTAATCAACAAACTAAGACAACCGTACTACTTCTAGTTTGAATCCCTAACTCGGCCAATGGTGGCTTGTGATGTTAGGCTCGGAGGTACCCCATCATTTTCTACCATTTTTATTTATCAAAAAGAAAATCACTCTCTTTGGTGTTTAATGTAAGTTATCTGCTAGCAGATTATTGAACAATTTTCACTGTTATATAATTTTTAGTTATTCAATTAATAATAGTGAGCGATAGTTAAATAAGAGAGGGAGAAAGATATATTTTTTTTGTTCAGCCAAAACAAAATATATTTATAAATCAGCACCAGAAGTGCTAAAAGTACAAACATAGATAGATGTTACATGATCATGATAAAGTCCAAACAAAAGAAAAACCGAATTCCCATCTTACTGTCAGAATTCAAAAACAAGAAAAGAAAACAGGGAAATCGAAACCAACCATAATTAAGGTGAACTACCCGAACAAACATCCAATAACTACAAAACCTGAAAACAGATCAAATCTAACAACTAACCAAAGGTATCATAATAGGAAACTTTTGAACACATTATATCCAACAGCCTTAGATATAGATACCGCCACATAAGAAAAATAGAAAAAAGGTCAATGTCAATCTGATATACTCAACAAACAATCAGCAGGTGAAATAACCATTGATTCAAAGAGTATGAAAATTCTCATAAGTATGCCTTTAACCAATTCCAAACCCGTACTTTAATTCTTTCCAAAACCTCTTCCCAATCATCTTTACTTTATTTAAAAATCAAATTTTTCCTCCAAATCCATAAATTCCAAATCACACAGACCCATATCACATACCACCCTTTCATAGAACCATTTTCATAGCACAAAGATTTATGCTGCCAGAAATGTTCTTTTGGGGAATTATGTAGTATTGAAACAGCCCTAACCCATTTATATATAGTCATCCAAATCAAATAGGAAATTCTACAAGAGAAAAAAAGATGGGGTGTAGTTTCTTCAACTTCTTTGTTGAGAGGACATAACAGTTGGTCAGCATATAAAGAGATTCCACGGGAGGCCAAATTGACCTTTGTTGGAACACCATTTAGCATTAATTTCCACACAGGATATATTAATTCACTTTAATTATTTATTAAAGGGTATATTTGAAAAAACTAATTTTTAGACATATTTAATGAGTTAACTACAATTTTTTAATTCTGGTGATTCACTTAAAAATATCTTATAAATGAGACTCAAGTGAGTATATTTATGAACTAAATTAATAAATTTTTAAATGGCTTATGGGACTTAAAATGATTATTTATTATTAATTTCATGGACATAATTAATTAATAATCAAAATTTTTAAGAACCAAATTGAATTAATGTTTCACTCAAAATTATTTTTGATTTGTGTATAAAAAAAAGCGTGACAGTGTTTTAATAAAAAAACCGAGGGAAAAATGTAGGTATTTATATTACTACCTCTAGGGACTAAAAGTAGAGCCAAAAATAAATGCAAGGCAGCCCCTAAATTGAAACAAAACTAAGGGACTAAAATACAAAATTAAAAATATCTAACATAATGTGAGCTAAGACACTAAACTCACACTTAGTAAAAAAATAATCCAAACCTACAATTTATTCGCTAAAACACATTTTTATTTTAAAAACATTAAAATAAGTTGGAAGGTCTTCAATATTGACGACACTTGCTTGCTCTTCTTGAAACTTCAATCTTCAAGCAATCCATGATCACATCAACTACACTCTCTCCATTTAGAAAGTTTTTAATTCTTGTGTTTGATCCGGGTGATGTGTTAGTGATTTTAACACTTATCCTTGCTTGTTCCCCTTTAAATTCGAAGACAAATTCTTTTTAAGGGGGAGGAGATGATGTGAGCATGTCTTGATGGATGTGAAGATCCAAGAGGATAACAAGCAAGCCACTATTTGAAGCTTTTAGCTTTTAGTTTTTAGCATTCTCATGTTGTAATAAGCTCATTAGGACCCTTATTGTTGAGGTTTGAACATCATTTGTTGTTAGAAGTGCAGTTTGCACGTTCAAACGCACCATTTGGTCATCCAAATTCACATATATAGCTTCTAGGACATAGTTTTTGCATTCAAACGCCATGCTAAGGTGTTCAAACACATGCTGGCAGATCAAGGGCCTTGAGTTCCCGTGCGCAAGCAGGAGAGGGGTGTTTTGACGCGCCCTGCATTTCATCTACGCGTTTGAACGCGTCTAAGATGCGTTCTAATGCATGTCGTGCTTTGTTTTGCGCGAATGTTAGCATTTTTAAGGGTTTTTTTCTCTCATATAAATACCCTTAGGCCTTTTGTAAACACAGCTTTGATCATTTGAATAGAATTCTGAGTTTGAGAGCTTAGCTTCTCTTGGTAGGGTTCTTAGCAAAGTTCTATTGAACTTGAATTGCTATCTTATCATTGGTTCCCAACACCAATGTGGCGATGCTACGGCGAACTTATCTCTAATTGCGGTTAGAGTGCCGATTTCTCCATCCATCTTCTTCTCTTCCGCATTCTATTTTTTCTTCATCTTTCAATCTGGGTTCTAAGTCCTCTTTGAAGCTAGATCTTATCTCTATGAGAATTCATCCTCATCATTCACCCCTCAACATCCTTTCAATTAATTCCATAATTTCTTAAATCTTATAAAATAGTCCCCTAGGGGCTAAAATTAAAGTTTAAGCGTTAACTTAGGAAATGCATAGTTTTGGGATGTTACAATTCTATCCGCTTAAAAGAATTGTGTCCTCAATATTTGAATTCACCTATACTGTGAACCCCGTGCCGGTATGAGTCATTCAAGTCATTTGAGTTGGAAAAACTTGTTCAATGAGAAATTAACCTAGCTTGAATTTTACTCATCAAAGGAATGTAGAATTCTGGAAGGAAACACAAACTGTCAATGAAAGTGATGGCATTAGGGTTTGTGTTTCTTTGTGATGTGAGCATAGAACAGGAAGATGTTGACAAGAGCTTAGAGACATTACGGGGCTTGGTTGGACCCATAACAACGAGCAAGAGGAAGAAGCTTCAAGCCACAACCACGTCCTTATTGAATTCATTAGCTAGAAGTGATGCTTTCCAATCACTACAAGAATGCAGTGGTTTAGATGCCAAAATAAAGTGTCGGTCTCGAGGCGGACACTAATTTAGTTAGTAGCGTCAGCCTAAACCGACATTAGACCAACACTACTGAGGATTGTTTTTTGGGAAATTTAGTGTCGGCTTTATTATCTAATAGTGTCAACCATAGCCTACACTATATTTTTTTCGAAAAAAGCGTCCCCCATGGCCGACACAACTTAGGGGATTAAAATTTACCCAAATTCATCCTTTCACCCACGCCTTTCACTAAGTTGTGCACCTTTCACGATTTCACAGTCCAAATCCAATTCCACTGGAACCGTCACCGCCACCGGAACCGTCACCAATAGTGAGCTTCATCGCCGCCATTGTAACCCTATTCCTTCTTCATCTTGCCTCAAAACCCCATTCATCAAAACCCTATTCCCTATTCTTGCTCGATGCACGCAGTGGCTATATGCATGTTTTCCCCTCTTCTTGGTCCATCTCTCTAAGGTTTGTTTGCTCCATTCTTGCGCTCTCCCTATTTCTCAATTTTCTGCTTCTAACATGTCCTAAAGCTCAGTCCCAAATTGCTTTGAAAATTAGGGTTCACAAAGGGGAAGCGATTCTAAGGCATTGTAGTGGCTATACACATGTCCCCCTCTTCTTGCTTGCTTTATCAGGTTTGTTTCCCCTCTCTTGTCTCTCTTTATTACGGCCCAATATATAGCATAATCTGTTTCTGCTTCAGGCCCATTAAACCCTTTTAATGGACTTTTCCTTTTTGTAATCCTGGCCTATGTTTCTGGCGTATATATGATTGTAATTCCTCTTTTTGTAAATAAGAAAATACACTATTCATTTTTGTCCTTTATGATATCGGAGCATATCCAAAAAAAATAGGGCAAGATAAAAATTCAAGAAATCTATACCTGGGTGCATTTAATGTCTTCTAAATCTGAGACTAGACAGTTGGTTAAAGACTTTATAGAATATGTGCAGACTTAGCTGCTGTGAAATATATAAGGACTGATAATGGTTTGGAATTTCATATGCCTGTTTTTTATGCGAGCAAAGGTATTATTCATCAAACTTCCTGCGTTGAAACTCCACAACTGAGGTACCTTTTGAATGTGACCCGTTCTCTTCTTTTCAGTCAAAAGTTCCTACTTGTTACTGGTGTTTTGCTCTCTGTCACTCTGTGTATTTGATAAATCGTCTACCAACTCCTGTTTTGAAAAACAAATCCCCTTTTGAAATTGTTTTTAATCGCCAACCTGATTTATCCAATCTCAAAGTTTTTGGAAGTTTATGTTTTGCTAGTACTCTCACACAAAATCAGCATAAACTTGATCTTCGTGCTTCAAAATCTATTTTTCTGGGTTTTAAACAAGGTACAAAAGGTTTCATTGTTTTGAACACTGACACTAAATGTATTTCTATATCACGTAATGTTGTTTTTTATGAAGATGTGTTCCCTTTCATGACAGGGCAACCGAGTAATGTTGACCCCGTTATATCTACAGACACCCTGATTTTAGCCAAAATTATTTCTTTTTAGAACCAACCCATATGGAACCCTCGGTTCCTAAAGTAACAAATTAGCAGTGCATACCTGCTGACATTCCAGATACAAATTCTACTGTTTACCATGATATTGTGCACGAATATACACCTGCAACTGTTTCCAGTGACTCTGTATTAACTACTTCTGGAACTTCTATTCCTGATAACTCCACCGGGTTAAGATCAGCACCTAGTCATCTCCTTGATTATCACTGTAATCTCCTATCAGGTAATATCTCGCCATCTCAGACTTCTTCTATGTATCCCATTTCCGCTGCCATTAATTATGAAAGACTATCTACTTCTTTTGCTTCCTATAGTCTTAATATTAGTGTTCATGCTAAACCTTCATCTTACAAGGAAGCGTGCTTATACCCACATTGGGTTGATGCTATGCAAAATGAATTACAGGCGCTTGCCATTAATAATACTTGGACTATTGTTCAGTTACCGAAAGGAAAAAGAGCAATAGACTCCAAGTGGGTTTTTAAAATAAAATATAAATCTCATGGTTCCATTGAGCGCTACAAAGCGCGTCTTGTGGTCAAAGGCTACAAACAAATAGAAGGCCTTAACTATTTTGATATCTTTGCCCCTGTTGCAAAGATGTCTTCTGTTCGTTTACTCCTTGCTATTGCTTCTATTGAAAACTGGACTTTACAACAATTAGATGTTCAAAATGCTTTTCTTCATGGTGATTTAAAAGAAGATGTTTACATGAAAATCCCTAATGGAATCACTGTTAATAATAAAAATCTGGTTTGTAAGCTTAAAAAATCTCTATACCGTCTCAAACAGGCTGGACGCATGTGGTTTGCCAAACTTTCTGATTTTTTAATCAAAAATTGCTATAAACAATCTGTTCACATCATTCCCTATTTGTTAACAAAAAAGGCGGTCTCATGTGGTTCTCATTTATGTGGATGACATTATACTTGTTGGAAAGAACATATCTGAAATAAACCATATAAAATTGTTGATGAATTCTGTTTTTAAAATAAAGGACCTGGGTCCTCTAAGATATTTCTTAGGTATCAAAATTGCTAGGTCTCACCTAGGTATTACCATTTCACAGCGAAAATATACACTAGATTTACTGGCTTGTGTTGGTTTATTGGCAGGGAAGGGTGCTGAAACACCAATGGTAAAATGCACCATACACCCAGATCCAAATGACAAACCACATGAAGATGTTCAAGGCTACAGACGTCTAGTTGGAAAATTGTTGTACTTGACCACCACAAGGCCACACATTAAATATTCTGTCCAACAACTATCACAGTTTCTATCATCTCCCTACCATAGACATTACAAAGGCGCCCAACGTATCTTACATTACCTGCGCAAAAGCCCAGGTCAAGGATTGTTCTACCCAGCAAAGTCTCCTCGTCAATTGAAGGCCTTCAGCGATTCAGACTGGGCCACCTGTCCAAAAACGAGAAAAAGTGTAACTGGTTATTGTGTTTTTTTTGGAGACTCCCTAGTCTCATGGAAATGCAAAAAACAGACCACCGTCTCACGCTCATCTTCCGAAGCCGAATATCGCGTGCCCGCCACAACGACATGTGAAATATAGTGGCTTCACTATCTTCTGCGTGATTTTGGAATCTCTTTCACAACACCCTCTCTTCTATTTTGTGACAATGATTCTGCCATTCATATTGCGCACAACTCTGTTTTCCACGAACACACAAAACACTTGGATATCGACTGTCACCTTGTTCGAGAGAAATTATTACAGGGTCTCATCAAACTGCTCCTTGTCAACACCAAACACCAGATTGATGCTTTCACAAAACCACTTGAACCAGCTGTTTTTAATCATCTCCTCTCCAAGCTGGGAGTTCTTGACATCTACTCCCCAGCTTGCGGGGGGTATTACGGCCCAATATATAGCATAATATGTTTCTGCTTCACGCCCATTAAACCCCTTTAATAGGCTTTTACTTTTTGTAATCCTTGCCTCTGTTTTTGGCCTATATATGATTGTAATTCCTCTTTTTGTAAATAAGAAAATACACTATTCATTTTTGTCCTTTACTCTTTCTCATGTTTTTTCGTGAACCCTATTCCCTCTTACTTTTTGCACTGTCTTGTTAATTATGACATCTTACCACCTCTCATACTTTGCTAAAAATTTTGCTTTGAATCTTGAACATGTGACACAAACTTTTTTTCTTTACGTTCAGGTTCACAAATATTATAATTTGATGGAAATTGATAGAAACCAAGGGCTAAGAGTGTAATGTTTCTAGTTTTAAGATGAAAATAGTGAACAAAGTTATCTTCAGGTTGCTTCGGAGCAGAAAACTTTTATATTTGGGGAATATTTGTGGTCAGTTTCAGATTAGTTTTGACTAGTTAGAACACTGGAAGGGGTATTATATGGCATTAAAGATACATGTGTCTTAAACCTTGAAGTCCTCTTTGTGAAAGATGCTTCTGAGCATTTTCACAGAAAATAAACCTACTAAATCTTAGTTATGACTTCATGAAACAGCTTCTTTTTCTAGATTTTCCTTAACAATAATCATCCTTTATTCAGAACGTAACTCAATTGAAGGTAGATAAGACACTAAAGTACTAATTACAGGTATTCTATTTACCGAGGGAAAGAATGAAAATTTTTTAATCTTATTCATGGTCACTTAATAAGTTATAAATTAGTTATGAACCAATTTTCAACTGGTTGTTGAACTAATTTGAAATATTTGGTTTAGTTCATGAACTACAGCAAGAAAACAGTTATTTTGTAATTAGTTCAGTTCAATTCTTGTTCTTAATGTTATTTTGCACAACACTAACAAAAGGTTCTTCTGTGCTTTTAATGTGAGAGAGGAAAGATCAATATTTTAAATAAGAGAAGGAGAGTAAAAGTAAAGTAAAAGAAAAAGTGCCAAAACCGAAACACACATCTAAGAGAGATGATTATGTAATTATGATATATATCTATTAAATTGAAGGATAGACTAACTCTTTACATAAACTATTTTCTTTTGTCACCCTCTCCCCTGAGAAAAAGAGGAAATGGAAGTTTTGAACTTATTTGTTGTGGAAGTTGCAATTAGTTAAAAGTTTAGAGACTTTATTCCCATATTTGTTTGTCGTTAATATAACAGTGACTTTGAATCTAATAATGGGAATTCCTTCTGCATTGTAGTTTTGACTCTGATTATACTTTCACATTACTTACAATTTGGTTTTGATGGCATTTTTCTTCCAGTTCCTTCTCTTTATGGACTAATATGTATATGTATATGTGTATATGTATACTGTTGTGTGTTTGAAATCTGCCATCCATTTCATGCCCAAAAGTTCCAAATTGATATATATTGTTGATTATAGAATTATCCAGGATAAGTAGCTAGATCTTTACCTTTTCTTAGATAGGGGTATCAACAATTCTTACCATCATTCTCTGAACCAAGACGCCGAGTTACTATATTCTTGTTTTGATTTGGTTATATGGACATTAATTTCTAGGTGAATAACTTACTTAAATCGGAACTTGATACATTAAATTGAGTGTCATTGCTTGTAAAGATTGGATCCCTGTCACTTATGATTGAGATAGGAGGGCCATGTAACTTAAACACATTGTTCATGAAGGTTTGAGCTACTTCACTAGCCGTGTATGGATGTCTCAGCCCAGTGAAGTGAGCTGCCTTGCTCAATCTATCAACCACGACCAAGATGACTTGCCTTCCTTCTGATGAAGGTAATCCTTCTATAAAATCCATGTTTATATGTTGCCAAATTTGATCCGGAATTGGTAAGGGTTGTAGTAAACCCGGATAAGCAGAATTGTCATACTTGCACCTTTGGCAGACTTCACATTATTGAACGCACTGTTTAATGTCCTTGCTCATGTGATACAAAAACTAGTCACCAACATTTTCCACCTTCATCACATGCTACATTACCATAGGTCAAGATTGTCAAGCTACCATTGTCAAAAAGGAAGGTTGAAAATTGGGAACCATCACATGCATTTTTTGTGATCTTTTCTTCCAATTCACACAAAATCAACCATCACTTTAATTGCATTATTTTATGTATTCCTAAGTAGTATAAATAGGTGTGTGTTTGTGTGCTTTAGATAAAGAGAGTTGTATTATGTATTGAGTTACTCATTGTGTGTTTTTTTGTCTCTTTGAAACTACCCCTTGTAATTCTGTGACATTTTTGTATCAGCGCAAGGTTCCGAAGCTTCTTATGCCTTTGGGTTTATCAAAAAAGTAAGTTTGAATTTTTCGATCGCCGAAAAAAATTCTGCCACCCTCGAGAACCAACTTTAGAGAGCTTTTCTTGAAAAACCGGGGCTATTCATGAAAAACCGGGGCTTTTCTTGAAAAACCGACCCCGTAGAAGTGTCCGGAAGGTCCCAAAACCTTGGGATACATAGTTTGGTCGTCAGAAACCGCCGGAAAAAAACTCGGCGGAAAAGTCACCGGGAAATTTTTCGATCGCCCGAAATCTTGAGGTCGAAGACGAAGCTGACGTCATCACCACGTAAGCGCCACATCACCTTGTCCAGCCACTCAAGAACCACCACGTGTTATCATGGGTTGAGTCAGCTGAGCTTTTCTACGCCACGTGTCAGTTAGCAAACCAGTCAAGTGCTGCCACGTGTCTCGTTGATCGTCAACAAGCAGTCACGTTCTGCCATGTGTCAGATTTGACCAAAAGTCAACTATTGTCAGGAATTTTCAAAAATTATAATTTAACCCTGAACTTTTTGACATTTCAGTTTAAGTCCCTCTACTTTCTGAAAGAGCAATAAGACCCCTCAAATTTCCAAAATATAATTTAGCCCTTATACTTTCTAAAATTTTATTTTCACCCCTAAACTTAAAAAAATTCACATTTACCCGTTTTTCTTAAATTTACCATTTTTACAATTAAACCGCTAAATTACCTTCAATCCCCCAATATCTAAAAATTACCTTTTTCCCCGAGCCTTAAAAAAATCCTTAAAATCCAAATTTTCTAAATTTCTCACATCATGCCATCACGAAAGCAAAATTACATAATCATTAAGAGATATTTAAAATTTATGAGCAAACAACTCCAAATGCTTGAAAAAATAATTGAGATTAAAGAGGCTCAAATAAGAGAAGAAAATTTTGAAAATAATTTTGATGAAGATGATTCTTCTTCAAATATTTTTCGGGATTTTTTATAAGAAACTAAAAATATTCAGTATGATTTTGATGATCCTCCAATTTTTGATGAAGAATAATGTGAAGAAAATAAATTTGACGTTGATTCTCCTCTTATCTTTGATAAAGAACCTAAATACTATCAATGTGAAGGTTCTCTAGTGTTGAATGAGGAAAAAAAGGATGTATTAAATGAGTCAATAGAAATCTTGAATTTAGCTTTCTTATCTCCAGAAGAGATTAATCAAGGAGATATGAAACTAATTTCATTGGTATCTTTGGAAACCCAAAATAGGTTTCAGGTGCCTAAGGATGAGGTAAATAATTTGGGTTTTGTAATAGTGATTGAACAAAACGGTGACATTTCTTTTTCACCAAAAAATTGTTCAATTTCTTTCAAAATCTCCAAATGTTATTTTAAAAGAAATTCCTCCGGATTTATGAGCAGTGGATGATTTCTACCTTGAAATTGGCGTGGACACCCTGATACTCTAAATAAATCTGCATGTATATCCATGGAAGAATTCATCCAGCCAGCCACTCATAAAACTTTTAAATACATAAATACTGTGTGCACGAGATCAACTACATTGCTTCCGATGATCCACAACCTAGGATTTTTTTCATCTCAGAATACTACCCAGATTTTTTTCAAGGAATCCTACCCAGGCATAATTTTCTCTGTATTCCTTTATATGCAATAATTTGGAAGCCACATGACAGAGGAATTGCTCTACGAGATAAGCACGATAGATAAATAAATATTATAATAAATAAAGTGCTTAGACTCGAGGACGAGTCTTCTCCAACCCGAAGAGAATGATACAGAAATTAGCCACCAACATTTTCCACCTTCATCACATGCTACATTACCATAGGTCAAGATTGTCAAGCTACCATTGTCAACAAGGAAGGTTGAAAATTGGGAACCATCACATGCATTTTTGGTAATCTTTTCTTTCAATTCACACACAATTAACCACCACTTTTATTGCATTATTTTATGTATTCCTAAGTAGTATAAATAGGTGTGTGTTTGTGTGATTTAGATAAAAAAGAGTTGTATTATGTATTGAGTTACTCCTTGTGAGTTTTTTTGTCTCTTTGAGACTACCCCTTGTAATTCCGTGCCATCATGCCTCTCCAATATATAACTGATTTAGCTCGCTGAATAGTTGCATTCTTCCCAAAATGGCCACCAGGGTGAAGAGTGTAGCCAATGTAAAAGTTGCTTCCTAAGTTCCAAATCCCTGCCAACCACTAGTCTTCCTTTCCTCCTTAGCTCTCCTTGCTAAAACATATGAGATTTGTGAGATGCTGGGTTCAGTTGTATTTCTTGAATAAGCTGCTTCAAGGAGGTATATGAATCCCAGGTAGCTCGTATTTTTGTGAATAAGTATTCTTCTAATGTTAGAACATGTGTGGCACTACATCTGAGTTCCTCCTTTCTAGATAAGGCATTAGCTGCTATATTTTCTCTACCCTCTTTGTACTCTCTGGAAAAATCAAATTCCATGAGCTTGACTAACCATTTCTGTTGGAATATAGTTGTGAGTCATTGATCCAATATGAATTTTAGACTCGTGTGATCTGTTTTGATCGCGAAGTGTCTATTTAGAAGATAATGTCTCCACTTTATGACTGCAAAGACCACCGCCAAAAGCTCCTTCTCATAGGTAGAAAGCCCTTGTTGTTGCTGATTTAGAGCCCTACTCATATAGGCAACGGGATGATGCTCTTGCATAAGCACTGCCCCCAAGCCAATACCCGAGGCATCCACTTCCACAATGAACTCCTTGTTAAAATCTAGTAAGGCCACGATAGGTGTCTGATGCATGCCTTGTAACTGGTGGAACGCTTGTTTTGCTTCCTCTATCCATACAAAATTGTCCTTCTTGAAAAAGTCACTCAAAGATTTTGCAATGGAACCATAGCCTTTGACAAATCTCCTATAATACCCTGCCAATCCAAGGAATCCTCGTAGCTATTTAATGTTCATAGGAGGAGGCCAGCTCTTGACAGTTTCTATTTTGCAAGATCTATTGATACTCACTCTGCTGAGATAAAGTGTCCTAAACACTCAACCTCGGTCACTGCAAAATAGCATTTAGATTTCCTTACAAATAGACTGTTAGATCGCATAGTACTCAAAACAAGTTTTAAGTGTGTGATATGATCACTTAAGGTCCTGCTATATATGAGGATATCATCAAAAAAGACAAGAAGAAATTTCCTTAAGTAAGTCTGAAAAACAGTATTCATAAGACCTTGAAAAGTAGATGGAGCATTGATAAGTCCAAAGGGCATGACCAAGTACTCATAATGCCCCCCATGAGTTTTGAAAGCAGTTTTATGGATATCCATGGGCTTCATTCTAACTTGATTATAACCACATCTGAAGTCTATTTTTGAGAAAACACAAGATCCATGCAATTCATCAAGCAAGTCATCTACTAATGGAATAGGAAACTTATCCTTTACTGTGAACTTGTTTAAGTCTCTGTAATCTACACAAAGTCACTTGAATGATTCCAGATTTCAGATATTCCTTGATCAAATTGTCTATGACATCCTTCTGATGTTTGGTATTAATGGATCTGTTCCAGCCAGCAATGGAATTCGATGATCATGTGCAGGTCTTGATGGGGGTAGTTAAGTAGGTTCCTTGAATAAGTCAACATACTCTTGCAGCAGTTCTTCCACAACTGCTTCTCAAGAAGATGGATGTCCATGAGTGGTTAAAACTTGTAATAGAGCACCATCTTGATCACAAAGTTGCATCATAGATAAGTGAACTCCATCAGAAAAAATCCTGCCAAGTTGCTGCCTTTTTATTGTCTTAAGATATTGTGAAGTAGCTCCTCGCAAGATATGTTTCCTACCCTGCACATAAAATTGAATACTTAGTTTATCGAAATTTCGTGTTATATCACCAAGTATCACTAGACATTCAATGCTAAGAACTAAATCACAACAGCCAAGTGGAATTAACATTATATCAGAAGTAAAAATTGTTTGTTGGATACACCATTTAAAGTTTTTCACAACTGCTGTGATCTTTAATCTTGTGCTATCAACTACCACCACATTGATACGATCCATTGAGTCAATTCTAGAACTCATTTTCTTGGCAAGGTCAATGTCCAAGAAATTGTGAGTGTTGCCATTGTGTATGAGAATGTGTAAAGGATGTTTCTAATGATAACCCGTAATTCTCATCGTCCGAAAATTTGGAACTCCTGTCAAAGCATGTATTGAGATTTGTGGTTCTTCCACGTCCTGTTGATCCACATTAGTATCCTCCTCTGCATCTGCATTGCTGTCATCCGTATTCATCAGTTTTCATTACATGTATCTGCAGCTTTCTGTGTGTGTTGTTATAAGCAGGTGTATATTGCTCATCACAGAAATAGCATAGGCCCTTAGCTCTTCTATCTGCCATGTAAGCAGGGGTTAGATTTTGATAAGACTTGCCTTTAGTAGAGGGTACTGTAGCCACTGTATCAGTACTCACAAATGAAGGTGTTGGCAAAAGAGGCTTGGTGGAAGTAGTGGATTTTGAGAGCTTGGCCACCCAAGGTACCGAAGAAGTTTGAGAACCAGCAGCTTCATACAATTTTGCCAAGGAGAAGGCTCTTCTTCTTACTGATTCAGGTTGGAACATCCTAACCATCATTTGGATGTCTTGGTTCAATCCTCCCCAAAAAAACTCAAGGTATATTCTTCGTACACATTTAATCTTGAGATGATGGTGTCAAAATCTTCATGATACTCAGACACAGATTTTTTTTTTTGTCTCAAGCTCATCAAATCTGCCATGGGATCGTCACACACAGCTCCAAACCTTTCACATACTATCGCCACATATTCCCTCCAAGAAGGTAAGGAATCTGTAGATAGAGATCGCGCAAAGGCAGTGTGCCACTATAGCACCTTGCCCTCCAGATGCACGATCGCAAGACTCACCTTGACATCCTTCAGTGTATTATCAATTAGGAAATAGTTATCTCATTGATAAATCCATTGATTCACGTTTTCACCGTTGAATCTTGGAAAGTCAATGCGAGCTAACCGCCTAACCACTTGCCACAAGCATAATGAGTGGAGGTTAATTTTTCTCAACGGAAAGACTCAATAACCGATTGCATTGGAGAACCAAGATCATGATTCTTGGTGAAGTTCTGAACTGATTGAGCAACAGATTATGTATGGTTTTCTGCAAATGTGCAGCAATCTCCATAAACTTCTAATCAAGATGAAGCGTGAGCTTGCTCTTAAGTCTGTCCTCCATGTCTTTCACAGCTTGTTGGCTCCTTGTGTTATCAGCCATGGAAGGTGCCGGATGATACCAATTGTTATGGTAGAACTAGGGTGTTAACCGAAGATCCACAGAAAGATAGGGAATTTCAGATGAAAGAAGAGAAACTCCGAATTGTATTGAAATAGAACAGGTTACAGATTACAGAGAAGATTAATTCTGACAAATTAGACAAATATTACATTGAAAATTGGCCTATTTATACCAATAACTAATTTTCTAATAAAAGGACTATTTAGATAAATTAGCTTATTCCTAATAATTGCTAATAAAACCTTCAAATAACTCTCATATTTTGTGATAATTTGCTGATAGCTTCCTTCTGTATCAGATAGAGATGGAGTGCAAAGACTTTATTTCAGAGAGAAGAAAAGCTAGATTCCTTGAGAACAGGTCTAGAAACCACTAACAAAGCACAAGCCTCCACTGTTGAGAAAATGGAAGCCCACATGAAGGCTAGGGTGGATTGCGATGCAAAGTAAGATGTGCACACATGAGAGAAATGAATTCCGGAACCTAATCCCAAATCAATCAAAACCTAACCCCAAATCGTATTTAGAGGAAGAGAAGTGTTACCTGGTGCTCTCGGTGACAACTAGCAGAGGGAGTGAGAACAGACGGTGGCAGCGATGCAATCTCTCAGTGGGACGCAGCCAGAAGCGTTTGTGGTGTGAAGAAGAACTCAAGAAGAGTGTTTGCGAATGAGGAAGAAAGTGTTACTGGAATGAGGGAGAAAGTGTTACTCTAGTCGGGGCTTCAATTTAAATTTCAATTAAAAGATTTCAAGTAATACTATAGATATATCCAACACTGAATGACAGTTCCAAAAATTTCAATTAAAAGCTTCAATAACGTTTCACAAAAGCAAATATATATATATATATATATATATATATATATATATTTATATGGCCAGTCATTCACACTATATATATAGCAGCGCTGTTCTTGGCGTTTCAAAAATAATGCCACACAAACTGCAAGTCATGGGAAATTGAGACAGTTTTTAAAAAAATTGCCCCTAGCCAAATGCCTCTAAAATTTGCTTTCATTGTAGTGAGGTGGTTTGGTTTTAAAGTAGTACTCTATAACTCTTGTAGAGATCATTTTTTAGAGCATGGCCATATTTGGGATTCATAGAATAATAGTAAATTGTACATGGTACGCATTTTGGTGCAGTGTGGTTTGGAATATTTGGTGGAGGAGAAATTGTTTGGTATTTAAAAATAAAGTAGTTTCTTGGGAGAGAATTTTTGAGACTATTCAGATTAGATTTTGGCACTGAATAAAGGCATATTGTGCTGGGTTCTTTGCATCTTTATCTGTGGTTCAGGATCCTTGGCGTTGCATCACAAATGTGTAATTGAAGGATTAGCTGGTTGTTAATTTTTTTATTTTTTTTTTGTTTACAAGGAAATTTAACGACACCAGAGATTGAACCATGTACCACACACTCACAACATGTCTTTGCCAGTTGTATTGGTCTTACTGGACATCAGGTTGTTAATTTGATAAGGTTCTGGTGGGGTTAACGTCTGGATATGTTTTTATGAAGCTAAGGACAATTTTATGAGCATTATTTATTGGAGGTTCAGCGTAAATTTGCTTTCTTTGGATCCTGGTATTTTTCTACTCCTTTTGTTTAGTCTTGTCTAATTAGTCATTTGTTTTAGGAGGCTGTTAGTTTTATTTTTTGTTGCTAGTTCTCGCTTTAGTGTACTTAAGGTGTGTTTGTTGTTATTTATTTTTATTTTGTTGTACTATTTCACCTTTGGTGCTCTTTATGATTAATATTTTTTTTTTTGCCGATAAAAAAAATAGTGCATCATATTCAAAATGCAATTCATGCATTTCATAAAAATAATAGGTCCATGCATAATAAAATGGCAGAATCAAAGATCTCCACCATCACCTCTGCCGCCCAGAACCATCACAGTGCTGCCTCTCATGTTTGGAACGAGAGCCTCGCCGCAACTCCACTCACTATCGTTCAGCCACCAAAAGCCATGATGACAACCGCCGCATCATGCCACCACCATCGTTGCCTTCACACCTCCACTCAAATACTGAAAACCTTTGATATAATAATAGATTTTGCTTATTGTAGACATGTATATCTCCTTTGCATCTTTGTATATTTTAACTGGTTGTAACAAGTTAGATAATTTTATAGGAAAAACTTTAACTTGATATAACTGGTTAAAAAACTTACTTATAACCCTTATTTCTTTACTTTTGTATATGATACATAACTTTTAACTTGTGTATCTTAAAATTCACTTTTTTTCTTTAAAGAAAATATGTTTGGAATATTGGAATTCCTATATATTACATTGCCTTATGACTTTTTTGGTTCGTTGTTATCGCAAAAGTGAGAAATCAAATCACCGGCGGAAAATAAATTTCAATAATTTATCATCCATCAATAAATATTGAATAAATAAAGTTAAATACAACATGCTTGGATCTTATCACGTTGATGAGACGGATATTGCCAAATAGAACACTGTTTGCCTGGATCTTTTTCTAGTAAAGAGACATCAACTTCTTCTACTCTAGGAATTTTAGATTGTCATTGCTCAGGCAATTCATCTATTATTATTCTTGTGATTGGTGGAAGAGTAGTAGATGTGTTACCTTGAGATATAAGAATGTTTTAAAAAATTAGGGAATAAGGATTGTTGGATTTTGATGGGATTTATGTAGTAAGAAGAGTAGAAAAATATGAGAAGAAAAAATAAAAGGAATTAAAAAAAAATAATAGAGATTAATGCGAATAACTTTGATCTTACCAAAATAAAAAAAAAAGACACAAATTCTCGGCAAATTCCATTTTTAGTTCACGCTTAACCTTTGTCGTTTGGTTCACGCTCCTACAATGGATTGTGAATGGAAAGTTTTCATAATAAAAAAAGTTAAAATTTAAAAAGAGAAAGAAGCTCTTATTAGTTACGGAGGGAATCTATTAAAATGGAAAAAATCGACTTAAAATCGTTAAAAAAGGGAAATATCATGTAAAAATGCAGTGAATCATTAAAAAGGGGAAAAAATAAAGTAAAAACAAGAAATTAAATTGAAAAAAAAATAATAGGAAAAAAACAAGAAGAAAATAAGATATGTAACCTAAAATAAATTAAATTAGATATGTAACCTAAAAAACTAAGATATGTAACCTAAAAGAAAAAAAAAATAGAAATTAAATTGAAAAAATTAAAAGAAAGCTGCAATCCCATGAGTAGTGCGGAATTAGAGGGGGAAATGTTGGGGTTTAGAGCTGCCATGTAAGAAAAAGGAAAAAATTAAAAGAAGAGATCAAGATGAGAAAAGGGGAAACAAAAAAGAAAAGAACAGGGGCGCTGGTATAAGTGGAGGTGTTTGGTGACAACAAGCTTATAGCATTTAGCTTTTATAAGCTAGCTTCTGAAAAACTACTTCAAGTAGCTTATAGCTTATGAAAAGTAGCTTTAAATAATTCTTTCCTATTTTATCCTCAATTCATTTATTATATGTTTACTCTATCAAATAATTTATTGCATGTAATTATTACTTTTCCTTTTAAGTCATTTTACAAATTTAAACTATCTAATAAGTTAATTTTACCAAACACCTCTACTCAATTATAAGTCATAAGTCATAAGCTATAAGCTAAAAGCTATCAGCTAGTGTTACCAAAAAGAGCCGAATGAAAAAAATGAAAACGTTGGAGAAGGGAAAGAAGAAGTGCTGCCAGGAAGAGAAAGGAAGAAAAAGATGAAGGGAGGAGGGCTTTGTGTGAGCGTCAGAGTGTGTGTGAGGGTTTTGGTTTTCTTCTTTTTTCACTTTCTTTTTAAAAAGGGTAAATTGCAATAACCCCCTTGAGGTTTGGGAAAATTGCACTCCACCCCAAACTTCATCAAAATTAGCACTCCACCCCATTTTGGTTAGTTAACTAGCATTTTCGGCCCATCAATCTATCACATAAGTATTAACAATAATCTTTTAATGTTAATGGAGGGACCAAAACTTGCTTGATAAACTGGCATGACAGAAACATTAGCAGTATAGCAATTAACTAACATTTTTTTAAAATTTTGCCGGTTCTTCTTTCTCTTTCTTTTTATGAAGATAACTAAGCCTTTTTTAAAGAAATCCCATTGATACTTCAAGATTTGACAGTATGTAAACATCATTTACATTGTCTTAACTTTTTTTTATCCCATTTTGTTTGGTACATTACTGTACTTTCCGACTCATGTGTGGATTGTGGTAGATGTAATTGACGTGTGCACCTTCAAAATTTAAAAGATTTACAAATAATACTCTAAATGTTTTGTATTTTGCATTTCATACTTATATACTCTTAATTTTTATATTCAATTTCCTAATTTTATAATTTTAATTTTATCATATCACTAAATATTAATTAAAATTTGTTTTAAACTTATTTTAAATTATTTATTTTTTATTTTTCTTTTTTTTTTAGTCAAGTTGCATACCTAATTCCAAAATCTTAATAGTATATTTGTTTCTTGTTGCATTTGCATTGAGGGGCATTGGAATCTTAAATTTCAGATTCATACATAACGTCAAAGAAAAAGAAACTTTCACGTTGTCTTGTATTCGAACGCAAATACAAACATAGCCTAAATCTGGCATTACTACTTTCCATTTCGCTTTTTGATGTTTTAGAAAATTACAAAACGGGAACGGCCTTTTGAATGGTAACAAACGAATAACCAAATATACATTTTACATTTTTCACTTACTCTCTCTCTTTTAAAGGGGTCTTCTTATACCGCTTTCTCGTTTTCTTCTCTTTAAAATGCGACATCTTCTTCGTCTAGGGACTAGCGTAAGTTTGACTTTGGTTGATTTGTATCTTGTAAACAATTTGGAACAATTTAAATTATAACAATTACAATGTTACATTTTCAGTGTTCTAAAATATTAATTTAAAGGGTTAAATATGTTTTTCGTCCCTAAATTTTTTAAAATGTCTAGTTTTGGTCTTCCGTTAAGTTTCGTCAAGTCTGGTCATGATGTGACAAATGGTTTCTACGTGTCAGGTTCTCGTTAAGCCACCTGTTGGATTTTTTTAGTAATTTTAAAGAAAAAATATAAGTAGAAAAATAAAATAAAAAAATCCTAAAAACAGCCATCTATAAGATCTCTCTTTTCAAACCCAACACCTCTCTTTCTCTCCTTTGAACCACCGTTTCCTTTGTTCCTTCTCTTACGATTTGGGGATTGTGTGAGATTAGGGATTTTATTTTCAGTTTTGGTTTTGGTTTCAATTGATGTTGGTGAACCATTTTTTTGGAGATTTTGATTTCAGTTTTGCTATGGGGATTTTGTGTTCCTTTTTCCTCTTCTTCGTCGAAGCTTCAAGGTGTGCAAATGGGGACTCTTCTATTCGATTGTGCTTCTTCAGTTCCCTTGTTCCTTGATTGAGTTTTCCGCCTGTTTTGTTTTTTTTTTAATTTTCAAATTTTATCTAATTAAGAAAATTTGAAAAAATGGACAACGATGACGTGTACTTGACGGAGTCTGAAGAAAGTTAAAAGAAGGACGGAAAATGCATTTTTTATTAAAGTTTAGGGATTAAAAATGAACTTTTTAAAGTTTAGTAACTAAAAATGAATTCTCACTAAAGTTTAGGGACCAAAAACATATTTAATCCTAATTTAAATTATGATTTACATATTAAAAACTATATATGTAACTTTATTACATATTTCTTTCATTCCTATTTATTTGTTTATTTAAGAGTAAATTAAATTACATATATTGTTTTCGTCAAAATAAGTTTTGAATTCTCAACAATATCATTTTCCTCTCATTATAATAAAATGAATTATCAACTAGGAAGTTAAAAACAAGTGTGCCACACTTCACACCTCTGATTCAATTGCGCACGAGTTGCCCTTCCTTAATTGTACATGCCTCACATCACATAGATCCAAATGATAATTAAGGAAAAATAAAAGACTACCTCTGCAAACGTTCGCATTTTATTCAACACTTTCTGCTTTGATTTCCTGATAATTGATTGTCTTTGGAAAACATTAAATAACAAAGTGAACACCAGTATAATATATACAAGCAAGAAAAGAAAATAAACAATAAATTCACCCACAAAAAAACTAAATAAATAAATAAATAAAAACTGAACTTCATGTAGAAAATAAATTATTACGTACCAATTGTTGTTCTTCCTTCCTCTGTTTTCTTGTCAATAATTCAGGATCTAGTTGTTTAGGTAAGTATACATGATATTCTACCTGTAAAAAATCACAATTAATGAATTAAATAGCAAACTAACTAGTACTTTGAATGCCTATGATTTCGTGTATTTAAATTTTAATGGAAGCCACACTACTAACCTTTTCCAAAGTAGATTGATAGAGGCGTTGAACATTATTCTCTTTGGAGCTTGGCTTAAACTCATATAAATCATGTAAGAGTTCATTTACCGATTTTAACAATGAAAAATAATTCAAACATTAGAAATGGACCATTTTAATTGATTAACCTTTTTAAGAAGATACATGAATAAGATTTAACCAGCATATGTTCTGAAAATACTTCTTCACCAACAAAATTCTTCAAGAAATTCAACTGTTAGGGGTGAAAAATGATGTAAAATATATGCATAATAAGATTAAAAGAACATGAACACTAATATTTGGAATGATTAAATCAACCAATTCACCCTCAAATCAGTTTTCGAGAGAACGTGGATTGCACAATTTAATCCTTGAGATTTTAAGAAATTATTTGTTATTGTCTAGTTTTGTAAAAAGATAGTCACATCAGTCCTTTTAAATTTTATTTTCTCACCATCATTTTGAAACTTTTTACCAATGTTTTGTACTAAATAGGACAGAAGTGATAATTGCTTTACAATGCCGAAGATTAACAAAAAATTTCAAAAAGCTCATAACTAAATTATCCACCCGTACAATCTCGAGGATCAATTTGTATATTTATCCAAATTTTTTACCTGAATGACTGACGACCATGAAGAAAGTTCTAATTTATGTCCTTTGATTCTTTGAAAAGTTTGTGGACATCGACCCTCTTTGAAATACTTGAAGACATCCCAATCAGCTTTAGCAACATTACAAAACATTTGTTCTAGCGAAGTTCCATCACTCCTTGCTTCTGAAACTTTCTCTATTTACTTTAGAACAGTCTCATTAATAAGTTTCTTCTTTTCTGAATATGTTATTGGAGTTGAATTATTAGTATTAAGATTCTCGATAACTTCATCAGTGAATTTGTCTATATTATCATCATCAAATATAACAGCCAATGCTTCACCGGCTGCAACTAACACAAACAGAATCATCATCTGATTCTAACATCTTCAACAAATGAGAAATTTCCCTGCAATATCATATCCACAATAAACAATTAAAGTTAGTTAATTAATATTAATCAAAATACTATTAGAAGAAAATTGACGTATATATAAATAAATACCCTTGCCGATGGTTGTAAGTAAGTTCCCATCCAACAAAAGTTGTGATGAGGAATGACCAAGTAGAAATTGTTGTTGCCATAATGACAGATGGCACGTGCTTATTATCTGATGTAGAGTTGGATTTAGGAAGAACGATCTCCCAAAATATTTGCATTGCTGATTGTTTCTCTACAGAATTATTGGCAAACAAGAGTGATTTTGATCCATTTTCTTTTCCCTCCAAATATGGAGGGGAGGGGCTTTTAACACTTAAAATCTCTTTCCTCCCCTTCCAACCAAACACAAAAACATTATTTTCCCTCTCTTTCCCTCTATTTTTTTATTTGAACCAATCACACTACAAATTTTTTTATTTTCTCTTCTCTCCCCTCCCCTCAATGAAAATCCCTTCCCTCCTTTAGAACCAATCAAACAATTAGGTAGTAGCTCCTTCTGTCAAGTGTTTGCTAACTCATCGCTGCCCTAAATTAAAACCTAACCTTTAATGTACATTAAACTTGGACCATCGATTGAATAAATTATAGAAAAGTAGTGTAATATAGTATTTTATTTGTTTGAATCATTAATAATCCATAAAAACAAAATATAAGATAAAACGATTCGCAAAAACCTAATTAAATAGGTCTGAGTTTCCAGAAAAAATCTCAAAACAAACGGAAAACAGATAGCATCGTTAATGCAGGCGTTCCTCCTTCATCAATCGATTTGTTTTTTCTTTTTCTTTTCAAAATAGCGATATTATATTAAAGAGAAAAAACGTAACAACTGCGATGCTACAAATCATACTTCGTCTTCTCGTCATACTCGTATAACTTGTCTGATCTCTAGCTATAACTTGTATTCTGATCTATAGCTGCTGCTTGATGTTTCACTTAGTTAGCAAAACCAAAAGTTGAAAGATTTTAGTATATATGCACAAGTGATCACGACACAAATTAAACCGCGTGAAATATATATTCTGAGAAAAATTTACAAAACATGAAGAGTGTGTTGTTTGATGAAAAGTTGTGTTGTTTCATTTAAGGTTGAAGAGTTGTCTTATTTAAAATTGATTAATTTTCAAGGGCTACAAATGTGACTCTTCAATTCAATTAAAGGGATGTGACTCTTGAATGAAAAGACATCACTTGAAAAGATATGACTATCCATGAAGGGACACAAAGTGTCTAGAAGTGCATTTGAGGCAAAAGGAAATTGAATTCATAACTAACATTCACATATTAACGAGAACTCAATCGTGGAATAGAGACACATAATGAAATACCCAAATTTCTCAGAGCATCTTCAAATTCATTTGCCTATTTTTTTGGTGCACAAGAGATATATTATTATCACTAATCCCTTAATATCTTAGTCAAATTTAAATATAATTATAGTCTTTATATTTTAAAAAAATGTCACGGTTAATTGGAAATAATTTCTAATTTGTATTTTAACCTATTAAAAACAGAATTATCTATTATAAATATCAAGGAAAAACCTAATTCAATTTGAGCCACCGCCGCCTAGACTTTTTTCAAGCTTTTCAATCCTCCTCCCCAAGTCGTATCTACTTTGTTGAATTGTTTGCAGATCGATGTTTGTTAGAAAATATCTGAATATGGTTAGAATATGTAAATATCTTTTGCATAGTCCTTGTTAGAGAATATGTAAATATGGTTAAAATATGTAAATATCTTTTGCATATCCCTTGTATTATAGCCTAGGATCTTTGTTGATCTCTCCCTTATTTTTTACTAATTATGGTGTATATTTAGTTTCCTTTATTATAGGCTAGGATACTTGTAATGCTTGTATATAATCTCATATTTGCTCCGATACCATGAAAGAATATAATTTCTCATGATTTTATTAGAAAATAAGTGAGAGATCAACAGAGATCCTAGGCTATAATACAAGGGATATGCAAAAGATATTTACATATTCTAACCATATTTACATATTCTCTAACAATGTTATTAGAGTTTTTACTCCTAACTCGATCAATTCCGGTGTAAATTTCTTTCTTAGCCTTGTTGGGCTTTTAACCCCTTTTCATTATATAAAAAAATAATCATATTGTTATATATGCCATGTATTTTTGTGCTTCATTCGTTATCAAACCCATTCAAATTTCTTACTTATCCTTGTTGGGCTTTTAACCCCTTTTCATTATAAAAAAATAATCATATTGTTATATATGCCATGTACTTTTGTGCTTCATTCATTATCAAACCCATTCATACTTAATACCGTCACTCTTTTAAAAATTAAAAGTTTTGGCATCAAACTATGTTGGAAAAACAATTATAATTTTCAAATGGTGGATACATTGAATAGAAAAATTGCTAGATTCATTGAAGGTGTAGTTCATCAATGAATAAGAAAATGAATGAGTGTTGTTCAATGGATGAGAGAATACATGTTTGAGATTAATTTATGAATCTTGAAGAGGTGTGATTATTTTAAGGTTCTTAGAATTGTGGGATGAATTTATTCATCATGGAAAAAGCAACCACAACCACTATATAAAGGAGATTTGTGAAGAAAAGAAAAGATATACACCTCTTTTTGAGGAGGGGGCATATCAGGGTGAGAGTGAGAGTAATACCCTTCCTTGTAACTTTGTGTGAGAGACTCGGGTTTGTAGGGTGATACACTATACTTGTAATCGTTGTAATTTTTGTTAAGATAGTGAATGCCCTGTTGAGATGGTTCCTTGGACGTAGGCAAGAGTGCCAAACCATGTTAAATCATGTGTGCTTTCATCTTTAATTCTTAACGCTTGCATGTGCAAGAGATTTTTCCCCAACAACCTTTTGATACAGCAAGCTACATAATTGAAACAAAAAAAAAAAGATAGCATCACATACGTCGAGAAAATATGTGTGGAAGAAAAAATCAGGATAAAATATATTTTCTTTTATAATCATCTTGATCAAATCTTTTTTATTACGGTTTCAGCCTGTGATAAATAAAAAAAAAGCTTTTGATATTCTGGCCAAGTTTTTTTTTCTCTCCTAAGTATCCTCTAATCCTTTTTTTATCAGCAAAAGGGAGAATATATATTAAAATAGGAGCACAAATAGTGCACCAAGAAAATTAGATGATGAGAAACGAGTGCAACTCATTCTATGAACATCACTAGTGAATGCCTCAATGGTAGTCTTAGTCCAGTAAATATAATGTCATTAGTTAGAAACATAAACATAAACGAAATAACATATTAATGCAATGGAAGGACTTAAAAAAATTAATGAATGAAGAAAGATTAAGAAAAGAATTTTTTGACTCTTAACGCAATGGTAGTCTCCGCACGATGTGAATGGCTTCAAATATTTCACTCAACAAAACCAAAGCTTGAATAACGAATAAAAGCGGCTATATCTATATCTACTTAACATCTCATCATTTATGGATTTTATCTTATCCCATTTTTTCTTTTTTTGCAACAAAAGAATATGAAACAAATTAAAATAAAATTAACAAACTGTTACATTAACTCGTATCCATAGGGTTTATGAGGAAAGTATGAGAGACACCAAGGGAGTTGCATTTCGAAGACATAGGTTTACATGCCATGCTTTCCCTGTTTCGAGAAGAATAGAAAATTCAACATAACAAAAAGTATATTTTTTTTATATTAGAAATAGGAGAAATTCTTGTATGGACACGTACCCAACACATCATTGTTGAGCACAGCCAATAAAAAAAAGCCAACTCATTAAAGGGTAGTTTCTCTCTCACATGATCTATGTAGTTGTTGTCATTTGCTTCTTCCTCATTCCTGTTCCACTTTTTCATTTTTCACAGTTTTTGAACTCAAGTTTTGTGAGTTGACTTTTTTCTATTGGTTGTGTCCAAAAATGATCTGTTAGGTCTGTGTCCAGCCAAGAATTTCTCAAGAAATAGTAATAGACTAAAAGACTAATGAATTTAAGGTTAAATTAATCATTTAGTCCTTATACATGTGGCGTGCCCTTCATTTTCGTTTTAGTCTTTATATATATATATATACACGTAAAAAATACTATTTTTAGTCCTTATATGTGTCTCCATTAATACTTTTAGTCCTTCCGTTATCTTATCGTTATTCCCGGCCAAAACGAAAAAACAAGTATAGAGACTAAAACGAAAAATATGTATATGTATAACAACTAAAACAAAAAATAAGTATATTATATATAGGGACTAAAAAAAATAAAAATATGTATAAGAAATTAGGGATTAATTAATTTCCATGTCAACAATCGATGTGTTTGTCATTGATTGTCTCACAAAGGTTCTGTTAGCCACGTAGGATGCAAGGGGGGCTAGGGGACCCTCCCCCCTTCTCCGCAAAAGTTTACTACTAATATGTATAATGTGGAAATATTTTTAATAGAATAGGTGTAATCTAGTGGTGTTTGTCCTACTTATTATTGGGGTCATGGGTTTGAAACTGCAATGTGCAGTTTTGCTTTTTTTTTTTCTGTCATTTGCTTTACATTGTATTTTTTCCCATTGTTTCTTTTTCTATGTTATTTTTCTTTGTTTTATGCATATACTGTTCTTTAGTTGTAACACCTAGATTTTTGGAGTAGTTTTTTTTTTTAAAAACAGACCACGGAAGAAAAAACATGATATATATAGACAAATATTTACATAAAGTATTTTATTTGCAATCCAGAGAGTGTGCTAGTCCAGCTAAGATAGCCATACAACAAAATTAATTACTACCAAAGTAACGAAAGATAACTGCTATCGTCTTCTCAAGCGCCGACACCCTCCGAGTTCGTATCACCTGCAATACTATAACCGTCAGTTATATGTACGACATATAACTGAGTAACCGTCGGTATTGAAAATAAGATATATACAGTATTACAGCCAGTCTAAATGAAACCCCAAATCTAATTCCTAACACACACAAGAGATTCATGAATTATCAATATAACATGTATGCATGCCATGCTCATTTTCCATTTTCTCTATTTCCTCTTTTAACGCAAAACTCCGTGCACAGGGAATCCACCATAGGTGCATGACAGTGAATGCACGGTTGAGCTCATCGTGATGGTGCTGGCAAGCGTCCACCTAGGATCCTACTGTCGGGCTACCAACCCTCTCTAGGGCTAGCCCAGGGACTACCTACCCCTTTTCGGGATAGCCCCTTTGTACTAGATTATCTACCCCGTTCTCAGGATAGCCTAGCACTTCACGTTATCTGCCCATTTCGGGATAACCCTACAATTTCATCTTTTATGCTTGTCCTCTTACCTGGTCTACTTCTCGCGGAACTTAACCCTCCTACTCAACCACTGTTGATGGGGAAAACATTTCAACAAATTCCTTTTTATTTAATAACATGTTCTCATGCATCAAACATCATATTCATTTCATCTTATTCAAATAAGAATTCAAGTAATCCCCATATTCAAATACGAATATCTCATATTTGAGTATTATGTGACAGAAATGTTATATTCAAATATCTGTTCGAACATGGCCTTCCATCTTCGAACATATATTTGAATATACTAATTCTCGAATTTGTTTTTTGAAAACATAGTGAATTTAATCCAAGTCTGAATCCTCATTTAGTCACATTACAATCTGGAATATCTTATTCATGCAATTCTATGATTTCAACATCATTCATGTCTCTAATTCAATTCCTAATCATGCAACATCTACTAGCATGTTCAATCAATACAAACAACATTCATAGCATGCAAAGCTCAACCATACACATAAATCAAACTCAAACAACTTAAAATATATTATTTCTAAATCCCTAACACATGTTCCTAGCATTTCCTAGTCACATGTTCCTAATAGTATGTAATATCCTGGATTAGGACTTTTAGGGTTACTCAAATCTTCAAGAATCATTTTCTCCTCCAAACCCAATCTCAGTATCCAACTCCCTTCCTTCTACACCTGCTGTCTCCGACGCTGGATCTCAACTCTTTGAAACCTTTTGTTAGGGAGTAAACTTGGTGAGATGGAATTCCTTGGATGGAGAAGTTACATAGTGTGGTTGATTCGTCACAGAGGTTTTGAGAGAGTGTAGAGTGAGGAATCGGGAAAACAATGAGTTTTGGAGACAAGAGACACCTATTTATAGACTTTGGGGGTCCATATTTGAATATATATTCGAATATAACGCTCTTGTATTCAATTCCCCACCTTCATATTCAAATATGAAAAGTCCATATTCGAATATTATGCACTGTTCATATTCGAATATGATTCGAATATACATGTCATTTTTATCCCTCCTTTGACTTCTCTACTTACAATAAATTCTCCTCTTTCTTTTCTTTGTAAATTATAATCAAATCCCTTTTTCAGGATGTTACATTAGTGTTACATCAAAATAATATATTTACATTTTTTTGAGAGAGTAGTACAAGTTGTAGTGGGAATGACAAAGTTTGTGACGGTCAAAATTGATATATGCCAATTGCTAAGTAATGTGGACAACACACCATTTTGGTTGGCTCTTCCGGTGAAACCCAACTTATTACTAGCTACTGCAATTTATGGTAATAATACGTAATCCATTATCTAGCTACTTGTATTGTGCATGAGAATATAGTTGTTTTTCGAAGTGATGGAAAAAAAGACAAGTTCTATGTGACCTATATTATTATTGAAATAGACCTATTATTTATGAAAAATAAATTTATGCTAAAGTATTTGAATGTCTGTTCATTTTAGCTTATATTTAACAATTGGCATGCTGGGAAAATAGAGAAGTAGTATTATAATTTGCAAAAAAATTATTATTAAAAACGCTAGAAGGAGGGCTTGACCATGAAATTGATGTTAAATTTTCAGCGAACATACACATGGAGAACAATTTGTGGCGAAAATCTAAATCTATAAAACTATTAAAACAATTTGTGGCCACACACTCTAACCAACTGAGCTATTCCAACAATTGCTATTGGTGAGCAAATATCTAATCCTTAAAAAACTATTAACGGTATGGCAAATTATCAAATTTTACGTAGTAACTATTCTAAATTTTGGATAGTGAATTTATTGTCTGGGTGGGCCTACCAATTAAAAATCTGAGCAATTAAAAAAAAATACTCAACAATTTTTGTAAACAATTTGCTACAAACATAGTACCTCTACATCTGTTCATTTCTAACTTTTATTTATAAAAAAAATTATTCTTAATATTACTGTCCACTTTTATTTTAAATATAACATTAATTATTCTTTTATTAATTGTACACTTATATTTAATAAGAGAATTAATTAATGCTCCATTAATTAACAAATAAAATAATGAGAGGAAAAGGATATTGTTCAGAATTCAAAAGTTATTTTGACGAAAACAATATATGTAATTTAATTTACTCTTAAATAAACACATAAATAGGAATGAAAGAAATATGTAATAAAGTTACATATATAGTTTTAAATATGTAAATCATAATTTAAATTAGATTTAAATATGTCTTTGGTCTCTAAACTTTAGCCAGAATTCATTTTTAGTAACTAAACTTTTAAAAGTTTGTTTTTATAGTCCCTAAACTTTAATAAAAAATGCATTTTCCGTCCTTCTGTTAACTTTAGTCACATTCCGTCAAGTACACGTCATCGTTGTCCATTTTCAAATTTTCTTAATAAGATAAAATTTGAAAGTTAAAAAAAAAACACAAAAGGCGGAAAACTCAATCAGAAACAAGGGAAGTGAAGAGAACGGCACTTGCACATGGGTTAGTCGATCCTAAGCGACGGGGGAAGCCCGTCTGATAGCCCTCTGAGAAGGGAATCGGGTTAAAATTTCTGAACCGGGACGTTAGGGAGTCCGGAGACGTCGGCATCTTTTCTGTTTACCAGCCTGCCCACCCTGGAAACGGCACAGCCGGAGGTACGGTCCAGCGGCGCACAATCGAATGAAAGAACAAACCCACAAAATCGAACTTGGAAAGCACAATATCAAAACATTGGTTCACTATTCTAGAAAACAGAGTCTCCATTTGCACACCTTGAAGCTTCGAGAAGAAGAGGAAATAGAGAACAAAAGGAACAAAATCCCCATAGCAACACTGAAATCCAAAAACAAAATCAATTGATACCAAAACCATAACCGAAAATAAAATCCCTAATCTCGCACAATCCCCAAATCGTAAGAGAAGGAACAAAGGAAACGGTGGTTCAAAGGAGAGAAAGAGACGTGTTGGGTTTGAAAAGAGAGATCGAAGATGGCTGTTTTTAGGATTTTTTTTTATTTTTGTTTATATTTTTTCTTGTAAATTACTAAAAAAATCCAACACGTGATTTAACGAGAACTTGACACGTGGAAACCGTTTGCCACATCATAACCAGAGTTGACGGAACTTAACGGAAGGACCAAAAGTGGACATTTTAAAAACTTTAGGGACTAAAAACATACTTTTTAAAGTTTAAGGATTAAAAACAAATTTTCGCTAAAGTTTAGGGACGAAAAACATATTTAACCATTTAAATTAATATTTTAGAACACTGAAAATGTAACGTTGTAATTGTTATAATTTAAAATGTTCCAAAATTCTTTTATAGATTTTTCATAACATTTCCAATTTAATGAGGCTTTTTTAAAGAAAAAAAAAGAACCTGAGTACCTTCAAAATTTTAGGTTGAAGAGTTGTGTTGTTTGAAATTAATTAAATTTCAAGGGCTACAAATGTGACTGTTCAATTAAAGGGATGCGACTCTTGAGTGAAAAGACATCACTTGAAAAGATATGACTGTTCAAGGACACAAAGTGTATAGAAGTGCATTTGATGCACAAGGAAATGAAATTCATAACTCACATATTAATGAGAAGTAAATCATGGATTTGAGACATATGATGAAATACCCAGAATTTCTCATAACATCTTCAAATTCAATTGCCTATGTCTTTGGTGCATTGTGCACAAGAGATATGTTGTTATCATTAATCCCTTTATAATTTACCTTATCTGAGCAAACAAAGATATTATATATTGCCTGTATTTTTTTAATATCTTAGTCAAATTTAAATATAATTATAGTCTTTATATTTAAAAAAAAATGTCACGATTAATAGGAAATAATTTCTAATTTGTATTTTAACCTTTTAAAAACAGAATTAATCTATTATATTTTTTAAAAAAAATCTTGGAGAAAATAAATATAAATATCAAGGAAAACCTAGTTCAATTTGAACCACTGCCTAGATTTTTTTCAAGCTTTTCAATCCTCCTCCCCAAGTTGTATCTACTTTGTTGAATTGTTTGCAGATCTATGTTTGTTAGAGAATATCTAAGAATTTTGCTCACTCCTTTATGAAAGATGGATTGCATCACATTATGCAACCAACATGTCATAGCTATAAGTTTTACCGCAGAATCCAGCCAAAAATCAAAACCTCCTTCGGGTTGCCCAAAATCTCACAATGGGTCCATATGGCTATAGGCTTCACTTGGTCTTCCTTCTGGGTTAACCAAGCTCTCATGACAAATGCTAATTTAACCAAATATTTATCCTTCCTTTGGATTAACTAAACAATGGGTTAAAATTTTATGGCAACATCAACTTATTACTATGTTACCTATGGCTTTGCCAGAAAATTTACTACCTTCGGTTAATTAAATTTTCCGCCTGAGCACATAAACACAAAACACCTTTGGAAGTCTTCTATCTCGGTAACCTTCACAGTAAACGTCACTTTGGTAACTGTACTATATTAAAATACCGAGGAGAGAATCCAGGCCAGCCTTGAGGCTATCCTTAAGAACTGATTTCCAAACAATTGCATTAATCCTAGTTTATAAGACAAAAAATAACATAGAATTAATAACTAGCTTACTTACAAGATGGGAATAAATTAAAAGAAAAACATAAATAAAAAATATATACATATGATGATATATTGTGAACTATGGATTAACAAGATACAAAGCACTCCACCAACCCCAAATGACTTGTGGTCATACAGGTTGACTTGTAAGTGGTACTCTCACACAACGATCAAATGGCAGCAGCTACTTTTGTCAAATGAAAGCCATCTTTGGAATTTGGATGACAAGCAATCACCCACATGAACAATTACTTCATATGTGTCACGCGTTATAGTCACAAGCTTAGGATTGTTTGGTCAAGTTGTGTTACACCTTTTGGTGAAAGCACAACCAACATAAACAACCACATACTCATCTTTGTAAAATTATTCAAATTGATCTCCATAATAGAGGCAATGTAATTGCTTCAATGATTTGAATCAATATTACAAGATAACATGGTTCTAGATCCAAAAACAACCACAGTCATGCCAAACCATCACACAATCGCGTTAAAAGCACTGTATCTTGTCACGTCACGCAGTCATGTCACCATGCCGCACGGTTGTTTCATAACAAATAGACACGAAAAACAACATCAAAATGCCAAGAAAACATGCTGTACAAAAGACTACCATAAGGTGACACTACCTTGCCAAAATAAAATAAAATAAAATAAAATTTATATGATCTTGTCACTCATGTAGTTTAACAATATTTAAAAAATGTCTTTAGCCATTTCGAGCAATCAAATCCCAAACATAAATTTTATTTTATTTTACATTTTTTTATTATGATTTTAAGACTTTACCTTATGATCGAGGACTCGATCTTGAAAACATAACTCTTTTAAAAGCTTTTATTTTTTTATAATAAAATAAACCTTATTTAATAAAAAGGTAAAACAAAATTTTGGAGTAAAAAGTCAAATGCTCGAAACTAAAGAAAGAAAATGAAGAAATGCAATTTTCAAATTCTAACTCGCGGCCATGATGAAGAACTGCAATTAGTAAACGCTATGACAACTGCTTCTTGCAGTTACATGATGCGGCAAACTTATATTTAAATACATAAGGGAAACTTTATGTTTGATCTATCATGCTTAGTGCACGGCGGTCATGACCTCCAATCTAGCATCCGGTGCGGTGGTTTGAGCCCTCTAGACTCTCACCTGGCGGTGAGGGGTACCTGCAAGTACTCCGACGGTCAAGTCAGCAAGGTCTCACAGTATAGGAAGCTCAGATATTAGATAATAATGAATACGTACCAAACGAAGATGGATCTCAGGTATTTATAGAGCTTATAGGACTACAAAAGTCAAACCTGTCACTATCGTACTTCCGTGAATTGCGGCGGTAAGTACGGATCTGTAACTGATTCCATGGGGGTGGTACTCTTCAAGCTCCAAGTCGGGTGCCTATGTCGTGGTGAACATGACATGGTTCCAACGGCTTGAGCCGCCCACGTGGGACCTGGACATGCCTCTCCTGCGGGTTAGATCTATAACAGTTGCCCCCAAGTCTATGGTATGTCGTGAGCCATGTCGTTGACTTCTGCTAATGACATGATCTGGCGACTTGCAGCCCATTTATGTCGTTGTCGTTTGAATTCTCGCGTCAGTTTTTCCTTTGACACGTGTCTTTGTGGGATTGGTCGTGACCCTTCGTGGGTCGCGCCCATCATTATTCAATCACATCAGGCCTGCGTGCATTAACTGCACCCTAGGCTGTTACTTCTTCTTCACGCTCTGAGTTCTTCTCTGCCTCCGAGTTCTTCTCTACACATTTTCTCAGCCAATTCCCTGTTGTCTCCGTCGTTTTCCAGACGTCTTCAACTTTCCTTTCACCCAGCTTTCTCAGGTACTCCCTTCTTTTCCCTGCTCATTTCCTTTATGTTATTTCTGCGCAATTTCTTCCTTCTCTCTTTTTTCTTAAAATGTCAACTCCTGAGAGGCCCACTAATTTCCCCCCAAAAGAATCTCTATCTGGGGAAATTGGGGATTTCATTAGTTCACCCTCTGGGCCTGAAATAAGTGAATGTAGTGGGCATCAACCCCTCACTCCCCCTTCATCCTCCGGCTTTGACAAGGAACCTCTGTTTGAAGCTTCTGGGGAGTTCGTTCCTGGCGTTCCCCAGAATATCCCGTTCTCAGGCCCCTTTTTCACTATCTGTTGCCCCCATACCCCTAAGGTATGGGGTTTGTAAATATGAGTATGATGAGTCATCTGAGGGTAGTGATAATGCCACAACATCTAGGTTACAGCTTCTTGAACCCTTATTAATCTGTACCTCATCTAAAACCTCTAGTTTTATTTCTTCTAATAATTCTGCTAAATCCTCTGATTCTGCATCTTCTGACCCTTTGTATGTTCCTCCTATTTCCATTGTACAGCCCATGCTGACTTCTTCCCCAATGTCGGGTTCAGAGTCGCCTTCGACTTCCAGGCCCGCCGGGGTTGCTCGCAAAACTTCCAAGAGCAAGGCGCTGATACGCCTACGCTAGCTGATCCACGAACTTTATGGACCCCCAAAAAAGGCTGTGAAGCTATCGGTTCCCAAGAATCTTCAGGGAATTCGGGAAGTGAGGAGGCATATCTGGATCAACGACGATATATTACAAGTCGCCTCCTCATTGACTTCGACGTTAAAGTTTCATGTCGCGGAGGTCGCATTCAGGGAAGCTAGGCATTTCCTTAGAGTTACACCAGAGGAAGATGTCCCTACTGCTCCCATGGCCTTCTATAAAGCTTAGCGCGTTGATCCCAACGAGAGGATTGGATCCCGTCCTCGGAAGGATGCATCGGATTTCGTCATGCTATATGATTGTCTTTTCCGTGATGTTTGGCTTTGTTTTCCTTTCAGTGACTTCCAGGTCGAGATTCTCAACCGCTTGGAAGTCCCCCCTCCCAGCTCCATCCAAATGCTTAGGGGTTCATTAACGCCTTCGAGATCTTTTGCTAGGCCAACAACTGGGAGCTATCTAGCAACCTCTTCTTATATCTGTTCGTGCCCTACCATCTCTGCGACTTTAGCTTCATCTCCTTTCGCCAAAGGAAAGACCACGTCTTCTTCAAGGCTTATGACGACTCCTTCCAACCTTTCAAGGATGCTTACTTCAAAGTTTCCTACATCGACGATGACTACCCTTTCTGTAGAGGGCTTGATGGGACGCCGTTGTTCCCCCTTTATTAGTCTTATGACCATTATTTGCGCGAAGCAGAGTCCTACATAACGGACCACCGTTCGTTGCTTGATTCGGACCTCGCCATTATTGCCGGGCTTCGCGAGTTCAACAAGAAATACGGCCTCGTGAAATGCAAGGACGTTGTTCGAAGTCGCTGTATGTAAATGCAAATGCTCTACGTTCGGAGTTTCGATGATTCGACAACAAACCAAGAATCAAAAGGCTAAATCACGTGAATAAGCACAGTAAACATATCCGCAAACAACAAAGGGTATTTAGGTTGTTAAATTATGATTGTAAATTTGATTAAGGCTCTTTGAATTGAAACAAACATCTTTCTAAAAAGGATTTTCTTAGAAAAATATTAAGAGTCAAAGATAAAATCATTTTCAAAGAAAAAGGCCCTCAAAGAAAATATCTAAAAATTGATTTTTACTTGAAAAAGTCAAAATTTGAGTGTATATTCGAATATCAAGGTTCTGGAAATAAAATTTGAATTTCCTGACTAGGATATTCAAATATATGTTCGAATATGGCTTGCCATATTCGAATACATATTCGAATATGACATATTACTTTGGCCTGAACACTTTTCAGAATCTGTATATTCGAATATATATTCGAATATGGCTTGCCATATTCGAATACATATTCGAATATAATAAGAAACCTAGGCCTTGTCACCTTCTAGAACTCTTATATTCGAATATGATCTCTTATATTCGAATATGATGGTATCATATTCGAATATGACAATGCTATATTTGAATATGTAAATGTTGTATTCGAATAGCATATTCGAATATGAAAATAAAATATGCGCAGTTTTTCACTGTTCCTGCCATCTATATAAAGGGCTTCTGATTTTGAATATAACATACCCTTGTGAGCTTAACACTGTTTTGAAATTACTTCTTATCATCAATCTCTCTAAATCAAGGGTCTTGTGCTTTTGCCTAAGGCTTACTTTGTTGTTACCTATACTGTTTCTTTCATCAAAACAAAGAGCCTTAAATCAGATAAATTAGAGCTTCAATTTGTTTCATTTACTCTTTTGAGAATTTCAATTGTTGTGAGCTAATTTTGTGTGAATGTGTGGTATCCTTCTAAATTGTTTGAAGGTGGGGTATCCTTCAAAGTGTTCTTAGGGTGAGGTATCCCTAGATTGAGGCCTTTAAAATTGGTGGGGTATCCAATTGAGAAAGGTGCTCTTAGTGTGTAATTATTGAAAAGTAATATAAGAAATCTCACGTGGTGGAGATTGGTAGACTGGACGTAGGTCACCAGTGGTGTGTGACTGAACCAGTATAAACTCGGTGCTATTCTCTCTATCCCTAAAACTCATTTTTGTTTAAATTTATTTGATCTTCACTTAGAATTTTATTATATTCCAATTTCGTACATCAACTAACATATCTTGTTTAATTTGTGTTATTATTTTCAACGAATTCCTGAAAACTCTTAAAAGCTCAATTCACCCCCCTCTTGAGCATAGAGGCCACTTGATTAACAAGTGATATCAGCGCTCGGTCCTTGTTTAAAGAGCTTCACAGCTTCAAGGAAATGGCCTCTTTTCAAAACATGTCTATCAGGAAGGTGCCTCCACAAATAGACCTCCATTCTTTAATGGAGACAACTACTCTTTTTGGAAAATTAAAATGCAGGCTTGGGTAGAAGGCATTGATGTCGCTGTATGGGATGCTATAGAGGAAGGTCCATTCATTCCTATGCACACTATTGATAGTAAGGTAGTTGAGAAACTTAGAAAAGAATGGTCTCTCGAAGAAAAGAGACTTGCTCAATTTGGTCTAAGAGCCAAAACTATAATTATCTCTGCACTAGGTAATGATGAATTCCCTAGAATTTCTAATTGTAAAACTGCTAAAGAAATGTGGGATGTGTTAAAGTAACACATGAAGGAACTGATGAGGTAAAGAGATCAAAGATAAATGCTTTAACTAGAGAATTTGAAATGTTTCAAATGAATCCGAGTGAAAATATCCAAGACATGCAAAAACGTTTGACATATCTTATAAATCAACTTCATGCCTTGGGAAAAGATTATTCAAATGAAGATCTCATTAACAAAGTTTTAAGATGTCTTAGCAGGGATTGGCAACCAAAGGTTAATGCCATTAGCGAAACAAGGGATCCACGCACAATGTCATTGGCAACCTTGTTTGGCAAACTAGAAGAGCATGAACTTGAGTTAAGTCGGTTGGATCAACTTGAGGGAGTTGACAAGATAAAGAAAAGCATTGCCTTCAAAGCAACCACTCCACCACCTCAATAGATAGAAGAAGATGAAAGCAACCTTGATCCAACCAACATGGATGATGAGACTGTAGTTCTCTTCACCAAAAGATTCAATAAATTCTTCGAGAGTCATCAAGAAGACCATCAAATTTCACACCAAGGAAAACATTCAACAAGGCAGATGGATCAAATCAAGGTCCAACTTGTTATGAGTGTGGAAAAACTGGACATATGAAGATGGAATGTCCTTTAAATAAAAATAAGAACGAAACACGGGAGAAAAGATTCGTCAAAGGAAAGAAGAGCAGAAGAGCATACATAGCTTGGGATGGTAATGACTCAGAATCATCTGATGAATCAAAGAGCGAAACAGCCAACCTATGCCTCATGGTCAACCATAATGAAGATGATCTTCTTGATGAAGATGAGATAAAAGATTCTGAAAACTCTAACTATAGCTTTGATGAACTGAAAGATGCATATAATGAATTACATGAAAAATCTATGATCATTGCTAAAGAACTTGCTAAGGCTAAGAACGAAAAAGGTCTTCTAAATGACAAAATAGATATTCTTAGTCGTGATATTATCAAAATGAGACAAATTCAAATTCCATTCGGTAGTCTTAAATATGATTGTGAATCCTGCCAAATGAATAAATCATCTTCTTGTACTTCATGTGATGCTCATTTGAAAGAAATTGAAAAGTTAAAGAATATGATTGCGAAAGGTAAAGGTCCTTTGACAAAAATAGAAAATGCTTGCAAATCACAAACGTCTACTTCTTGTGATTCACATTTGAAAGAAATTGAGGATTTAAATAATGTGCTTGCTAAATTTACAATGGGTAGAGAAAACCTAAACATCTTGCTTGGTAAGCAAGGATGTCATTTCAAAAAGGCTGGTTTAGGATATAATCCAACCAATAGTCGAAAGCTCTATAAAAACTTCTTTGTCTCTTCAAAAACATCTTCTAGTCCATTCATAACTTGCTTTTATTGTGGATTAAAAAGTCATAGTGCTACTACTTGCCATACAAGAAAAATTAGTGTACCACATGAAAAGAAAATGTGGATCATCAAAGGCACCTTTGGAAAAACTAACCCTCAAGGACCCAAGAAACCATGGGTACCTAAGAAACAAAATTAAATTGTTTTTGTAGGTATCCTTGGTGGCAAAAGAATCAAAATGGTATCTTGATAGTGGATGCTCCAAGCATATGACAGGAGACAAAACAAAATTTTCATCCTTCACACCTAAGGGTGGAGGATATGTTACATATGGTGACAACAACAAAGGAAAAATCCTAGGTACAAGTAAAATTGGTAAGACTTCTTCAACTTCTATAGATAATGTACTTTATGTTGAAGGATTAAAACCTAATCTGTTAAGTATTAGCCAATTATGTGATAAAGTAAATGAGGTTATTTTTAATTCTTATTCATGCTCTATTATTAGCCAAGAGAATAACTCAATCAAGTTTATGGGTCATAGGATTAATAATGTGTATATGATTAGTTTAGATGATATATCCTCAAATGATGCACAATGTTTTATAACTAAAGAAGAAGAATCTTGGCTATGGCACAAAAGGATTACACACATTCATATGGATCATTTGAATAAGATAATTTCAAAAGAATTGGTTATCGGTTTGCCCAAAATTCGTTTTGAAAAAGATAAATTATGTGATGCTTGTCAAAAGGGTAAACAAACAAAAATCTCTTTTCAATCTAAAAATATTGTTTCAACCTCTAGACCCTTGCAACTATTGCATATGGACTTATTTGGTCAATCAAGAATTATGAGTTTGGGGGGAAATTACTATGGACTTGTAATTGTTGATGATTTTTCAAGATACACGTGGACTCTCTTTTTATCTCACAAAAATCAAGCCTTTAAAGCTTTTAAGAGATTAGCAAAAGTCATTCAAAACCAAAAGGATTTGAAAATTGCATGCATACGCAGTGATCACGGAAAGGTATTTGAAAATATTGACTTTGAAAGATTTTGCGATAAAAATGGCATTGAACATAACTTCTCATCTCCAACGACCCCACAACAAAATGGTGTTGTGGAGAGGAAAAATCGCTCACTAGTTGAGTTAGCTAGAACAATGCTCAATGACATGAATCTTCCAAAGTATTTTTGGGTAGATGCAGTGAGTACTACATGTAACCATATTCTCATTCGTCCTATTTTAAAGAAAACCTCTTATGAACTTTTCAAGGGAAGAAAACCTAACCTATCTTATTTCCATATTTTTGGATGCAAATGCTTTGTGCTTAATAATGGAAAAGAAAATCTGGGCAAATTTGATGCCAAAGCTGATGAGGGTATATTCTTAGGATACTCCTCAACTAGCAAAGCTTATAGAATTTACAAAAAAAGAACAATGACTGTTGAAAAATCTATTCATGTCACTTTTGATGAATCTAGCACCAAAAGCTTGGAAAGAAAGGTTGATGATCTTGCAGGAACTTTTGAAGACATAAGCATTCACGAAGAGAACATGCCAAATATACTAACTCACACACCAACCGAGACACAAAATAAACTACCCAAAGAATGGAGAGCTGCAAAGCATCATCCAATTGATAACATTATTGGTGATATTTCAAAGGGGGTAACCACTACACACTCTCTTAATAATGCATGTAACTTTATGGCTTTTGTGTCTCAAATTGAACCTAAAACTGTAGACGAAGCAATTAATGATGAACATTGGGGAATAGCTATGCAAGAAGAGCTAAATCAATTTGAAAGAAATCAAGTTTGGGATCTAGTCCCGAGGCCTAATGATTATCCAATAATAGGCACTAAGTGGGTCTTTAGAAATAAACTAGATGAAAGTGGCATAATAACTAGAAACAAAGCTAGATTGGTTGCAAAAGTATATAATCAAGAGGAAGGTATTGATTATGAAGAAACATATGCTCCCATAGCTAGACTTGAAGCCATTAGACTCCTACTTGCCTTTGCTTGTATCATGGATTTTAAACTTTATCAAATGGATGTCAAAAGTGCTTTCTTGAATGGGTATATACAAGAAGAAGTTTATTTTGAACAACCTCCTGGGTTTGAAAATGCTGAACTTCCAAATCATGTTTATAAACTCAAGAAAGTCTTATATTGACTAAAACAAGCCCCTAGAGCTTGGTACGAAAGACTAAGTAAATTTCTCTTAAACAATAACTTTCAAAGAGGCAAAGTAGATAACACATTATTCATAAAACAAAGACACAATGACATTCTACTTGTACAAATTTATGTCGATGGTATAATTTTTGGTGCTACTAACGAAAATCTATGTAAAGAGTTTGCTAGAAGCATGCAGGGAGAATTTGAAATGTCCATGATGGGAGAACTTACATTTTTCCTTGGATTTCAAATTAAACACACAAAACAAGGAACTTTCGTGTCACAAACAAAATATTGCAAAGAATTGCTCAAGAAATTTGGCATGGACAATGCTAAAGAAATAAGTACTCCTATGGGTACGTCATGCTATCTTGACAAAGATGAAAAAGGTAAACCAGTTGATGTGTCAAAATATCGAGGTATGATAGGATCCTTGCTTTATTTAACTGCAAGCAGACCTGATATAATGTTTAGTGTATGTATGTGCGCTAGATATCAGGCATGCCCTAAAGAATCACATCTTAGTGCAGTAAAAAGAATTATGAGATATTTGATTGGCACCTGTACCATGGGATTATGGTATCCTAAAGGTGCATCCTGCACTTTAATTGGATATTCTGATTCCGATTTTGCTGGATGTAAGTTAGACAGAAAAAGTACTAGCGGAACATGTCATCTTCTTGGAAATTCATTAATTTCAGGGCACAGTAAGAAACAAGTTAGTGTGGCTCTATCCACTGCTGAAGCTGAGTATGTAGCGGCAGGAAGTTGTTATGCACAAATTCTCTGGTTAAAACAACAACTTAAGGACTATGATATTCATTTGCATAATATTCCACTAAAAAGTGACAATACTAGTGCCATTAATCTCACGAAAAATCCTATTATGCACTCAAGAACCAAACATATTGAAATTAAACATCACTTCATTAGAGATCATGTTCAAAAAGGTGATTGTGTACTTGAGTTCATTGATACATCCAAACAGCTAGCTAATATCTTCACTAAGCCTCTTCCAACCGAAAATTTCTATTTTATAAGAAGAGAGCTAGGCATACTTGATCAAAATTATGTTATTTAAATTGCTTTATAAATTATTTATTGATCTATTACTGACTTGGGCGTCGGAGCATTTTCTTTTTGTTTTGCAGGTCTCGTAGAAAAAGCAATGATGATCTCATTCTTATCACAAAAACAATGAGCTTCACTTCAATTTGAATCTATATTTAAATATAACCCTTCTGTGGTCATATATTGGAATATATATTCTAATACAAAATGAGTATACATGTCTTTGAAGTTACAAGAGTTAATTACAGAATTGTCATATTCGAATATGCTATTCGAATATGTCAGTCATCTATTCGAATATTTTATCAAATATTCGAATACATATTCGAATATTTCATCTAATATTCGAATACATATTCGAAAATGGGCTTTCTTGCGCATATAAAATAATAACATTTTTAACTCCCAAATCACACTACTTTCTCATCTCTTGTTCATAATATCTCAAATTCCCACTCCAACTTTTTTTTACTCCAAAAATCACAAATCATAAATCACAAAATGGCCTCTTCATCACCATCATCTCCTCTTGCTACTCAATCTCTACCATCACCAACACACAAACGCCCCCGTTTCAAACGTACCATTACCAACAAACCACCTTCCATACCTCGTGGGCCACGAAGCGGTTCCTCTTCCTCCTCCGTTCCTCTAGTCACCACTGGTTTTACTCCCGACTTCCAGCGATGGTTCTCCAGCGCCTCACAAATCACAAAATTCCAGTCTAGCTTCTCTGACAGGAAAATTGTTGACCCACGGTGGGTTAACATGCCTTGGTTTCATTCTCAAGGTTTTTCATTTGTCTCTTGGCTTGAATCAGCCAATCTTGTGCCTTTTCTTAGTATTCAAGAAAAAGTCTATCCTAACCTCGTTCGTGTATTCTACTCCAACCTCCACTATAATTCTGACACCTGCACAATTTCGTCTGAAGTGAAAAAGACGAAAATTCAAATCCCTCCTTCTCTCTGGACTTCTCTTATGGGGCTACAATTTGAAGGAGCCCAAATATCGGGATCAACTCCCATGGGACAGTGGGCCGCCGAATACAATCCTATTCAGGCGATCGGGGCCATGTGCCATGTAAGATCTTCCTTCTTTCTACACTTCCAAAATGGGAGACTACCTCCCCACAAGCACACTCACCATGGACTCTCGTATAGTCCATCTCATCATTGCATGCGTCCTCCTTGGTTGCGTTGGAAACTTCACAAAAGTCCTCCATGATGACCGTCTCCTTCTTTGGGGCATCATCAAAGAAAAGTCCGTTGACTGGGCATGACTGGTTCAGCATCACATGCTAAAGGGGGCAACCAGCACAACTCCTCTTCCCTATCTAATCTTGATCACAGTCATTCTTCGACACTTCGGAGTCAATCTAGCCGATGAATACAGTACCACCATCGATGGGCCATAATTTTGAAATTGGTCAATCATTGCTACACCGAGTTGGCATTGTGCATGCTGGCAAAAACTGGTATATTCAGGAATTAGGGATTGAAGGCAATCGCCCGAAAGAAAACTATCCTGATGTTGATCCTAAAGACATTCCTGAACCAGAACCACTTCCTCCACATTTCCAACAGCTGAGTCTTCAGTTCTCTCAAATGATGGATGCTAAATTCGAACAACAGCGTCAATATATTGATCAGCGGTGTGATCAGATGGAAACCGCTCTTCGAGGAGAGATTACATCTCTGCGAGAAGAAATTGCACGAGGCAATTCCAACTTTGTACCTCCATACTCCCAATCTGCCTTTCCAACAAACCAAGGTGATGCAAGCAGGTTTCATCAACATTTTGGCGGTATCGATCTCCAAAACTTCGGGGCTCAACCAAGTCCTGACTTGGATTTTGATTACTTACAGACACCGCCCACCTCCGGCCCTCCATGAATGTTCCACAACTCTTTTCTTAACTTAGCTTAGTCTTGTTTAAATTTGGGACATATTAAAACATTTTGAATGATTAGATTCGGGTTTATTTTAACGTTTTTCTCAAAATCATCATCTTTTTTAATGATGCCAAAAGGGGGAGAAGAATTATAATCACTTAAACTGGGATTTTTATTATTGATTATTACAAATGCTTAACATATTTGCATGCCTATTGACAGGGGGGTCGAAACTTGTAAGGAGAATCAAACTTCATAAGTAAGGGGGAGTTTCAGAATATCACACGCAATAAGTGATTTGTTTCGTTTGTTGTTTGTCATCATCAAAAAGGGGGAGTATGTAAATGCAAATGCTCTACGTTCGGAGTTTCGATGATTCAACAACAAACCAAGAATCAAAAGGCTAAATCACGTAAATAAGCACAGTAAACATATCCGCAAACAACAAAGGGTATTTAGGTTGATAAATTATGATTGTAAATTTGATTAAGGCTCTTTGAATTGAAACAAACATCTTTCTAAAAAGGATTTTTTTAGAAAAATATTAAGAGTCAAAGATAAAATCATTTTCAAAGAAAAACACCCTCAAAGAAAATATCTAAAAATTGATTTTTACTTGAAAAAGTCAAAATTTGTGTGTATATTCGAATATCAAGGTTCTGGAAATAAAATTTGAATTTCTTGACTAGCATATTCGAATATGGCTTGCCATATTCTAATACATATTCGAATATGACATATTAACACTTTTCAGAATCTGTATATTAGAATATGGCTTGCCATATTCGAATACATATCCGAATATAATAAGAAACCTAGGCCTTGTCACCTTCCATAACTCTTATATTCGAATACATATTCGAATATGGAACCTCCATATTCGAATATGAAGCCCACCGAAATCATTTTTTGAATGCAGTAACACTATATTCGAATAACATATTCGACTATGATGGTGTCATATGCGAATATGACAATGCTATATTCGAATATGTAAATGTTGTATTCGAATAGCATATTCAAATATGAAAATAAAATATGCGCATTTTCTGACAGCTGTTTCTGCCATCTATATAAAGGGCTTCTGATTTTGAATATAACATACCCTTGTGAGCTTAACACTGTTTTGAAATTACTTCTTATCATCAATCTCTCTAAATAAGGGTTTTGTGCTTTTGCCTAAGGCTTACTTTGTTGTTACCTATATTGTTTCTTTCATCAAAACAAAGAGCCTTAAATCAGATATATTAGAGCTTCAATTTGTTTCATTTACTCTTTTGAGAGTTTCAATTGTTGTGAGCTAATTTCGTGTGAAGGTGTGGTATCCTTCTAAATTGTTTGAAGGTGTGGTATCCTTCTAAATTGTTTGAAGGTGGGGTATCCTTCAAAGTGTTCTTAGGGTGAGGTATCCCTAGATTGAGGCCTTTAAAATTGGTGGGGTATCCAATTGAGAAAGGTGCTCTTAGTGTGTAATTATTGAAAAGTAATATAAGAAATCTCGCGTGGCGGAGATTGGTAGACTGGACGTAGGTCACTAGTGGTGTGTGACTGAACCAGTATAAAACTCGATGCTATTCTCTCTATCCCTAAAACTCATTTTTGTTTAAATTTATTTGATCTTCACTTAGAATTTTATTATATTCCAATTTCATACATCAACTAACATATCTTGTTTAATTTGTGTTATTATTTTCAACGAATTCCTGAAAACTTTTAAAAGCTCAATTCACCCCCTCTTGAGCATAGAGGCCACTTGATTAACACTGTATAAGTCACGCAGACACACGGGATAATGTTGTCTTGGCCTTTTTATTACTGCTTTTCTAGTTTTCATGTCGCTATTTACAACTTTTCATCACCGCTATCTTTATGGGTCACGGTATATTAATCATTGTGTCTATTTGGTCTCCTCAGGTGCTATCATGTCTGGATACGACCAAATAATGAAGAAGAATGGGGCCATGACAAAGAAGCCAAGGAAGGAGACTGCTGTTGAGAGTTTGGTCCCTGAGTTACTCACTGATCACGGAACTCAGTCTCCCGGGTGGCCCCCAAATCCCACCCTCTCCCCTGCTGAGGCTACTGCTGTTGTTCCTTCAGATGCTCAGGTTGTCCGGAAGCAGAAGATTGTTCTTCATAACCAGGCCTCTACTTCGAACCTGCCTTTGGATGCCTCTGGTTTGGTGCAGCGAGAGGAGATAGGTATCTCCGATGAGGAAGACACTGAATCCATCGGTCGTGCACATAAGCGGCTTACAGGTTAGTCATCTTTAGCCATTTGTTTTGTGTTTGCCGAGTCTTCCTTTGTCCTTATGTGTGTGTGTGTGTATATATATATATATATACATATATATATATATATATATATGTTAATTGATTAACTGATAGATTTTTTTTTGTGAGAATTGAAAAGATTTTTATTTTTTATATTTTAATTGATAGAATTCTTGGCCATGGCATAAGTAGAAGTAATTAAGTTTAGTTTAAAACATCTATATTATGATTAGACTAATTTTCAAGAGATTTTTTTTCATTCACAAGATTCAAATTTGAAATCGTATTTAAAGGTTACTATTTTTTTTTCATTTTTGTCAAGCAATAAATACTTTTATTTTATATTTCATTTTGGGATTTTGTTTGTTTCTTATTAATGCTATTTGGCATTAGTGTTCAGATTCAAACAAGTTACTAATGCAATTTATTATAAGAATTAAATGGTTTTAAATTTTATATTAATTTTGTTAAGGATATGACTGTAAAATTGAGACACTATATTAAATGAAAGGTCAAATATATTTATTTTTTATATATAATTTTAATATTAAAAAGTAATAAAATTGACACAATTGTTTTTGCTTAATTTTGGAAAACAATAACAGTTGGAGTTAAGGACAAAATAAGTAATCAAACAACTTGCAATGCAATTAAAGCCTGCAGCACTTAATAAAAATTCTGAAAATTGAACTTTACACATGTATAACCTTTGCTGATTCTAGTCATTCATAAAGATCAACTAAGATTCCTCTAACTTTAGTGGCTCTTCGCTGATAAGATTCAATAATCTGTGAATAAAATTTAAAGCCAGAAATTGATGTCATAGTCTAAAAAATGAAAAATCTTGCTTATATCTATCTCAATTTAAGGTGAAAAGTGGAGATTACAATCTACAACCTATTAAATATGAGATAATGTCATGATCTTCACTATATTAACCGCTTATTATTTTCCTAAGATATTTCCTTTTATTTCTTTAGGATTGGACCTCACACATGCTAACAAAGAATGAAAGGTATTTTGTTTATTTTGTATTTTCATTTCTTATTTTCTTATTTTAGATTTTATTGAAAATATTAGAAATAAGTGACAACAACAACAAGCCCTATCCTACTATGTGAGGTTCATTGCATGGATCACACGACGTTATTGTGCCCAATCAAAAATCAGATTTTCAAAAGTTTTAACAAGTAAAAAATCTTGTTTAATGAGTTCTCATAGTGCCCTTTTAAGTCTTTAGCCTATGCTTGACATTCATATAAAGCTACAAAGGTTGTTCCTTTTGATTCAAAACGATTTTCCACTTTGTCAAAGAGAAGATACAAATAGAAGAAGTAAAAATATAGAACTTTATAGCTTGATAAGATTTTCTTTCTATTTCAAGTGTTCTCTCTTGTTGAGCAAGCTAAACGGTTTATTTGTTGAAACGTTGTTTCGCTTTTTGGAATCGTAAATCTATTTGTAAGCGTTGTTTGGGTTGGCTTATTACATTCAAATACTGAACCACAAAATAGTTTTTTTTGGGGTTGTATTGAAGTTCAAATAATTGTTGGATGGAACACTAATCATACATCATACATCATACATGGGACATCCCAATGAGATTTACTAGGTGGAAAAAAAACTCATTTTTTTCCCAAATAAAGTAAATTAGTTCACACAACATCCTAGCATTTGAAATTTAACAACTAGTCTCTCATATTCTTCCCACTTGCCAAATCAATAATTATATATGGAGTCATAAAAATCAACAATTACCAATCAATTAAAGGGAATAGTGTATAGAATAGTACATAATAATTGTATAAAAATCCACTTGGAAACATTCAAGGTTAACAACTGCACCTAAAACTAGTTTTAACTTTAAAGTATATGTACATGAAGAAAATGGGACTATCAGAACTCTGAGAGGGTGGGAGAAGAGAAGGAAGACCACAGTGCAATGTATATAACCTACACAATTTCACCTTTGACCACTATAATTTGGATAGATCTCTAATTTTATTCAAATACCCAACAAGGCGCTTGAATGCTACTGATTTCAACGTGAGCAACTTTAAATGCATGAACATTCCCCGATGTGGCTATAAGAGCCCTTATGTTCTCTTGTGTGTCAAAGAATCCCATCTCTTGAAGCTATGTAAGCTGGGTAGCATACAATTGCTCTAGTGGTTCTGAGAAGACAAACAATTCAGTGAGAACAATAAGGAATCTAGGTTAGTTAATATGCAAGTCTCCATGTTTGGGGATTTTTTCCTAGGTCCCATGTTTCTAAAAATGTTTATACTATACTCTAGTACCAAGAAAAAATTTTGAAATGTTTCAAACTACTAGGACCAAATTACAAACCTTAGATATGAGCAGAGTAACTGTAAATTGATACTAGAACCATATGATCAAGAATATATACATATTATTTTTTATATTTTAAAAATAATATTTCATTGTATGAAGAATACATGTTTTTTCAAAAGTCAATAATATTATTTAAAAAATATTGAATAATTTATAATATATACATATCTATTGTAATTATGAAATTCAAGTGAAAAGAGCATAAATAATAGCAAATAAAAAAAAGTTGAAAGAACATTAAATGCTTAGTTCAAGTCAAGTTTACATATAGATATAGATATCCTAATGAAAATTAAACTGAAATATCTCGTATTAATGGTATTACTTTTAAATTATTAAATTAAATAGGAGTATACTGAAAAATAAAGTAATGCTCATAATTATTTATATTGTGGCTTATATTATGAACCGTGTGTGTGCTCATAATTATATGGGTTTTTCTAACCTGTGCAATATTGCACAGGTTAAGAAACTAAAGGTAGAAAGTTATTATTGGAAAAAACAAAAATTTAATGTGACTGTGTTTGAAATACAATTAATGTTATATTTTCTTTCTATATTTAGTTTCTTAACCTGTGCAATATTGCACAGGTTAGAAAACTCCTAATTATATATAGGGTTGGGTAATTTGGGTTCAATTGACACCTTGGTGTCAAACTTAGTAAATGCTGGCACCGATCATAACATGTTATAAATATTGAAGTTTACTAATCCGATGGTCTAAATGAAATTTTATATAAAGTAGATCAGCGTAACAAAATTTTATATCATTTGAACATTGACCGATACTTCATTTGAATAATATATGTTGACGTAAAGCATGTTATCTAAAGTATAAGTGAATTTGTACTACTAGATCACACACATGCACACACACACGCAATGAAAAAAAATATAAGAAATTGCATCTCCATTTTTTTAGTTTAGAAAAAATAATCATCAGATCAATTCAAAATCACAAAAATACAAGTTTTTTAAGATTTTATTGATAAATTTTAGGAATTAATTAGGATTTGTTTCTAGGAGTTAGGATTTTCAATTTTCACGTTAGTGATAGATTTTAGGAAGTAGGATTTTTTTTATATTTCTGAAAATTAGGATTCATTTTTAATTAGGAATTTTTAATGATTATTTTCAATTAAGATCTTTTTTTTTAACAATCGATTTTTTTTATGGTGAAATAAGTTTTATTTTTAACTAATAACTAATGTAAAGTCTCCAAGTCCAACAACAATTAACAAACAAGCCCAAAACAAAGTCCTAGTTACTTAGAAGCCTCCATTTAAATTGAAGATTCAATCTCATGTTGTGCACTCATTCAACAAGATTGAGTCTCTCATGTGTAGGGATTGGCGTGTTGTGAAACACACGTTTTGTGAAGGTAACGCTCAAGCTGACTGGTTAGCAAAGGAAGGATCGAAGTCAGGTTTTTTTTTCCTCAGGTTGTTCATGATTGTTGTTGCATGCCCTTGTGTTGGTTGATGCTTCAAGGTCCCTTGTTGTAACGCCTTAGGCCCTTGTTTTAAATTTCAGATGTACCACAAAAAATGAAGACGTTAAACCTTGGTCTCCCTAATACATCCGCACACCCACTCTAACATCCATGTCTCTATGTATCTTCTTTGCGATAAATAACTCACTAGGATGCTAACTATGATGATGGTAGCATGGAAAAGGAAGGGGGAGGAACAATGGGTTTTACACTAGTCGATCCAATAAAACACAAAATTGCAGCTAGGGAAACTTGAACAAGTCCTCGAGATTTGACAAAACAAACTTTGCCACGTGAGCCATTTGGAAACTCATATATAACATGTTTTTTTGTATTATATATATATATATAGCGCCTAATGACAGGCGTTTGCCACGTGGCACTATTGATTTTTTTTGAAAAAGGGGTTGTCATGTGGTGGTGGCCTTATCTTTCTTATTCAAGAGATGAACCGTAGGTAACCCAAATTTGATACATACTTTTTTTCAACACTAATTTAATAAGTCATTTTAAAATTTGCATTTTTTTTTGTAAAATTGCCATATTGTTATCCTTGTGCTGAAATGGAAGCATTTTCTTGGGTTTTTTTTTTTTGTACAGAGGGAGGCACTAATGTCTCTCATTTTGATTTCTAACACGCACTCGTATATGGGAAAAACTCTATAGTGCTCCTGTAGTACAGACAACATCTCTTAAAAATTGACAAGTGTCATGTATTTTGAATAAATTAAAATAATTAAAAATTATACCAAGCACCCACTATGTATTGTGGGCTCTCACCACTAACTATATGAAAGGGAATATGTACAACATGAGTACTACAAATTTGCTACATATATGGCCATAACATGCGGAGGATTACGAATCAAAGATAGAGGATCCCAATGTATTTAGCTTTTATATTTCCCTATTGCTTAGAAGAAAGAGAATAAAAATATGAATAACGATGTAATATATTATGTTTGGTTGAAGAGAAAATAGAAGGAAAAATTGACTTATACAAAAAAAAATTGTTATATATTCCTACTTATCCTCCTATATATCATCTTAATATCTTGTAGTTAAAAATATTAGCTATATGGATAAATAATTAGATGAGATACTATAACAAATATAAATATTATCGTAATGATGACAATTACTGTTGCATTGTTTTTAGTTGACAAATAAGTGTTAAAAAAAAGACTTATTTATAGTTGGTCCTCTAACTTTCTTAATTAGGTGAGTTTAGTTTTTTAACTTTTAATTGTAAGAATTTAATCCTTAATTTTGTTAAAAACCCTAAACTTTTAATTGTGTGATTTAATTAGATCCCTCGACTTTATTCAATTGCAGATTATGGTCATTTTGTTAATCTTTTATAAAGAAGGTAATGGTTAATGCAGTCACACCAATAATGAAGTGTGTGAGGACATCAAACTCGCATAATCAAAAAAATTTAAGACCAAAATCACACAATTAAGAAAATTAAGATGTTAAAAGCGTGCAAATAAAAGTAGGTTATATGAATTTAACCGTGTTAACCATTAATTTCCTGACAGAAAATGGCTAGGAGGACCAAAATTAAGCAATTAAAAAATTAAGACACCAAAATTACACAATTTAAGTTAAGAATTGTTGGTTGTAGAAGGACAAATACATTCTTCGTCATTTCTAAAACAACAATGGCTGATGTCATCATGTGTATAAGATATTAATTATGAAAAATTGTAAATGTATATCTCACTTTTAGAGTTTAAAAAGATATAAAACAAAGATAAACAATAAGAAAATAAAAAAAATAAGAAAAAATCATATTAAATTAATATGATTGATAAAAAGGATAGAGATAAAAAATGATTGAATAGATAAAAGATAAATAGTATTCCATCACTACTCATTTTTAGGGATGACAAAGCATGTCAGCCCATCTCGTTTAGCCCGTAAAAAATGGATTTGGCAAGGACAGCCTGTCAAAGCTTTGTGGGTTCATTCTGCTGGTCCAGCCCGCTACTGTATGAATTATGCGGGATGCAAGTTGGCCTGCCAACTTGTCATACCAATTAAAAAACAATTAAAAAATTCTGAACCTGTTTTTGTTTTCTTGCCTTTTGTTTTTTAAAACAATAATGACTTGTCTTTTGTTTTTTTTCACCATGCAAAAAGCGATCAATTTTTTTTCAACAAAATTATTTTTAACTATGGATCTAAGTTTATTTTATTTTTTTTGGACCTTTGTTTGCTAGGCTTTATTAGTTTTTTTTTTATAAACTCCCACCCCAATCATTAATCTACAGAGAAAAACAAAATCTGCTGGACGAAATAATAGGTGAGGTGGGCTGAACAATATGGCCCACCAATCTGCCACCCCCATCAACCGACAACAATAACCCACAATTTTCAACCCAACATTCCTTTTTTCATTTCTCACATATTGTTATTAAACTAGTGTTGAACCGGCTGGTCCGAGTGGTTGACTCGGGACCATGAGCGGCTCAATCCAAGAATTGGATCGATTTTGCATTTGACTCGGTATTATGGTAAAATTGTCATATTTTTATCCTTGTACTGAAATGGAAGCATTTTCTTTTTTTTTTTTGTGGTGTATAGAGGGAGACACTAGTGTCTCTCAATTTGATTTCTGACACATGCACCCACCATGTATTGTATGTAGATAGAGCGGGGTACGCAGACGGTCGGTCCCGCCGCGTCTTGGTTGGTGGACTTAACGGGCAATCCGTCTAAGCCCGCGTTATAAATAAGCCAACAAAAATGAAGCCCAAGTCCGCTCACGATGTCTGTGGGCATCCGCATATTTTTTTTTTACAGACTTTTTTTTTATCAAATTTTTTACCATTTTTTTTTGGCTTTACACTATAACATGACTTTAATAAAAGTCCATAAAAACTTTTTTTACTTTAGACTATAACTTTATTTTTTTAAAAAAAAAAAGTGCATAAAAAGGTTTAAAAACTTACATAAAATATTTTTGTAAAAGTGCATAAAATGTTCAACATTTTAGACTTTAGGGTTTTCTTCTTGTTTTTTTTGACAAAAGGGAATTTTTTTTGGATCACTAATGTTTGGGCTTTCTTTTTTTTAGAAATCTTAGGTCTATATATTTCATTACAAAAAAATAATAATAAATAAACGGAAATCCGTTTTGCCCGCGGAGTCAACAAATTTGTCCATTTAGCCCGCGGGTTAATAGGCATATCCACCTAAACCCGCAAATTATATGGTCCTCATGCTTAGAAGCCCAACACTACAAAAAAATTGTCATTTACTAACGCTTTATTTTGGCTTCCGTGGGATTAAACACCGTTGGTATAGACTTTGTCTTACGAGATTAATCCGTTAGTAAAGGTTGATAATATCTATATTAATGAAAAATTAACAATTACTAACAGATAAATCTGTCACTATAAATATTTGATATACTAACAATATGTAAAGCAATAGTATAAATCAATTTTTTTACTAATATATTTATTTGTAAGTAATTGTGAATTTATCCGTTAGTATAGATATTATCAATCTATACTAACACATTAGTTCCGTCAGACAAAGTCTTTACTAACACATTAGTAAATGACATTTTTTTTTTAAAGCAAGTCCGTCCAACCTGTTTACCCACGGACTAGTCCGTGGGCCTCAGCCCGTCTACCGAGTGCTAATTGTACGTGGGTCCACCACTAACTAAATATATGAAAAGGAGTATGTACTACAGGAGTACTAAAAATTTTCTCTTTGTTATATCTTCCTATTTATCCTGCTATATGTCATCTTATTATCTTGTATAGTAAAGATTAAATAAAAAATAAATGTACTCTGTGCCTTGAAACTATGAAAAGTAATTAATACATTCTCTACTTAGTAGGAATAATATTTAATAGGAAAATTTATAAGAATATTTAGTAGGAAGATTTGTAGGAATAAACATTAGGCGGATTTTTTGAAATAAGAAATATTTAGTAGGAGGATTTGTAAAATTATTTAGTAGGAAGATTTGTAGGAATATCTTGTAGGAGGATTTACAATTATTTGACAAAAAATTCAATTTTTTGTTTTCTCTTATTATTCCTCCTCTCAGTTTTCTCTTCTCTTATTTTCTTTGCTCCTATTTTCTACTCTTCCATATAATAGGTTAAAATAATTAACAAAGAGAGTTAACATTGTATTCCTACTGACAACAACGGGAGTTAACGTTGTATTCCTAACAAAATTAATCTAAAAAATCGAATAGGCTTGGCGGAAGCATGTTAGGACCACTTTTACAACAAAGAGAGTTAACATTGTATTCCTACTTACAAAATTCATCCAACAAAATTTAATTAGGTTTGACCTAAGAAAAGCATGTTAAGTTTGCATAATTTTAGAATTTGTATAAGACCCTGGTTTGAGTCATACATAAAAAAACAATTCTTTTGAGAAAGAGATTTATCTATATCCTTCTAATTTTCGAAATTGCGAAATTTTTACTTCACAGTTCGTTGTACCAGAAAATATTTCAGCAAAGGGGCATAGTTGCTCACTCACCGGAAGAACAAATACTACTTCATTCCTTTTATTTTATCTATTTTAATTACTTACATTTCTTAAAGAGATGATTATATTTAGTAGTTATTATTATTTCTTTTTCTAAATCAAAATATTTTATCACATACTCGCACATATTAAAAACTGATCGTCTCAACAATCATGTATTTAGCTCAATTGGTGAGCGCATGAGGACATGCGTGTGCGGCTACGGGGTTCGATCCCCAGTTTTACTACTTTCCTATAAAACCAAAACAAATATTAAAAACTGATTGATAAATTTAGTAGTACTAAATATTAATTGCACCATGTCATTTTAGTTATATACTAGTTAGCATGTGCGTGCGTTGCACGGGTTATTAAATAAATTGAAAATAATTTCGTAACAATAAATTTTCTACACTTTCCAATACAAGTTTTCATTCATGGGTAATATATGTGTTAGTCATTTAATTGTAAATAAAGAAAAGTGATATAAATAATTACACTAAGAGATAGGGGTGGGTAACGGGTTGGGTAACCCACGAACCCGAGCAACCCAAACCAAACCGATTTTTCTGGGTTGGGTTGGGTGATTTGGTATTTTTTAGTGAACCCAAACTAATTTGGGTTGGGTATTGGGTTTGCATTTTAAAAATCTAATAAACCCAACCAACTCAAACTACCAAAACTAAATTCTCAAATGGCTATTTTTCTATATTGTTTTACTCCCTTTAGACTTCAATCCAGACTTCAGACTCAATAGACTAATCGAATTCTCCTTACTAATTACTTTCTTTCTAGAACAAGCATAATCAGATTTGGAACCCTAATAGTAGCAGCCACCTTGACCTCCTTGCCGCCAATACTGCTTCCTCCTATTATGACTAATTGACTACTTTATTTATGTTAAGACTACATTGTATTGTATGATTATATTATTAATGTTACATTTTATATTAGCAAATAAAATCACTAAACTTATGTAAAACTAATATTATATCATTATAAATTTTACAAATATTTTCTTTTAAAAAAATAAAACTTTGATTTTCTATTTAATTAGATAGACCCAATCACCCAACCCAACCCAACCCAATCAAGTTCGGGTTTGGTTTGGGTCAAAGGGAAAATATAGCAAAAATTGAACCAGCCCAACGCAAACCATTTAGTTTGGGTTGGGCTTTAAAACAGTCAAAAACCCACCCAACTCAGCCCGAATCCAACCCTACTCAGAGAGTTCATGCATTGAACACTTATTATAAACTATAATTTTATTGTAGTTTGAATTTTTCTTATCAGTATAGATAGCTTGGATCGGATAACTTTACTATATATTTCTTTTTGTTGCTTATTTAATAACAGGTGACATCGTTTATGCTCTATCTTGAGGTCTTCAATATTAATTAAGCTCTTCTCTTCTCTAATGAGTCCGTTATGCATGGATTTTATTGTATAGTTGTTTGGAAGAGGCATATCACTGAAGTCAGATAACTCTTTTCTGCTTCGAATCAATATGTATGCTGTCAATTTCAACCAAACAATATGACTAATTTGATCACCACTAAGTTGTAAATCATAATGTCGAAAATATCTCATTTGATCTATATAATACAATCTCTCAAGAAATAGAAGTTAAAATTATAAAAATACCTTTATTACACGTACTATTATTCAAAATAATTATTTTTATTTAATTCTATAATTAGTAACAAATAAATTCTAATTGATTATTATATTTATAATATTAAATGTTTTTATAGTATTTATTTAAATAAATTCTACGTGTATTTATAAGTGTATATATATATATATATTTATATATATATTATTATTAAATACTTTGATTGATTTTTTCTTTTGAGAAAATATAGTGAAGTTAAAAATATATGTTGACAGCTTAAATTAAATAAAAAACTTTATTGAGAGTTTACAAATATATATATCATTAAAGTAAGAAGCTTTGGTCTGTAACCAAGAAATAACAAAATAAGAAACCATTTGTCATTTTAAATCTATCATGTTCAAGGAAGGAAATGGACTTAACGCTAACCAAAAAAATGGTAAAAAAATAGTTTAAAGCAATGTCTCGTTAGCATTTTTGTTAGTAAAGTGTAAAATTTTAATTTTTGCCTCACATCTTGTAGTTGCACAGTCATCATATTATTATTTTTCTCCATTAATTATCTTATGCTAGTTAGGGCTCACATTCTTGATAACCCCAATAATGTCTATTTGCAAAAATATATTTTTTTGGGTAAATATTTGCAAAAATATTTTGATTAAGAGAAATGTGTGCTTTTAATTATTGTAACGCCCCAATTTATACTAAGCGGAATTAGTTATTCAATTAAAGTTATTAAGGCTAAATCATCATACTCGTACCGAGAGGTTAAATTTCGAGTAAAATTTTTCGAAACTTAATAGTTGTATATTCGAAACGGTAATGAGACCCAGTCGAATGAAAGTTTAGATTTGGTAACTAACACACATACGATAAGATAATATAACATAGATATATTAATTAGTCAGATAACAAACATAAATTACTGGGAATCCTAGGCGACTTGACAAAAAGAAATACTCTACCCCTTGAACAGTAGAAGATGTCGCACATAGGACGCTGCACTCTCCGTCCCAGTATCTTCACTCGCATCACTCTCAAGAGAGCTCTCCCTAGGCGAGTTGAAGAACCAACCCTGGCCACCAGAGTACTGCTCCACAAGAGACGGAGTGAAATAAGAAGGATGAAAGGCGGGTCGGAACGCTACGGGTACAGGCATGAGACCAGGGGGTGTCCGAATAACCAACGTCAAGGCCGATCCAATGTAAGTGGACCGAAGCATCGGTAGTGACGGATGAGATATCCAGAAGGATACTTCTCCTACAAAAGTGGATGTCCCACGAGATACATCATGCTCCCAGTAGCCCAATTCAATCGAACAGTTGATTTCCAAGAGGGTCTCTCGAGCCGCCATCTATTGTATCGCGTAATAGATATATACATAGACAGATAAATACAACACAAAACAGAGGAGTGAGATACAGCAAAGTTTGGTAGAAGTAGAGTCAGGATATTTAGATTTTTAAACAGAAAATATACAATAGCTTACAATTGATATTCTCACTCGTAACATCACACAACCTGTACACTTAAGGATACCATAATGCATGAGACTCCAAAAAAAAACGACATCATCGCTAGCGACTCTTTCTATTAAGAGGTGACCGGGAGTCATACTTCGTTCGTACAAGTCCATGTACCTCCGTACTCTCCACCGATCCAGAATATACTTTAGAGACGTGTCGAGGTAATCGAGCTTTTTCAGTGAGTAGCCCGACATCGGGGAGCTACCACCGAGTCCCCTAGGCATCTCACACTCTGGTTAAAGCCCCCAAAGGCCGAAACCCACTCTCTAGAGTATAACGTTATTGTGCCAACGCACCACTTTTACCTTTCATTCCTCCTTAATAGAAGTTTTCGAAAATACTATTTTCAAAACATGCAATCTCAAAGTGCTTTAGTAATTTTAAGCATAGTTTATCACAAGGATTAAACCGGGTTCACATTCCATCCATACAACTAGGCTCAAACAACATTTTGCAAAAGATTACTAATTATACCACCTTGTCAAATCCTTTACCACAGATTTCAGTTTAATTCTCAAAAACAAAACAATTATCATGGTATTCATATAATACTCCTAATAGGGAGAATACACCTTTAAAAGTCATATATTCAATTTCCACATTTTCTATATTCATCTTTTGGCACTTAGGCCTTTATTAACTTCTACTATTAATACTATTGGTTGAAATTTACTTTAGTCCTTCTTGACATATTATCATTTAAACCATATCCAAAAATTATAGGAATTTATAAATAAGTTCAAAACAATCATTTAGCCTTGAAAACACCATTAACATCTTAAAAAATGATTTATTTGGTATTAAAAGCTCATAAATTTCGAATATTCAAAAGTCAAAGGAAAAGTGGTTTTTCCTTTGTTTCAGTGACTCTTCAGCATGCTGTCCTTTCTTTAAAAGAGGTAAAATAAATATTAAACGATTTTATTTGGTCCCCAAATAATTTATACAGTTACTTCACAGTGTTAGGGTCAAAATAGAATTTTTCCAGAATTTTAAAAAAATACTTAAGATGGTCAGAAAAATCCTTCTTTCAAACTGTACAGGATCTGGCAGTAGCTAGTCTAAAAAATATAATAAATTCATACGTGCCCAGAAAAATATGAATTTTTGATATGATATAGTAGACATATTAACACACAACATATAAATGTTTCAAGAATTATTGAGTAGTAATACAGTGCGAAATATTTTCTCAAGGTTACAACTTTTTCCAGCAAAACAGAAAACTACAGGATCTTCATCTTCAACGATTTTTATAAAATCACTCAGTTACTAAAAATTTATGAAACTAACCCAGAAATGACCCACTTTGAGTCTAGTTTTTCAAAAAAATTTTCCTAAGTTAAATTTGTTTCCCAAGTGGTGCAGAAAAACCAAAACGTTCTGACTGTTCCAGAAATGACCTTGTGTCACTCAAATCCATATAAAATCAAATACAAGATCAAAAATTACAAATGATACCAATCTGGAAAGCTAACACATAGATATATCATCATACAAATTTTTGTATGCATCTAAACAGAATAAGAGCTTTAATGATACGTACAAAGTAACTCCAGTAGCATAAGCTCACCAGACAGAATAGAGCAATAATGTTTCAAGAATCAAAATAAGATCTTAACATCATCCAAAAATTATGAAACTTTACCAGTACTTAAAACACATCTTAAAATGATTTTTAGGCATGGAGCTGAATTATCTAATGATCAATTTCCAAAATATGGGCTCTAAATCACCAGGCATAAGACAGAACCAGCTTTGAAAGTTAATGAATGAAGAGGGTCTAGGGCCAACCGTAACCCAAATACCCAACTAAATTCTACACTAAGCTATTCTCACTTCCCCTTACCAAGGTTATCTTCAAGGATTAAAGGGGTTGATGAAGGGTAGAGCTTCCAAGGTTGTCACTACAAGCAACACCAATTTTGGACTCAAGAAAATTTTAGAGAGAAAGGAGAAGAGAAGCTTGTGCTTTTTGGGGTGTTTGGAAGTGAAGTAGAGTCCCCTATTTATAGATGAAGGGGGCCGAAATTTTTGAGGGGTTTGGAGTGTTTGGAGAGCTTTGTTGAATAGTTGAGGAGTACATGAAGGCATGGTGTGAATAGTTGAAGGCATGGTGTGAATAGTTGGAGTGGTTGAAGCAAATCAAGTTCCCTATGTCTAGGGTATGGTTTGACCACATGTAGGGTATGGAGTGTTAGAGGGATTTGTCTTTTATTGATTAATACTCTAGAATGTACATATGTTTGGAATAACTGGTATATACGCGTGCACTATAAAATTAAAAACGTAACGGAAAAATTCTAGAATTAAAATATATCGTTCTCCAATATTTTCTAATCATATAATCAGAATCGAAATACTTTCTAGCGGAATAATTTCCTATTTAGTAATTAATTAGCAAGCTTGAGAGTGTTACAATTATAAATTTGTGACAATGACTTTTTAAAAAATGATTACCTGTAAGACTTTCTTGTCCAATCTTTTTTCCATATTTTCAAAGTCTGTAAACTCGAAAATATGATGAGGAATTTGGTTGTCATCATTGATCAAATCTACAATGGTGAAAACATAAAAATTTATCATTATTCTTTTTTTAAAATCCCAACATTTGTTTTCTTGTTTTTTGTCCGCTCAAATTTTAATGTTGTGTATCTTCCATTTTCTTTAGTAGACATGAATTTATGAGCAATATTCTTACCGATGGAAGCACGTATATAATTGTTCTAAGATAATAGAAAACAATATAACATAAATAATTAACAATAATTTCATATATTAAATTAGCATTGGACGGTGTTTAAAAGTTTAAAAAAGAATACATTCTCATCAATTAAAACCATATATGTGCTAATTAACACTTTTTTGTTGTTGGAGATACCGAATAATGTCCTATATCCAGGAAATTCCCACCTTGATTTTCTAATAATCCATTGTTGCGTTGAGATCCATCAAGAGTGTATATATTTGTCTTCATTATCGGCTATTTTTTTCTTAAATGATTTATAAAGTTCTAAGTTAGTATAATATAGTTTAATATAAATAAAAATAATACAAATATAAATACTATAAATACATGCTTGTTTATACAACTCTTTGGAGTAAACATCGGAATCAAGAATCAAGAATTTCAAAACACATGAAAAAAAATCTATGAATTAGGGTGGATAGAGACACATGTTGTATATTCTTATATAGTGGATAGATTTTATGCTCTGTTGAAAGAGTAGTCATTATGTCAATTTATCAATTATGCTGTGGACGCATTAAATTAAAATTGACAGAACATTTACATGTAGCATATGCCATTCTAATATAATTTTTTAATGATTAAATTAATGTTTTAAAGAATGACAATTGAACAATTATGAATAAGCATTGAAAATGGTTCATATACATAAACTTTTTCAATTCTAAACGTATATTTTTTTTAATCGGCAAAACAAAAATATATTATAATAAAATGCACCAGAAGTGCAGAGTACAAAAGGTAATAATTGAAGTTAAAATATACCAAATTAACCCTAACCACCGCCTCCTATTTTAATATCCCTTAACACCTGCTACTCAAAAGAAAACCAACAACTTTACAAATAAGTCATAACAGACACTAGAAACACATAACAGACGCCTCTTTGTCATGAATTCACTTAATCAGTGTAAAAGACACAATTCTATCCTCCAACCTTCAGAGAGCCAAACTCCTGAAACAAACTATCTTCATCCCAATTAAAAACATGGGAAGTTGATACCAATCACTTAGTAAAGCAGAAAAACCAAGACATAGGGCTTTTAACCAATTCCAAGCTCTAAGTTGTATTACATCAACAATGTTCTCCCATTATGTATTAGTTCCCTTAAACACAGATTGATTTCTGCACCACTAGATATTCCAAGTGACAGCAAACCAAATAACATGCCATTGTCTGTTATTTTTCCTCGACCCCATCAAATGTCCATGTTGAACGAAGTGTTCTTTACAAGATGCTCGAAAGACTGTTTTAACTCTTAGCCAGAATAAACTCTCATCCATATAATTCTAAACGTATATGAAATTATTATAGGTGTTTTTTCTTCTTCAATAGTATTTAATCAATAGTCATAAAATTATTTTAGGTCTTGTTTGAGCTCCTGAGCTGAAATAAGGTCAACAATAATATATAAAAAAGGATATAAATTAGTGAATAATAATTCTCAATTTCTCTTCCTATATCTTTTATTATTATTATTATTATTATTATTATTATTATTATTTAATATATATTAAAATCATGTCCCGGCTAGGGTAAATGGAGCACTAAATACCCACTCTTTCCACTACACAAGGAAGTGGTCTTTTTTTTTCATGATCGCCCAAGGATTAACCAATGAACCAAGATTTTTTATAAAAAACACTTTAAAAAATTTTTAAGCTCAATTTTTATTATCGACAAACTATATATATATATATATATATTAGATTATAAAACCAAATGCTAATTTTAAATTCATTTATCAAATTAAGCTCCTAAAATGTAATGGTTTTTATTTTTTTTAATCAAATTATATTTTAAACTTTTATCCTTTATCTCTATTCGTTTTTATAAAATTAATAGTAAAGTATTAATTTTTACCCCAATTAAAAATGATGGTGGGATTGAAAAATTTTCAATTAATATTTTCTTGAAAATATTAGTCGACAATTTAATTAGAATAAATTTTTATTTTATAAGTGGATACTTAAAAATGAATGGATCAAATATGATTCTTAATTTTTCCCTTAATATTGATTTTTTAACTCACCCATGTGAATTTTTCAAATGCAATAAAATTTGCATATACAAAAATAAATATTTTATTAGAATGTAGCAAAGAAAATATTTTATTATTCAATTTTATTATTGTGAAGTCTTGGGACTAGTAAAAATTAGTTTAAAAAATCTAAACAGTACCAATAGGTATAAGATTAGCATAAAAATATAATTAAATAATTAAAAAATATTAAAATTCAATGTTTGAATTTGGTATTAAATGATTTTTGACATATCAAATTAGTTTGTTGAAAATCTAAATTAAAACATCATTATAGTCTCTTAAAGATTTGAAATAATATCAAATTAGTCTCCTTAGTTTTGGGCACATCAAATTAGTCCCTAAAAAATCTAAAATACTATTTAACCTCTTAAAGTAAACGTTTTCAAAGTTGAAGGACTAAAAACCGACATTTGAAAGTTAAGGACTAAAAATAAATTCTCGCAAAAGTTCAATGACCAAAATCATATTTAACCGTTTAATATTTTACTAAATTAGTTTAAAAAAATTTAAAATTCTACTAAATTGATCTTTTAAAGATTTAAAATACTGCCAAATTGTTTTTTCCTTTCTTTTTTAAAAAGTGAAAATTAATATAGACGAAGGTACCGTTTGGCCCATCTTATTTTTCTCTTAAGAGCCACAAGCTTAAGCTACAAATAAGAGACTTAAAAAAAGCCATAAGTTGTTTGGTAAATTCATTTTTTTTTAATTTAGTATAAGCTACTTACTTTCACTACAAGAAAAATCTAGAATGGCGACCGAATAGCGACCGAAATCCATATGCTGTTAGGTTTGAACAATTTCAGTGATTTTGTGACTGATTCAGTGATGAAATATGTCCAGTCGCAATCAGTCACAAAGGGTCGCCATTTCAGTCACAAAATAGGATTTTTGCGCAGGAAAAAATCTCAATGGTTGTGACCACATTTATTCGGTCACAATGTTTACATAAAATTTGCGACGAAATGCGAAACCAAAATCCAGTCGCCGCTCGGTCGCAAATATTTATATTCAAAATTTTCTCCCTTGTTTGCTCTGAACCCTAACCTGTGCCTCACTCCCTTTCTCTCTCTCCATGCTCGCAGGCACCCACCACCTTCTTCCTCCTAGATCGCCGTCGCTCTAATCAGTCGCCGGAGCTCCTACGCCGTCGCCGTCGGAGCTTCTTGCTACCATCACTCTCTTTGCGTTCTTCTGCAGATTCAATTTCATCATCGCGGAGTTTCGTGAACCTGAAGCTCACAGCAGGTTTTGATTTGAAATTCCCTTTAATTTCGTGATTTTTTCTTCAGTATGAACATTCACGGATTATATAAACAAAACAAAACAATTCGCTCACTGGTTTTGCTCATGCTGAGACCAGGTTCTATTATCCGCTCTAGGTCCGTGATTAACTTGACTCAGCCATTTGGTTTTGTTCAATTATTGATGCACATTGTTGAATTATGATACTAGTACTTCATTGACAATGATCCAAAAACACTTGTTGAATTATGTATACATTGCCTGAAAACCTTATTTGCTGCTTTTCATACGAAGATCCAAGCTTTTGGTTTTCTCTATCAATTAAGATTAGTCAGCTTAATCACTGCTATGCAGGAAAGAAAGTGGATAAAAGAATGAGAGAAGCAGAGAACTAGTCCTTCAACTTATGTTAATTTCATCTAATACAATATCTGCATCTTGCTAAGGAAGATTTTAAAAAAAAATATAAAATTCCTGGATCTATACAACAAGGATATACTTGGCAAAAGAATATTATATCATTATCATCTGATTCTACTGTTATAGTTGCTATGTTATAAGTGCCTAATCTGATTCTACTATTATTTATGAATGATATATAAGGCTTGTTCCTGTGCACATCATTGTTAAGCTTATGAAATCATAGAGCATGTTCAAACATTAAAAGAAAAATTGCAGAATGCACTTAATGAATTGGGGGTTTTGACTTGTTGGTTGTCACATTGGTTCAATTATTTTCATTATGACAGTACTTTTCCCCTGCATCTTCCTAACGATTTGTTGTACAACATTTACAAATTTAGCACTTATATATAGTATACCTTGTATTTCCCTGAAAGACCAATATCCAAAACTTAGTGCTTCATTTCAACACATATTAATTACAGTAACTTCAGAATAGGGGCCGGATATTTTATATATGTTTCATTTTCTATCTTCCATAGATAAGAAATAATTAACATAACATTTTAAAAAACAAAAGAGGAGATACATCATTATTCTGAAATAGGTGATTTTAATGTATGCAAATAGATGCATGCATGAACCTGAGCGAAAATAATAATGCAGTTCCAAGCAAAAATAAAATTAAAAAGCAAAAGAGAGAGAGAAAGAATATACCTGGCTAGGTATTTGAATATGTTTGGAGTGAAATAGTGCAATTAATTAGTTATATTATGAGGAAGGTTTGTATGATGAGCTTTGATTTCCTTCCAAATTCAAAACATTGAATAAATTCCCTATGCTTTCTTGCTTTCATCTTGGAGAAATTTAGAAGTACTTATTGGTTGTCACATTGGTCCAATTGAGAGAGGTTGGATTGGTTCTGTAAATTTCAAAGTTGTGGTTGTAGTTTTTCATGTTTCTTTTCTTTCTTTATTTATTCAAGTGTTGTTGTTATCACTATTCTAGTCATGGATTATAGGGAATGGTTCTGGTTCTTGTTCTAGTTCAGCTCCTATTTTTTCATGTTGTTATCACTCGTTTTAATTTTTCATGGTGCAAAACTTATCATCTTTTTGCGAGACCTCTTGTTGTTCAACTACATTAGATTTGTTTAGCTGCTTGATGTGAGTAACCATAAGCTGAAGACAATGTTTATCTAATCTAAGCCATTCTGATGGAAAAACAATGCTTAGTTGTTAAAATTAACATGTTTCACGTTTTCTACATTAGTGTCAAAGTTACAATTAAACTCAGAAAAAATCTGCTGAAGGCAGAGTCAGAAATACTTGATTTTAAAGTTGCATTGATTTTGAAGTTGCATTGATTTTGAAGTTGCAAAGCCAGTTTGTACTATCACTAGCTTCCTTTCAATAAATTAACTCAGTTTATCACTTGTTTTTCTTAATATGCATGACTGTCCTAACTGAACCTTATAATATGAAACTAATGGAGTATTTTATTATGCACTGTATATTTATTGGGTGCACAAGCTATAGAAGCATCTGCAAATTTTTTTTGCAAATTTGTGATTAGTTTTTAGCAGGTTTCTTATGATGAGTGTTTTCAATTTTTCAGGTTTTTACCGTAACTGCCCAACATGGTATCCCTCTATCTGAATAGGGGTAAGTTTTCCCATTACTGTAGCATATGTTACAATATTAGTTACATGTGGAACACTTAATTGTCATCACAGAGAGAAAGAAATAATAGTCACTAATCTTATTTTCCCTGAAGTCCTTTTTATGCTTCTTTAACTGAATTCAATCATGTTCTTCCTTTAACTACTACTTATTCTTAAGCTCACAATTCCAATTTCTCTGTCATTAGCTTCCTCCTCATGATTTATTCAATGGTTTTCTTATAATGTTGTTCACAAAGTTAGTATTCTAAAATAATGATCAATTTAGTATTCTACAATATGTATACAATATAGTGTTTTGATAGGGTGAAAGTTGATTGAATTACAGTTGCTGAGAATAAGAAGAAGTGTATTTTTATCGCAAGACGGTAATTACAGTTGATTGACTTCACACAAACCTATTGATCTAAGCAGGTATTTCATTCATCCACATTGATTAAATAATATCTTTTCCATATCTTATAATCTCTTTTGATTTAGTTTCTACATTATCCCTTTTATATATATATATATATATATATATATATGGTGTATAGCCACATTCCCTTCCAGTGAGAAGAGGGTGGATTACAACTTAATTACATCCTGGAAAAGCTCAATGAGATATGGGATGCACCTGAGTGGCAGGCCAAGAGCGAAATCGCAAGAAAGAATAGAGCGGTAGATGGTGGTGGCGCCTCCTCCTATACCGGAGGTAGGATTTCGGTGGCTGAGCATCGAAAGAGATTTGTGAGTCCTAACTACTTTAATTTACTTTGATTTATATTAAATCTTCATGATAATTGTGTTTTAAATATTTTATTACAGATTCGTGAGCATCATAGAGAGCCCACCGGTATGGAGATCATGGTGCACACCAAGAAACTCAAGGATGGTAGCTGGGCTTGCCCCAAGGCAAAGGAAGTCGCGTTAATTGTGGTTTTTAAGTTTAGTAAACCAAAAACGTGTAGCTTTGACTATAATATTGAAAACTAGCTACTTGACCAATTTTGTGGTTTTATAGGAAGCGTTTGACTCTCGTAGACATGAGACACAGTAGCACGAAGAGGAGGAGAGCATTGTTTGTGCAGAGAACGCCTTATTCTTGGAGCTTGTGGGGGGGAAGAGTAAGAAGGGGAATGTCTGGTCTCAAGGGGACCTTGGCCCCCTATTGATTATTCTGGCATCTTCCTCCACCACCCAAACCCCACTACCGCATGACAGTGCAGATATGGGTGAGCTGTAGAGACGGGTGGCTGCCCTTAGCACAAAATTTGAAAGACTTGCAGCAAAAAAGGATGAAGCTATAGCTGCTTGTAGAGCTGCTACGGACGCCACAATACGTACTACTCAGGCTCTTGTATCTGGACGACCATTGGACACAGTCATCGTTGATCATTCTCCTCCCACACAGCCTCCTTCACAGCCTCCACCTACAGAGCCTCCATCTTTTGTTAGGGATCCAGATGAAGATCAGGATTTCCTTAGTTAGATTTTTAGGTTGTTTTATGTTTTGGACTATTTCATCTAGATGATTACCTCAATTATGTTTTAGACTATTTACATTGTGTTCTATGTGACTCTTTCATTTGGAGGACTACTTTAGTTAGTTATGTTTTGGACTTGCATTGTGTTCCATGTGACTTTTAGCACTTATGTGTGCTTTGGAAAGCTTTTATTACATTTTAATGTAATTGTTTAGTTGAATATGTGTTTCTTTTAATCAATGACATATTTGAATGTTGTGAATAATTACTAGGTTGATATTATATGATGCATTACAGGTCTATAGTTAACAACTTTTTAGGCTTTTTTTAAAAAAAACAACGGCTTTTGCGACTAAAATTGTAACTAATAATATTATTTTGCGACTGATTTGTTCATTTAGATGTGCATATATAGCAGGTCTGTTTGTGACCGAATTTGCGACTGCTGTGCGACTGAAACTTGCGACTAAAGAAGCAGCCTCAAAACTAATCCTTGTGACCGTATATAAAACTATTCTTCGACGGAAATTGCGACCGTTATTGTCAGTAGCAAATTGCGACCGATGGTAAAAACGGTCTCAAAAGTGTTTGCGACAAGTGTTTTCGTGACCGACTGTAATCAGTCTCCAAATTGGTCGTTGTCTTCGTTTGCGACCAAAATGTGGCATGTGGTGACCGATATTTTCGGTTGCAGTTCCGTTTTTTTATGTAGTGTTAAAAACTTTTTTATTTATAATAAAAAAAAGTAGTATATATTTTATATTTTATAATATTTTTTAAAAAATTGTTGACTGGTGGCAGAGAACAGCGGTCCGGCCGTGCTTATGGTGGTTGGTGAATGTTCAATGAAAATAACAGGTCTAAAACATAAGCAAAATGTCCTATATGGGGATTATTTTAAAGCTCTTTTTTATCTCTTTTCTTCATTAAAAAAATCCACTTACAATTTTAAGATTTTGTTTCACCCGACTTTTACTTATAGTTATAAGTAGAAGATAGGCCCAAAATAAACTGAGCCAAACGGTGCCGAAATTAGAAATCAGGATTAAATAATATACAACCACAAATTTTAAAATATTTACAGCTTGCAATTGCAATTTATGTATCTATATAATTAAACTTCATAGGAATAATTTTATGAAAACTTTTAAAAGATGAATAACTTCAATGGAAGAATAGAGGAGTGGTAATTATTACATTTAAGCTTTTAATGTTAGAGAAGATTACATATAGATATAGATTTTTTAGGAAAAAAACCATGGACATAGATTATTTATTATTATGAGGAAAATTTTAGGCCTCATCTCCATCTTCACCATCAGAAGGAGGAAGTTCATTGAGGTCAAAGTTCAAAATCATCCTTGCGTCCTCAGCAGCATTCGAGTTTACCTCTCCAGGAGAGGATTCCACTTCATTCTTCTTTGTAGATTTTTTATTCGTAGGGTCTTTAATTTTTTCAACTTCTTCTGTTTTTCCATCAACATTGGGCTCCACTGCAGTCTCAGAAGTAGCAGCGGCAACAACAAATAACTTCTCTGTCTCTATGGTATGTTGATCATTTGATTCTATATCATTAAGTCCTTTAGTTGGTGGATTCCTGTTCTTAACTTGATTTTCTTTCTCACAAATAGTTTCAGCTTCCATCCCTTAACACACAGAGAAATTCTAAATTAAAGACTTGTCTGCATACAAATCGTCGAATAATTTTCATCCCACGTACAATTAATAAAATCTAGAATTTTAAACATCAATGTAATTAAATCCAGTCTCTCTCTCTATATATATATATATTAATTAGTGTATGTCTTTAATTTATGTAGAAATAAGACAGATGTTTTTATTTCTTGTGTTTCTGAAGATATTTTAAATAGATGCATAGATGTTGTGATGCAGATTAAGAAATGACAATGTACTAAATAAAAACTTTCATATTAAGGCTTACCTTCATAAAGAGGTGGACAATTTAGGTCAAAATCAAGGACAACAACATTTCTCTGTTCCATCGGGAGAACAACCTGATGGTTGTTTTCTTCATCTACATCATCCTCATGTGCTTCATTATTTTCCTGTGTAGCAGCATCATCATCAAGCGTGAGAGCCTCCGCTTGCTTGTTGCCTCACTAGTGACCTCATCGTCCCCTGAAACTATATACATAAATAACAACATACATTATCATTAAATAAATGATAAGATATATAGTAAACAAAATTATGTGTGCCACAAAGTGAAGTAGTGAACCAAATTAACATAGCTTCTATGCAAGCAACAATGGGAATATCTAGCACAAGCATAATAGTTGGGGTCTTCACTTGTATTTTATGTTTAGAAGAATTAAATAATTATAGATAAAATTCCTCTCATGTTACATGAGAGTCATTTTATATGAGAGCATCATAATTTATTAATTATTTGTTTCAGTCAAACAAATATTACTTTATATATTTATACATATTTATTGTATAGTGCAATACTATTTGGTCAAACTATTTAAGTCTATCATCTTTTAATCATTGGAGTTTTCTTCCTAACCCAATAAATTCTACTTTAAAAACAATTTAAAATTAATTGTGTCTTAAATAGGTTGGTCATGTAAACCAAACCAATGGGGATTCTCTTTATTTTCATTAAGAGATGAAACACATTTTCACCATTAAATTTATATTTATAAATTATAAAACAAAATTAGAAATTGTTATATTACAACCATTATGTAAAACTCAAATTATCCGATTATTTTCTAAACAGGAGAAGAACTTGACCCAAATTCAACCATATTCCAACACAATCAGATCTTACCTCTTTCTGTTGAGTTAAGATCCTCTTCCGTTTCTAGTCAATTGGACAATTCTAGTCTCGATTTTTGAAGGCTCATAAACATTCATCAAATATTATAATTTATTTTATATAAAAAACAAAAAAAATATTTAAAAAATCAGATTGTGTTCGGTACATTTTAGGATCGAAGAGGATTCTATCCCCTTGTTATTTCCAGGGTCCCATCTTCTTCTTCTTTTTTCAATTTTTCTTGGTCTCATTTGAACTTACCCCTAACCGTCCCATTTACCTAAGTTGGGTCATTCTTTGTCGAAGGTATTGTAACACCTATATTTTAGGATCATTTTTTTTCTTAAAAAAAAAACAGACAGCGGAAGGCAAAACATCATATATATATATATATATATATAAATATTTACATAAAAGTACGTTCATTTATTTTACAATCCCACACAGATAACTAGTCCAGCAAGTAGCCATATAACAAAACTAATGACTACCTAAGTATAACAAAGTATAGCTGCTAGCATCCTCTCAAGTGTTGACACCCTCCGAGTTTGTGTCACCTACAATACTGTAACCGTCAGTTATATCTACGACATATAACTGAGTAACCGTCGATATTTAAAAATAATATATATACAGTATTACAGCCAGTCTAACTGGAAAATTGCCCCGAATCCAATCCGTAACAAACACACACAATATGTATGATGTGACAATAAAGTATGTATGCATGCCATGATTATTTTCCATTTTCCCTCTTTTAACGGGAAACCCCGTGCACAAGGAGTCCACCATAGGTGCATGACAGTGAATGCACAGTTGAGCTCATAATCATCATGGTCCTGGCAGGCGTCCTTCCAGGATGCTATTGCCGGGCTACCAACCCTCTCTAGGGCTATCCCAGGGACTACTTACCCCTTTCGGGATTGCCCCTTTGCACTAGACTATCTACCCCGTTTTCGAGATAGCCTAACACTTCAGGTTATCTGCCCCTTTCGCGATAACCCTACATTCACACCTTTTTATGCTTTGTCCTCTTACCCAGTCTACTTCCCACGGAACTCAACCCTTTTACTCAACTACTGTTGATGGGGAAAGCATTTTCCACTTTTTCTTTCGGTTTGATTTCACATTACAGGTTGTAATGCATCAAACATCCATATTCATATCATAACATTTAAAAAAGAATTCTAGTAAACTCATATTCGAATACAGACATTCGAATATCATGTGCCTAAAGTGTTATATTTTAATATCTATTCGAATATGGCCATACATATTCAACTACATATTTGAATATACTAACTCTTGGACTTATTTTTCTAAAATAGTTTGAAGTCCATTCAAAGTCCAAGTCCTAATTCCATCACATTATAATCTGGAAACTCTTGTCATACAATGTTAACATTCCATCATCATTCACATTTACAATTTAATTCCTAATCATGCATCATCTACTAGCATATTTAATCAACACAACATCATACAAGCATAGCATGCAAACCTCAAACATACACATTACTCTAAATCAAACAACCTAAAATATATTCTTTCTAAATCCCTAACAACACGTTCCTAAGGTTCTTGGTATCCTGGATTGGGGTTTTCAGGGTTACCTCGAATCTTCCAGAATCCTTTTCTCTTTCAAGCTCCAATTCCAGTTCCCAACTTCTTCCTTTTTTACTTTCTGTCCCCGAGGCTGAATCTCAACTCTTGAAACCTTAGTGAGGAAGTAAACTTTGTGAGACAAAACTCTTTAGATGAAGGAGTTGTAGAGTGTGATTGATTTGTGACAGAGGTTTAACGATGAGAGGGTGTATAGTGAGGGAGAGGGAAATGGGGAAATTTGGAAGTCAAGTCCCCTATTTATAAACTTAGGGGTTCATATTCGAATATTAGGCTTCCACACTTCCATATTTGATTATCAGCTTTCCATATTCGAATATCAGGCTTCATATTCGAATATGACACATCCATATTCGAATATGAAAAGTCCATATTCGAATATGCACAGTCCATATTCGAATATGACTCATCCATATTCGAATATGAATCATGCATATTCAAATATAGTTGTTCATATTCGAATATACAAGTCCTTTTAGTCCCTCTTTTGACCTCTCTATTTGTAACTGATCCTATTTTCCCTTTTCTTTGTCATTTGTAACTAAATCCCTGGAGTCCTAAGTCTATTTAGGGATTTTTGGGATGTTTCAAGTATGACCAAATTTTTTCTTTCAATGCTATGGATTACCAATATCATGACTATTATCGATCCTTTTTTTTCCAGATCTGGAACCAAATAAGAAATGTTGACGTCTGCCTCATAATAAGATTTTTAATCTTGAGAAGTTGACGAAAATTCAATGGAAAGAATAGACAGACACCCCCCCCACCCCCAAAAAATAAAAATTGGCTCAGAATTGCAAATCACTATTTTGGGGGCAGAAATGGTTAATTAATTGTTGAATTGAAGTCAGAAATTGTTGATTTAAGGTTTTGACATGGAATATAAATGTGACTAGACCCATGAAGGGGTTATAGACCTAAGAGTAAGGGTAGTGTATCTTCGGAAAATTTTCGCTTGTGACCAATAATTTTAGCACCAACTGAATCTAAGCCCTTTGAAGAATCATCATCAACAGTAGTGACCTCAAATGAATCAATCCCACCCATTGGATTTGAAGAAGGTTGATTGATGCCCCCACTCTCAGGACTAGTGACTTCGAGCACTTTCTTCAATTCTATTAGTCACATCAATTTCAATGGTGCTTTTGTTGGTGCCTTTGGCCTTATATTGAGTTGGTAAAGGGGACACCTTCGAGGTAGAATCCCCTGTAATGTTTTCCATGAGAGAAAAGGGCACTTAAGCTAAGAAAATACCACATGGATCAAATGAACGACTAGGATTAGGGTCATATGTTTCATGTAAAAGGATTCCCTTTCCCATTGGATCCTGTGACAGTTGTGTTGATTAAATCATAACCACATGTTATACTTTGTTGCTCTCTCAAATCTCAAACTTTATAATGATGAACTAACGACTGAGATGTTGTTGGAGAGGTATTGGAGGAGTTCGACAGAAAAATAAGGATCGGTTTCAGGTTGCAAGTCAAAAACAGCATGCCAAGGATACAGGTTTAGAATGTGATAAATGCAATTAAGGAAATACCGTTATCATTTTTTATTTTTAGTAGTAATGCTTTCCTTAACAATATACTACTATAAGTTTAAGCATATAATAAATGTTGTGCAATTATTTATTAGTATTTTCTTATGAAGTTATTGTCATATATCATCTTAGCTTATGAGAAAAAGGTTTTTGAATATATTAATTGATTAATTGATAGGACTTTTTATGGTGAGAATTAATAGGATTTTATTTTTGATATTTTAATTGATAGAATTCTTGGCCATGGAATAAGTAGAAGTAATTACGTTTAATTGAGAACATCGATATCATGATTAGACTAATTTTCAAGAGAAATTTTTTTCATTCACAACATTCAAATTTAAAATCGTATTTAAAGGTTACTAATCTTTTTCATTTTTGTCAAGCAATAAATACTTTTATTTTATTTTTTCATTTTGGGGTTTTATTTATTTGTTAGTAATGCTATTTGACATTAGTTTTCAATTCAAAGAAGTTACTAATGCAATTTATTATAAGAATTAAATGCTTTTAAATTTTATATTAATTTTAGTGTAAAATTGTGAGACTATAAATGAAATATCAAATATATTTTTTTATATTTAGTTTTAATATTAAAAAATGATAAAATTAACACAATTGTTTTTTGCTCAATTTTGAAAAACAATAACAGTTGGAGTTAAGGACAAAATAAGTAATTAAACAACTTGCAATTAAAGCCTGCAGCACTTAACTGAAATTCTAGAAATCGAACTTTACACATCTATAACCTTTGCTGATTTAGTCATTCATATGGATCAACTAAGATTCCTCTTACTTTGGTGGTGGCTCTTCACTGATGAGATTTGAGCTATCAGTAATCTGTGAATAAAATTTAAGGCTAGAAATTGATGTCATCATACTCTAAGAACTGAAAAATCTTGCTTATATCTATCTCAATTTAAGGTGAAAAGTGGAGATTAGAATCTATAACTTATTAAATACAAGATAAAATCATGATCTTCACTATATTAACTGCTTATTATTTTCCTAAGATATTTCCTTTTATATCTTTAGGATTGGACCTCACACATGCTAACAAAGAATGAAAGATATTTTGTTTATTTTATATTTTCATTTCTTATTTTCTTATTTTGGAGTTTATTGAAAATATTAGAAATAAGCGACAACAAGCCTTATCCTACTATGTGAGGTTGGTTACATGGATTACATGACGTTATTGCGCCCAATCAAAAATCAGATTTCCAGAAGTTTTAAAAAGCAAAAAGTCTTGTTTAATGAGTTCTCATAGTGACCTTTTAAGTCTTTATCCTATGCTTGACATTCATATAAAGCTACAAAGGTTGTCCCTTGTGATTCAAAACGACCTTCCACTTTGTCAAAGATAAGATACAAATAAAAAGAAGTAAAATATAGAACTTTATTGCTTGATAAGATTTTCTTTTTATTTCAAGTGTTCTCTCTTGTTGAGCAAGGGTAAACGGTTTATTTGTTGAAAGGTTGTTTTGCTTTTTGGGATTGTAGATCTATTTGTAAGTGTTGTTTGGGTTGGCTTATTACATTAAAAATACTAAACCCCAAATTAGTTTTTTTGGGGTTGTATTGATGTTCAAATAATTATTGGATGGAACACTAATCATACATCATACATGAGACATCCCAATGAGATTTACATACAAGGATAAAAAACTCATTTTTTTCAAAATAAATGAAATTAGTTCACACAACATCCTAGTGTTTAGAATTTAACCACTAGTCTCTCATGTCCTTCCCACCTGCCAAATCAATAATTATTATGGAGTCATAAAAATCAACAATTAGTCATTTACCAATCAATTCAAATGAATAGTTTATAGAATAGTATATAATAATTGTATAAAAATCAATCCACTTGAAAACATTCAAGGTTAGGAGCTGCACCTAAAACTAGTTCTAACTTTAAAGTATGTACATGAAGAAAATAAGACCATCAGAACTCAGAGAGGGTGGAAGAAGAGAAGGAAGAGCACAACGCAATGTATATAACCTACACAATTTCAGCTCTGACCACTATAATTTGGATAGATCTCTGATTTTATTCAAATACCCAACAAGGCGCTTGAACACTACTGATTTCAAAGTGACCACCCTTGAGCTTGGTAGGGAGGAAATTCATGAAAGGAATTGGCCAACATTGTCCGCTACTAACCAGAGTTCCCTAGTAGCCGTTCAACCTCTACATGAACATTCCCCGATGTGGCAATAAGAGCCCTTATGTTTTCATGTGTGTCAAAGAATCCCATCTCTTGAAGCTGTGTAAGGTGGGTAGCATACAATTGGTCTGGTGGTTCTTAGAAGACAACAATTTGCTAATGTGTTAGGTTTTTGTATTTGCTAATTCATGAACAATTTGCTAATGTGTTAGCCATCTTTTATTTTGTAATGTTGTACTTCATGTGCTATTTCGCCGTAATATTGTATTTTCATTTCGATCTCTGCCTCTTTATTTATAAATATTTCCAATGAAGTCGCTACTGTTCACTTGTGCTCATTGTATGGGGCATGTCATCCTATTTGGGATCTTTGATCCTTTTGAAATATTTCAAGGCCTGTGGCCATATCGTTGGGACATGTCGCCCTGTCTGGGATCTTTGATCCTTTTGAAATATTTCAAGGTCTGTGGCCATATCGTTTGGGCACGTCGCCCTATTTGGGATCTTTGATCCTTTTGAAATATTTCAAGGCCTTTGGCCATATCGTTGGGGCATGTCGCTCTATTTGGGATCTTTGATCCTTTTGAATGCCTTTTGGCCCGTAGTCATTGAATATCAGCAATTGAAATCTTGAAATTTGGCAAGTTCTTATTCTCATTCATTATATGCTTAGGTTACAAAACTTGGGGCCTCGTTAAAACCTTCATCATAAAACCCTCCTTAGGGATAAAAACCATGAAGGAAGAAGAGTACCCCTAACAGAAATTATACATCGAAATCTTGAACATGACATATGCCTAAACATAAATGAACATACTAGTCTTAACTATAGTACCTCCTCAAGTCCGCGGCATTGCAGGTCCGCGAAAATTCTCTCCCTTGTAAAGTTTCCAACGCATATGCACCTTTCCGTGTGCTTCTTTTCACCCGGTATGGACCTTCCCAATTGGCTGCAAGTTTCCCATCCTTCGCATTTTTTTTGCCCAATACTGGCCCTTCTTAATACCAAGTCGTTTACCACGAACTCGCGTTTGACGACCTTGACGTTATACCTTTGCACAACTCGCTGCTTTCTCGAAATTTCGGTCAATCGTGCCAACTCACGGATTTCATCCACGAGATCCAGCTCTTCTCTTAAAACTTCATCAATATTTTAAGGCGTATGCGTCACCCTCCATGATGGTTCACCAATTTCTACCGGGATAACCGCATCCGTCTCATAGACAAGTTGGTAGGGGTTTCCCCGTTGTACTCTATGGTGTGGTTATATAACTCTACAACACTTGATATAAAATTTCCACCCAATTGCCGTTGGCATCTTCAAGTCATTTTTTAAGCCATTCAAGATAATCTTATTAGCTACCTCAGCTTGCCCATTTGTTTGTGGATGTTCGACACTTGAGAAATGATATCGGATCTGCATCCCCTCCAAGAGCTCTCTAAATTAACTTCCTGTGAACTGTGTCCTATTATCAGTCACCATCTTGGCTGGAATTCCGAAACGACATATGATTGTTTTGAAGGTAAAAGCTTGTATCCTTGCTGAAGTGATTGTTGCTAAAGGCTATGCTTCAACCCATTTTGTGAAATAATCCACAGCTACCACCAAATGCTTTGATTGTCCCGGGGCTTTGTGAAAAGGTCCTAGGATGTCCATTCCCCATGTATGAAAAGGCCATGGAGCCAAGAGAGTGTGCAATTCTTCAGGTGGGACATGGGGAATGTGAGAATGTCGTTGGCACTGTTTGCATTTTTTCACATGATTGGTTGCATTTTCTTGCGTCGTCGGCAAAAAATATCCCGCCCTCAGTGCTTTTCTGCCTAAATATTTTTCTCCGACATGATGCCCACAACTTCCTTCATGTATCTTTGCTAACACATACCAGACTTCCTCTGGTCCAATGCACCTCGAGAGTGGGGTTGAGATTCCTTTACGGAATAAGTGACCTTCAATCACTGTGAATCTTGTTGCTTTTTTAACTATCTATTTTGCGTCTTTGTCATCCTCTGGCACGACTCCTCTCTCGATATAGTTAATAAGGGTGTCCTCCAGTCATCTCCTTGCACCTGCAAAGTTAAATTGGGATAAGGGAGTACCTCCTCTACCACTGAGTGGTAATTTGATGCCTTCTTCGAGCTAGCCAGTTTAGAAAGGAGGTCTGCACTTGCATTTTCTTCCCTGGGGATGTGTTTTATTTCAAATTTGGATAATCCCACCAAAGAATCTCGTAGTTTGCCGAGATATTTCTGCATGACGGGCTCCTTGGCTTGATATTCTCCCTTAATATGTGAAACAACTAGCCTTGAGTCAAAGCAGATGGTGACGGCATTTGCACCCAATTCTTTTGCCATCCGTACTCCAGCGAGACAGACTTCATACTCATCCTGATTATTTGATGTCAGGAATTCAAACTTCAATGAATATTCAATTGCCTGCCCGTCTGTGTTTTCAAGGATCACACCTGCGCTGCACCCTTTAGTATTCGAAGAGCCATCCACGTATATCGTCCATTCCCCGGGGTGTGACTCCCCAGGATGAGTCATCTTTGCCAGAAAGTCGGCTAGAACTTCTGCCTATATTACAAGTCAGGGCTCATATGAGATATCATTCTACCTGCCAAGTTTGGCTTATGTTGTATTTGCCATAGTGGTTCATTGGTTCTGACTAGGATTGGGTAGCATTGGAAATACGAGCGCAATTTCCTGGAAGCAATCTACAATGCAAAAGCTACTTTTTCAAGTCGTTGATAGTTTACCTCGGCACCTTGTAGGGCCCTCGAGACAAAGTAAATTGGTAATTGAGACTTGCCCTCCTCTCGAATCAACACGCCACTTACTGCTTTGTCAGCCACCACGAGATACATTATCAATGTGTCGCCCATGGCCGGCTTTGTCAGAACAGGAGGAGAAGCTAGGGAGGTCTTGACTTCTTGGAAGGCATTTTCACACTCCTGAGTCCAGTTAAATGAATCTTGTTTCTTGAGAATTTTGAACATCGGGAGACAACATTTGGCTGATGCCAGGAGGAAACGTGACAAAGTTGCAATCCTCCCAGTGAGTTGTTGTACATCCTTAACCGACTTTAGGCTCGCCATGTCGAGGATCGCCCGACATTTGTTTGGGTTATCTTCTATTCCGCGACTTGTGAGCATGAAGCCCAGAAATTTTCCTGCTTCCATGCCAAATTTGCATTTTAGAGGGTTAAGTCGTAGATTATACCATCATAAGCGTTGAAAAACGGATTCTAAATCCTTAGACGGGTCTTCTCCTTCCTTGATCTTGAAAATCATGTCGTCTATGTACACCTCCACCTCTTTGTCCATGATCTCGGCGAAGAATTTATCCATCATCCGCTGATATGTCGTCCCTACCTTCTTTAAACCAAAAGGCATCACGTTCTAAAGAAATACCCCTAGATCAGTGATAAAAGATGTCTTATCCTAATCATCGGGGGTTCATAGGTATTTGATTATGTAAATGCAAATGCTCTACGTTCGGAGTTTCGATTATTCCACAACAAACAAAGAATCAAAAGGCTAAATCACGTGAATAAGCACAGTAAACAGATCCGCAACAACAAAGGGTATTTAGGTTGTTAAAATTATAAATGTAAATTTGATTAAGGCTCTTTGAATTGAAACAAACATTTTTCTAAAAAGGAATTTGTAGAAAAATATTAAGAGTCACACATAAAATCATTTTCAAAAGAAAAGACCCTCAAAGAAAACATCTAAAAATTGATTTTTACTTGAAAAAGTAAAAATTGGGTGTATATTCGAATATCAAAGTTCTGGAAATAAAATTTGAATTTCCTGACCAGTATATTCGAATATATATTCGAATATGGCTTGCCATATTCGAATACATATTCGAATATGACATGTTACTTTGGCCTGAACATTTTTCAGAATCTGTATATTCGAATATATATTCGAATATGGCTTGCCATATTCGAATACATATTCGAATATAACAAGAAACCTAGGCCTTGTCACCTTCCAGAACTCTTATATTCGAATACATATTCGAATATGGAACCTCCATATTCGAATATATATTCGAATATGAAGCCTACAAAATCATTTTTTGAACGCAGAAACACTATATTCGAATAACATATTCGAATATGATGGTGTCATATTCGAATATGACAATGTTATATTCGAATATGTAAACGTTGTATTCGAATAGCATATTCGAATATGAAAATAAAATATGCGCAATTTCTGATTGCTGTTTCTGCCAGCTATATAAAGGGCTTCTGATTTTAAAAATAAAATACCCTTGTGAGCTTAACACTGTTTTGAAATTACTTCTTATCATCAATCTCTCTAAATCAAGGGTCTTAGTGCTTTTGCCTAAGGCTTACTTTGTTGTTACCTATACTGTTTCTTTCATCAAAACAAAGAGCCTTAAATCAGATATATTAGAGCTTCAATTTGTATCATTTACTCTTTTGAGAGTTTCAATTGTTGTGAGCTAATTTTGTGTGAAGGTGTGGTATCCATCTAAATTGTTTGAAGGTGGGGTATCCCTCAAAGTGTTCTTAGGGTGAGGTATCCCTAGATTGAGGCTTTTAAAATTGGTGGGGTATCCAATTGAGAAAGGTGCTCTTAGTGTGTAATTATTGAAAAGCAATATAAGAAATCTCGCGTGGCGGAGATTGGTAGACTAGACGTAGGTCACCAGTGGTGTGTGACTGAACCAGTATAAAACTCGAGGCTATTCTCCCTATCCCTAAAACTCATTTTTGTTTAAATTTAGTTGATCTTCATTTAGAATTTTATTATATTCCAATTTCATACATCAACTAACATATCTTGTTTAATTTGTGTTATTATTTTCAACGAATTTTTGAAAACTTTTAAAAGCTCAATTCACCCCCCCTCTTGAGCATAGAGGCCACTTGATTAACAAGTGGTATCAGAGCTCGGTCCTTGTTTGAAGAGCTTCACAGCTTCAAGGAAATGGCCTCTTTTCAAAACATGTCTATCTAGGAAGGTGCCTCCACAAATAGACCTCCATTCTTTAATGGAGACAACTACTCTTTTTGGAAAATTAAAATGCAGGCTTGGGTAGAAGGCATTGATGTCACCGTATGGGATGCTATACAGGAAGGTCTATTCATTCCTATGCACACTGTTGATGGTAAGGTAGTTGAGAAACCTAGAAAAGAATGGTCTCCCGAAGAAAAGAGACTTGCTCAGTTTGGTCTAAGAGACAAAACTATAATTATCTCTGCACTAGATAACGATGAATTCCCTAGAATTTCTAATTGTAAAACTGCTAAAGAAATGTGGGATGTGTTAAAAGTAACACATGAAGGAACTGATGAGGTAAAAAGATCAAAGATAAATGCTTTAACTAGAGAATTTGAAATGTTTCAAATGAATCCGAGTGAAAATATCCAAGATATGCAAAAACGTTTTACATATCTTATAAATCAACTTCATGCCTTGGGAAAAGATTATTCAAATGAAGATCTCATTAACAAAGTTTTAAGATGTCTTAGCAGGGATTGACAACCAAAGGTTACTACCATTAGCGAAACAAGGGATCCACGCACAATGTCATTGCCAACCTTGTTTGGCAAACTAGAAGAGCATGAACTTGAGTTGAGTCGGTTGGATCAACTTGAGGGAGTTGACAAGAAAAAGAAAGGCATTGCCTTCAAAGCAACCACTCCTCCACCTCAAGAGATAGAAGAAGATGAAAGCAACCTTGATCCAACCAACATGGATGATGAGACTGTAATTCTCTTCGCCAAAAGATTCAATAAATTCTTCAAGAAAAGAGAGTCATCAAGAAGACCATCAAATTTCACACCAAGGAAAAAATTCAACAAGGCAGATGGATCAAATCAAGGTCCAACTTGTTATGAGTGTGGAAAAACTGGACATATGAAGATGGAATGTCCTTTGAATAAAAATAAGAATGAAACACAGGAGAAAAGATTCGTCAAAGGAAAGAAGAGCAGAAGAGCATACATAGCTTGGGATGGTAATGACTCAGAATCATCTGATGAATCAGAGAGCGAAACAGCCAACCTATGCCTCATGGTCAACCATAATGAAGATGATCTTCTTAATGAAGATGAGGTAAAAGATTATGAAAACTCGATGAATTGCAAGATGCTTATAATGAATTACATGAAAAATCTATTATCATTGCTAAAGAACTTGCTAAGACTAAATGACAAAATAGATATTCTTAGTCGTGATATTATCAAAATGAGAAAAATTCAAATTCCATTCGGTAGTCTTATATATGATTGTGAATCATGCCAAATGAATAAATCATCTTCTTGTACTTCATGTTATGCTCATTTGAAAGAAATTGAAAAGTTAAAAAATATGATTGCCAAAGGTAAAGGTCCTTTGACAAAAATAGAAAATGCTTGCAAATCACAAACGTGTACTTCTTGTGATTCACATTTAAAAGAAATTGAGGATTTAAATAATGTGCTTGCTAAATTTATAATGGGTAGAGACAACCTAAACATCTTGCTTGGTAAGCAAGGATGTCATTTCAAAAAGGCTGGTTTAGGATATAATCCAACCAATAGTCAAAAGCTCTATAAAATCTTCTTTGTCTCTTCAAAAACATCTTCTAGTCCATTCATAACTTGCTTTTATTGTGGATTAAAAGGTCATAGTGCTACTACTTGTAATACAAGAAAAATTAGTGTACCACATGAAAAGAAAATGTGGATCATCAAAGGAACCTTTGGAAAAACTAACCCTCAAGGACCCAAGAAACCATGGGTACCTAAGAAACAAAATTAAATTGTTTTTTTAGGTATGCTTGGTGGCAAAAGAATCAAAATGGTATCTTGATAGTGGATGCTCCAAGCATATTACAGGAGACAAAACAAAATTTTCATCCTTCACACCTAAGGATGGAGGATATGTTACATATGGTGACAACAACAAAGGAAAAATCCTAGGTACAGGTAAAGTTGGTAAGACTTCTTCAACTTCCATAGATAATGTACTTTATGTTGAAGGATTAAAACATAATCTGTTAAGTATTAGCCAATTATGTGATAAAGGAAATGAGGTTATTTTTAATTCTTATTCATTCATGCTCTATTATTAGCAAAGAGAATAACTCACCCAAATTTATGGGTCATAGGATTAATAATGTTTATATGATTAGTTTAGATGATATATCCTCAAATGATGCACAATGTTTTATAACTAAAGAAGAAGAATCTTGGCTAGGGCACAAAAGGATTGCACACATTCACATGGATCATTTGAATAAGATAATTTCAAAAGAATTGGTTATCGGTTTGCCCAAAATTCGTTTTGAGAAAGATAAATTATGTGATACTTGTCAAAAGGGTAAACAAACAAAAATCTCTTTTCAATCTAAAAATATCGTTTCAACCTCTAGACCTTTGCAACTATTGCACATGGACTTATTTGGTCCATCAAGAATTATGAGTTTAGCGAGAAATTACTATGGACTTGTAATCGTTGATGATTTTTCAAGATACACGTGGACTATCTTTTTATCTCACAAAAATCAAGCTTTTAAGAGATTAGCAAAAGTCATTCAAAACCAAAAGGATTTGAAAATTGAATGCATACGCAGTGATCACGGAAAGGAATTTGAAAATAATGACTTTGAAAGATTTTGCAATAAAAATGGCATTGAACATAACTTCTCATCTCCAAGGACCCCACAACAAAATGGTGTTGTGGAGAGGAAAAATCGCTCACTAGTTGAATTAGCTAGAACAATGCTCAATAACATGAATCTTCCAAAATATTTTTGGGCAGATGCAGTGAGTACTGCATGTCATGTTATGAACCGTGTTCTCATTCGTCCTATTTTAAAGAAAACCCCTTATGAACTTTTCAAGGGTAGAAAACCTAACATATCTTATTTCCACATTTTTGGATGCAAATGCTTTGTGCTTAATAATGGGAAAGAAAATCTGGGCAAATTTGATGCCAAAGCTGATGAGGGTATATTCCTAGGATACTCCTCAACTAGCAAAGCTTATAGAATTTATAATAAAAGAACAATGACTGTTGAAGAATCTATTCATGTCACTTTTGATGAATCTAACACCAAAAGCTTGGAAAGAAAGGTTGATGATCTTGCAGGAACTCTTGAAGACATAAGCATTCATGAAGAGAACATGCCAGAAATACTAACTCACACACCAACTGAGACACAAAATGAACTACCCAAAGAATGGAGAGCTGCAAAACATCACCCAATTGATAACATTATTAGTGATATTTCAAAGGGGGTAACCACTGGACACTCTCTTAATAATGCATGTAACTTTATGGCTTTTGTATCTCAAATTGAACCTAAAAAGGTAGACGAAGCAATTAGTGATGAACATTGGGGAATAGCTATGCAAGAAGAGCTAAACCAATTTGAAAGAAATCAAGTTTGGGATCTAGTCCCTAGGCCTAATGATTATCCAATAATAAGCACTAAGTGGGTCTTTAGAAACAAACTAGATGAAAGTGGCATAATAACTAGAAACAAAGCTAGATTGGTTGCAAAAGGATATAATCAAGAGGAGGGTATTGATTATGAAGAAACATATGCTCCCGTAGCTAGACTTGAAGCCATTAGACTCCTACTTGCCTTTGCTTGTACCATGGATTTTAAACTTTATCAAATGGATGTCAAAAGTGCTTTCTTGAATGGGTATATACATGAAGAAGTTTATGTTGAGCAACCTACTGGGTTTGAAAATGCTGAACTTCCAAGTCATGTTTACAAACTCAAGAAAGCCTTATATGGACTAAAACAAGCTCCTAGAGCTTGGTACAAAAGACTAAGTAAATTTCTCTTGAACAATAACTTTCAAAGAGGCAAAGTAGATAACACATTATTCATAAAACAAAGACACAATGACATTCTACTTGTACAAATTTATGTCGATGATATAATTTTTGGTGCTACTAACGAAAATCTCTATAAAGAGTTTGCTACAAGCATGCAGGGAGAATTTGAAATGTCCATGATGGGAGAACTTACATTTTTCCTTGGATTTCAAATTAAACAAACAAAACAAGGAACTTTCGTGTCACAAACAAAATATTGCAAAGAATTGCTCAAGAAATTTGGCATGGACAATGCTAAAGAAATAAGTACTCCTATGGGTACGTCATGCTATCTTGATGAAAAAGGTAAACCGGTTAATGTGTCAAAATATCGAGGTATGATAGGATCCTTGCTTTATTTAACTACAAGCAGACCTGATATAATGTTTAGTGTATGTATGTGCGTTAAATATCAGGCATGCCCTAAAGAATCACATCTTAGTGCAGTAAAAAGAATTATGAGATATTTGATTGGCACCTGTACCATGGGGTTATGGTATCCTAAAGGTGCATCCTGCAATTTAATTGGATATTCTAATTCCGATTTTGCTGGATGTAAGTTAGACAAAAAAAGTACTAGCGGACCATGTCACCTTCTTGGAAATTCATTAATTTCATGGCACAGTAAGAAACAAGTTAGTGTGGCTCTATCCACTGCTGAAGCTGAGTATGTAGCGGCAGGAAGTTGTTGTGCACAAATTCTCTGGTTAAAACAACAACTTAAGTACTATGGTATTCATTTGCATAATATTCCACTAAAATGTGATAATACTAGTGCCATAAATCTCACGAAAACCCCTATTATGCACTCAAGAACCAAACATATTGAAATTAGACATCACTTCATTAGACATCATGTTCAAAAAGGTGACTGTGTGCTTGAGTTCATTGATACATCCAAACAGCTAGCTGATATCTTCACTAAGCCTCTTCCAGCCAAAAATTTCTATTTTATAAGAATAGAGCTAGGCATACTTGATCAAAATTATGTTATTTAAATTGCTTTATAAATTATTTATTGATCTATTACTGACTTGGGCGTCGGAGCCTTTTCTTTTTGTTTTGCAAGTCTCATGGAAAAAGAAATCACGATCTCATTCTTATCACAAAAACAATGAGCTTTACTTCAATATTCGAATACTATATTCGAATATGACCATTCTGTGGTGATATATTCGAATATATATTCGAATACAAAATGAGTACACATGTTTTTGAAGTTACAAGAGTTAATTACAGAATTATCATATTCGAATATGTCAGTCATCTATTCGAATATTGCTTTATCCATATTCGAATATTCCATCTAATATTCGAATATATATTTGAATATGGGCATTCTTGCGCATATAAAATGATAACATTTTTAACTCCCAAATCACACTACTCTTCTTTCTCATCTCTTGTTCATAATATCTCCGTTCCCACTCCAACTATTTTTTTTACTCCAAAAATCACAAATCACAAAATGGCTTCTTCACCACCATCATCTCCTCCTGCTGCTCAATCTCCACCATCACCAACACAAAAACGCCCCCGTTTCAAACGAACCGCTACCAACAAACCACCTTCCAAACCTCGTGGGCCACGAAGTGGTTCCTCTTCCTCCTCCGTTCCTCTAGCCACCACTGGTTTTACTCCTGACTTCCAGCGATGGTTCTCCAGGCCTCACAAATCACAAAATTCCAGTCTGGCTTCTCTGACAGGAAAATTGTTGACCCACGGTGGGTTAACATGCCCTGGTTTCATTCTCAAGGATTTTCCTTTGTCTCTTGGCTTGAATCAGCCAATCTTGTGCCTTTTCTTAGTATTCAAGAAAAAGTCTATGCCAACCTCGTCCGTGTATTCTACTCCAATCTCCACTACAATTCTGACACCTGCACAATTTCGTCTGAAGTGAAAAAGACGAAAATTCAAATCCCTCCTTCTCTCTGGACTTCTCTTACAGGGCTACAATTTGAAGGAGGCCAAATATCAGGATCAACTCCCATGGGACAGTGGGTCGCCGAATACAATCCTATTCAGGCGATCGGGGCCATGTGCCATGTAAGATTCTCCTTCCACACTTCCAAAATGGGGGACTACCTCCCCACAAGCACACTCACCATGGACTCTTGTATAGTCCATCTCATTATTGCTCGCGTCCTCCTTGGTCGCGTCGGAAACTTCACAAAAGTCCTCCATGATGACCGTATCCTTCTCTGGGCCATCATCAAAGAAAAGCCCGTTGACTGGGCACGACTGGTTCAGCATCACATGTTGAAGGGGGCAACTGGAACAACTCCTCTTCCCTATCCAACCTTGATCACAGTCATTCTTCGGCACTTCGGAGTCAATCTAGCCAACGAATACAGTATCACCATCGATGGCCATAATTTTGAAATTGGTCAATTGTTGTTACACGGAGCTGGCATTGTACATGCTGGCAAAAACTGGTATATTCAGGAATTGGGGATTGAAGGCAATCGCCCAAAAGAAAACTATCCTGATGTTGATCCTGAAGACATTCCTAAACCAGATCCAGAACCTCTTCCTCCACACTTTCAACAGCTGAGTCTTCACTTCTCTCAGATGATGGACGCTAAATTCGAACAACAGCGTCAATATATTGATCAGCGGTGTGATCAGATGGAAACCACTCTTCAAGGAGAGATTACATCTCTGCGAGAAGAAATTGCACGAGGCAATTCCAATTTTGTACCTCCATACTCCCAATCTGCCTTTCCAACAAACCAAGGTGACGCAAGCGGGTTTCATCAACATTTTGGCGGTATCCATCTCCAAAACTTCGGCGCTCAACCAAGTCTTGACTTGGATTTTGATTACTTTCAGACATCGCCCACCTCCAGCCCTCCATGACTGTTCCACAACTCTTTTCTTAACTTAGCTTAGTCTTGTTTAAATTTGGGACATATTAAAACCTTTTAACTGATTTGATTCGGGTTTATTTTAACTTTTGTCTCAAAATCATCATCTTTTTTAATGATTCCAAAAGGGGGAGAAGAATTATAATCACTTAAACCGGGATTTTTATTATTGATTATTACAAATGCTTAACATATCTGTATGCATATTGATAGGGGGAGTCGAAACTCGTAAGGAGAATCGAACTTCATAAGTAAGGGGGAGTTTCAGAATATCACACGCAATAAGTGATCTGTTTTGTTTGTTGTTTGTCATCATCAAAAAGGGGGAGTATGTAAATGCAAATGCTCTACGTTCGGAGTTTTGATGATTCCACAACAAACCAAGAATCAAATGGCTAAATCACGTGAATAAGCACAGTAAACAAATCCGCAACAACAAAGGGTATTTAGGTTGTTAAAATTATAAATGTAAATTTGATTAAGGCTCTTTGAATTGAAACAAACATTTTTCTAAAAAGGAATTTTTAGAAAAATATTAAGAGTCAAAGATAAAATCATTTTCAAAAGAAAAGACCCTCAAAGAAAACTTCTAAAAATTGATTTTTCCTTGAAAAAGTCAAAATTGGGTGTATATTTGAATATCAAGGTTCTAGAAATAAAATTTGAATTTCCTGACTAGTATATTCGAATATATATTTGAATATGGCTTGCCATATTCGAATACATATTCGAATATGAAATATTACTTTGGCCTGAACATTTTTCAGAATCTGTATATTCGAATATGGCTTGCCATATTCGAATACATATTCGAATATAACAAGAAACCTAGGCCTTTTCACCTTCCAGAACTCTTATATTCGAATATGGAACCTCCATATTCGAATATATATTCGAATATGAAGCCTACAGAAATCATTTTTTGAACGCAGAAACACTATATTCGAATAACATATTCAAATATGATGGTGTCATATTCGAATATGACAATGCTATATTCGAATGTAAATGCTGTATTCGAATAGCACATTCGAATATGAAAATAAAATATGTGCAGTTTCTGACTGCTATTTCTGCCATCTATATAAAGGGCTTCTGATTTTAAAAATAAAATACCCTTGTGAGCTTAACACTGTTTTGAAATTACTTATTATCATCCATCTCTCTAAATCAAGGGTTTTGTGCTTTTGCCTAAGGCTTACTTTGTTGTTACCTATACTGTTTCTTTCTTCAAAACAAAGAGCCTTAAATCAGATATATTAGAGCTTCAATTTGTATCATTTATTCTTTTGAGAGTTTCAATTGTTGTAAGCTAATTTTGTGTGAAGGTGTGTATCCTTCTAAATTGTTTGAAGGTGGGGTATCCTTCAAAGTGGTCTTAGGGTGAGGTATCCCTAGATTGAGGCCTTTAAAATTGGTGGGGTATCCAATTGAGAAAGGTGCTCTTAGTTTGTAATTATTGAAAAGCAATATAAGAAATCTCGCGTGGCGGAGATTGGTAGACTGGACGTAGGTCACCAGTGGTGTGTGACTGAACAAGTATAAAACTCGGTGCTATTCTCTCTATCCCTAAAACTCATTTTTGTTTAAATTTAGTTGATCTTCATTTAGAATTTTATTATATTCCAATTTCATATATCAACTAATATATCTTGTTTAATTTGTGTTATTATTTTCAACGAATTTTTGAAAACTTTTAAAAGCTCAATTCACCCCCCTCCCTCTTGAGCATAGAGGCCACTTGATTAACAGATTATACCGTGAATAAGCATATAAAAATGACATGTACCGATAACCAGCAGAGTTGTCACCAGTTTGTCAATGTAGGGTAGTGGGAATGGATCTCTCGGACAGGCCTTGTTCAGGTCCGTGTAGTCAGTACACATCCCATACTTGCCATTATCTTTCTTGACCATAACGATATTGGAAAGCCAGTCTCAATATTGTACCTTGCGGATGAATCCCGCGTCCAGCAATTCGTTTACGTGTGCTTCAATGGCCGTTGCTCTTTCTTGGCCCATTCTCCTTTTCTTCTGGGCGATTGGCTTTGATCCTTCCCGTATTGTGAGTTGATGGCAACAGAATTCTGGGTCCACCCCGGACATGTCGTAGGTAACCCAGGCGAATATGTCTTTGTTATCCTGCAGTACTTTTGTCATATTTTTCATGATGTTCGTTAGTAAGTTTTTCCCGACATTCACTACCTGTTCTGGTTTGTTGCCGACTTGTATTTCCACTGAGTCACCTTCAGGTTCTGGACGTTGATACAAGAATTTTCCTCTAGGGTCAAGGTTCGTCGTCATAACTGCAAAATCTCGCGGGATGAATTTTTGCTTACCTTTCGAATCTTTCTTGGAATTCCCTTTTTGCTCTTCTTTTTCTTATGAAGGGACGGCTTTTGCTATCTTTAGGCTTTCTATGTAATACAACTTGGACTCCAAGCCTTTACCTCTTACCATGACGATGTCGTCCTTGTCGCTCGGGAACTTCATTGCCATGTGCAAGGTTGAAACCACTGCTCCTAATGCATTGAAAGTAGCTTACCTAAGATGGCGTTGTAGGAAGACGAGTAGTCAATGACCAAGAACTTCACTTCCACCGAATGACTTCCTCCTCTTCCCGAGAAGGTCACCTTCATTTTAACGTAACCATTTGGGGAGATGGTATCCCCCGTGAAGCATATTAGATTCCCTTTATGCGCAACCAAGTCTTTCTCAGTTAGACCTAACTTCTAAAAAAGGTTCCACAACATAATGTCGGTTGAGCTCCCTTGGTCGACGAACAGGCTTTTGACCTCGTACCCCACCATCCTAGCCGAGATGACTAGAGGGGCGTTGGATCCCGTGCCGTCTATGCTAAGTCGTCTTCTGAAAATTCCAATGTCATTCTTCGCATTGCCTTAACATCTAGGCAATAATCCCTTTCATCTCTCGTTCTTTTCTTCGACGATTTCAATGGTTCTGCTTCTTCCAAGCTTCCTGCGATCACATTAATGACGCCCTTAGAGGAAATATTGTCATGTTGCCTGGGACTTCGAGATCTCGACCGTCGCCTCTCATCTTGGTCGTGATCAGTATCTCTGTTCCTGGGACTTGAGCCATGCCTTTTTGAAGGTGACGGGCTCCTGCCCCGAGATGTGCCCTCGTCAATCTTCTAAATGAATTGTTTTAATTTTCCTTGTCTTATTAACTTTTCGATGGCGTCTTTAAGTTGGGATACATTCGTTGGTATAGTGCCAATGGTCCTTATGGTATAAGCAAAATTTATCTTTGTTCTTCGATTGTGTGCGTAGTGGTGGAGGCCTGTCCTTGAGTTCTGAGTACATGATTTCCTTGTATGCCCTCGAAGGGGGCATCGTAAGGGTGGCTTAATATGAATAAGCTCCCCTGGGTGACCTGCCAGTTTGGTCATAAGTTTTCTCGCTATCTCTGGATTTCCCACCATAAGTTGTCTTCCCTTTGTCTCTTTTATCTCGTTCTTGTTTCGCGCCTTGACTTTCGGCTTTATTATTCCGGATTCACTCTTCAATCTGGATCCATTTTTCGGCCCGTTGTTTTAACTCTTCCATGCTTTTTGACTTTTTGGCTGCCAAGTCTTTAGAGAATTCTCCCGGCTACAAGCCCTGTTAAAGAAAATATAACATCATGCTTGGTGCGAGATCACGTACCTCTAGGGATTCTGCATTAAAGCGGATGATATAGGTCCTTAAAGGCTCATCTGGCTTTTGTTTTATCCTTTCAAGGTGGTGCTCTGTTTTGAACTGTTGTTTACTGCTTGTGAAATTTGAAACAAATTTATCTTTGAGAACCTTCCATCCCGCAATGGATCCCGCTGGTAACGATGAGAACCATCTTCGGGTGGCGGCCTTCAGGGTTAAAGGAAAGGCCCGACATATCACAGGTTCCTTTACTCCCTTGGAAACCATTGTTTGTTGGAATATCTCGACATGATCTTGAGGGTCAGTCGTCCCGTTATATGGGTCAATCTGCACAGCAAATTTAAAGTTTGCTGGCATCTCGAAATTCATAATTGCGAGGACGAATGGGTTATGACATCCGTCAACCTGAATTTCGTTCTCAGCAACTCGCTCACCTTGATCTATTTCATGAACCCGAGGTGGGATGATGACAGGATGAGATGGCGGGATTCGCGGCCCCACCATGGAGACTTGCTTTTCAGCGTAATGATCCTGCTGAGTTTCTTGTTGCTGAGGGGCTTGTTGTCCCAAGCCGAGGTTGATGAGAATTGTCTGGAACTCCTGTTGTTGCTTCTGCCATCCTTCCCGCTCCCTATTGATTCTCTCAATCTCTTTAGCTTGCCTCTTGAACATCTCCTTGAGGTCGTTCATCCTGTCCTCAATAGTGACCATCCTTTGCTCCGACATTGTGGGATCAACCATTTTGACTCCATCTGGTTGTTGTGGAGTTGGTCCGTTGGCAGAAGGATGGTCTTTTGGAAATTCTCTGCCACGAGTGGTGGTTCCTTTGGCAGCTTGATTCTTCCTCCTTGTGCTCACCATCTTCCTACAATTGAATGACTTTTAGTGTAGGTTGGTGCCTGTTTTCACCGAGAGATATCATTTTTCCTCCTCATAGGATTTAATAAATTTACTCCATAACATCAACAAAATTAATCATAAGGAAAACGATCGGTAAAAACACGTAAGTATGCTTAAATTAGTCATGTATATAGCAAAAATGCCAAGCAAACTGAGATCTGTTCAATTAATTGGCTGGAAACCACGCCCCAACCGATTAACTGTCCAGAATTCACCTTATCAACTGATTGACAGTGATCGGATCAAGAAAGAGATTTGATATCTGACTCTAAGAGTCTTTTCCCTGCAAGAACAAAAAAACCAGAAAAAGAGGATGTAAGATGAGAAAATTGGAGAAGAAAATGTTTCTTTCCCACAGACGGCGCCAATGATCCGTCATGCGCTTGAGCATGGCGGTCATGACCTCCATTCTGGCCTCCGGTACGGCGGTTTCAAATCTCCGTCCACTCACTTGGCAGTGAGGGAGTACCTGCAAGCACTGCGACGATCAAGTCAGTGAGGTTCCACAAAGAGGATAGTTCAGATATTGAGTGAGTAAAAAGTGGACCAAATGAAGATAGGTTACTGGTATTCATAGAGATCCATAGGCTACTAAAGTCAAACTTGTCACAGTCGCATCCCCGTGAATTGTGGCACTAAGTATAGTTCTGTAACTAACCCCACGTGTGGGAGGAAGGCCCGTGCATTACGTCGGTCACCCATGTCGTGACTTACGCGACATGTGGCCAGCGACCTCTTCTAATCATGTGGGCCTAACACGTGCCTCTGTCGCGGGATAGGTCTATAACAATACCTTTTATTCCTCTCTTGTTTTCTATCCATCCAAACAATGGTAAGGGCCAATGCATACATGTGGTCGGAAAAAAAAAAGGATAAAAGTTTATTAATCCATTACTATTGCTTTTGAAAAAAAATATAAACAATTTACTCCAGTAATATTCGCTCATAAAATTAAATGTAGGCATAAGTTCTTTGAATGATTTTTGCATTGTGAGCATTTTTCAGGAAAAAAAAAACTTTTTTGTTAATATATTCTAATTGTCACGCCTAGATCATTACATTTTGGGGCCTTAGACGAAATTCACGATGAAGACGTATTTATATATAACATATTACTTTTTATTTTATGTTTTTAATCTTTTTAAGATGCAAACTTATTTATGAAAGTTTTATAATCAATCAAATCTCAATAGGTAATATAACTAATACTTTATTTATATACCTGGTAAAACATATAGTTAATCCCAAATATGATTTAATAAATTTAAATTATGTATAAATGATTTTTCAGGGTTATATATCAATGTTTTAATTTGCAAATTATGCATTTAGAAAAGAATCTACTATTTTTATATAATTTAACATTTTAATAAAATATTAATTTTACTTGTTCAATATTTTTTTTAATGAAGTATTATTCTGTTAATAAAAGTTATTTAAATATGCTATAATATATCACATTAATAAATTATTTTCAATAATTAACACTTAATAATAATATTAAATAAAATTATTTTTTTGTGTCTTTTTTAGTAGAGGGCTCTAGGCAGTTGCCTTTCTTGGCTAAAGCAAGATCCGATCCTGCTAATTGTCCCCCTATTGGAAGTCCCACATCAATATGACCACCACTGAGTTTATAAAGGTTTCACAATCCTTATCCTATAAGCTAGTTTTTGGGAGTGTGTTAGGCCTAAACCCAAATTGTAATATGATATCAGAGCCTATTCTACATCTGTAAAGTTCTGGGTGTGTTTGAAGTCCCACATCGGTCAATGATATGGCCATCATTAAATTTATAAAGGTATGATAGTCTTCATCCTATAAACTAGTTTTTAAACGGATCGACTCAATTTTTGTCAACATATATCAAATGTACCTTCTTTATGTTTTCGTGTAGGTAGTTGCTCATGTCTATCTCACAGAAACATTTTCATTCTCAACATTCTTTTGAAGTCATTACATATTGAAATTCTTAGGTGGGGTAGAGGTAGGTAAAACTATGAAAAAATAAAATAAAATAAGATTTATAATAAATATTTAGTGTAATATGAAATTAAAATAAAAAATAAATAATTAGGTGTAAAGTATAGAAATATTTGGTCTTTCCATTATTTACGCACATATATTTAGGATGTGTTTGGGTATACAGTTTATTTAAGCACTATTGGAAGAAGTCCAATTCCTTTGCCACGTAATTAACAAAGACGGTGTAGCTGTAGACCCAAGCAAAGTTGAAGTTGTGTTGAAATGGAAACGACCGACCAATGTCACAGAAATTTGAAGTTTTCTGGGATTAGCCGGGTACTATCGGCGATTTATCAAGGGATTTTTCCAGATTGCGATTCCGTTGACGAAGCTGACACAGAAAGGTGTTCCGTTTGTATGGGATACCAAGTGTGAAGAAAGCTTTCCGTTACTGAAGGAGAAGCTGACAACAGCGCCGATATTAGTAATTCCCTAATCCGACAAAGAATTTCCAAGTGTATTTCGATGCGTCGAAGCAAGGCTTGGGATGTGTACTTATGCAAGAAGGACAGGCAGTTGCTTACACTTGCCGACACCTACGACCACATGAAGCGAATTACCCAACACATGACTTGGAGTTAGCCGCTGCAGTCTTTGCATTGAAAGTTTGGAGGCATTACTTGTACGGGGTCATGTTTGAAGTATTAAGCAATCATAAAAGACTAAGATATTTGTTCAATCAAGAGGAGCTGAATATGAGGCATGATGGAGTTCTTGAAGGATTATGATTTTGAGCTAAAGTATCATCCAGGAAAAGCTAATGTCATGGCTGATGCACTAAGTAGAAAATTTCTACATGTGTCAACTATGATGATTCATCAGATGATACTCTTGGAGACATTCAGAGATTTACACTTGGATGTGTCTTGTTACAGTGCTGGCATTTCTGTGTGTAAAGTTGACTTGAAGAATACACTACGAGACCAAATTCAGGAAGCACTGATCCCGAATTGCAGAAAATGAAAGAACAAGTTGATTTCTCTGAGGCTGGTGATGGTATGATTTTGTTTAGAAACAGAGTATGTGTTCTGAATAACACCAAAATCAAGAAGACATTACTTGAGGAGAATCACAGTAGTCAGTACTCTGTACACCCTGGTGCTACAAAGATGTATCAAGACATGAATAAGTTGTTTTGGTAGCCTGAAATGAAGTCATTACATATTGAAATTCTTAGGTGGGGTAGAGGTACGTAAAACTATGAAAAAAATAAAAGAAAATAAGATTTATAATGAATATATAGTGTAATATGAAATTAAAATAAAAAATAATAATTAGGTGTAAAGTATAGAAATATTTGGTCTTTCCATTATTTACGCACATATATTTAGGATGTGTTTGGGTATACAGTTTATTTAAGCACTATTGGAAGAAGTCCAATTCCTTTGCCACGTAATTAACAAAGACGGTGTAGCTGTACACCCAAGCAAAGTTGAAGTTGTGTTGAAATGGAAACGACCGACCAATGTCACAGAAATTTGAAGTTTTCTGGGATTAGCCGGGTACTATCGGCGATTTATCAAGGGATTTTCCCAGATTGCGATTCCGTTGACGAAGCTGACACAGAAAGGTGTTCCGTTTGTATGGGATACCAAGTGTGAAGAAAGCTTTCCGTTACTGAAGGAGAAGCTGACAACAGCGCCGATGTTAGTAATCCCTAATCCGACAAAGAATTTCCAAGTGTATTGCGATGCATCGAAGCAAGGCTTGGGATGTGTACTTATGCAAGAAGGATAGGTAGTTGTTTACACTTCCCGACAGCTACGACCACATGAAGCGAATTACCCAACACATTACTTGGAGTTAGCCGATGTAGTCTTTGAATTGAAAGTTTGGAGGCATTACTTGTATGGGGTCATGTTTGAAGTATTATGCGATCATAAAAGACTAAGATATTTGTTCAATCAAAAGGAGCTGAATATGAGGCAGCGACATTGGATGGAGTTCTTGAAGGATTATGATTTTGAGCTAAAGTATCATCGAGGAAAAGCTAATGTCGTGGCTGATGCACTAAGTAGAAAATTTCTACATGTGTGAACTATGATGATTCATCAGATGATACTCTTGGAGACATTTAGAGATTTACACTTGGATGTGTCTTGTTACAGTGCTGGCATTTCTGTGATTAAAGTTGACTTGAAGAATGCACTACGAGACCAAATTCAGGAAGCACAGAGATATGATCCCGAATTGCAGAAACTGAAAGAACAAGTTGATTTCTCTGAGGTTGGTGATGGTATGATTTTGTTTAGAAACAAAGTATGTGTTCCGAATAACACCAAAATCAAGAAGACATTACTTGAGGAGAATCATAGTAGTCAGTACTATGTACACCCTGGTGCTACCAAGATGTATCAAGACATGAAGAAGTTGTTTTGGTACCCTGAAATGAAGAAAGAAATTGCAGAATTTGTGTCTAAGTGCCTTACCTGTCAGAAGATAAAAGTGGAACACCAAAGATCCTCTGGACCGCTTCAACCGTTGGATATTCCAAAGTGGAAATGGGAATCTATTGCAATGGATTATGTGGTTGGATTATCCAGAACACCAGCAGGACACGACTCAATTTGGGTTATAATAGAAAGATTGACCAAGTCTGCACATTTCTTGCCTGTCAAAATTACCTACTCATTGGAGAAATATGCCAAAGTATACATTGCAGAGATAGTCCGATTACATGGGGCACCAGTGAATATAATATCAGACAGACATCCCAAGTTTACTTCTCGGTTCTGGGGAGCGTTGCAAAGGGCTTTTGGGACTCGGTTACATATAAGTACCTCACACCATCCCCGAACCGATGGGCAATCAAAAAGAACGATTCAGACTCTGGAGGACATGTTGCGAGCCTGTGTACTAGAAGAAGGCAGGATCTGGGGAAGACACTTGCCACTGGTAGAATTTTCTTATAACAATAGTTTTCATTCAAGCATAGGGATGGCACCCTATGAAGTACTTTACGGGAGGAAATGTCGGTCACCAGTATGTTGGTTTGAAATTGGAGAAAAGTTACTATTGGGACCAGACTTGGTGCAAGAGACAAAAGATAGTATTAGGCGAATCAAGGAAAGATTGAGAAGAGCACAAGACCGTCAGAAGAATTATGCGGACCAACGGTGGAAGCCCTTGGAATTCGAAGAAGGAGAGCATGTGTTTCTAAAACTTACACCTTATACCGCTATTGGGAAAGCAATGAAGACAAAGAAGCTTCAGCCGCGTTTCATTGGTCCTTATTAGATTCTCCGAAGAATAAGACCTGTTGCTTACCAACTAGCTTTGCCTCCTCATCTTTCTAACCTTCACAATGTGTTTCACGTATCACAACTTCAAAAGTATGTTGCCGATCCCTCCCACATTTTAGAAGAAGACATCATTCAATTGAAGTCCAATACCTCCTATCGGGTGGAACCTGTAAGGATCCTAGACAGAGGAGAAAAGACATTACGAAACAAAGTGATCCCACTAGTAAAAGTTCTTTGGGAGAACATCGACTCATCAAAAATCACTTGGAAAAAGGAGCAGGACATGAGGGATGCATATCCCGAATTGTTTTAGTAATGGAGGTAATATTCCAATTTTGAGGACAAAATTATTTTAAGTGGGGTAGAATTGTATGATTACAATTTACAAAGAAAAGAAAAAGAAGGATTAGTTGTAAGTAGAGAGGTCAAAAGAGGGACAAAGAGGACATGTATATTCGAATATAAACAGCTATATTCGAATATGCAGGATCCATATTCGAATATGGACCGTGTATATTCGAATATGAATAGTGATATTCGAATATGGACTTTTCATATTCGAATATGGAAGTGTCGAATTGAATATAGAAGCCTCATATTCGAATATATATTCGAATATGGACCCCAAAATCTATATATAGGGGTGCTTTGCCTCAAAAACTCACTGTTTCCCTCCAAAACTCAATCTATAAAAAGGAAATTGTGGAAATGCTTTCCCCATCAACAGTGGTTGAGTAAGAGGTTAAGTTCCGCCGGAAGTAGACCGGGTAAGAGGACAAGCATGAAAAGATGAAAATGTAGGGTTATCCTGAAATGGGCTGATAACCTGAAGTGCTAGGGTATCCCGAAAATGGGGTAGATAGTCTAGTGCAAATGGGCTATCCTGAAAGGGGTAGATAGTCCCTAGGCTAACCCAGAGAGGGTTGGTAGCCCGGCAGTAGGATCTTGGAAGGATGCTTGCCAGGACCATGATGATGAGCTCAACTGTGTATTCACTGTCATGCACCTATGGTGGATTCCCTGTGCACGGGTTTTCCTGTTAAAAGAGGAAATAAAGAAAATGGAAAGATCATGGCATGCATACATATTATAATGACATTTCATACATCTTGTGTGTTTGTTAGGAATTGGATTTGGGGCAGTTTTCCAGTTAGACCGATTGTAATACTGTATGTATATATCTTATTTTCAATACCGACGGTTACTCAGTTATATGTCGTACATATAACTAACGGTTACAGTATTACAGGTGATACGGACTCGGAGGGTGTCAGCGCTTGAGAAGACGTTAGCAGCTATCTTTTGATACTTAGGTAGTCATTAGTTTTGTTGTATGACTATCTTAGGTGGACTAGTACTCTTTTTGGATAGTAAATAAAATACCTTATATAAATAGTTATATATATAATGTTTTGGCTTCCACTGTCTAGTTTAAAAAAAAATTAGGTGTTGCAGAAGCACATACATGCAGTCACAAATCATAGAAAATGTTTTTTTATAAAAAAAAATCTTAAAAAGGTTAACATAATTATTACCCCTACAAAAAAGGATGTAAAAGAATAATTATAGAGATTTGACATTGTTGGCTACAGTTTCATACACTATGATCTTTAATAAACCTTGTTAAATTGTTAGAAAAATATTGTAAAATTATTAAAAACATTATTTTTATGTATTTATAATATTTTTTGAATTTTGTATTAAGATTATGTTATTAAACTTTTTTAATAATATTTAAAAAAAATATTAAATTGTTAAAAATATTTTTTTTTGTATTTACAATTATGAATAGACAAGCATATTGGTTGTTGTCTCATTAATTCAATATTGATGATATGCTTTGAATCTCAACGTTAATAAAATTCAATTTTGGATCATCATTAGTCGCTTTTTCTAACCTGTGCAACCATTGCACAGGATAAGAATCCTAAAATAGAAAAAAATGTAAGTAGTAAATGCATGTTGAATACAAAACTCAATTAATTTTTATCTTTTCTTATGAAAAACTTCTCTTTTGAGATGCTTAACATATGCAATGTTGCAAGTGTTATAAAAATCGTTATTAGTATTACATTGCAAAGCACTTTGAATGACATTGTTTTTTACACTCTTTTGGTAAATGGGCAGTATCTGCCAGCCATGCATTCCTATTCTTATTTGGATCTGGATCCTCTTCAGTGCTGGAAAGGTCCAACTACATCTTGTCCGTCCATTGAGCTTTGCACGGATCCCAACAAATAAACAAACAGAAAAGTATGCATAATGAACGACTGGAATGAATCTTCACAGCTGCTGGAACTTTCTCTGCTTCGTAATATGTGTCATTTAAGATTTTGGCATAATAACTAATAAAAATATAACACTTTCTTTATATTTTTATAGTAGTAGTAAAATAAATTACTTAATTTTTTAATATATCTTTTTCCTTTTATAATTAATTTTATTTTTCATCTTTAAATATTGACATTAACTTCTCTCTATACTCAATATTAACTCTCTCTCATATAGGAGTAGTTAAAAAAATAATTAATACCATCATTGGAATCCTAAAGTGACAAATAATTTGAAAAATATAAAAATGGCTAAAACGATATGTATTGCGGAACGGAGGGAGTATTGCATAGTCTCTACTCCCTCCGGTCCTAAATATAAGTCACTTTTAACTGAATCACCGAAACCAAGAAATGGAAGTTAATTCATTAAATTTGTATAAAAAAATAATAATTTTTTCCAACTATACCCCTTAATAAATATGGTGATAAATGTCTTGATTCAATTAATAACGTTACTCTTCTGTCTCTTATTCCACTGTCTTTCCCTCTATTATTAATTGAATCTTTGAAAATTGTAAAATGGTAGAAGTAGAAATTATCCATTATAAATTAGTTGGTGAAATAATTCTTCTGGAATATGACTTATATTTAGGACCGGAATAGAATTTTTTATTATAAGGTCCTACGAAGACAATAACTAATATGTAAGACTACCTTAACCAACTTTGCGAAAACTAAGAAAAGTTGTTAATTTCAAATGCATTAAATTTATCTAATAAAAAACATTAGTTTCCAAATTTGTCCTTTAAATTATCACCCTACTTTCTTTCTATCACCGTACTCTCTTTTAATTAATCTTGTAGCAAGAGGTGAAGGCTAATTGAAAAGACAAAGTGATTAAATGAAAGTGGTAATATGGCCTAAATACATTAGAGAGAGAAATGATTTCTTCTTGACTCATTACTTTATTTATTATATTTTAGATTCCTTGAAATTGGTTGAGTAATAAGGGTATAATAATAAAAAAAATGTGACACAAAATTTTTAAAAGGATCTGATAAAATGGGACGAACAAAATTTTTTTAGAGGTTCTTACGTATTGGGACGGAGGGAGTATAAATTAAGATAATAAGTATGTAATAAGAAGGATAATTAATATATTAATTTTTTAATAAAATAATATAGTTTTCTAAAATTACTCTTATTCTCTCTTATCACTAAATTATGTGTATTTTAAGATTAATTACTCTAAAAAAGCCCATTATTAGTAATAGAAAAGAATAATAAATAGTCAAAAAGTTATAGAAGGTGTTATGTTATTGTTTTAAAGATAATGATTAGGGTAATGGTTAAAAAAATTATATGTACATTTTTATTGAAAATTACAATAAAAAAATATTCAAAATATTAAATGACATACTCAATAATAATTTTCTATCTGTATGTTAATCGAAAAAATTCATATATGAAATATATGGCTCATTTCCTCCAGCTAATGGTAAACATACTTATTTAATAATGTTTATTTTAATTAATAGGATTTTTTTAACATGCGCAATATTATACAGGTTAAAAAAATTATAATTTATAATGTGACAAAATTGATGTTTATTCTTAAACTGTCCATATGTAATTAATGGATCAACTTTTTTTGTACTAAAAATATGTTTATGATCCACTTGTATTGAAAATATGAGTGTTCAGAATAAAGAAAGGATAAAATTAAACATTCACGTTCATATTTTTGTTGTAATTAGAATTAGTATAACAAAAGGTAATACTTTATTTTTTATAATTAGAATCAAGAAATATTTATTTTTTTGTCTCTCATAAAACAAAGTATAAAGAACTTTGTTTACTAAAATTAGGGGGGAAAGAAAAATTAAATTATAAACTATATGCATTAAAATTAACATAAAAATAAAATAAAATAAAATAAAAGTAATAACTATAATTTTTTAAATATTATGTTTTTAATTAAAAGGAAAATAGCAAAAAAAAAGGTTTTTTTTAAAACAAGGGTACTATAGGATAGTAGGAACATAATTAGATAGTTATAACTCATTATTCTGTTCTTTTTATCATCGAATGATGGAATAGAAACTGTAGTCTACATATTCCTTTCCATTCTATCATACACTATCCAAGTAATATATTAAAATTTTATTTTTCATTTCATTTTTCACTATTTTATTATGTTTTATTCTATTTCTTTCATTTTACTATGCACTTTATGTCAATTCAGACATAGATTATCCAAACTATTTCTTAATAGATCCACTTTTAATCTTGGAAAAACATGTTCTCTTTCTGAACACGTGTCACTTTCTGGTGCATTCATTTTCCGTCTAAAATTTAACCAATTTCATTTGTCTTAAAATTTTATTTTATTTTTTATGTTTCTCTCTTGAATTGAAATTTAAAATTGAAATTGAATAGAAAGAGAGAAAATTTTGGTCAGAGTATTCTCTCTTCCACTTTCTCTTATTTTTTCACGGAGTACTCTCTCTCCCTTTTTTTTGTCTTTTCCCTTTCTTCCCCTCTCCCTCTCCCTCTCCCTTTCTCTTTTCTTTTCCCTTTCTCATAATCATCCCGTCTCTTGCCGGTAGAGATGAGCACGGAGATGAGCTTCAAAGTGAATGACGGTGTGCTGGAGGCTAGAGGTTGCTACTGACGAAGACGATCAAACGACGACGGTGATGGAGCAGTAGGGTTTTTTTCCTTTAAGTATTTTTCTTTCTTGGATCTTGTTGTTATCTAACTTGGCAAAGATTCTGGACGAGCAGAGTGATCCTTCTTCCGAAGAGGGCAGAATGAAGATGGCACTTGAGCTTGGATCCCAACGGCGGTGGTGGTGCTGGGCTTGGATTTGAGGCCTAGGTCCAATCCATACTTCCTTGGCCTTGATCATAGGTAGCACCCTGCGCCCAAAGCCTTCCGGGATGTATCTGGGATTCCCGTGAGGATCCCGTTCCGGCATGGCTAGATATTACCGAGATACCGCTATTCTGGTCCACAACAGTTTCCTCCCAAGTCGTCGAACTTCTCCTTTATGGGTAGTCGGTGAGTTTGCTCATCATGTCGGATCCTCTTCGAGTTATCTATAACATGTGATACTTGCTTGATTCCGACATGTATTCCGAGATAACGGTTGGTTTTCCTTTCATGACGTGTCTTTCACGCACCTTCATCGGGTCACGTGTGTGATCATTAGCATGGCCTTGTGCCCCACGCTCATTAAGGTGATGTGACGGTTTTTACTTTACCATTTTTAACTGTTACATTTTACTCTTCTTTCAAGATTTCATTTCCCTCTCACTCGCGCTTTTCTATCTTCTCTGAGACAAAGAAAAACTCTTCGACTCTCTTCTCCTTCTTCCTTATGCTACTATCTATGATTCACTTGTCACCGGCGACGTCCTTCACCAGAGAACTTTTATTCGGTTCATCATCAGGTATTTCTTTGACTCTTTGTCAACTTGTGCTTCTTTCGTTTGGGCTTTTTCTAATTTCTGGGTTGTTCTGTTGCGTTCTTCTCCATTCTTAGGGTTTAGTTGTTGGTGTCTGGTTCACTTTCTTTCAAAATGGCCGATAATGTTATCGTGTTGTCAAGTGATTCTTCTTCGAATTCAAATGACTCTAAACTTCCTGCTAGTTTTGCGAGGAGACATCCAAAATTATTGCCCCCTGTTTATTCTAACCTTGTTCAAGGTACGCTTTCCGTAGCCAATCCTAATTACTGTGAATCTGCACATCTTTGGTTTTACCCCTTGTATTCTCGAAAAACTGAGAGTGGTGAGTCCGTTAGCCAAAGTGTGAGTGGTTCTTTTAGTGCCCTGAACCCTGAACCTTCCACTCTCCAACTTATGACCATCTTCTTGATGAGTGTAGTTCTGAAACTCATGTTTCTGTTGAGAAAGATTCTGATCGTCGTTCTCCTAATATGTCAGTTCCTGTTATTCTTCTAATTGTTTTGGAAAACAAAGAGTCTGCTCATCCTGGGGACATCTTGGCAAATGACGAGTCTTTATCGTCTTCTATGTCGCATTCTTTAGACTCTGAATCCGACCCGACTTATTATCTTTCCTCTTGTTCTCAATCTTCCCCGGGATCTGACTCTTCTTCCTCTTGCCATGTAGATATGAAGCCTTCTCAAGAAGAGATACTCGTCTGAAATGATTTTGGCGGTCCTGGATCAGCATGCCGGATTTAGCCAGGGGTGCAAGTAGTTCTTGAGCAGCTGCTGGCGGAGTTGAGGAGCTTAGTACTTTGAAGCCTCCGATTGAATGTCGACTAGAGTGGAAAGATTTAAAGAACATAGGATTGTTCCTATGGGCTCCTATTGACTTTATCAAAGAGGAGTGCTCTATTACCGACAACGCCCGGCTCAAAGTTGTAGAGAAGCATTGGAGGAAATGTTTCCATTATGATCCCAACTCGCCAGATACTGATGTTAAGGCTGATCCCTCAAGCAACCATAAACTAGTCATCCCTGATAAAAAACTAAAGGGTTTGTACCCAGGCGAAGGAGGGTGAAAGCTCTTATATTATGATGTTTGAGTCTCTATGGGACCAGCTTAGGATCTGATTTCCTTTTTCTGGTCTTCAAATTGAAGTCCTTCATAGCCTGCATCTTGCTCCTACGCAGCTTCATCCCAACGGTTGGGGATTTTTGCAGGCCTCCGAGGTTTTCTGTTGGGCGAACAATTGGAAATGTTCTTCGACCCTTTTTCTTTACATTTTTGGTCCTTATCGAGGTTTGAAGAGGACTTGGGTATCCTTACGACATTGTTCTGGGATCCCTCTTCCATTTAATCCTTACGAAGATTCCTTCAAAGCCCATAGGGACTTCTTCGTTAAAGTCGTCCCGCAAACCGAAGACTGTACCCCGTTCTGGATGGGGGAAAACAAAAAACCACTCTTCCCGCTTTACTGAACGAAAGAGCATTACGGGAAATCTCTATCTCTTACCGAGTTGGAGATCAGCTTTCTCGAGGATGAGGATAAGAAGACTTTCCGAAATTTGTGCAACTTCGTTAAGCATGGCGAGATTCCCATTCATTGGAAAATGTCTTGGGAGCTTCCCGTCGCAACCAGGTGACATGCTTATGTAGGATGCTGCTTTCTTCACATTAGCTTGTCGTTGGTATGTCGCTCTTTTGCTAAGTTTTTCTTTCTTTTTTCTTTATTTTTGTATCCAAGATCATGGCCAGCTATGCCAACCGTGCCTCCAAGCGAGATGCCGAAGGCAAGGGGAATGTGGGAACCTCGGCCCCTACTCCTGTTAACTCTGCGGGAGCGGTTGCCTCTCAAGTCCGCGCCGTCGAGACTATTGATGCCGCTATTGGCGGGGTTCCTATTACGGGAAACCCGGTGCTCCTAACTACTGGGGCCGAGATAGCCGCTACTCAAGCCCAAACATTGTCGCTTGACCAAACAGAGTATAATTTCTAATAGGGTTTATAATTTTAAAGATTTCTTAGATAGCTATTTTATTTTGATTATCCTTTGTTTTGTTTCCAGGTGACCTTTCTAGAGATACCATTGAGCCTCCACACGGGATGAATCCAGATTTGGTGGCTCCAATTTTGACTCTTTCCTCAGCTTTGGATGGATTTCAGTCTCCTCTCAACAAATTCCAACACAGGGACTTTTTTACGCGTGGAAGCGTTAGTACTATGAAGGTATGCTCATGTGTATTTGTTTACTGTAAATGTGGGTATGTAGTATACGGTTCTGACGTTTCTTGCATTTTGCAGGAGCAAGCAAAGTCTCTCATGGGCTGGATGGACATGAGTATGGCTATGCTTCAGCATGTTCACGATCAAGGTGAGGAGTTGGCTAAGGCTGCTTCACTGAAGGCCCAATTAAGAGATTTGAAGGACGATATGACCTTAAAAGAGGCCTTGCTCAAGAGTTCTAAGGAGATGGAATCTCGGAATGCAAAGGACATTGCTTCTTTGCAGCAGAAGTTATCCCGGAATGAGGAGGAACTTGCCGGGGAAAAGAAGAAGAATACTGACATGGCTAGTGAGACTTAGAAGCAGAAGGATGAGATCTCTCGTCTCAAGGCTAAGTCAGATTCTGATTATTCAGCTATCGCCGCCCTGCATATCGAGCTCCAGGGATCTACTGCTAAGAGACTCATGCAAAGTTGGAGGAGGCATATCAGGACATGGACACCACGGTGGATGATTGTGTAAAGACGCTTCAGTTTTTGAACCCCGGGGTTGAGTTCAACACTCGTGGCCTTAGCAAATACCATGGCGTTAAGGATAGGGAGTTTTGGGACTTTCATGATTGCCATAATCCCGTCCCATTAGATCCCGCTGATCCCTGTTTGGATCCGTTTGACTGTCGTACTCCTCCTTCTTCTAATGTCATTCTGGGTCACGAAGGTGCGGATGCCGGAGGAGCTGAATAACTTGTTGGTTTTATTTTTTTTTTATGGGCATGTTGGTCCTTTGCTTAGGTTTTTTTTGTCTTTGCGACATTTTGGCCTATAAACAATATTTACTTTTATAATCTCGGACGTCTCGGGTTGGTTGTTCATGCATGCCTTCCGTCTTTAAATTTTCATTGAGATCTTCTATTTCTTTTCCATCTTTCTGCATTCTTTTATATCATGTTGCTAAGGCTTAGCCATGATGGCGCCTATGCCTGTGTAAAGTTTATTACTAGGCTCGACATTATTCATTCTCAATGTTGAGGTATGGCCGTCATGGCACCTTTTTTCTCCACGTTGGGAGGGAACATTATTTTTACTTCTTCTAAGTTTGTAGCTGAGGTTTGACCTTTATGGTACCTCGTCTCATCTGGCCATGGTTAACCTTCGAAAGGCCCCTTTTTGAATTGTAGCTAAGGTTTAACCAGAATGGCACCTTTTTTCTTTTGGCCTTGAGTTTGTTGATTCGGTCTATCCCGGTTCTGCTCTTGGCGACATTCTTATCACGACTTTGTTATGCTTGTCGTCATTTTGATTTTTCCGTTATCTAAGAACTTGACTAACAAGGCTTTCAAAATAATTAACAAGTGCGAATAATGGAAAATGATGCTTTTATTGATAATGGAGAAAAATAACAAATGGGGGCACCGTTAAAACCTCTAGCAGTAAAACCCTCCTTGGGGATAAAACCTGCTACAGGAAAAAGAGTACCCCTTTATTACAAAATTTAAATTACATAAATGCTTAACTGTAGTACCACTTTAAGTCAACGACATTAAGCGTTCTCGGTATTTCCTTACCCTTGAGAGTTTCTTGGTGGTATTCGTCATTGGATGCAACACTCTTGATCTGGTATGGGCCTTCCCAATTCGCTCTAAGGTTCCCATCTTTGGCATTTCGATTTCCAATGCTAGCCCTTCTTAGGACTACTCTCAAGTTGTATCTTTGAGCGACTTGCTGTTTTCAGGCTAATTCCTTGAGTCTTACCGACTCTCAGATTTCTTCGACCATGTCAGAGTCTTCCCGATTAATTGTTCGTTGTCCTGGGCGGGGTACATGATTCTCCAGGAAGGTTGTCCGATTTCCACTGGGATTACTGCATCTGACCCATAAACCATTTGGAATTGGGTTTCTCCAGTAGTGCTATCAGGTGTGGTCCTATAGCTCCAGAGTACTTAATAAAGGCCTTCCACACAGTTGGTTCTAGCTTTCTCGAGCATCTTTTTCAAGCCATTGAGTATGACTTTATTAGCATATTCCACTTGCCCATTGGATTGTGGGTGTTCCACACTGGCGAAGTATTTTTTAATGTGAAGCCCTGCAAACATTTCTCGAAATCCTTTATTAGTGAATTGGGTCCCGTTATCGCAGATTACCTCTGTTGGGATACCGAAACGACATATTATTTGTCGGAACACAAAGTTTTGAGCCTTAACCGAGGCTATGCTAGCTAATGGCTCTAGTTCAATCCATTTAGTATAATAACCAACAACAACAATAAGGTGTTTGAACTGACCTGTTGCTGGTGTGAATGGTCCCAACAGATCCAACCCCCAAGTTTGGAAGGGCCATGGACTGGATATGCTATGCAAGTCTTCTGTCGGGATGTGAGATATCAGACCATGTTCCTGGAATTTCTTCACATGATCAGCGGCATCACCATTCATGGTTGGCCAGAGATATCCCGCTCTTAGAGACTTTCTTTCTGGAGACTTACCTCCGATATGGTGGCCGCAACTGCCCTCATGAACTTCTGTGAGAATATACCAGACTTATAATGGCCCAATGCATTTAAGAAACGGGGTTGATAGCTCTCTTCTGAATAGTTGTCCTTTGATTACAGAGTACCGGGATGCTTTCTGTATCAGCTTCTTTGCTTCCCGGGTGTCATCAGGTAGGACCCATTTCGTAATATACTCTATTATTGTCGTTCTCCAGTCATCGAATTCTATTTGAAGAATAGCACATGGTGAAGGAAGAACTTCTTCAACCATCGACTTCAAAGTGGATAACGACTTAGTACAAGTCCGCTCGGCTATTTTCCTCTCTAGGAATATGCTTGATCTCGAACTTAGAATGCCCGAGTAAGCCTTCTTTAACTTTGGCCAAGTAACTTTGAAACAACAGATCTTTGGCTTGATATTCCCCTTTAATTTGAGATACCACCAATTGAGAATCTGAACATAAAGTTATTGCAGTGGCTCCCAACTCTTTTGTTACGCGTATCCCGGCTAGACAAGCTTCGTATTCTCCCTGATTATTTGAAGCTGGGAATTCAAACTTCAAATAATATTGCAAGGTCACTCCTTCGTCGTTTTCGATCAAGATTCCTGCCCCCGGTCCTTTTGGATTTGAGGATCCATAAACATATCTGGTTCATGAACCTCTGGGTTGCTCTCTGGGATGAGTCATCTCGGCCACAAATTCTGTCAGGGCCTGTGCTTTGACTGCTTGGTGGGGTTCATAGGAAATATTATACTGGGATAGTACTACAGCCCAAGTCATCATTCTTTTGGCCAAGTCGGGCTTGTGTAGGATTTGCCTGATGGGTTGATTAGTTCTTACCGTAATAGGATGGCATTGGAAATATGGTCAGAGACGTCTTGAGACTAGTAGTAGGGTGTAGGCAATTTTTTCTAGCTGTTTATAATTTAATTCAGAGCCTTGCAATGCTTTAGAAACGAAATATATAGGACTCTAACTCCGGGATTCTTCTTTTACCAATGTCGCGCTGATAGCCTCATTAGTGACAGCTAAATAGAGATACAGAGTTTGTCCGGGATTTGGACGGGATAAAACTGGTGGAGAGGACAAGATCTTTTTCAATTCTTGGAATGCCTCCTCACACACTGCAGTCCATTGGAATTCTTCTTTGTAACGCAGAGTCCTGAAAAAAGCTAAACATTTCTGGGCCGAAGCTGACAAGAATCTTGTTAATGCAGCTATCCTCCCGGTTAGCTGTTGGACCTCTTTGATGGTCATGGGGCTCTGCAAATTCAACACAGCGCTACATTTGTCGTGGTTGACCTCAATCCCTTGACTGGTTAGCATAAATCCTAAAAACTTACCAGCTTCGACACCAAAAGTAAATTTATTAGGATTTAACCTCAAGTCCTACCGGCGCAATTGCTGGAAATTTTCTTGCAAATCTGCCAATGGGTCTTTATCTTCCGGGGTCTTTACTATGATATCATGAATGTAAACCTCAAGATCCTGCCAATCTGTTTTTCAAATACTCGACTCATCATTCGCTGATATGTCTCTCCAACGTTCTTCAGGCCAAACGACATCATTGTGTAACAGTAGACTCCCATGTCGGTTATGAAGGCTATTTTTTCTTGATCCTCTGGATGCATCGGGATTCTAGTTGTAACCGGAGTAGGAATCCATGAAAGACAAGTATTTGTAGCTTGCGGAATTATCAATGAGCTTATCAATGCAAGGTACGGGGAAAGGATCTTTGGGGCATGCCTTATTCCGATCGGTGTAATATGTGCACATTCTCCATTTCTCGTTAGCCTTTTTTAACATAACGAAATTGGAGAGCCATTCCGCGTAGCGTATCTCACGGATGAATCCGGCATCTAGGAGCTCTTTAACCTGCTTCTCAATAGCTGCCGTCTTCTCGGGGCCCATCTTCTGCTTTTTCTGGGCTACCGGGATACATCTCGGTTTTATAGCGAGGCGATGGCATACAAACTCGGGATTAACCCCGGGCATATCGGAGGAAACCTAGGCGAATAAGTCCTTGTTTTGTTTCAGTAATTCAATGAGCCGCCCTTTAATCGAAGGGGGAAGGTTCGCCCCTATTTTGATAGTCTGGTCTTCTTTGGGTCCTATCTGGACTAAGATTTGATCCCCCTTAGGTTGGGGTCTCTGAGATTCAAAATCTACCCGGAGATCTAAATTAGTCATCATCAACCCTGCATCCCGAGTGATATCTTGTCGCTCCATCTTTTGTTTTTTGCTTTCTCCTCATTCTTTACCAGGATAGTAGATGGTGCTTTTGTGATCTTAAGGCTTTCCTGGTAACATTTCCTTGCGTCACTACTCTTCCCATGGACCGTTACTACTACGCCATTCTCCCCGGGATACTTCATGGCCAAGTGGAGAGTTAATACTATGGCGCCCAAACTGTTTAGAGTTGGGCATCCAATAATTACGTTGTACGCGGAAGGGCAGTCTACAACGATGAACCTGATCGGAATAGTCTTTGTGTCGGGCTTCTTTCCAAAGGATACCTTCAGATCAACATAACCTTTCGGGATTATCGTGTCCCCCGTGAAGCCAATCAGACTTCACTTTTGAGGGATTTGGTCCTTAGACCCGAGACCCATCTTGTAGAAGAGACTCCAAAACATGATGTTTGCTGAGCTTCCTTGATCAATAAAAATTTGGTGGACCTCGAATCCATTTAGATTGGCAGCAATCACCAATGGCTCATTGTCCCAGATGCATTTTTCCGGCAAGTCTGCATCTGAAAAAGATAATACCGGGTTAGCTATTGATGTTACCTGTGAGTAGGAATCCCTCGCATCACGGGTCGTCTTCCTATCATCAAGGTCTTTCAAACTGGCCCCTCCTGCTATGACTTTTATTACCCCTCTGGGAGGTGACTCTATAGTCCGTCTCGGGCTACGGGACCGATGCCGGCTTTCAACTCGCTGATCCTGGTTCCTAGGGGATGATCTCGGAGCTTGATTTTGGGGAGACTAGCTTCGTCGCTGATCTCTCCTTTCTGGAGAAGCCCGTGCATAATTTTTGAGTCTACCTTGTCGTATCAACATTTCTATAGCATTCCAAAGCTGGATACATTCATTGGTGGAATGCCCCCGATCCCGGTGGTACTCACAGTACAATTTTTGAATTTTCCAACAGTCTATAATGGCGGTGGCCGGTCTCTGAATTCTTAATGCATTACTTCGTTGAACACAGCAGCTGGTAGGACTATTAGCGGGGTATAGTTCGAGAATATTCCCCTACGCTTCTTGGGAGACCTATCTCAGGATTTATCATCCTTTCCTTGGGATTGGTTAGTAGGAGTGGTCTTTGCCTTGTCATCCTTTTTGGCTTCCAGGGCCTTCTCCCATTTATTGATTCTTATCCACTTCTTGGCTCGCACCTACAAATCATCCATGGAAACAGGCTTATCACCTACCAACTATTTGGCAAAGGCTCCTGGTTTCAAGCCTCTGACGAAGAAATACAATACCAAGTTAAGTTCAACATTCTTAACTTCTAAAACTTCGTTGTTAAAACAAGTAATGTAATCTCGCAGGGATTCATCCTTCCCTTGTATAATAGTCTCTAAGTGAAATTCATACTTAAATTGACATTTACTATTAGTAAAATGAAGAATGAACTTATCTTTGAGGGCCTTTCAGTTGTTGATGGGTTGTAGTGGAAGGTCAAAGAACCAACGGCTTATAGCTTTGGACAGTGTGCAAGGAAAAGCACGGCATACAATGGCAAAACTGGCCTTTATTAACATCTTCATATGCTTCTTTGTACTGTGCTGGTCTTTCCATGTTTGGTTGCTGTCATTGGGGTTTTGTCAAGATGATGCTAAAACTGGCCTTCGATTGCTTATACTATTATAGCCTTTCAATTGTATTGTTTTTTGATACTCGAATTGATATTGGATGTGTTAATGCTACAGTGATATTTGGTTCATATATATGTGAATGTGGTACTTTATATTTTGTAACTCTTTTAACACTTTTGGTATTAAATCTAATAATGGCATCAGAAAATATTTTAAAAGCTTATACCATAAAAATATTTAATATTTATTTATGCTGTAAGCTTCCGTTAAATATATTCGTTGCAGCATGCTTCAAGTTTTCGCTCTTGATGTATATTATGGAGTTTTGTCATATACTATGAGTTCTACTTGCATTATAAACCTTAAATCATAGTTACAAGATATATCATTGAGGATAAAGAAAAAAGGTCTTTAATCATAGTAATAGTGTTTATTGGTGTCAAATTGCAGCTTTATTTTATCATAATTTTGTTACAAATTGTTTTTTGTGTGTTTAAAATTCCGTTATCATAATAGTGTTTAGCAGTGATTGTTTGGTAGCAACTACAAAGAAGAATTGATACCTACCTGCTTCAATTGTTTGCCTCTCATTAGTTCTACCTTTTTCAAAAACATCAGCTCTGAAATAATGCATTATTTTAATTTATTTTCTAATATTATTTTTGTATTTTTTTAGATTTTCAGTGAAGCCATTGAGTCTTCTCAGCTGCTACGTTCTATGAGCGATCCATTGCACAAGATACCATCTGAATTATGAAGAAAATCAACCAATGAAGGCAACAAAAAATAGTGCATCTCTAGATCTCAATCAAAGTTAAAGAATGAGAAAAATGGTTTTTATGCTATGATTTCTGATAGATCTCTGATTTTATTCAAATACCCAACAAGGCGCTTGAACGCTACTAATTTCAAAGTGACCAACCTTGAGCTTGACAGGGAGGAAATTCACAAAAGGAATTCGCCAACATTGTCCGCTACTAACTAGAGTTCCCCGGAAGCCGTTCAACCTCTACATGAACATTTCCTGATGTGGCAAGAGCCCTTATGTTCTCATGTGTGTCAAAGAATCCCATCTCTTGAAGCTGTGTAAGGTGGGTGACATACAATTGCTCTGGTGGTTCTTAGAAGACAAACAATTCAGTGAGAACAATAAAGAATATAAGTTACATTATTAAGCAAGTCTCCATGTTTTGGGATTTTTTAAAAATATTAATACTATGCTCTAGTACCAACAAAAAATTTAGATATGTTTGAAATTACTGGAATCAAATTACAAACCTTAGTTTTCATAGGTTCATAATTATTAATTGGTCCCTGAGTTCAGTTTACTGTTAGTAACCTTAATTAGAAATATTTTAAATTAGAGACCCAATTACAAACTTTTAATACATAGGGACCAAAATAAAAATTCACTCACAGTAAAGTAAATGGGAACTAAAAACTAGTATAATCTAAAACTTAACCATAATAAGAAGAAGACAACAAGAATGCTAACCATCATTTGATCTGTTTGGAACAGCTAGGCTTCCGGCTCCAAGTCCGCCAAACATGCTCGATAACATCTCTAGTCCCAAGTTGTTCAATGGTCCTAGTTTGATCGAAATTTCTAACATGTTACAATTTCTATTTGCAATTAAATGGTAGTTACAACTTGCAATCAAAGTAGCCATACCCTAACTTAAAACTTCCCATGTTGCCCCATTCAGTGAACGAGATACAATTAACTTATAAGACTTGCTTAATGCAAAAGGCCCTTCAAAAGGATGTCACTAGTCAAAGGATTTAATAGAAGCTTAGATTTGGTTAGAAATTGGATGCATGAAATTAAAGCAAGCAAGCAATACAAATCCTGTCTCAATACCAAAATAAAAATTTACTAGCGATCATGCATGTGCATTGCACGGGTTGTCTTCCAATACTTTATTTATTTATTTATTTTATTATTATTATTATTACTATTATTATTATTATTATTATTATTGTTGTTGGTGTTGTTTTTGTTGTTGTTAGTATTTTCATATTCTTTTACTATTTTATTTTAATTTTGAGATTTATTTTTTAAAAAGTAAAATCTATGAGCCTATTAAAATTTAAAACAGATTTGAATAATAATAAAAAAAATAGATATAATCAAATTGCATATTTCTTTAAAAATTGTAGTAGCTGATCTCATAAAGCAAATGGAGACGCTTCATATTATTACCTATCAATATGAAATCATTGAAAATTAAAATTAGAGGTTATGAATTTAAATCAACTAAAAACAAAAGAAATGTAACATTTTGATAAATTATTATAATAATTTGAATAAAATCTATAAAATACATATTTAATGTTTATTATTAATAATAAGAAAAAAACAATCAGAAGCTTAAAACAATTTTATTATTAATAAGGATTTTTAAACAATGTAAAGGTAATTATTTTACATTTAAGTGATCTATTATCACTCCAATATATTTATATTTATACTCATCAACTAAAAAATAATTTTAAATCAAAAAATATTTTTCAATGAGTGACAATAGATATATTGGAGTAGCTATAGTCTCACTCTATATTTAAATACATTAATAAAATAAGATGAATCTATTTACACTACATCAATTCAATTTAATAATATAAAACATGTTTGCTAAAAAAAATATTAAAAAAAGACTTAATCTAGTAAAATTTTAAATCATATTTTTTGTCTATCATCTATCTAAATAAAAAAAATTATAAAGTATGATTTGTTTAAGAAATTACTATACATTCAAGTAGGACTAGAGTTACCAAGAAGATACCTTGAGATGTTCCCTGATTCAAGGCATTTCCCAAAGTAAGAATAGTCTGCATTATTCAACAAAATTTTCCAGATTCTTTCACCTGTAGTAATCAGTAATGAGTAATCACACAAAAATGCAATCCAATAACGTCTTCGTGTTTGTCAACTAGCCATTACATGGTACCCGTACCTCTTTGGTTGCATCATTGATTGTATTCAAATGTAATCTTAAATCGTTCACCTCAAGAACGAAGAACAAGTTTTTCAGCATCAAGTATTATTAATTCCTTGCATTTGAGATTCTTCAGAGGCTGAAGTTTTGCCTTCTGGATATTCAGCGTTGCCGGAACGGTGAGATTGGGCACACCCAACACGACGCGCTTCCTCTTGATGTTCTGATTCTCGAAGATGATGTTTGAGACAGGATTTTCCCTCTTCTTCGAAGCGCGAGTCCCCGTCTTCTCTGTTGCTGAAGGTTGTGAAGTTGGAACAGAGAGAGTTTTGGGAAGAAGATAGAGAGAGATGGAGAGGGGACGATGGCGCGCTACTATTATGCCTCGTTCTCCAGTAAACCCTAATGGAGAGGAGACAAATTTGGGGTTAGGGTTAGTTAGGGGATTTCCAAAATGAGATAGAGAGGAACGGCGCGAGAGTGAGAAGAACGGAGGCGGTGAAGGGGAGCGCGGATTTTGACGTCGAAGACTTGGACGAGACCGGAGAGATCAGAGGCGACAAGGAGGCGGGCGTTGTTGCGGAAGGAGGCGGAGGAGACGGAGCCGGAGAAGGAGGAGATGGTGGAGCAGGGAGAAAGAGTGTGGGAGTTGAAGATGGAGAGGGAGGCTGAGTGAGCAGCGGCGAAGGAGTGAGGGGATGTAGGGGAGAAGGTGAAGGAAGGGACAGAGTCACAGAGATGAGTTTCAGGGCTTATTTTTTTTAATATTTTTCTTTAACTAATACCAGCGTTTCTAGCACTGTACCGCTGGTATAACTTATTTTTTTTAATTTTAACTGAACCTTATGGCTGCGGTTCTGAAAAGGAACCACTGGTATAGGGTATAAAAAAAAATAAAATAGTGTATGTCAGCGGATTGACACGGAACCGCTACTATAGGATGTGTTGGCATATCCAAAATCTGGCATAGTGTTTAGTCTCTTCATTTTCTTCTTTAAATATATGCTTGAATCTGATTATAAGAGTGAGTATGAGTATCTTCCTGAGCTAAATATCAGCCTAAAAATTTCTTTCATGTTCTCTTATTTCCAAATTAGTATAAATATGTTTGAATTATTCTTTAAAGAGAATATCCACTTTCAAGATGAGTCCCTTGAATTTGTCATGCATAGATCATCTCCAGCAGCAGCTTCTCCAGCCGACAGCAGCAGTGAACGTCAACTCCAGTGGTTACATCTCCGTCGCGAACGTTACTCTTGAACGGTTTACTTTCCTCTTTTAGCGAGATACAAAAGACGGTGGAAGAAAGGATCGTGGTGTCCGCGAAGAGTGAAGAGAGGGTGGAGCATTCGACAGCATCGACTTAGGCAAGGGATCCAATGTTGAGATGGTAGTTGTGGTTGTGGCAGTAACGGTGGCGTTGAGATCAGAGTGGAAAGAGAGTCATGCTACTGACGAAACATGGAAGACATCGCCGACTCGCCATGGAAGAATAACTATAAGAATTTGTTCTCTACACTTTTTAAAGTTTTTTTTTGTTATTTGTTTGCATTTCTTGTGTGTTTTTTCATTTTTTACTGTAGCTCATATATTTTGTTGTTGGCCCCTTGATTTTTCTTTCGTTAGTTGGCAGTTTTTTATTAGGTATAAAGGAATTATAACTGGATTTTCAGGAATGTTATAAGTAGAGCATGTTAATTTTCTAAACAAATTGTTCAATTGATATGTTTTACTAGTTTCTTCTGACACCTAAAAATATGATATTTTTATCATATCATTTATTAAATTTACAATGTTTTGGAGGAGCAAAGATTTTTAATCCTTAGACAAATTGAGTAACACGACAGATTAAGTAACATTTTAAATTGATAGAAGTATCGATGAAATTTAAAATTGTGAATGAGGAGTAAATAACAATCAAACATATTTAACTTCTGTTGTGGACCAGAATAACAGAATCTCGGAAGTGAAAATGCATGTCGGGTCAAGTAGTCATCAAATACCGTGGGCATCCCGGTAAGTTTGGCGCGGCCTACGATCAAGGCCCAGCTAAAGAGGATTGGACCCAAGCACAGATGCTGGCCCTAATACACTCACTGACTTGAGCGTCGGAGTACTTGCAGGTGCGCACCACCGCCGCCAGAGCTCAAGACCCAGAAGCAATCCTACTGCCCTTTGCTGATCAAGGAGACCCTTTTGCTCGTCCTACATACCTGTCAGGTTAGATCACAACATTGGCGCCGTCTGTGGGGAACGCAACAAAAGTCTCGTTTCCATCTATCGTGAACAATGGTTGGCTCTGCCAGGAATGGGGATTACAAGGATCCCAGTGTTCAAAACCAAGGAGTTGGACAGCAGGCTGGTACGTCGAATCAAGCAAGGGCATCCCAGCACTTTGATATTGAAGCAGAATTTCGCAAACTGCAACAGTTGGTGCAGTCACAGGCCAAAGAGATTGCAGATCTCAAAAAGCGACAACGAAAGGGCAAGCATGTCGTTGTTGAAGATGATTCAAAGGAGGAAAAAGCTGAGAAGCATACCCAGGCAAACCCTGAAAATCCGGAAAAAGATAACGACAATGCGGAAAAGCAGCAACGAAAATCCGCAATTGAAGAAGATAAAGAAGGAAATCCGAAAACTCAAGAAAGGCAACAAGAAGGACGGGTAAGTCGCCGACATGAAGGGGCCCCTCACCAATCCCGGGTTGAGGGGGCCGACCCGCCACCTGTTCCCCCTGGGGGCCAGCAAGCCGGACAACCTACCAGCAACCAGGAGCATATAGCTGAAAATGTCCCGAATTTCGGATATATCGACAATCCCTTCACGCCCTGGATAATGTCCCATGCTCTTCCCCATGGATTCCAGTTTGCAAAGAAATTGAAGGAGTACGATGGGACCAAGGATCCCACCCTACATGTCAGCAATTTTGAAAGGGCCATGTACTTTCAAGGGGTGAATGAGGCCATTGTATGACGTGCTTTCCCCCTCACACTGTCAGAGGCTGCAAGTCGTTGGTTCTCAGACCTTCCACCACAGTCCATCAGCAACTGGAAAACTCTCAAAGATAAGTTCATTCTCCATTTCACTAGCAGTAAAAGACAGTTCAAATCTGAATTCCACTTAGAAACTGTTAAACAAGGAAAAGATGAATCTCTATGAGATTATATAACACGTTTTAATAACGAAGTATTAGAAGTTAGGAATGTTGAACCTAACTTGATGTTATATTTCTTTGTAAGAGGATTAAAACCAGGAGCTTTCGCCAAGCAACTGGCAGGAGATAAGCCCACCTCCATGGATGACTTGAAGGTCAGGGCCAAAAAGTGGATCAGAATTGAAGAATGGGAGAAGGCCCAAGCCGCCAAGAAGGACGACAAAGCAAAAACTGCCCCTCCAAACCTATCCCGGGGTAAAGATGAAAAATCCCGGGATAGGTCTCCTAAGAAGCGCAAGGGTCTTTTCAACAATTATACCCCGTTAATAATCCTGCCAGCTTCAGTGTTGAAAGAAGTGATGCATTCTGAATTGAGAGAACGACCACCACCATTGAAAACAGTCGGAAAGCACAAAAATAAGTACTGTGAGTACCATCGGGACCGTGGGCATTCTACCAATGAATGCATCCAACTCCGGGATGCAATAGAAAAGTTGATCCGACAAGGTAGGTTGAGAAATTATGCCCGGGCATCCCCAGAAAGACGGGATCGTCGCCGAAGTCCATCTCCTCGAATACAAACATCGAGATCCCCTCCTAGGAACCGAGATCAACGGACTGAAGTCCGGCAGAGATCCCGGAGCCTGAGACGAACTCAGGAATCCCCCCCTAGGGGGATAATTCAAGTCATAGCTGGAGGAGCCAGCTTAAAGGGTCTTGAAGAAAAGAAGAGGACCTAAGACGTCAGGGATTCTTGTTCCCCGGTAACTGCTGTAGCTAACCCAGTATTATCTTTCTCAGATGCAGATTTCCCAGAAGAACATATCCGAGATAACGAACTCTTGGTCATAGTGGCCAATCTAAACGGTTTCGAAGTCCATCGAATCTTTATTGATCAAGGAAGCTCAGCAGACATCATGTTCTGGAGCCTTTTTGATAAAATGGGTTTGGGATCCAAGGATTTAATCCCTCACAAGGGCAGTCTAATTGGCTTTACTAGAGACACAATCATCCCCAAAGGATACGTCGACCTCAAGGTGAGTTTTGGCAAAAAGCCAAGTACTAAAACAATCCCGGCCAGATTCATAGTGGTGGATTGCCCCTCAGCGTACAATGCAATCATTGGGCGGCCAACTCTAAATAGCCTTGGCGCTATAGTCTCTACCATCCACTTAGCCATGAAGTTTCCTGGAGAAGATGGCTCAGTAGTAACTGTCCATGGAAAAAGCAGTGACGCAAGGAAATATTATCAAGAAAGTCTCAAAATCACCAAAACGCCATCTATCCCGCCAATAAAGGCGGAAGAAAAAGGAAAGCAGGAGATGGAAAGACGTGATCTGATACGGGATGCAGGGGTCATGATGACTAATCTAGATCCCAGAGCAGATTTCGAATATCAACGACCCCAACCAGAAGGAGACCAGATCTTAGTCCAGATAGGACTTAAAGAAGATCAGACTGTCAAGATAGGGGCCAACCTGCCCCCCATGATTAAAGAACGACTCATTGAATTATTGAAGACAAATAATGACCTGTTTGCTTGGGTCTCATCTGACATGCCCAGAGTGGACCCGGAATTTGTGTGCCATCGCCTGTCTTTAAAGCCGGGATCTATCCCGGTGGGCCAGAAGAAAAGAAAAATGGGTCCAGAAAGACAAGTAGCTATAAAAAAACAGGTGAAGGAGTTGCTGGATGTAGGTTTCATCCGAGAAATACGATATGCATATTGGCTCTCAAACGTGGTAATGGTAAAAAAGGCTAACGGGAAGTGGAGAATATGCATAGATTATACAAATCTGAATAAAGTATGCCCCAAAGACCCATTCCCCTTGCCTTGTATCGATAAACTTGTTGATAACTCTGCAGGTTATAAGTATCTATCTTTCATGGATGCTTACTCTGGTTACAACCAGATCCCAATGTACCCTGAAGACCAAGAAAAAATGGCTTTCATCACCGACATGGGTGTTTATTGCTACACTATGATGCCATTCGGTTTAAAGAATGCTGGAGCAACCTACCAACAGATGATGAGCCAGGTCTTCAAAGAACAGATTGGCAGAATCCTTGAAGTCTATATTGACGATATGATAGTGAAGACCCCAGAGGACAAAGATCCGGTGGCTGATTTGCATGAAACTTTCCAACAGCTACGCAGGTATGATTTAAGGCTAAATCCTAACAAATGTACTTTTGGGGTCGAAGTCGGAAAATTCTTAGGCTTCATGCTAACCAGTCGGGGGATTGAGGTCAACCCCGACAATTGTAGTGCAGTGTTGAATATGCAGAGCCCCAGGACTATTAAAGAAGTCCAACAGCTAACTGGAAGGGTCGCTGCATTGACGAGATTCCTCCCAGATTCAGCTAGGAAATGCCTACCTTTTTTCAAGACCTTACGGTGCAAGGAAGATTTCCAATGGAATGCAGAATGCGAAGAAACTTTCCAGGAGCTGAAGAAAATCCTCTCAGCTCCACCAGTTCTATCTCGCCCAGACCCTGGACAGACCCTATACTTCTACTTAGCTGTCACCAATGAAGCAATCAATGCGGCTTTAGTAAAAGAGGAATCCCGGAACCAGAGCCCGATATACTTTGTCTCTAAGGCGCTACTGATGAGTGTTCATTTACCCATGTCCCAAGGACTGTTTTAGTAGTGTTTTGGTCTTAATTGTAGCATTTTTGGTGGTTTAGTAGTCTAAAATGAATGAATTCAAGTTGAATGTCTTCTTGTGTGGTTTAGTGTAAGTGAATGGACAATGATGAATTTTGGAAGTAATTTCTAAAGATTTTAACATTGGTTTTCTACTTGATTTTGATTATCCAGGTTTGAGGAAGGAAGCAAAAGTTGAAGGAAGTGAAGAATGGAAGCTAGGGGACCATTTTGATGAATTTCCTCATCTTGTGCGCACAAGAAATGGGGGTGAGCGCACCTCATATCAAGAGTTTCCTTGCTGGCAGATTCTGTGCGCACGCATAAAGAGGGCGTGCGCACCTCAAATCATCTGTGCTCCTCTGCCTTCACCTGTGCGCACACATAAAGAGGGCGTGCGCACCTCAAATGCTTGGATCCTTTCTGTTCATTCTGGTGCGCACACCCAAGGAACCTCCCTGATTCTCTCTAGTGTGCACACCTGCTTCACCTGTGCGCACACCCACTGTTAGTATAAATAATTAACAAGTTTTTGGGCGAAGTAGTTAGGATTTTAGGCGTGATTTTCTGGATCTATTAAGGATTTTTCTCTGGTTTTTCTGGATCAAGATTCTGGATTATTGTTTTACCTTTGGTTTGTAATCATGAAACTTGCTTCTTCTTCTTCTCTCTTCTCCATGTTGGGCTAGGTTTTAGACTAGGGGATTGGGGATGTTGATCCCAAAACTCATGTAATTCGAATTTTAGGTGTTAATTCAAGTTACTCTTCTTGATTGAGTAATTGCTTCTGAGTTTAATGCTTTTTCTCTATTGATTGTGATCAATTAGTTGAATTGCTTCCGATGTTGAATGCTCACCTGAGATTAATCAATGAGAAGTTGTTTTGTATGCAATTGTGAATTGGAAAATTAATAATTGTGTTAGAACTGAAGTGGATTCCATAATCTTGCATGCTTAGGGATAAGATCTAGAGATTATGAGGTTTCTTACGAATTTGCTAATTCTCTTGTCTCAAATTGAGTTTAACTTGAGGAATTGGGGGTATAAAATTGAGATAAAGGAGTTAAATTCTAGGAATAGATTTAACTCATCATTTAGCAATTTCACCTTCAATCAAGATGTTTAAAATTGAATTAACCCTAGAATTGAAGCGCATGAGGAAAGAATCAACTGAACCAAACTCCTAGCTCTCTTTTGTTTGTGATTCATCTGCTGTGCTAATTCGTTGTTTTACTCTAGTTTTGCTATAGACTTTTGTCCCACAACATAACACTCTGCACTCTATATCGTCCAAATAGCAAAAGTCTTGGGGATTCGATAATCTTTCACATAGTCTCTGTGGATGCGATAACCCTTTTCTCCTTCTCTATATAAACTCGACTAGTACACTCTCTAATTAGGCAAAATGTCTATCAGCTACAGGGATCAGAGTTGAACTACTAGTGGCTTGAGAAAGTCGCCTATACTTTTCTACTGGCATCTCTGCGGTTGAGGCCATACTTCCAATGTCATCCCATCACGGTAAGAACTAATCAACCCATTAGACAAATTTTGCATAAACCTGACTTGACAGGAAGAATAATGACCTGGGCGGTAGAATTATCACAATACGACATCTCGTATGAACCACGTCAGTTAATCAAGGCACAGGCTTTGGCTGATTTTGTAGCCGAGATGACACATCCCGGAGAAGAACCGAAAGGATCCTGGACCATTTATGTTGATGGATCCTGAAACCCAAAAGGAGCTGGCGCTGGCATACTGATCGAGAACGATGAGGTGGTTATAGTGGAATATTCTCTAAAGTTTGAGTTCCCAACCTCCAACAACCAAGCGGAATATGAAGCTTGTTTAGCCGGGATACGCGCGGCAAAGGAGCTAGGAGCCACCGTAATCACCTTATGCTCAGATTCCCAATTGGTGGTATCCCAGATAAAAGGGGAATACCAAGCAAGAAAACCATTATTACAAAGATACCTGGCTAAAGTTAAAGAAAGTCTACTTGGTCTCTCTAAATTTGAGATCAAGCACATTCCAAGAGAAGAGAACAGTCGCGCTGATCTGCTCTCAAAATTGGCCAGCACCAAATCATCCTCAACTTTGAAGTCAGTAGTAGAAGTTCTCCCTTCTCCTTGTGCCATTTTGTAGGTTGAAAGTGAAGATTGGAGGACTCTAATAATAGAGTATATCAATAAAGGCACCATCCCGGCAGATACCTGGGAAGCAAACCGGTTGGTACAAAATGCATCCCGGTATTCCGTGATAGAAGGACAATTCCGTGGTATGTTCTCACTGAGGTGCATGAAGGAAGTTGCGGTCACCACATTGGTGGAAAATCGTTGGCAAGGAAATCCTTGCGAGCAGGATACTTCTGGCCAACCATGAACAAAGATGCAGCTGACCACGTGAAAAAATGCCAAAAGTGCCAGGAACATAGTCCACTATCCCATATCCCGGCCGAAGATCTGCACAGCATCTCCACCCCTTGGCCTTTTCACACTTGGGTTTGGACCTTTTGGGACCTTTCACGCCAACTACAGGTCAGTTCAAACATCTTATTGTTGCTGTTGATTATTACACTAAATGGATTGAACTGGAACCTTTAGCCAGCATAGCATCAGTTAAAGCCCAGAATTTCGTCTTCCGGCAAATAATATGCCGGTTCGGTATCTCGGCAGAAGTCATCTGCGACAATGGGACCCAATTTACCGACAAAGACTTCCGAGAAATGCTAGCAGGACTCCACATCAAGCAATATTTTGCCAGTGTAGAGCACCCACAATCAAATGGACAGGCAGAGTCCGTCAACAAAGTCATACTTAATGGCTTAAAAAAGAGGTGTGAAAAAGCCGGAACTAGTTGGGTGAAAGACCTTTATCAAGTACTTTGGAGCTACAGAACTACTCCCCATAGCTCCACTGGAGAAACTCCATTTCGAATGGTATACGGATTAGATGCCATAATCCCGGTAGAAATTGGACATCCATCTTGGAGGGTCATGTATCCCGCACAAGGAAACGAGTAGCTGCTCAGAGAAGACTCCGACATGGTCGAAGAGATCCGAGAAGCCGCCAGAATCAAAGAGTTATCCCGGAAGCAACAAGTAGCACAAAGATACAACTTGAGGGTTGTCTCGAGAAGTTTCCAACCTAGCGACTTAGTCTTAAGAAGAGCCAGCATTGGAAATCAGAATGCTAAAGACAGGAAGCTTAGAGCAAATTGGGAAGGCCCATTCTGGGTAAAGACCGTCGCAGCTAACAGAGCATATCATCAAGAGACCCTCAAAGGCAAAGAGATTCCAAGAACGCTTAATGTCGCAGACTTAAGGCGCTATTATAGTTAATTTATGTAATTTACATTCTTTGTAATAAAGGGGTACTCTTTTTCCTGTAGCAGGTTTTATCCCTAAGGAGGGTTTTACTGCTATAGGTTTTAACGAGGCCCCTATTTGTTATTTGCTTCTTGTTATCAATAAAGCAGCATTTTATTCACTCTTACACAAACAAGTTAGTTCAATTCTTAGTAGCAAACATATCGGAAGAAAGTATGAGAAGTACAAACAATCTGAGATTAAGATGTCGGCAACATGCAGAAACCGACATACATACAGACTCAATAGGGACCCTTCACGGGTTAACCTTGGCCATAGAGAAACATGAAGTACCGCCAAGGTCACTTCAACTTAAACTTAGAGAAAGTACAAACTACTTTCCCTCCTATCGAGAAGCTAAAAGGGCGACATCACGAACGTGCCCTAACAATCAAAACGATATGAGAAAAATTCCATATCAAACGGGATGTGGAGAGGCACCTTAAGTGGTCAAGCCTCAGCGACATGTAGCAGTACGATACATAAAGCATAAATCCCGAAACTAACAGAAGAAAAAGGAAAAGTAAACAAAAACCATACATAAAAATCATCCCGGAACACCAAGATGAAGAAAATCCACATTCAACATAAACTTGTTTGTAAAAGTTACAAAATGAGAACAGAACAAGAGAAATGTAGAAACAGAGAAACAAATCATGCAGCCCCTCCGACATCTACACCTTCAGGTTCCGGAACGAGATCGGTAGGAGGAGGAGGAGTTCTGCAGTCAAAGGGCTCAAGCCGGGGATCAGCAGGATCAATAGGCATGGAATGTGAGGATCATGGAAATCCATAAACATCTCATCCTTCATGTCGTGATACTTGCAAAGCACACGAGTGTTCAACTCAATCTCGGGATTCAAGAAAAGGAGGGTCTTCACACAATCCCGGTAGGAATCATCCACCGTTGTGTCCATATCTTGGTAAGCTTCCTCAAACTTTTCTTGTGTTTCCCGCAGCTCGACCTGGGTCTCGTGAAGCTTCGAAGCCGCCCCCAAAAGCTCGGATTGAAGAAGTCTGAGAGCAGAACCATCCTCTTCTGCCTTAATCTTGAGCTGGGAGACCTCACCCTTCAACTTGGAGTTTTCGGCATCCAAGCCGGCTGCCCTCTCCTTCTCTTTGGCAAAGCCCTCCTCTATAAGAGAGAATTTCTCCTTCATAGAAGCAAGCTCCTTCTCAGCCCGGGACTCCGACTCCTTGACACTCTGGATCAAGGCATCCTTCAGCTCCATGTCATCCCGAAGCTCCCGCAGCTGGGTCCTCAAGGAAGCAGCCTGACCCATGTCCTCTGCTTGGTCATGAACATGTTGGAGCATAGCCATGCTCATAGCTGTCCAGCCCATAAGGGATTTGACTTGCTCCTACAAAGACAAAAACAGCAAGAAGACATTAAACATATATCTACCGAGATTAATCCATATAAAGTCGGTGGACTTCAAATGGCAAAAAACATATACCTTCACGACAACAGCACCACCCTTGGTAAAAAAGTCTCTGTGTTGAAACTTGATTAGGGGCGACTGGAACCTTTCCCAAGTAGAGGAAGAGGTAGAGAAGGGCGCCATCAAAATCGGGTTCATCCCAGCAGAAGCCCCTTGGGCACTGCCAGGCTGGTCACCTACAAATCAAACTAAATAAAATAAAAAGATAACACATGATTCCCATACAATCAGGAAATCTTGGTTATAAGAGCATACCGGACTTAGTCGAGCGACGACGCTTCGGATTCGAGGTAGCCACCTCAGCCCCAGAAGATGGAGGTGCAGACCTCTTAGCAGGAGAAGCTCCCCCAGCAGGAGCTACATCCGAGATGTTAATCCCGGTAGGAACCACCGGGATAGGTGCAGGAACCGGAGCAGGAGAAGGAGGTGGACCTGAAGGAACAACTTTTCCTTTTCCCTTGGCGTCTCGTTTCTGCTTCTGAATGGCATAGTTGGCCATGATCTCGGCTGCAAAAGCAAGAATACAGTTGTTATTAAAAATCAAATATAACCGACATGAAACACAGATAAACGACATTCTATAATAAAGGACAATCCCCTACATAAGCATGTCGCCCGATCATGACGGGATACCCCTATCACATCCTTACAATGGATGGGTATCCCCCCTGCTCAACAAAGGCGCATAGATTCCTGAAGGTTTGTTGGTCTTCTTCTTCCAGGAAGCCAATCTCCAATTCCTTCAGGGACAGTGACCTCTGATAATGATCCTCCGTCCAGTAGAGCGGGAATAAGGGTTGCTTGTTTCTTCCCATCCAGAAGGGAGTACAATCTTTGGTCCGAGGGATAACTTTAACATAAATATCCCTATGGGCCTTGAAGGACTCTTCATAAGGGACAAATAGTTAGAGGATCCTGGAGCGGTGACGAAGGGATACCCAGTTTTTCTTTTTAGGACCACGATAAAGACCAAAAATATACAAGAACAAGGTCGAGGAACAATGCCAGCCTTGAGCCCAGCAGAAGACCTCGAAGGTCTGAAGAAATCCCCAACCATTAGGATGAAGCTGGGTAGGAGCGAGATGAAGGTTGTGCAGAACTTCAATCTGAAGGTCGGAGAAAGGGAACCTAATCTTAAGTTGATGCCACAAAGACTCTAGCATCATGATATAAGAGCCCTCACCCTCAGAGGCCGGCGTACAAATCCTTTCCTTCTTACTCGGGATGACCAACTTATGGTTTGATGAAGGATCAGCCGTAACATCAGTCCCAGGAGTGTTGGGCGCATAATGAAAACAAACCCTCCAGTGCTTCTCCACCTCCCTGAGCCTGCGACTATCCTTCACCGAACACTCATCCCGGATAATGTCCCAGGGAACCCACAACATTCCCCAAATATTCTTCAACTCTAAGAAATCAGGGGGACATTCAATTCTAGGCTCAGAGGTACTGGGTTCACCTACCCCTCGCGCGACAACCTCTGAATCCCTGGCATCAGGTGAAGTTGATACACCAGCAGAAGATCCCGGAGCACCAGAAGCTACCGGGATAGAAATGTCGCCTTGAGCGGGTTCCATATCTACTTTACAAGAGAAAGCAGAATCAGATCTCGGGGATGAATGACTATGAGAAGAGGGAACATAAGCAGGGTTAGACTCAGAATCTAAGGAATGTGTCATAGATGATGATATAGATTCTCCATCTTCTAGAGGATCCCCGGGATGGGAAGACTTAACTTCATCTCCCACCGAAATAAAATTAACAGGAGCACGACGATCTGAACCTTGCTTGACAGAAGCAGAACTCTCAGAACTATACTCATCAGGAAGATGGGCCGATGCAAGAAGAAGAGCATAAAGTTCTGGGTTCAAAGTGTTAAACGACCCACTCACGCTTTGAGTAACTGACTCACCACTCTCCACTCGTCGTGAATATAGAGGATAAAACCAAAAATGGCAAGATTCACAATAATCAGGGTTGGCTCTAGAGGTCGTACCTGAACAAGGGTTTGGCTTATTAGAAGACCTATGTTTCCGGAGCCCCCTCGCAAAACTCTCAAGATGTTCAGTATCGTTCGATTTCGAAGAAGAACCACTCGTCAATACAATAACATTATCGGCCATTTTTAAAGGAAAGAAACCCAGAAACTACAACTAAACCCTAAAGAAGGGGGAGAATGCAATAGAACAATTCAAGAATCAAGAAAGAATCGAATAAAGGCACAAATTAGTAAAAAGTAGAAGCAATACCTGAAAGAAGAAGAGAAAATGTTGCTAGAAAATGGGTCTGGAAAACAGGCACGAAGATGGAAGAAGAAAGGCTTTCAGAGCCCTCTATCGCAGGAAATGAAGAGACAGGAAGCGCGAAAATGGAGAGTAAAACTTAAACAAAGGAAAAGGTGAAAATGTAACGGGTGAAAAGAAATAAAGAAAAAACCGTCACATCACCTTAATGAACATGGGGCCCAAAAACCATGCTAATCATCGCGCACAGTGCCCAGAATGGAGCGCATGAAGTACACACACCCAAAAAGTAAACCAACCGTCATCTCGCGACATTTCTAGAATCAACATCTAAGATCCACCCAAAATGAACTCGTCAACTTATTCCAAGAATTCTAACATTGATTTATCAAAGCATTGGTGAACTTTTAAGCATATTTGCATGCCTTATTATTCTAACCAATATGGAATTGGGAAGGCAATATTTATGCTAACATGATATTGAGATCCACACTTCCTTTGTTATGTTATCTGAGTATGGATTTCAGAACAATTTTATGTGAAGTGGAATTCATTAGCTTTGGAACAAAGGAGCAAAGGATCACCAAAAGACTATAATATAAAACTTCAGTTATCTTAAAATTGCAATGCATCTTCATTTTAGTTATAATGATGTATTGAATATGAATGTTTCTTATTTGAAATAAAATGACAAAGAAATAGAGGATTATGACTCATAATTAGAGGATTCGAATAACATCAATTGGCTTAATAATAATATCAAACAAAAATAAAAACTCAGTATCTAATCATATAAACATCAATTCGGTTAATAGTATTGAGCAAATTTAAAAATAAAAGTATAAAAAAAATAAAACTCTTTCTACCACCAAAAAATTTATTGCAAAATCACTTTGAAATTGGGTATAATTAAAACTTAAAATTTACATAGATTTTTGTACCAAAGAGTATAATTAGTTTGAATTCAAAATTTGCAATATCAATTTTTTTTTTAAATTTTCTATGTTATTTATTAATTTCTCATTATTCTGCGCACTTACTTCTATGGTTGTCCGGTCCTTTATTCAATTCATGTAGGAGTGCTATTATATATAGTTTAATTTTTTCAACTATTTCTTTCGTTTTTTTATTTTCTTTTTCATACTTTGTTTTTTATTTTCAAACAATTACAGTGTTAGAATTTTAGGATGCCATTTTTTTTATCAATTTTATCCCTAACTAATTAATTATTTCTCTTTCATATATAATCTCTTTATTTATTAATTATTTTTTTATATTTATCTATCTCTTTATTATACCTTAATAATTCAATAATTCAATTATTACTATTGAATAGGGGTAATTTAGTCTATTTATGATAACTTCTACATAGTAATAGCGAAATGTAAATCCCTCAATTGCCACCCATAAGTAAGTAGCTGTTCTAGAGTACTACTCATAAGAGTGAAAAAAAAAACTAACTCAAGTAGATTAAGAATGTTAGTTATGTTAGTAAAATTTGTTTGATTTCATTAAAAGATTAAGATAAAAATATTAATCTGCCTTTGACTCTTTAAATTCTACGTAGGAATATGAAATAAGAGTTAATGTTTATTGGGAAAAAAACTTACTTAAATGAATGGTTTTGTTGGGATATTATCATTAATTAATTGAGTCAAAATTAGTTGATTTTTGCTTATATTTTAGATCAAGCAATTTCATTTTTTTTCCTTATAAACAAGATCGAAGGTAGTATCATTTTTGATAAATTTGTAGACATTTGAATTTACTTTTGAAAATATGTTATATCCTCTACTAAATCTTCGTATAAATTCTCATGCTCACTTAATTTTGACAATTGTCATTTATCTTCTATTAAGCATTTTGAAATGATAAATGAAAATTGTCAAAATTAAATGGGTAAAAAAATATGGAAGAAGATTTAGTAGAAAAATATAACATTTTTCTTTACTTCTACTCCCTCCATTCCAAAACTATAGTCATTTTAAGTTTTTTCACACATATTAAAAAATCATTGATATTGATAAGTTTTTAATATAAGTGGACTAAGTTGTCCAATTAGAAGCTAAAGAGATTGACAAAATAATTAAAAAGAGAAATAATGATGGGTGAATAAAGGAGGTGATGAGAGAGAAATATTAAGATATACAATTTATTGAATCTTGGAATTCTAACGTGACAATTATTTTAAATTTAAATATAATTGACTATAATTTTGGAATGGAGAGAGTAGTTTAAATTTTTACTTGGAAAATTGTATTTCATTTCGGTTCCCAAATTCCCATTCTAATTTTTTTAAAAAAAAATAAAAATATCTTTTTCTCTTCTTCGGCATACTATATAATGCTACTATGTCCATCTTTAGTGTGAAAGTTCTTTTAAATTATTTTTATTTTAAATTTATTGGAGATCAATTTTTATCTTCTCTCACATTCAGTATCAGAAGGCTGATAATTTTCATGTCTAATAGCTATGATAATTTTGAAGCTTTTCATTACATTTTAATTGCATTCCAGATGAGACCAGATTTATAGATAGCCGCAAATTTGAAGTGCAATGGTGACCTTTCCCTCTATTCTCTCTCTCGGCCACCCCAACCGGTCACCCTCTTCACCCCACCCACCACCGCCACTTCCCCTTAGGTACCCTCCCCAATGGATCCCAAACCCATCCTTGCCATCCTTTGTTTCTTTCCCTAACAATATCAGTCTTGGATATCCTGTTCAACCTATATCTAAGAACAACCCAGCGCTAATAGCTCAACCAAATCAGATACCTAACTCATCCTTCTCTCTTGTCCGCGTACCCCTTCACCTATCAAGACTCCCAAACCCTTTTCGCAGTGAAAACCACCAATTTTTTTCAGGAGAAGGGAACACATCGAGTCACCACAACCCAACCTTGTATCTCCACAAAAAACAGAGCAACCCAGATCCCCAGCCTCCACTTACATTCACCAAGAACCTCAACGATCTTGCCACCAAAAGGAATGGGAACTTCAAAGAACACTTCCAATCCACCGAAAGCTAGCCAACATACAGGTATGAACCCAACCAACTGGTAACCTTTTTCTTTTCAAAATTTCCAGATGAATTTTCATATGAAGAGCTTTGGAAAATTTTTCAAAAAAAGGGAAATGTAAAAGAAATATTTCTCCCAAAAAGAAAAGACAAAACTGGGAACAGATTTGGCTTTGTAAGATTTGCAAACGCGCATAATACTGCTCTGCTCCAATCATCGCTCCAAAAAATTGCTTTTAAAAATTTTAGCTTTGAGGTCAATATACCTAGGTTTCAGAGGAAAACTCAAAACATGCATAATAAACACTCTGAAAAACCGTATCATTATTCAAAACCATCTGAGGACAACTCACACTTCATGGCCAAAACCTATGCCCAAGTCACTAAAGAAGTAGGTTCTAAGAAGAGGGTAGAGGGGGATGTCACCTGTGGTGATACCAACCATAATCTGGCCCAAAAACAGGGTAAAGTCAGAATTTTTCCGGTGATAGCAGATGAAACAAACTAGTTGAAGGGGGCATTTGTGGGGAATTACTTCCTCAAGCAACACCAGAACTTGTCCAAACGACATTTGAGGATCACGGAATCACAACGGTAAAATTAGCCCACATGGGGGACAACTTTATGTTGTTAACACCAAAGGAGGGGGAAAACATAGAAGATCTCATTGTAGACTGCCAGAATTGGTTGGAAGCATGGTTTCAGCATGTATATCCATGGGAAGAGGAACACTGGAGTGGGTTACACCCTACTCATTTTAGAAGAGTTTGGATTCAGGCACAGGGAATACCAATCCATGTTTGGCATCGTAGATTCTTCCAATCTATAGTATCCCAACATGGTGTCTTCATAGGAACAAATGAAGCAACAAACTTCAGGCAGAAGCTGGATGTGGCTAGAATTCAAATTCAAATAGCAAGTAGGAGCAGAATTGATGAATCTTTTAATGTTGAAATCCAATCAAAAACTTACCCCATCAGAATTTTTGAGGAGCAACAAATACCCATCCCCCCGCTGGATAAATGCCCCCGTAGGTGCAATGGTGGAGGGAACAACCGCCGGCGAGTGGAAGAAACGGATAATGACAATTCAATGTCAGGTTGAGAATATGAACATCTTGAGTTTCCCCTCCAACCCACCGAGGAAGACAATGAACCGCTGGACAATAATTCAAATTCAAATCCCTTTCTGATTCTGTCAAGTGTCAACGACGATGGAACCGTCGAAAATTGCGGTATTTTGTCAGGCGGTGGTAACAGCACACTACCAACTCCAAAAAAGGACAAGAAAAACGATAAAAAAAGGAAAAAGAGAGAACAAGTCACCTACGCCCAAAACGACCCCTCTGCCCAAACAAACCCAAACTAGACCAAAACCAAACCAACCACCACAAGCCACAACAAAAACCCAAGCCCAACAAACAATAAACAACCAAACCAATAACACAGTCACCCTTAGCCCCATAAAAATATGGGTCAACCTACCCAATCTAAATAACCAACACATGCCCACCATATCACCAGAACAGCTACCCGTACCCGAACCTCCAAATCGACCTAACCTACAACCTAACCAACCCGACCCACAACATAACAAACCTCACAGCCACGACAAATCACCCTCATTCCTCCTCAAACCCCAACCCTCTCCAAACCCTACCCCCCTTCAATTTCCTAATCTTATCCCACCCCCTACGAACCACACACTCAATCCTCTGAACCAACTTCCGCATAACCTTCCCTACGATTTCTCAATCCAGACGACAAAAGATCACCTCATTAATGGAACCGCACCCTCAGACAATAGTGAGCAACAATAAAGGGACACCACCAATAGTAGCGATCTATGGGACGACTTCACATCGAGCCTCTCGGATGGGAGCGCATCATCTCCATGGTGGAACCATGCAAGAGATCAAAGGAATAGAAATGGGAAAAACAACAAGAACCAGAAAGGAAAAAAGCTGAAAAACCCCCTGCCTCTAAAATGCCAAGACAGGGTAAGACCACCTTCCCAACCTCCTTCATTCTCAAATTGTGTGGAAAATGTTCGTAGGTTGAGAGGGGACGAAGTAGAGAACCTAGTGACATTAGGAGAGGCAATAGGGCTAACTACTAATAATCGAGATGAGGTGGTAAAAATTTTTTTTCATATGGAACAGAGAGACAAGTTAGCATACCAACAAGGAACCAGGGCAAATGACGATATCCAATGATCATATTATTATATAATATAAGAGGATTAGGGGGTAACATAAAAAAAAGGGCAGTTAGGGACTTTGTGAAATCTAACAAGGCTAACATGATCTGTATTCAAGAAAAAAAGCTGTCTGTTGTAGACGAGAAGCTTTGTTGGATCTTATGGGGAGGGGATAACTGTCAATGGAGTGCCTCACCTGCACTAGGATCATCAGGTGGCTTGCTTACCATATGGGACCCAAATGTTTTTAGTGCAGTTTTTTCATTCAATGGGGAGGGATTCTTGGGAATATTTGGGCACTGGGGGGCAAGTAAAACACCATGCTATATAGTCAATATTTACTCACCGTGTCACCTTCAGGGCAAGGTTAATCTCTGGTTAAAACTCAAAAGGGCTAGAGAAACTTTTGGTCAGGGTTGTTGGTGTCTTAGTGGGGACTTCAATGCAATTAGAAACATGGGGGAAAGAAAAGGGGCAAGTCTGAATTTAATTGGAAGTGACATAACACCTTTCAACCAATTCATAGATGATCTCCAACTAGTTGATCTCCCTCTGTGTGGAGGCAAATTTACTTGGTTTAGTGCTATGAGTAGGACTGATAGGTTCCTCCTATCCCAAGAATGGGTTGATAGCTGGAAGGACATAGCATAATGTTAACCTTTTTAATGGTGCTGGAAATGGTTAACTCATTTCAGTATAGTGATTATACGTGTATCGTCCACAGGGAGCACTAGGATTAATTCGATTAAGAATTAAGTTGATGAATTGTTCAAAAACATATTAAGATTGTGAATGACAAATAAAATAAACAATAGACAACGAGATAATCAAATAAAATAATGAGTCACCTGGGATTGAGTTTCATTACTTCACCTTGTTTCTTTCTATGTTAGTTAAATATTATAAGAAAAGATGCATACTCAATGTGACAAGTGCAAATCCCTTTGTCACCTGATTCTAAGACACTAGTTTCTAGAGCCCAATCCCTTGGCACTCTAGCTACCAAGTCTTGCATTAAGCAGAGTATAAAGCAATCATAAGACACTTCCATCTATCCATAGATCCGAAGGTTTTATGAGAGTTTTTCTCCATATCCGTTTATAAACCAATTTCCCAATTGTGCAAATAAACTAACACAAGGCAAAAGGTGATCAAGCTTAAACCAAGAAAAGAAGCACAGAAGAAGAACTCCAATTCATAAATAATATAAACTAACAATTGAAAGAAACAAGAGACGAAGTAATTACATTCAATCCCGGCGGAAAGCTTAGCCTAGCAAGGCCATGAACTTCAAGAACTAAACCTAAGAGTATTAGAACTGTCACTAAAAGCCTAAACTTTGTGGTTTATTTCTATACAATTTAATATGATATCCCCTAACTTCTGAAAGGTTGTATTTATAGGTGTTTTGGGTAGGGGTCTGGCGCTTGAGCGCTGGCATGACACGTGTTGGTTAATGAGCTTAATTGCCTGGTTAATGCGTCTGGCGCTCGAGCCCTGGTGTTGCGCTCGAGCGCCAGGCTTATAATTCAGGCAGAGAGAATCCAATGTTCTGGCGCTCGAGCTCCAGACTCATAACTATTGGCAGAGAGGATCCAATGCTTAACGTATTCTGGCGCTCGAGCTCTGGTGTGGCGCTCGAGCACCTGACTCATAACTCTAGCAGAAAAGGATCCAATGCTCAATGGTTACTGGCGCTCGAGCCCTGGTATGGCGGTCGAGTGCCAGAGCATTTGCACTGGCAGAAAGGATCCTATGTTCCTCAGCTTCCAGCGCTCGAGCCTTGGTATGGCGCTCGAGCGCTGGTCTCTTATATGCTCCAGCAACTTGATCTTCTTATTTTGCCTCCAAAAACACCTGAAAATACATCTCTAAGTTAGAAAATCTATTATTACAACTTATTTACTCTTAAACTCACAAAGTAAAGATAAAGGGTGAAATTATGTATAAAACATGTAATTTCTAGAGAAGATAAGTGCAAATCCTTTATTGAATAAACACACTAATTGCACTTATCACATGCTTTGCACTTAATAGGGACTTTTCGGATCACAGACCGATAGTTCTAAAAATATCCTCGGTAGATTGGGGCCCTAAACCCTTTAGGATCCTAAATTGTTGGTTGAAGGAACCTGATTTTCTTGAGTTAGTGCAAAAACAATGGAAGGAAATGAAATTCAAAGGATGGGGGGCCTATGTAGTTAGAGAGAAACTTAAGGCACTAAAATCCAGTATTAAAAAATGGAACCTAGAATCGTTTGGGGATATAAATGCTAAGCTTCAAAGTGTCCTAGGGGAACTAAATAGAATTGACAAATTGGAGGAAGACCAACAACACCTGTCAACCATAGGTGATGTGAAAAAGGACCTTACCTCACAACTATGGCACCTCAAAAAGGTACAATAGTCAATCCTATTTCAAATATCTAGAATGCTGTGGCTTAGGGAAGGGGATGCTAATACTAGATTCTTCCATATCTCTCTAGGGAAAAGGAGAATGTCCAATGAGATCAAAGGAATGAACATCAATGGGACTTGGTCTGAAAATCCAAATATAATCAAGGAAGAAATTAAAAGCTTTTTCACCAACAAATTCCTTGAACGAAATCACTTCAGACCAAGACTTGATGGTGTTGATTTCTCTCACATCTCGGATGACCAAAGCTGATCTCTAGTTAAACCCTTTGGGATGGAGGAAATCAAAGAGGCAGTTTGGGAATGTGAAGGCAACAAAAGTCCAGGACCAGATGGATATAATTTCGCATTCATAAAGAAATTTTGGGACACAATCAAGGATGACTTTGGGAGAGTCCTTTCTGAATTCTGGGAAAATGGAATTATTCCATGGGGTAGCAACTCATCCTTCATAGCCTTAATCCCGAAAAACAATTGTCCTCAACACTTAGGGGAATATAGGCCTATATCCCTAATTGGATGTACATATAAAATCATAGCAAAGATATTGGCTAATAGGCTTAGAGGTGTCATACAGGTAGTGATCCCGGAAAACCAAACAACATTTGTAGGGAATAGGAACATGTTGGATGGTGTGCTCATAGCAAATGAGGTTGTCCATTATGCAAAAAAGTTCAAAAAGGCAGGGCTGATCTTTAAAGTTAATTTTGAGAAAGCATATGATTCCGTTTCATGGAAATTCTTGGATTACATGTTAGGTAGAATGGGTTTCTCGGGAAAATGGAGATTGTGGATCAAAGGCTGCCTTGAATAATCTTTTGTCTCAATATTGGTAAATGGTAGCCCCACAAAAGAGTTTAAGATGCACAAGGGTCTTAGGCAGGTGACCCACTTGCTCCCTTCCTCACTACAAGAATTTTGCAAATTAGCGAGGGAATATTTCCTCGCAATTCTCTCGCAAATTTGCAAGGAATTAGCGATGCATCCGCGAGGGAAACGATTTTAGTCGTGAAGGTTGAGTGGAAAGCCTCCACAGAATTTTAGCGAGGTATCAGCGAAAACTTAGCGACGGAATTTTGCGAGAGAATAAATCCTTCGCAAATCCCTCGCTATAGTGAAGAAAATCTAACTTTTCTATTTGCGAGGAAATTATTTCCTCGCAATTTTGTCGCTGATTGAATATTCTGAATTTATATGAAACATGTGAGGGAATTTCTCTTGCTATTTCCTCGCAAATACAAAAAAAAATAATAGAACTTTTTTAAAAAAATATTTTAGTTTTAATTTAAAAAATTTAAATTTAATTTTAAAAAATTATAAATTTTATTTTATAATTAAAATAATTTAATTTTCAATAACTTATATTTAAATAGTTAAATTTTATTCATAAAATATATAATCGTTCAATTATATATAATGATATATAACTTAATTTCCTCAAAAAAAAAAAAAGAAATATAACTTAATTTACAAGAAAATAAAATTAATTAAAATGCTAACTTATTTTGATATTATTTTATTTAATTATTTAATTTAATATTAATTAATTTTATTATTAACAAGAACAGAAAAAGAACTAAATTTACTATAAAAAAGAAGGGCATCGACTAAACACTGCTTCGTGTTTCTCTCAATGGAAAACAAATAGAACATGAACCCTAACTTGTATCTTCATATACTACTCTCAAATCTCGATTTCTCTCTGTGTTTCTTGCGCCATTGCTAATCTCGATCTCGCTCTGTTCTGTTTGGAGCCTCCAATGTCGCGCTGCCTTCGAGTTTGCGAGTCTCCACCGGTCTGAGTTTAAGGTTTCTTTCTCTGCTTGTGGTTTATGGTTCGTTTTTGTCTTTTTATCACTTGTAATCTCGCCTTCAGCTAGTTTGTGTGCGTTAGTTCCATTGTGTGTATTTGGTATGTATTTTATTAGAAAAAACAGGAGTGGTTCCTTATAGACAGAAATTTAGTCTTGATTTTTTTTGCTTTTCAAACTACTTGCAATGGCTTCAACCTGATTCTGCAACTTTGACACTAATTGAAAATTTGATTTCTCAGGTATTGTTAAATACTGATTTCACTATAAAGTAAATTTGACTTAGGGGTGTATTGGTTTAGGATTGTACGGGATTTAAAAGGGGTAAAAAAGTTCGTTGGTATTCAATCAGGATTTTCTATTACTTGAAAACAATCCACTAGTATTCAATCAAGATTTTGAGGACTTTAAAAAGAGTCTATTAAAATCCATTGGTATTTGTTTGAGATTTCCTAGTACTTAAAAACAATCCATAGGTATTAAAAAATATAAGGATTTTAATGGATTCTTTTATTAGATGAATTTTGAGTGACTTTTTAGTAGAAAACAACCCATCAAACAATCCCACCAAAATTGAAAGGATTTCTAAACATGACTTTTCAAATGCTTCATTCTCCAACAAGCACTCAACCACAGAACCTTTCTTTCTCTCTCTCACCTCTTTCCCCAACAAGCTCAGAGTCACACACTTCTTCAAACTAATCATCTTCATATTAGTATGATTTTAAATTTTCATAAACTAGAATCTAGTGGTCCTTTCACGCATTGTTGACAAATAAAACCCACGTCGGAAGGAAAACTATGGATTAATGTTCTTTCAGCTTTTTTTTATTTGTTATTTATGTCTTTTTCACTTAAATTTCATAATTACAATAGATATGTATATATTATAAATTATTCAATATTTTTTAAATAATATTATTGACTTTTGAAAAAACATGTATGTATTCTTCATACATATGAAATATTATTTTTAAAATATAAAAAATAATATGTATATATTATTGATCATATAATTCAAGTATCTATTTACACTTACTCTACTCAGCCCGGTTTATTTATTTATATATTTTGCCTTCTGTTCCTTTTATAAGTGGAGTAGTTGAGCAAGATACTTTTGCTTTTACATCTCTTATTTAATTTTTTTTTTACTTATAAAAGGCTTTTTAGGAAAGAAAAGCTCTAAAATAATTTTTGAAGAAATAACTTTTTACTTAAAGGTAGATTATATACGCTAATAAAAATAAAATTATACCAAACACATTCTCTTTTTAAGTTCTTATCTACATGTTTGGGTTAAAATCAACTTTTAAGGTAGAAAAATATTATTTTTTGTGTTTCAATATTATTACAATACTAATAAAAATGTGTGGTTTGGTGCTACCTACAGCTGATGTTGAAGACTTGAATGCTCATCTTATTTGAACATATAATATGAGAAATAATTTTAACCTTTAACAATAGACAATTTGAATTCCCTTAAACAACTCCTATTTTACAATTTTTTTTAGATAGATGATAGACAAAAAAAATATGACTTAAAATTTTACTAGATTAAGTCTTCTTTTAATACTTTTTTTCGCAAGACATGTTTTATATTATTAAATTGAATTGATGTAGTGTAAATAAATTCATCTTATTTTATTAATTATTTTAATATGCAGTGAGACTATTGTTATTCCAATATATCCATTATTTTTTGATTTAAAATTATTTTTTAGCTAAGGAAATTAAAGTATAAATATAAATATAATTAAAATTATAAAATATGAGAAACAATAAATATATTGGAGTAGTAATAGATCACTAAAATGTTTAAATAATCAACTTTATCATTGTTTAAAAACTCTTATTAATAATAAAATAATAAAATCGTTTAAGCTTCTGATTGTTTTTTTTATTAATAATAATAAACATTAAATATGCGTTTTATAGATATTATTCAAATTATTATAATAATAAACTCATTTTAATTTTTAATGATTTCATATTTATAGGTAATATGAAACGTCTCCATTTGCTTTATGAGACCAGCTACTAAATTTTTTTAAAAAATATGCAATTTGATTATATCTTTTTTTTTATTATTATTGAAATCTATTTTAAAATTTTAATAGGCTTATAGATTTTAATTTTTTAAAAAAATCTTAAAATTAAAATAAAATAGTAGAAGAATATCAAAATACTTATAATAATAATAATAATAATAATAATAATAATAATAAATAAATAAATAAATAAATAAATAAAGTATTAGATGACAACCTGTGCAAAGCACGGGTATGATTGCTAGTTGATAAGTATAACCACATATATGGCTTGAACTTGTATTAGCGTGTGCAAGACTTGTATTAGCGTGGGTTGCATAGCTTTCTTTAGAAAGAATGTCGTTCTGATGATTTTCCAATTGAATCAGTGGAGGAGTCTTTATCTTCAAAATTACCGGTTAATGAAGACCATAATATTAACCCTATTATCAAACCCAAGAGCAAGAACAAGAAGACGGTAATGCTTGGAGGACTAGTATAGCTATGAATATGTGGACGAATGCTATTTAGGAGGACATAATATTATGGTGAATTAACTAATTGTATTAATTTTACTTTTATTTATCCCGACTTTTTTTAAATTATTTTTGTGTGTTTTATCCTTTTTTAAATTTGAATGTATGCAAAAGAATCTTGAATTCTTATCGTATGTAACAACTTCACTAAGTCTTGCATAGTCTATAAAGTCCAATAAAGCCCACAAAGTCCCGCAGAGTCTATGATACAAATCCATTAAAATCCTGATTTCAAAATTCTTGAAATTCTTACAGAATCCTTAAAAGTAATGAAAATCCTATAAAGTCTTTTAAAATCTACGGACATTTTTTTAGTTAAAAAAGTCTTTTAAAATCTACAGACATTTTATCCTAAACCAACTTTGAAATCCTTTTTTTAGTTTTTTTTCTTTTCAAACTACTTGCAATGGCTTCAACCTGATTCTGCAACTTTGACACTAATTGAAAATTTGATTTCTCAGGTATTATTAAATACTGATTTCACTATTGAGTAAATTTGACTTAGTTGTTGGGATTAAAAATAGTTTTTTCACTATAATGAAGAAAAATTAGTGAGCGTTAGCAGGTGTTAATAATAGTTTTTTTTTCCTGCATATATTAGAAGGAAGTTATAATTTCTTAAAGAATGCATTCATGTGTATAGAAGCATTATGTTATATCCAATCTAGTATTTACTTAGATCATGTTGTAGTCAAGAGCTAATATTGCATATTTTGATTGTGACAGGCACATTGAAGATAATGATGCTTTGAGGAAGTTATATAGCTGAGGGACGAGCATGAATAAATCTCATGACCAATTCAGAGACTAGAGACTTGATGTTGATAACATGTCATATAAGGAAACTTCTTTATTAATTTATTGTCTGTTATTTGTATTATGTTTGTAAAATTTTCTGGTTTATGTTTGATAGCAATGGCTGGAGCTGGGTGAGAGAATTGGTAACGTGAACAAGATGAGATGGGACGCTACATAAGGAAGACTAAGCTTCAATTTTCTGATTATCCTGCAAAACATGAATCAGATAAAATGTGTAGCATCTGTCAGGTAAAAGCTTAATTGTAAAACAAAATAGTAACTCTGATTTGAAAAGATCTTCACATTGCTTTTCTTTCATTAGTCACCTCCTTCAACATTTACTTCTCTACAGTAATCCTGCTTAGGTTTCCTCGACATTGCTGACAATTGTTTCTCAAACAACTTGGTTTCCTAGTAAGTGCTTTCTTTCTCCTATTAAGTATGTTCTACTTGTTTGTAAACAATGAATTCATTGGATCGTTTTTTTTTTTGTTTCTTTTGCTCTTTTCTCTTTTGTCTATTTATTTTCATAGAAAACGGTTAGTTTTGCCAAAAAATAATAATAAAAAGAGTTAGTGAATTATTATGCCTTTTCTTTTCCTACTTCTTCATATATTATAAATTATAAAAGTTGCTTTCTTTTTCTATGGAAATTGAATTATTGTGTAGTTTTGTACAGTGAGAATATCAGTTGTCTCTAAATCCTAAAATTGCCAAATTAGCTAACTTGTTCATTAGTGAATTATACATGGGTGTATTGTTTGTTGGTATTTATTTTTGTGTCTGGATATGTAAACAATTGCCAACTTGCTTTATTGTTTAGTTTTTGATAAGCTGGAAAGTTGGAAATTAATCTTTTTAAGTATTATGTCTAAGTTAAATAGGATTATAATCAATCTATGTCAATTGTAGCCTATGCAGACAGTGCTTTTTTTAGTTATTTTATTTGTTTTTTATGTATTCTGGAAAAGTCACATTTAGAAATGCAATTATTTATGTGTTCTGGTGCCATCCAAGAAGGTATTTGTGCATTTGGGAAAACATTTTAGCTTGTATAAGTTTATGACAATCATCAAGCATATATTTTATATACCAAGTTTGTGATACAATGGACAACAAACTCAATCGTTGATTTATTGACTTATTTTGGATTGATATCTAATTACAGGAGGCAGAAACAAATAGATCAAAAACCTGTGACATTACTATAGCTGCAAATGCAGCGCCGTCTTCATGGTTACTCTGTTGAAACAATTGCACCAAACACACCATCTGTAGTTGAAGAGCCTAACGAGCATCGAGTTAATGGTATTTAAGATGAGTGAATTAGACTCACTAGTGTTTAGTTGTTGACGTAGATGATTATGATGATTGATTATTTGTAATGAGTTGTATAACTTGTTAAATTGAGTAATTGTTCACTTGAGTGATTATAGATTATCTTTATGACTTTTAATTGTTAGTATAACTTGTTGGATTTAAATATATTAAGATTTGTCTTATATAATTCTATAATATAATTCTCTAAGAATGTAGGATTCATTTGCTAATTATTGAAAAGCAAAAGATTATTTCAAAAATCTGTACTGCCATAGTTTTGCTACGAATTTGCGATAGAATTATAGCGGATTTTTGACAAAATGATGACGATGTTGCTCCTAACTTAGCGAGGGATTTGCGACAAGTTACAGGAAAAAGCTCGGTAACCATAGCGACCTATTAGCAACGGATTTGCGAGGCAAATCAGCGACGAGTTTGCGAGGGAATAGAGACGAAACATTCGAGACCAATTTGCGACGGAAACTTGTAGTAGATATCAAAGGTGGCGCAATGTTTTTGCGACAGAATAGCGACGAAAATTTCTGTCGCTAAATTTATTTAGCGACGGATTAGCGAGGGAATACATTCCATAGTTGATCCGCGACCAGAATTATGCGACGGAATAGTCCCTCGTAATTTTGTTGCAAAACCCTCGCAAAATTGTATTAGCGACGGAATAGCGATGGATTTTTTTGTCACTAATCCAGAAGATTCTTGTAGTGCCTCTTTTTAATTGTAGCTGACGGGTTGGGTGGCCTAATGAGATCGGGATCTCACAGAGGCCTTTTCTCAGGATACAAAATTGGAAACCTGGAAATAGAAATCTCCCACCTCCAATTTGCGGATGATTCCCTGTTGGTATGCAAAAACTCTCTTGACAATGTTCTTTGTATGAAGTCTATCCTAAGATGTTTTGAATTGGTATCTGACCTCAAAGTTAATTTTTTTAAAAGTAAATTAATTGGATTAGGAGTGGAGGATGAGCAGTTGCATATCTGGGCAAATATTTTAAATTGCAAAATTGGTTCCGCACCATTTTCTTTTTTGGGAATCCCAGTGGGTTCAAATCCTAGACGTGCTTCCATTTGGCAAATGGTGGTGGAAAAGTTCTCTGACAAACTATCTTCCTGGAAAAATTCCACCCTCTCCTTTGGTGGTAGGCTAACTTTGATTAATTCGGTGTTGACCTCCCTACCTATATACCTTTTGTCCTTTTACAAATACCAAAAGGGGTGGCAAAATAAATCATTCAAATACAACGGGATTTCCTGTGGGGTGGCAGCATTAAGAGAAAAAAGTTGGCTTGGGTTAGTTGGGAAAAAATTTTCTTACCAAAAACAAAGGGTGGGCTGGGAGTTAAGGACATTGAAGAATTTAATTGTGCTCTGCTGGGCAAGTGGAAATGGAGAGGCCTGTGTGAAAAAAGTAATCTATGGTGTAGAGTCATTGAGGCAAGATATGGACCATGGCCATCTACAAACCCCTCTTTCAATGGCAGTAGGTGGGCCACTAGTTCACCTTGGTGGAAAGATATTTGGAAAGCGTGTGGTAGGGTGAGGAATAGATCTTGGGATTGGTTCGGCGAGGGTTTGAAAAGAGCCATAGGGGACGGCAAACAAACTGGTTTCTGGAAGGATATATGGGTAGGGGATACACCACTACATGAAAAATACCACAGGCTCTTCTCCATTAGCCTAGATAAGGACACATTCGTAGGGGATATGGGGGTGTGGGAGGGAGAAAATTGGAAATGGGCTTTTACATGGCGTAGGCAGTTATGGGACTGGGAAAAAGAATCCTTGGCACTAATGGCTGGGGACTTACAAAATTCATCCATAGCAATTGGCAAAAGTGATATGTGGAGGTGGAATTTTGAATCTAACTCCATTTATTTTGTTAAATCTACATATTCTCACATTATTCTGGCTAACCCCCTTATCTTTGATACTCCTTTTAATTTGATTTGGAAAGCATGCGCACCGACAAAAGCTATTGGTTGTGTATGGAAACTCATGCATAATGAGCTACCAACAAGAGATAATTTAACAAGAAGAGGTATCTTAAATGATGAATCATCAAAGGTCTGTGCCCTATGCAAGCAACATGAGGAAACAATTGACCACCTCGTTTTTACCTGTAAAGTGTCATACTATCTCTGGCAGAAGGTATATATTTGGACAAAAGTCTCAGCCCCCCTACCTGCCACACCTAAGGAACATTTCATGCAGCATGCTGGTGGGTGGAGAGGCAAGAAATCTATGAAATTCTGGTACTCTATCTGGTTCTCAACAATTTAGAGTTTGTGGAAATGGAGAAATGATTTAATCTTCAGTGAGACATCCCTCGTCATCCATGAAGTACTGGACCTCATTCAGCTTTGCTCATGGTTATGAATTAGATCTAAAGCTTACAAGCATTTTCATTGTTCCTTTTTTGAATGGGACTTGCCTACTCCCAATTAAATGATTTTTACCATACTCCCTCATACCTATGGGGAGGATGGCATAAAATCATCTTTCCAGCCACAAAGGGGAATGAGCATCTCCTTGTATTCTTTTTGATGTAACCTGTTATGTTTACCTTGCATGTTAAATTCCACTCCCCTGTCCCCTCTTGTACACTCTGGGAACGTACGGGTAGAGTGAACATTTGTAAGGGAAAGAAAGTTATGAATTAAGATAGATATACAGGGAACATGTAAAGCACCTCTGGTGCTCAACATATGTACAGGTTCTGATACATTTCCTATTTAATACAATCATATTTTGCTGATAAAAAAAAAGTAGATAGCCGCAAATTTATTTAAATAGACTGTAAATAATTTTTTTATGATAAACCTCTAAAAAAATATGAAATTAAGTTGTTTCTTTGAGCTGATTATAAGCATTTGGCCCGGTTTTAAAGAGTTTATCTGCAACTTATAAAAATAGTTTAAGTGTTCTATATATAAGTTATTTTTAGTTTATTTTCATAAGCCTGCTAGAATAGATTATCAGAATAAACTGTTTTTAGTCTATTTGAATAAATTTTACAATTTTGTCTATAAAAAAACTCTAGTCTAATAATAATTTATTACATAAGTACTTAATAAAAGTATGTATCCAAATGCGCCCTTTATTAAAGTAGAAATTTCTTTAACTAATAAAATTTGTATGTATATACCCATATTAGTTTTGTCGTACACAAGTGTGTGAAAAAATTTACACAAAAATTGTGTAATATTTTTAATTAAGAATAATTTATATTATTATTTAATATGTTACGTCAAAGAATAAACTATAAATTGTCGTGTATTTGGAAGCATCCCCCAAGCTGGATTATTCCTCTGCTTTGTAGTGATGTAGTCTTTTAGTTTCTTTGTTGTGTTTTTTGCTTTCCTTTTGTTAAAAAAAAAAAAAGTAACAAATTGTAATTAACTTTTCATCGGTCAAAAAATAAAAATAATCACTCATGATTTTTTAAGAACAAATATTTAACTTAATTGATCTTTCAATTACTCAAATTAAACTTTAACTTTAAATTATTCATTAAAAGTATTTATATTTAATTCATGAGAGCCGAAATTTTAGATGAATACAAATAAGTAACAACAAGGAAACATGCATGCATGGTTTCTCAAAAATTTTATACAAATTCATTTTCACAATTATAATTTTCTATTTAAAAATATACTCACTCCTAATGAGAGTTTTAACACACACGGGGAGAAAAAATTTATAAAAAAATTGACTACTATTAATCTTCAATGTAGGAAACTATCACATAACAAAAGTGAAATTATATAATAAAATAGAATAATTTTTCTGAATTTTTTTATTTTTATTTTTATTAATACTATAAGAAAATAAAATATAAAGTATTACTATTTACTAAAACAAAATTATCTAACAATTCTTTCATTATTTTAAAATAATTAATCACAAGCATTGGTCAAACTAGAAATGAGGTATCAACAATCAATTCAAATTCAATTTTTCAATCTTATTTGTCTCTCTCAAAGTATACTTAATGTTGAGAGTTTATAGTTCAAGTGGTATAAGGAGAAGTTTTTGGAGTTGCTTTTGGAGTTCAAAGTGTGGGGTTCAGTTACCGGTAGAGTAGATTTAGGAATAGTGTAGTGTGGGTGTGCATGTGTTTGGGCTATAAAAAAAGTATACTTAATTAATTTTAAAACAAGTGTTTATTTTACAAAAGAAGCACAAACAAACGAGCTCTAAATATAAATACTGCATATTAGAAACTATAAGAAATAAATTGGATAGAATTAAAAGTCATAAAATTAAGGGTTTCTCGAAAAAAATAATGGATAATCAAAACTAATCAAAGATTGCCTGTGTAATTAGTTTTCTCATGATTCCACTTAATTCAAAGTTTTCTATATTCAATTTAATTTTAATTTAAAGTTTAAATTTTAATTTTAAATTAAAGATAAACTCATCAGCTACTCTATTATAGTGAAATATTAATTTAATTATTATAAAGTACTATGTTTGTAAATTTTATTTTTTCTTTACAAAATATTATACTCAAACGTATTTTATATTACTCACTAGGAGGAATATATTATATTCAAGCGTATCAATTACATTTTTCTTAATATCTCGTGCATTGTATGCGTATCACAATAGCCACCATGGTATATAGAAACTTATTTACATTAAATCATATAAGCAATTTTATATTTTGTTAAAAAATATAATACATGCGTAACTATTGTATGCGATGCAATGAAGTTTACACAATACACAGACAGGGGCGGATGTAGGTTGATCACATTGGAAGCAATTGCCCCCACTAGATTTTTAATTTTTACTAAAATTATGTATATTAGTGTATGAATTGCCCCTATGGTTTTATCATAATCCAATTTTGTTCTTATGTAAGACTTCTTCATATTTCAGTCTGCTGGTTTACTTTAGCCAGTATTTTGGTTCTGCAATTATGGATATCAATGTTTTGTTAAGTTTTGTACTTCAAATCATCGTTGTAATTCTCTATTTTAATGGAGTTTATATAGAGTCTTGGGACCATTTAATACACTACTAAAAATTTTGTATATATTTAAAATGGTCGCAAATAAGTAATATATTTCAATTGGTAATATAAACAAAATTTATGAAATTTCATTACTTAAAACTTTGTTACACGGGGAGACAAATTTTGCATTTAGTATTTAAGGGCTTGTTTGGAACAGTTTTGATTTTAGTTTTTAAAAATTGTATTATAAAACAGCTTTCAGAAACAGTTTTTAAAAAAAGCGAGAGGAGTTTTCAATACAAGTTTGTGTGTAAATTCAGAAAACTGAAAACTGAAAACCAAAACATATTTTAGATGTTTTCATATTTTAGTTTTTAAATACTGAAAAACAAAAACTATTCCCGAAAACTGTTTTTGAAAACTCGACTTTCAAATGAGTTTTTTAGTTTTCTGTTTTTAAAAACAGAAAACTGTTTTAAAAAAAGATATCAAACAAGCCCTAAGTCACTGTAATATAATTTTAGTAGTATATAAAAATTAGGGATTATCAATTCAACAAATGGGTGTTCATAACACATTAATTTGATTTCCTAACGGCATGTTCCTAACATCCCTTAGTCACATGTTCCTAATTAGTCCCCCTTCTCCCTCTTATGGAATAAATTAAAGTTCGTTTATTGATAAAAAAAAAGTGATAACATGTTAAATTAAAAATGATTTAATTAAGTCTTTTTTTTTTTAGGAAAAGTCACACATAGCTGCCTAATTTATAAATTGTGTTGTTTGAGAATAAATAGTAATATTTGATTGAGATAATTTCATGAAAGTTCAAATTAAATAATTTTAGCTTAAAAAAATTGTTCAATTAAGATTTAGATTTTACAAAAATAAAAACAATAAATAATAATAACCCAAATTGAGTCTTACGTAACTATGCTATCATATTTTTTTGAAAAATAAAGTCCATGAAAAGTATGAAATTTTACCAAATATTTGTTCCGCAAATTTATAATATTTTAAAGATTTTTCAATGAAAAATATATTTAAATTATTTCAAAAATACTATTTAATATGATAATATGTTCAATTAGAAATGATCTAATTATTTATAAGAACTAATATGTTTTTTTAGAAAAACACACACACATAATTGCACTATTTATAAATAATGTTATCGGAGACAAATAAGATGAATCAAGATATTTAAATAAAGTATGTAAAATGTTTACATGAAAATTTAAATTGGATAATTTTAGCTTAAAATTTTGTTGAATTAAAATTTTGATTTTGAAAAAATATAAAGAATTACTAATAACAAAATTAAACCATGTCTAGTACGGGAGTATGCCATCATGTCAGAAAAAGAATAGTCCTTTAAAAAGTCATATGAATCCTTTATAGTAAATTCTAAATAAACAGTTTTTGAGATACATTCTCATATCTTAGATGTGTAATACATGTAGTTTATATGATTTCTAATATTTTTCCTCCATAATTATTAGGAAATTATATCAATGTGTTATAATTTGCACACAAAATATGTCGTGTACTAACAGATAAATTATCAAAGTAAGTAAACCCTGTGGGTCTCACGAGTTTGTTACTAGTTCTAATATACAAAAACAAAGTTAATTATTAGAATCTTAGATTTCTCCGTATTCTTTACTTGAAATTTCAAGAGTAATGCAAGTTTAATTTCACTCAATACTCATGAGAACGATTTTTGTTTCGTCCGACCCTAGCTAGATTCTCAATATCTTGACAACCTTTGCAGGATCCTTGTAAATTTAACATCAACAGATGAAAGGGATTTGAGTTAAAAAGTAATCATGTTAAAAGGATAACAGAAATATAACAACATATTTAAGATCATACTTTTTTGTAAAATAATAATAATGAAGAAGCATTTATAGCATTGAGTTTTGTCAAAGATCCAAATTGGTCATGATTATGTACAATCTTCATTGGCATCATCTACTCTCCAAAACATTTTTAATATTCATCAAGCACGTTCAAGAAAATATATTTATTACCATTAAATAATACAAATAAATAACATGCATCGTACACATCTTATATAATATAAATGCTTATTTATTTGACATCCAATTCCTATCGTTAAAATCACTTTAAATATCTTAACATAAAATGCAAATTCTCGAAATAACCAAGAAGTAAATATCTTAATTTAATAAACAATTTAAAAATTAAAGTAAAATCCTTTAGGACTCTATCCAATAGATTTTTCAATTCTTTCACCTCTTTATTTTCTAAACTTGTGGTCATGATAGTAAAATTCTCTTCATCTGTCACAATACCACATTTCAAGGAAAAACATGATGATTTTTAATATTCATCTAGGCTCTAGCACATGCAAGATAGTATATTTATTACCGATAAATAATACAAATAAATAACATACATCAGACAATGGTAAGAAACTAAGAATGAGGAAAAAGAAAGAGAAAGAATTCGGAAAATAATTAGATGGAGCCATGGAAGTTTATTATCTTTGAAAATATTGGTAATAAGAATAAAGATACCACATGCAAGTTAACAAAAGACAAACATTGTAACATTTATTTGCTTCTAGGAAGTATCTTATTTTTGGAAATAGTTTCAACATTAAAGCAGAATCCTTTATGGCTCTATCCAATAGCTTTTTCAATTCTTTCACCTATTTATTTCCAAAACTTGTGGCCATGATAATAAACTTCACTTCATCTGTCACTGTATCACATTTTAAGAATAAACGTGATGATTTTTATTCCCTAATGACATCTCTTATCTTTTGGTCATTAAGGAAAACAATTTTATTTTATTTATTGCTGATGTATTAAGTTTTAATTGACAACACAATTCCAATAACTCACATGTTTTCATTTCTCCTAATCAGCAGCGACATGCATATCTCCAACCCCAAACATCAAATCTCAATCAAGTTGGAGAGAAGTTAACTAATATGACACAAGTTTTAGGAATTAAAAGGTTAAAAAATTTAGAATGTTACTAAATGGAGCCATATATAAATGCTTTTGCTTTTGAAAATAATTCTCAGGATAAGGATACTTGAAAGACAAAGAAAAGAAAAGACTATAACTTTGTTAATATCACCCACTTAGATAACGAAATAATTATGGTAATAATTTTGTGATCCTTAAATAAGTATGTTTTATCAACTAAAAGGTTTAAAAAACATCTCCAAATCCATCGACGACCTCAACACATCAAAAGAAAGACTTAGATAAGTAATACACAAATGCCTCTATCAATCAAGATAATGATTCTTGACAGCAAAAAGTTGTTGCTCTTCCACTTGTTCACTTGTGACAAAGGAAGAACATCTTTGCTGTGCGGTACCACTATTGATGGAGACAAACTTTCCTTCTCAGAACAAATCATAATCAACCAAACTTATCACCTTAACCCACTCCATAGCATTAAATTAAAGTTCATCTTTTGACTATTTAAATCCTTCTCAGGAACAAAATCAACCACTAAAATTTGATTATGTGAAGCAACCAACTCATGATCAACAGAATCAACATTACAAGTATTTTCCACATTTAGCCATGAAAATCTAGTTTTTCTTACGTCTGTAACATTTACCTATAACTCCCCAAATTCAGCTTTGTCTATAACATCACAAATACATACATTGAAAATTTTGGTGACGACCCAAAGGTCCTTCAACAAAAACCCACACAACCAATCATCCTCCTTAGAGCAAAAGACTTGAAGCTCAATCTTATCACTAATGATCCCTAAGAGCGCATAACTTTTACAGGGTAGTGTTAAGGTGAAAGATGATATGGTCCGCAAAATAGCTTTGGTAAGAGGTACGATTCTCCATGACCACATCATCTTTACATTAACAATGCCCTCTAAAAGTTATGTGCTTTTAACTATCGTTAGTGATCTTTCGCTCTAAGGAGGATGATTGGTTTGGCTGGTTTCTATTAAGAGAAACTTGTGTGGCCACCACAATTTTCAACTAACTTGTTTGTGTTGTTACATAGAATGTTGAATTTGAGGAACTAAAGATAAATGTTACAAAAGAAGGAAAAACAAGATTTTCATGGCTAAAGATGAAAAATATTCCTAATTGAGTAATTGAGTAATTAGCCCAGGTGAAAAATTAGGGATTATCAATTCAACAAATGTTAACATGTAATAATTCTAAAATTGGGTTTTTCATATTTGAAATAAAAAAAAATAATTTTATAACATTTACAATTTTTGTTTGAAAATCTTAGACTTGGATCTGTTTCTCATAAATGGTTTTAATTATGTAATTAAGAGGAATATAAAGATTGAGAATTATCAAGCTTTTTATAATATATTTATATTATTGATACTCACGAGGAGGAAAATTTGTTAAAAAAATAAATCATTTTTGAATTTTTATTGAGCTTTTGTTAATCTTTTTATTTTACCTGGGCGAACGCACGAGTCTTCTATACTAGTATATATATATGGTGGACATCCACTTACTCCACGAATAAGCGTTGGAATACTTACTCTGTAACACCTTAAATTTTGAAAAGAGTAGTTACTGAAAATGTTAACTTTGAAAATTTGACACTTAAAATTTTTTTCTTGAAAATACAAATCTGGCTACTTGGTTTCATATTTAAAATACAGCGGAAACCCTTCTTTTTTTTTTTTTTAAATTACAATTTCCTATAAAGCTGAACCATATAATCTCTCAACAGAAGACTTAGGTTCACCAAGTGTGGTTATACCTAAGCAAAGCCTAAAGCTTTGTTTTATTGTGTGCCTTAGCTCCACAGTCTTTCAATACTGCGACCGTCAGTTATATGTAAAACATATAACCGAGTAACCCTCGGTCTTACTAAAAACATTTTATAGTATTGCAGCTAGTCTAACTGGAAAACTACCCCAAATCCAATTCCTAGTCATCACACATCATTCACATAACATTTACACACACAAAATCACACATTCAAATACAATGCATGCAATGATATCATGTATGTATGCATGCCATGATTATTTTTCTCTTCTTTCCTCTTTTCTCGGGAAACCCGCTGCACGCGGGAATCCACCATTGTGCGTGGCAATAGCACTCTGAAGCCCTCTGCAAACCCTGGTAAGCGTCCTATACCAGAGTCCATGCCTCACCTCCAATAGAGGTCTGTAAGAACTATTATCCTTCCGGTAATAGCCCCCAATTATTTCTCTTTCTCAGAGTCAACACCCATTACAAGTCTGTAAGAAGTATTACCCTCTTTCGGTAATAGCTCCCAATCATTTTCTTTTCCATGCTTGTCCACTTACACGGTCTACTTCCGGCGGAACTCAATCCTCTTACTCAACCAATGTTGACGGGGGAAGCATTTTCATATTTCTTTTCTGTTTGATTTCACATTATAGGTTCTAATGAATCAAACATCATATTCATTTCATATCATTCACACAAGAATTCCAGTAAATCCATATTCGAATATCAACATCTCGTATTCAAATATTATGTGACAAATATGATATATTCAAATATCTATTCGAACATGGCTTACCACATTCAGACACATATTTGAATATACTAACTCTTGGACTTATTTTTCTAAAACTATTTCAAATCTGTTCAAGTCAAAATCCCCATTTCGTCACATTACAATCTGGAATCCTTCGTGTCCATCAGTCTTATGAATTCATCATCATTCACATTTTCAATCCAATTTCTAATCATGCATCACACATTCATATCAAGCATATAGCATACAAACAAGGATTTCTAGTATACTCTTATCCGATTACAAACACTCCATACTCGGATACTACGTGACAGAAGTGTTATATTCATATATCTATTTGAACATGGCATTCCATATTCAAATACATATTTGAATATACTAATACTGGGACTTAATCTTTTTCAAATCTATTTTGGAACCATCTCAATATCAAATACCCAGTTAGCGTCACATTTAATTCTGGAATACCTTATTTATGCAACTACATGAATTTATCATCTTTCACAATATCACATGCATTCATAAATTAAAAAAAGGGGACTAATTTCAAGTAAAGAGGCCAAAAGAAGGACAAAAAGACTTGTATATTCGAATGTACATTAGAATATAAAAGTTTACATTCAAATGTACATTGAAATATAAAAGTTTACATTCGAATGTACATTGAAATATAAAAGTTTACATTTGAATGTACATTTGAATATAAAAGTGGACAGAAGCTTATATTTGAATATAGATTCGAATGTGCATTCGAATGTACATTCGAATATGGACCCCAAATCTATAAATACGGGACTTGGCCTCCTCATTTGACAACTTTGTCACTTCCTCATTTTATACTCTTCTTTAACATACCTCGCTCAAACTCTATCACGAACCAACTATGCCACAACTCCTTCATCTAAAACTAAGGTTCCAAACGATTCAGTCCACATTCGGAGGTAGCTACAACAAAGGAACCGGATTAGGAGATTTAGATTTGGAAGTGAGGGAGAAAAAGATTCAGGGGAAGTTCCAAGGTAACCTTGAAAAACCCCAAATCCATAATACTTTGAATTTAGGAACATGTAACTAAGGGATGCTAGGAACATGCTGTTAGAAAATCAAATTTATGTGTTAGACATTTTTTTATATTCCAATGTACATTCGAATGTAAACTTTTATATTCCAATGTACATTCGAATGTAAACTTTTATATTCTAATGTACATTAGAATGTACAAGTCTTTTTGTCCTTCTTTTGGCCTCTTTACTTGAAATTAGTCCCCCTTTTTCCTCCTCTTTGTAATCCCTCAAGTTCTAAGTCTTTTTAGGAATTTCCGGGATGTTACAATTCTACCCCTCTTAAAAGAATTGTATCCTCACAATTTACTTTAATTTCCGGATCAAAGGAACATTCATATTTGAGATATCTTGAGAGACTTATGGGTTCGAAACCTAACACATTTAAAATTAACGGGATTCTTGACTAAATTCGAGGGTTTAATAGGTAAACTATATCAAATATAGTGAGGATTTCTTAATGTTTCAGCATATCATATAATTGTAGAAAGACCTAATTCGATAGACTGAATACATACTATTTGGGCAAAAATGGTTTTAGGACCTTATTTTTAGGATGGTGATTTCCATAATCATGGGTTGGAAAAAGGGGTTGAATAAAAGTGACATTTGAATCAAGGTCTACCTTTGAAATTTGATCTGTATTTCACTTAGGTATTCGATATAATTTAGTGAGAATGTTTGAAAAATTTAGATAACCCTAGACTTGATGAGTATGATCATTAGGTATTTAATAGGATTCTATAGACTTTATTGAGAAAGAACTTAGGAAGTTGACATAAGTGTTATCTTCCAAACTCGTGAAAACTTGAATTAGGAAGAAAATATCCCTTAGGTGGTCATTAGTTTATAAACTGTACTTGATAGAATAAGAGGCACAATAATGTCTTGACTTAACTTACTCCCTTTAGAAAGTTTTAGGCTATCCACTAAGACACTATTTTTTTTGGGAATAGAGTTAAAATCTACAATTCTTGATCTTTTGAACACAAGTTGGATCTGAGTTCTAATCGGTGTATCCGGTTATGTCTTGATTGCAAAAAGCATAAGGCTCTTAGTCGTGCCGTGAAAGACTACTTGGATCAAAGTGTCTCCTTGTTCCTCCTCATGGATAACACTTTAATTCTAAGATGATTGAAATCATTCCAAGTTGTGAGTTAGAGTGGATTAGAATGCGATCCACACGTGGCTCTCAACATTAGTAGTTTATGAGTTTATTGCTATAAAGAGAATGGCAGAAATAATGGTTACATGAAAGGGTGCATTGTTTCTTTACTTAGGTCAGAACTTGAGTGGAAGAAAAATCAAGAACTGATTCGAGTGTCCACATATTTATTTTAGTGGGAGTATTATAGTTGATAGCTATAATGATGGTGTATTCTCGTAATCTTACAAGGATTTAACTTAGAGAATTAAGGTGAGTCAAAAAAAATTTATTTTTTTTATTTTTTTATTTTTTTATTTTTTTAGCTTATGTTCTAAATAAATGAATTTACAGGGTAGTCGGGGTGCTTAGCCGGATTTCGAGAGTATGAAAACCAGAGTTGTTCAAGTCTCTAGGACTCTTTGAGGAAAAGCTGGAATTCAGGTGATTGATAGAAGTATTATGAGTTTATGGAAATATTGGAAAACCAAGGGATTCCCTTAATGATCGATAGTAAACCGCATAAATAAAAACTGATATGGGTTCAAACTTTAGGAAGATTCAAATCTTCAGAATTTGAATAAAAGATTTCGAGAGTTCTTCTAACGCTATCGTTGGGCTGTTCTGGTAACTCGAATCTAAGATTTGAAACTCGAATATCAAGAAAATAATTTGATAGCCGTTGATTACCAAAGAAATCTTTTAACTGTGATGTTGCCCTAAAGTTTGGAAATAGTTTCTTATTTAATTAGTACCTCAGAATTTGGAATCACGTGCAGTAAAGTTCCAAACCGTAGAATCTAAAATAGATGGAATAAGCTTAATATCGTCTTACCCTCGACGTGTATATTCTTAAAGAAGAAATAGGCGTAGCATGTTTAGATAAGTTTGCTAGTATGATTTAACCTCGGGGAAATTTGGATTCTTTGGAATTGAATATGCTTATACTCCTATAGTACAAATTCTAATTTACATACGACCTGACTTTCATATGATTCTCGTCAGCCAATTTTGAATGATTTACTAGAGATTTTAAGATGATTAGAATTGAGGAATTAAAAATTTTGTGTTTTTGGAATAACCAGAGAAGTTAGTACAAGTAATTAGGAGATAGGTTTTGGAACATGTTCGCCTACCCAGCCTGTTGGAAAGTCTCACAACGTTGTTTCGAGATTTTGAAATTTCCTTAGTAGTCGTCTTTTGGAATGATTTACATAGAAAGATTCCAATAGCTGATTGGTCCCTCGAGTCAAAAAAAAGGTTCACACTCAGGAAGATGAAATAATTCGAGTGGAAATAGAACTTTAGAAGATCGTTGGGAGTGATTTTTGACTAAATTGAAATGGCATCCACAATTGGATTCTTCGACTTACGATCTTTCTAAGCCTTTTTATAAAAGTCCCTAAGGTTGTGATTTAAAATTATTGTTAGGACTTGAGGAACTGTATACTAAGATTTTCACAATTAACTCAAGGAAAGAAAGACTTATGCGTAAAACAATACTGTCTAATTCCCATGATTAGATTTAGACCAGGATTGACATAGAGTGCCTTCAAAGAATTTATTTCAGAATTGGGATAGAGCAAGATGTGGGACACGAGTCTCTCTAAGATTAAGTTCATGAAACTAACTTAATAAATCCTCAAGCAGAAAGAATTTCTAAGTCTTTGACCCTAACGACTCCTTTTAATTTTATCTAGAAGAACTTGTGGTAGAATAAATTTCTCGATACGATGTTATGCTACCATTATGAAAAGGAAAATGTTATTATACAATATGTGTTATCGAACTTTTCTAGGAATACATGACCATCTAATTAGAGTTGATGCTTAAATCCTTCCAATAACGGTTCTTCAGTCACAACGTCTACTTAAATCTGGGCTTGGTGAATTTTCGAAAGAATTTGATTTCTAGGATTCACATGGATAGTTCATCAAAGAAACTAGAATTTTATGAAATTTAAGTCCTAGGGGAAACTTAAATGAAACTGGAATGGAGTTCCTTATGCTTTAATAACATGCTCTATTCCTATACTTAGTGAATTTTTCATAGAATGTCTTCCTATCATGGATCAAACTATGAATACATAGCCCCCCCTTAGTTGTTGTTATGAGATTACCACTACCCGACTTTCTAAGTTCTTCCTACCTCTTGGCTTCCTTACTTGGTTTCATATTTAAAATACAGCGGAAACACTTCTTCTTTTTTTTAAAAAAAAAAATTACAATTTCCTATAAAGCTGAACCATATAATCTCTGAATAGAAGGCTTAGGTTCACCAAGTGTGGTTATACCTAAGCAAAGCCTAAAGCTTTGTTTCATCCTGTGCCTTAGCTCCACAATCTTCCAATACCTGCAATACTGCGACCGTCAGTTATATGTAAAACATATAACTGAGTAACTCTCGGTCTTACTAAAAACATTTTACAGTATTGCAACCAGTCTAGCTAATTGGAAAACTGCCCCAAATCCAATTCCTAGCCATCACACATCATTCACATAACATTTACACATACAAAATCACACATTCAAATACAATGAATCCAATAATATCATGTATGTATGCATGCCATGATCATTTTTCTCATTTTTCCATTCTTTCCTCTTTTATCGGGAAACCCAGTGCACGCAAGAATCCACCATTGTGCGTGGCAATAGCACTCTGGAGTTCTCTGCAAACCCTGGTAAGCGTCCTATACCAGAGTCCATGTCTCACCTCCAATAGAGGTCTGCAAGAACTATTATCCTTCTGGTAATAGCCCCCAATTATTTCCCTTTCTCAGAGTCAACACCCATTACAAGTCTGCAAGAACTATTACCCTCTTTCGGTAATAGCTCCCAATCATTTTCTTTTTCATGCTTCTCCACTTACCCAGTTTACTTCCGGCGTAACTCAACCCTCTTACTCAACCAATGTTGATGGGGGAAGCATTTCCATATTTCTTTTCTGTTTGATTTCACATTATAGGTTCTAATGCATCAAACATCATATTCATTTCATATCATTCACACAAGAATTCCAGTAAATCCATATTCGAATATCAACATCTCGTATTCGAATATTATGTGACAAATATGATATATTCAAATATCTATTCGAACATGGCTTACCACATTCAGACACATATTTGAATATACTAACTCTTGGACATATTTTTCTAAAACTGTTTCAAATCCGTTCAAGTCAAAGTCCCCATTTCATTACATTACAATCTGGAATCCTTCGTGTCCATCAGTCTTATGAATTCATCATCATTCACATTTTCAATCCAATTTCTAATCATGCATCACACATTCATATCAAGCATATAGCATACAAATCAGGATTTCTAGTATACTCTTATCCGATTACAAACACTCCATACTCGGATACTACGTGACAAAAGTGTTATATTCATATATCTATTTGAACATGGCATTCCATATTCAAATACATATTTGAATATACTAATACTGGGACTTAATCTTTTTCAAATCTATTTTGGAACCATCTCAATATCAAATACCCAGTTAGCGTCACATTTAATTCTGGAATACCTTATTTATGCAACTACATGCATTTATCATCTTTCACAATATCACATGCATTCATAATCAACATAAAGCATGTTAAGTTCATACGAATATCAATCCTAGCATGAATAGTCCAAACATACACCAAATCCTAAACTAAAACAATATCTAACACATTAATTTGATTTCCTAACAACATGTTCCTCGCATCCCTTAGTCACATGTTCCTATATTCAAAGTATTATAGATTTTGGGGTTTTTCAAGGTTCCTAGCATCCCTTCGAATGTAAACTTTTATATTCCAATGTACATTCGAATGTAAACTTTTATATTCTAATGTACATTCGAATGTACAAGTATTTTTGTCCTTCTTTTGGCCTCTTTACTTGAAATTAGTCCCCCTTTTTCCTCCTCTTTGTAATCCCTCAAGTTCTAAGTCTTTTTAGGAATTTCCTCGATGTTACATACTCCGCTTCATAACTCAACATCAACATTGAATTTCATCAATTAAACCATTGAATTAAAAGTTCTCAATAAATAGATTAACCATACAAAGTTATAAGTCATTCCAAGACGTGTTGATATTTCATCGGTATACCTCAATTTAACGAATAGTTCACATTTTAAAATATAAGTAAGTATCGCTATTCTGATAACATATCTAGAAATGTTCAATTTTTTTTAATTTGATATATACAATAATCATGATAAAAACTTTCAATTCAACGATTTGATTGGTGAAATTCAATGTCGATGTTGAGTTATGAAGCAAAATAAGTATCCCAAGACTTACTCTTGAAACAAGTGGATCCCTATCCATATATCTAAGATGTTATTGATAAATTTTAGGAATTAATTAGGATTTGTTGGTAGGAGTTAGGATTTTCAATTTTCATCATGTCAGTGATAGATTTTAGGAATTAGGATATTTTTATTTCTGAAAATTAGGATTCATTTTTAATTAGAAATTTTTAATGAATATTTTCAATTAAGATCTAATTTTTTTTGGACAATTGATTTTTTTTATAGTGAAGTAAGTTTTATTTTTAACTAATAACTAATATTTACATGTGATGGCCAAAGAAAATAAAACCTCCAAGTCCAACAACAATTAACGAACAAGCCCAAAACAAAATCCTAGTTCCTTAGAAGCCTCCAATTAAATTGAAGATTCAGTCTCATGTTGTGCACTCATTCAACAAGATTCAGTCTCTTATGTGTAGGGATTGGCGCGTTGTAATGCGTTTCTGAAGAGAAGGGTGTTTAAACCATAGAAGAAACATTGAGATTTGGAACAGAGAAGGAGAAGAACAGAAAATGTGAATTATGTGTAAAAACTCAACTCAACTAAATGAAGAAGAGACACTGAGTTTATATACAATCCTTAAGGGCATGATGGCAAAACGGAAAAGACTTAGTAGCAAAAAATAAAGATTTACAGAGAACATAAGAGTTGCAGAAAATGACCAAAGCTAAGAAACGGTATAACAAAAATTAACTGTGAGAAGGATAAAACAGATTAATAGGGAATTAATCTAGTATTACCCCCCTCAAGCTGAGCCATGAATGTTATTCATGCCCAGCTTGCAGATGATGTCGTAAAACGTTGCGGCAGGTAAGGGTTTCGTACGTGTAATATGACAATCTAAGTCTATATGTTTTCTTCTTTAATGGAAAGAGTCATTGTGGGCTATATGAATTGTAGAATCATTGTCACAGAATAGGTTGTATGGAGAGGATGCTATGTTGAATGTTGTCAGCATGTTGTGTAACCATTGAATTTCACAAGTTGTGGATGCGAGTGCGCAATACTCTGCCTATGTGGATGAACGTGATGGAGTTTGCTGTTTTTTGGCACGCTAGGAAATTAAGGAATTTCCTATGAAGGTGCAGAAACCTGTCACGGATCGCCTTGAATCAGGGCAACTGCCCAATCACTATCACTATATGCATGAAGGGTGAGATTGGACGAAGAGGAAAAGAATAGACCTTTCCCAGGTGAGGACTTTATGTAACGAAGAATTCTGTTAACAGCTTGGAGATGAGTATCTATAGGGCACTCTAAGTACTGACTTAGTTGATGAACGCTATAAAAGATGTCTGGGCGTGTGGAGGTTAAGTAAAGTAAGCGACCAATCAAACGTCTGTAAGACTTGTTGTCGGGTAAAGGATTTCCAGATTTCTTCGAAAGTATTGTTGATGGGTCCATGGAAATGGTACCAGGCTTAGAGGCCTGCATGTCTGTGTCATTTAGAAGTTCTAGTGCATATTTCCTTTGGTTCAAAGAGATGCCACTTGAATTGAGAGCAACTTCCAAGCCTAAGAAGTATTTAAGTTCCCCGAGATCCTTGATTCTGAATTTACCATGTAGAAACTCTTTGATTGCTGTGATCTCCATGAGGCAGTTGCTAGCAACAACTACATCATCCACGTATAGGAGAAGGGATATGAAAGAGGAGGAAGTCATTTTGATTAACAAAGTATGATCAGCTTGACATTTGTGGAATGATTAAGACTCAAGAGCCGTAGTGATGGTGACAGACGTGGTTTGGTTTGGCTGATTTGAATCCTTGTGGAATCTTCATATACATCTCTTCTGATAAGGAACCATGTAAGAACGCGTTATCTACATCTAGCTAATGTAGATACAAATTCTTCGCAGCTGTGATGGAGAGAAGAAGACGTAAAGTGCTCATCCTTGCCATTGGTGAGTATGTCTCTTGATAATATAATCATTGGACTTGAGAGAATCCCTTTGCCACGAGCCTAGCTTTGAATCTGACAATTGTGCCATCTAATTTGTATTTGTTCCGATACACCCACTTGCATCCTATTGGCTTCTTTCCAGCGGGTAAGTCATCTACATCCCATGTGTGATTGTGTTGGAGAGCTTCAAGTTCCTGCTGCATTGCAATTTTCCATCTAGAATCCTTTGAAGCAGCAACATAGCTTGTTGGTTCTGAGTTACAAGTGATGTTTGCAATGAAGACCCTGTAAGGAGTGGAAAAGTTTATTGTAACATACTACATAAGACAAAGGATATTCAACATTGCAAGAATCAGTTAAGGATGAGGGGTTCGTCCCTATCTTGTTAGCATAATGCCAATGATAATCCGAAAGGTAACCCAGAGGTCAAGTAACACGAGAAGAATGGCAAGTAGCTCTAGGATGAGAGGACTATTGAAGTATTTGTGTTGGCAGTGTCCTGTTATGAGGAGTTAGAATCAGGAAGACTTGTGCTATTTGGTGATATAACACTAGTCTCCCAAGGATTAGCATAAACTTGTTGAAATTGTGATGGAGGCTCATCAGTGGCTGGTTGTTCAACTTGATAAGGAAAGGATTGTTCATAGAACTGCACATCCCTTGATATGAAAGTTTTCCTACAAGAAAGTTCAAAAATCACAAAACCCTTCGTCCCAGCTTGGTAGCAAAGAAAAATACATTTTTTTGGCTCTAGGATCAAGTTTAGATCGATTCCTTGAAAGAGTAGAAGCAAAGCATATATAGCCAAAGGTTCTTAAGTCATGCAAGTCAGGTAAACTGTTGTATAATATCTGAAAGGGGCTGCATTCATTTAAGATAGGAGTTGGAATACTGTTTATTAGAAGAAACACAACATGTTTGATAGCATAGCACCAAAAGCACCTTGGAAGATTAGATTGGAACAAGAGGCAGCAAGCAACATTTAATATATGCTGATGTTTCCTCTCAACAATGGCATTTTGTTGAGGGGTTTCCACACAGCTAGTTTGATGTTCAATACCTTTCGAAACATAGAAGGCAGACCTATTGAATTCCAAAGTGTTATCAGACCTTAAGCATTTCAATTTAGTATTGAATTGAGTTTCAATCATGATTATGAAAGATGTTATCAGATTTCTGGTTTCAGATTTTTGTTTCATCATATAGACATATGTGAGTCTACTATAATCATCAACTATGGTAAGAAAATAATGAAAATCATTGATGGAAATATCAGACATAGGTCCCCACATATCACAATGAATCATATGAAAAGCAGGGGTGGAACATGAAGAACGTAGAAGAAAAGGTAAGCGCTTTTGCTTAGCAATATGACAGGTATCACAAATGTCATGCTTATTACAAACAATAGCAGGAACAGATTTTTGCATTACAATCATTCTTTCATGTGGAATGTGACCGAGGCATAAATGCCATAAACTATTAATCTGAGAAGTCATATCACAACATTTAGCAGAAAACTTATAAACTGATTCATAGGAGCAATTAGAAGAGAAATCTTTCAGCATGTAAAGGCCATCATCTATATCAGCTACTCCAATCCTCTTAGAGGTAATATGGTTCTTAATGAAACATGGTTTAATAAGCTTATAAGTTGTGAAATTGGACATAGAACAAGTGATGTGGTCAGTTGCTCCAGTGTCCAAAACCAATTTATGTGAAAAGAGATTACCAGATTTAGAATAACCATTCTGTAACTGATGGACAGAGGTGAGATTGACTTGTGCATCTTTGCTATATGATGATTGTAAGAGAGCAAGGAGCTTCTGGTACTATTCTGCAGTGAAACCAAATCTGCAATCAATTTCTTCTTTGTCAACACATGAGCTGATAACAGAAGAATCCATAGAGACCATGTTGGCGGATCTGGCATTAGTTTTCTTGGAAAACTTGAAACCTTGTGGAAAACCATTGAATTTATAGCAAATGTTTCGAGTATGACCCTTCTTGTGGCAATAAGTGCAGACTTTTCAGTATTGGGGTTGAATTTGGATTGAGGAGGTTTCTGATATTGTTGGTTGTCAGAACTAGTGGAGGATCCAGTATTGAGAATGACACTAGGTTGGGCGAGAGAATAACCAAACAGTTGGCATTCTTGTTGTGTTATGATAGAATATACCCGATTAATAGTGGGTAAAGGATGCATCATCATGACTTGAGATCTTACAGTGGAATAGTGATCATTAAAGCCACGAAGAAAGCGAACAACAATTTGAGCATTGCGATGGGCTTTGAGATTGAGGAGAGCACCGCAGGTGCACGCAGCACCGCAAGTGCAAATAGGAATAGGGTCAAGGAACTGAAGCTCATCCTAAAGTGCTTTCATGGTCGTGTAATACTTGGTGACAGAAAGATCACCTTGGCGCAGGGAAAAGAACCGTTCTTGGAGCTCAGAAATGTGAAAAAGATAATCTCTGGAGAATCTTTCTCGCAATTCTGTCCAAATGTTAGAAGCGCGTTCAACCTTGATTAGGGATTGAGAAATGTTAGGGGTCATGGAATGATATAACCATCCGCGCGCTAGATTATTACATCGTTTTTAGAAAGGATAAAGAGGGTTATCAGGTTTAGGTTGAGGTATAGTACCTTCGATGAAAGCATCCTTATTCTTGGTCATCAACGTCATTTGCGTACTATCGGACCAATTGTAATAATTCGTTTCATTCAAAAGAGGAGTCACCAGAACCATGGATGGATTTTCATTCGGATGAATGTAGTAAGGATTTGTGGGATCGTGCAATTCCTTGCCATCGAAGGTATCAGCAGGCATAGCAGCAGCCATGGTTGAAGGAAGATCAGCGGAAAAGTCCATCGTGGGCTCTGGATACCATAACACATTTCTGAAGAGAAGGGTGTTTAAACCCGAGAAGAAACGTTGAGATTTGGAGCAGAGAAGGAGAAGAATAGAAAATGTGAATTCTGTGTAAAAATTGAACTCAACCGAATGAAGAAGTTACACTGAGTTTATATACAACCCTTAAGGGCATGATGGCAAAAAAGGAAAAGACTTAGTAGCAAAAAATAAAGAATTACAGAGAACATAAGAATTGCAGAAAAGGACCAAAGCTAAGAAACGGTATAACAAAAAACAACGGTGAGAAGGATAAAATAGATTAATAGGGAATTAATCTAGTATTACGTTGTGCTTCAACACACGTTTTGTGAAGGTAACGCTCTAGTTGACTGGTTAGCAAAGGAAGGATCGAAGTCGGGTTTTTCTCATGAGGTTGTGCATGCCCTTGTGTTGGGTAATGCTTCAGGCTCCCTTGTTGTAAGGCCCTAGGCCCTTGTTTTAAATTATAGATGTACCAAAAAAAAATTGAAGATGTTTAACCTTGGTCTCCTTAGTACATCCGCACACTCACTCTAACATCCAAGTCTCTGTGTATCTTTTTTGCGATAAATAACTCACTAGGACGCTAACTGTGATGATGTTAGCATGGCCAAGGAAGGGGGAGGAACAATGGGTTTTACACTGACCAATCAAATAAAACACAAAATTGCAGGTAGGGGAACTTGAACAAATCCTCGGGATTTGACAAAACAAACTTTGCCTCCTGAGCCATTTGGAAACTAATATATAACATGTTTTTTGTATTATTTATATACACATTGCACTCAATGACAGGCGTTTGCCATGTGGCACTGTTGATTTTTTTAAAAAAAAAAAAAGGCTGCCACGTGGTGGCACCCTTGCCTTTCTTTTTTACGGCATGAACAATAAATATAAACTTTTACCCCAATTTGATACATATTTTTTTTTAAAACTAATTTAATAAGTAATTTTAAAAATTACATTATTTTGGTAAAATTGCCATATTTTTATCCTTGTGCTTAAATGCAAGCATTTTCTTGTGTTTTTTTTTTTTTTGAGAATAGAGGGAGGCACTAGTGTCTCTCAATTTGATTTCCAGGTCCGGCCCTGAGGTATGGGCGAGTGGGCATCCACTCAGGGCCCAATGTTCAAGGGGCCCATAATATATGTGTTGTTGGTGTTGCTTATGTCCTAAGTGTGGATGTTGTTGGTGTTGTTATTATTAAGTTATGCCATAGGAAATTCTAATGTATTCTTAGGGTCGTATGTAATATCAAAACTTTATTATAGTTTAATAAAAAAAAATTACTTAAAAGGAGCCCATTTTATTCACTTTGCCCCAAGGCCAATGAAACTCATATATGGGAAAAACTCTAGCGCTCTTGTAGTACATACAACATCATCAAGTTGACAAGTGTCATGTATTTTGAATAAATTCAAATAATTAAAAATTATACCAAGCACCCACTGATGTAGATTTGGATGCTCAAGGACTTGTGGAAGTTGAAGATATTGAAGAGGATCCTAAGAGCACTCTCGGTGATGGACCTTTAACAAGGTGAAAGAAGAAGAAGCTTGAGACTCTTGTTCAAGATTTATTGACTTCCAAATTAGAGCTTCTCAAAGACAATGTTCCCTAATGTTTTCACTATTTCTTGGTTGTAATAAACAATTGATTTAGCGGCTGTTTTGTAGTTTTATATGTTTTGGGCTGTTTTGCAATTTTAGATATATTCAAGGACTCTCATTGTGGTCCTTAGGTTCTAGCCTCCATACTTTTAGGCCTTTGTAATTAGAAACTATATAGACTTTTTGTACAAATACTTGAGATAGATTTTGATGAATGAATTTTGGATTAAACCAAACTTGAGAGAGTTCTCTCTTTTGTTCATAGCCTAGGAGCTTTGAAGTTTTAGATTCTTATCAATGGAAGTAGCTTCCATTGTGGCGAATCACAATAGAGTTTATCATTCTTCTTTGGAAGATTGTGACACTCTCTCACATCTTCTCCCATCTTCTTACCCCCTTCATCCTTTTCGGTTTTCATTTGTAAAATGGGTTTAAACCCATATGTGTGACCCGCGGCCATATGCTTCAAATTCATCAAGAATTGTTGCCAATTGAAGCTAGATCCACCCTCTTCTACATCATTTGGTATCAGCTTGCTTTGGTGCTTCATCTTGGTGAGTTTTCCATTCCAATTTTCGAATTCCAATTTTAATGTTCTTGGCGCCAAATAACAGAAAAACCTGTCACAATTCTGCTTGTTTGATCTGATTCTGTTCTTGTTGAATTGATGAATTTTGTTCGGTTCAATCTTTCCTAAATCACATTGCGATCGAATTTTCATTGATTAATTGATCAATTTCCATGTTGTTTAGCTCACATCCCCCATCGCGATACCTGTTCTGTTCTTGATGTTCTGCATTTTTCGCGATTTCTGCATAATCTGTGATGCCAGCTGTGTCTAGTTGAATTGATGCACGTTTCTTGATTCTTTTTGTGCGTTTTTGATCCTATAACAAAACCCCTAGGTTGCAGGAATTTAATAAAACAAAACCATAGCTGTTTGGATCAATTTGATTGTCGCGATTCCAGTTCTGTCATTTCTGCAATTCTGCATAATTCATGATTCTGTGTGAAATTGATGATTCCAATCGGTGCAATCTGTTCTAATTGATGTCAATAAAATAACCTAGCAGTTTAAGGATTGTTGGATCAGTTTACAAACTATTTGAACCGAATCACTGTCGCGATTTCTGGGCCGCGATTCTGCGATCTGTTCTGTTATCTGCATAATTCTGAAGATTCTGCTGTTCTGCATAACCTGATTCTGTCATGATCTACTGAACTGTTATTTTCTCTGCATAATTGAGATCCTGATTAATCTGCCACGAATTAATATGTCTTAGGTTGATTCCTGCATTTGTTCTGTCCTGATTAAGGTTCAACTGTTCATGGGAAATTTACTGATATGGACTGAGTAAGTCTGCACTATTGGCTGTTCTGTTCATGTTATAAGTTGCTGCAAATTCTGAACTTGTTTCTGGTGCAGTAGTTGTGTCTTTTTAGCCTAGTGCATCTGTTTCAGTTTTGAACTAGGACTTGGTGCTATTTTGATGCATTGTGGCTGAAAACATTGCTTGCATATAAGGTGTTTGTAATAATGCACAAAACAGAAAATGGTCATTCCATGTGCTTGTAAATATACCTAGTGTCACTCTTAGGCCGCTAGAGTCTTCCTTTGTTCTTTTTATAAAATATTTCATTAGATCATGAGAAATTAAATGTCACGTTGTTGTTAGTTGTGCCTACATAAATTCTTGTTAGTTTGTCCATTATAGCACTTGTGAGCATCACTATGGATCTATAGAAATTTGCTTGTGTCCCTATTTGTTGCATTTGATCTTGTACAAATCAATTTCAAAGCCAAGTAATCAAAAAAAAAAAAGGAGAAAGACCTACTGTATAAAAAAATACTTCTGTAAAAAAAAACAGTTTCTGTACAAAAAAAACTGGGCTGTACAAAAAAAAATCTGGGCAGTTTTTGGTAAAAAAAAATAGTAAAGTGAGAAATTAGAGGCTTTGGTTGATTTCTTTGACACTTTGGACACTTACATGGTGTGTTTGTTTGTTGATTGAGATGCTTAGTGCTTGAATTTCACTATTGGACATTCTAGCTTCATTTTGATTTCTTGAAATTGTGGGTTTTCCTAGTGTGTCTCCATTCTTGTGCCATTGTCTCATACATGTGTTCCATTTTGTGTCCCTTTTCTTCATTGAGTTAGCCATTTTGTTTGTTTGTCTTTTGTTGACCTCTTAGTTTTGTCATAGAGTATTTCACTTCTTTGTACTCTTTTGTCACATCTTGCTTAGAGTTTTGATAAACTTTGTTGAGTTTTGCCACTTGGGAACCATCAAGCTAGTCTCATTAGACTAAGTTTCTTATACTTTGAAGCTTGAATTGCTCAATGGTAAAAGGCAAGAGAGATTTTCATTATAAAAAAAGCTTTAACAAAGAGTGCATACACGAGTTGACTTGAGTGATAAATACTTGTGAGATTTGTGTGATTGTGAGATCCTTAGTTAGGATTTTCTTTTCTCTTTTGATTTGTTGTATATTTTTCTTATTTTTGGTTTAGTTTGAGCCACTTGGCTTGCATAGATTTTTGCTTTTCTAGATATTTGTATAGGTTCTTTTGTAACTTGTACAATGGAAGATTCAAATGACTTGGGTGCTAACAAGCTTTTCTTGGAGCAATTAACTTCACATATGAAGAAGATTGTAACAATAGAGCTTGAAGGTGTGTATGATGAGTTGGAAACATCAAAGAGTCCAAAGAAACTCATAGAAACCGCAAGCATGGCAAGGAGAAAATGCATCCTTCTCCTAGGGTAAGTGAAGGTATTTCCTCTCCATTTCTCAATGCATATGATGATCATGATCCTAGGGTTGCTAAAAATACTTCTAGGCAACATAGAGCAAGTACCTCTTATAGAACTCATAATAATGCTCATACTATGCATGATGTTTCTAGTGATAGTGAAAAGGAATTGCATGAGTTACTTAGGCATCATAGGACTAGAACTCATAGACATGTGCATGATGATTTACATGGTGGAAATGGGCAACATATGCCTCGGCCTAATGCTAGAAATGGCCATGAGATACCTCGTTTTGGTGATCATAGACTTGAGAATAGGTATCTTGGTGTGAAGTTGGAGATTCCCACTTTTGATGAAAATGTAAATCCGGAAAAATACTTAGAGTGGGAAATGAGACTTGATCAAATCTTTGAGGCTCAAAGGTTTGATGATGAGAGAAGAATTGCCTTAGCAACAGTTCATTTGACAAACTATGCCTTATTGTGGTGGCATAATCACAAGAAAACCACTATGCCTTGGCACCCCATTAATAGTTGGGATGAGCTTAAGGCTACGTTTAGGGTTAGGTGGGTTCCCCTCGTTATGTGAAAGAGTTGCATAGGAAACTCCAAACTATCTCTCAAGATAGTAAGAGTGTTGAAGAGTATTATAGAGAGATGTGGACAGCTCTCACTAGAGCTAATATCCAAGAGCAAGAAGAGTCTACTATGGCTAGATTTTTAGATGGTTTGCATCCTAGGATTAGGGGCATTGTTGAGTTACATGATCATGGATCCATGGAAGCATTATTACATCAAAGCCGAAGAGTTGAATCACAACTCTTGAGACAAGGTAGAGACTCATATTACTCTTCTAAATATTCCAAATCTCATTCTAGTTCTTATGATAAGTATGCTTCAAAGTATGATTCTAGAAGAGATTACAAAAAAGGTTTTGAAAGAAATGTCAAAAGTGACTCAAAAAAAGATTTGAAAAAAGTCACCAAAAGCAAGAAGATGGCCACAGCCATAGAGGTTCTTCTTCACATAGAGCCTCAACTTCTAAGTCTAAAGAACTTATGCATGGTAAGGAAGAAAAACATGAAAAATCTAGTGCAATCAAGTGTTTCAAATGCTTGGGTAGAGGTCACATAGCCTCTCAATGCCCTTCCAAAAAGACTATGATTTGTGTGGATGGTGTGTACCACTCTACTTCTAGTTCTTCTAATGATACTTCATCTTCTAACTCTTCTTCTTGTGAAGCTTCTTCTAGTGATGAAGAGTTGTATCCAAATCAAGGAGACCTATTGGTGGTGAGAAGACTCTTGGGAAGTCATCCAAAGGATGATGACTCCTCACAAAGAGAAAACATCTTCCATACAAGATGTTTGGTAAGAAATGCTACTTGTTCTTTGATAATTGATAGTGGATCTTGTGTAAATGTAGCTAGCACTAGATTGGTTTCCAAACTTAATTTGCCTACTACCCCCCACCCCAAACCATATAAGCTTCAATGGTTAAATGATAATGGTAAATTACTTGTAGATAAACAAGTGTTGGTGGAATTGGAAATAGGTAAATACCATGACTCTATTGTTTGTGATGTAGTGCCCATGGAGGCTACCCATATCTTGTTGGGAAGACCTTGGCAATATAATAGGAGTGCTATACATGATGGGCATACAAATAAGTATGTGTTTGAATTCAAGGGTTCAAAATATACCCTAATTCCCTTAAGTCCCAAAGAGGTTGGACATGACCAACACCTCATGGAAAAGAAGAGGGAAAGGGAACAAATATAATCTAAGAAGTCCAGCAAGGGTTTCACTAACCCTTTTGGTGGTGATGAAGGAAAGAAGAGCTCAAATAGCTCTTCAAAGGGCTCAAGAAGGCCACATGGCCGAGAGCATAATGGGGAAAAAGAGGATCCTTCCTCTTCCAATTTGCTTGTTTCTAAACATGAATTGAAATGCCTATATCTTGCTAAAAAACCTATGTACATGTTGGTGCCTACTTCTATGTGTTTGCATATTGATGCTAATGATTATAACCATGTTGTGCCTAGTGTTTTTTCTAAATTGTTGGATAGGTTTCAAGACGTGTTTCCCAAGGACATGCCAATGGGATTGCCACCAATCCGTGGCATAGAGTCCTCCATTCCAAATAGGCCGGCTTATAGGGAAAATCCACAAGAAAGTGAAGAGATACAAAAGCAAGTGGATGACCTCATGAGCAAAGGTTGGATTAGGGAAAGCTTGAGTCCATGTGCGGTTCCGGTCATTCTAGTACCTAAGAAGGATGGTAAGTGGAGAATGTGTTGTGATTATAGACCCATTAATGCAATCACAATTAGATATAGACATCCTATTCCTAGGTTAGATGATCTTTTAGATGAACTATGTGGTGCAACTTTGTTTTCCAAGATTGATTTGAGAAGTGGTTATCACCAAATAAGAATGAAAGAAGGTGATCAGTGGAAAACCGCTTTTAAAACTAAATTTGGCTTGTATGAGTGGCTTGTTATGCCTTTTGGACTTTCAAATGCTCCTAGCACTTTCATGAGACTTATGCATCATGTCCTAAGGAACTTCATGGGTAAGTTTGTAGTAGTATACTTTGATGATATTCTAATCTACTCTAGGACTTTTGATGAACACTTAGATCATGTGGAACAAGTTTTAATTACCTTGAGATGCGCCAAGTTATATGCTAATCTTGATAAATGCTCTTTTTGTATGAATAGGGTTGTTTTTCTTGGCTTTGTGATTAGTGAACAAGGTGTCCATGTGGATGACACAAAGGTCAAAGCCATCATGGAATGGCCGCAGCCTACACGTGTTAAGGAGTTGAGAAGTTTTCATGGTTTGGCTAGTTTTTATAGGAGGTTTGTTAAGGACTTTAGCTCTATTGCATCTCCTTTGAATGAACTAGTCAAGAAGGGTGTCACATTCCATTGGGACCCTAAGCAAGAAGATGCCTTTGTTACCTTGAAAGAAAGGTTGACTAATGCACCAATCTTAGCTTTGCCCAATTTCCAAAAGTCTTTTGAGTTGGAGTGTGATGCTTCTAACATAGGTATAGGGGCTGTCCTCCTTTAAGAGGGGCATCCCATTACATATTTTAGTGAAAAATTGAGTGGTGCATGTTTGAATTACCCTACCTATGATAAAGAATTGTATGCATTGATTAGGGCTCTTCAAACTTGGATTCATTATTTGCTTCCTAGAGAATTTGTTATACATAGTGATCATGAATCACTAAAGTACCTTAAAGGGCAAGGTAAATTGAACAAAAGACATGCCAAGTGGGTAGAATTCTTGGAGCAATTTCCATATGTGATTAAACACAAGCAAGGGAAGGCAGATAAGGTGGCGGATGCTTTATCAAGAAGGTCTAATCTCTTAACCTCCCTTAGTTCTCATTTTATGGGGTTTGATTCCTTAAAGGACGTGTATGCTTGTGATAGTGATTTTGGTTCCATTTTTGGTGAATTGTGTGATATGGCCGAGAGGAACATATTGAAGGCTAGTGGTGATTTTCATCTTTTGAATGGTTTCCTTTTCAAAGGTAACTTGCTTTGTGTGCCTCATAGTTCCTTAAAGAATTTGCTTGTTGTAGAGGCTCATGAGGGTGGCCTAATGGATCACTTTGGTGTGGTTAAGACATTGGATATTTTGCATGCTAAGTTCTATTGGCCACACATGAGAAAAGATGTTGAAAAACTTTGTAAAAGATGCATTGTGTGTAAACAAGCTAAGTCTAGACTCATGCCAAATGGTTTGTATATGCCTTTACCTATTCCTTCTTCTCCTTGGACTCATATCTCTATGGACTTTGTACTCGGTTTGCCTAGGTCCAAGAAGGGTAAGGATAGCATTTTTGTGGTAGTGGATAGGTTTTCCAAGATGGCTCACTTTATACCTTGTGCAAAATGTGATGATGCAACTCTTATTGCTAACTTGTTTTTTGATCATATTGTTAGGTTGCATGGGATTCCTATGAGCATTGTGAATGATAGGGACACCAAGTTCCTTTCTCACTTTTGGAAGACTCTTTGGGCTAAATTGGGTACCAAGCTCTCTTTCTCTTCTACTTGTCATCCCCAAACGGATGAACAAACGAAGGTGATTAATAGGACACTTGGTACTCTCTTAAGGACTTTGTATCTAAGAATTTGAGGTCTTGGGAGGATTGTATATCTTATATTGAGTTTGCTTGCAATAGGGTGCCCAACTCTACTACAAAGCATTCTCCATTTTAAATTGTGTATGGTTTTAATCCTCTAACCCCTTTGGATTTGTTGCCTTTGCCTCTTGATGATTCTTTGTTGCATAAGGATGGTGAAGCCAAAGCTTCCTTTGTTAAGAAGCTCCATGCTAAGGTGAAGAACCAAGTGGAGAAAAAGATGGAGCATTATGCAAGGATGGCAAATAAGAAGAAAAGGCCCATGGTTTTTGCACCCGGAGATTGGGTTTGGGTACACTTTAGGAAAGTGAGATTTCCTAATGAGATAAAGTCCAAGCTACATCCTAGAGGTGGAGGTCCATTCCAAGTGGTGGAAAAGATCAACAACAACGCATATAGGATTGATCTCCAAGGTGAACATCATGTTTCTTCAACTTTCAATGTTTGTGATCTCTCTCCTTTTGATGTAGGCACTTTGGATGTGGATTCGAGGACGAATCATCTTTATGGAGGGGAGGATGATGTAGATTTGGATGCTCAAGGACTTGTAGAAGTTGAAGACATTGAAGAGGATCCTAATAGCACTCTAGGTGATGGACCTTTAACAAGGTCAAAGAAGAAGAAGCTTGAGACTCTTGTTCAAGATTTATTGGCTTCCAAATTAGAGCTTCTCAAAGACAATGTTACCAAATGTTTTCACTATTTCTTGGTTGTAATAAACAATTGATTTAGGGGCTGTTTTGTAGCTTTATATGTTTGGGGCTGTTTTGTAATTTTAGAAATATTCAAGGACTCTCATTGTGGTCCTTAGGTTCTAGCCTCCTTACTCTTAGGCCCTTGTAATTAGAAACTATATAGGCTTTTTGTACAAACACTTGAGATAGATTTTGATGAATGAATTTTGGATTAAACCAAATTTGAGAGAGATCTCTCTTTTGTTCATAGCCTAAGAGCTTTGAAGTTTTAGATTCTTATCAATGGAGGTAGCTCCCATGTGGCGAATCACAATAGAGTTTATCATTCTTCTCAGGAGGATTGTGGCACTCTCTCACATCTTCTCCCATCTTCTTACCCCCTTCATCCTTTTCGGTTTTCATTTGTAAAATGGCTTTAAAGCCATATGTGTGACCCACGGCCATATGCTTCAAATTCATCAAGAATTGTTGCCAATTGAAGCTAGATCCACCGTCTTCTACATCACCCACCATGCATGTATTATGGGCATATCACTAACTCAATATATGAAAGGAAGTATGTCTTACAGGGGTACTAAAACTTTGCTACATATATGTTGCATTGTTTACTAAACTGACAAATAATTGTTAAAAAAAGACTTAGTTGTAGTTGATCGTCTAACTTTCTTAATTAGGCGAGTTTAGTTTTTTAACTTTTAATTATAAGAATTTAGTCCTTAATTTTGTTAAAAATATAATTTTGGTCTCTAAACTTTTAATTGTGTGATTTAATTAGGTCCCTCAACTTTATTTAATTGTGGATTATGGTCATTTTGTTCATCTTTTGTAAAGAAGGTAATAGTTAATGCAGTCACACCAATATAATCAAGTGTGTGAGGACATCAAACTCCTATAATCAGAAAAATTAAGACCAAAATCACACAATTAAAAAAATTGAGATGTTCAAAGCGCCCAAATAAAAGTAGATTATATGAATTTGACCGTGTTAACCATTAATTTCTTGACAAACAATGATTAGGAGGACCAAAATTGAGCGATTAAAAAAATTAAGAAACCAAAATTATGCAATTTAAGTTAAGGATTGTTGGCAGAAGGAAAAAAACAGATTCTTCGTCATTTCTAAAACAACAATGGCTGATGTCATCATGTGTATAGGATATTAATTATGAAAAATTGTAAGTGTATATGTCACTTTTAGAGTGTAAAAAGATATAAAACAAAGATAAATAATAAGAAACTAAAAAAAAAGAAAAAAAGAATATTAAATTAATATGATTGATAAAAAAGGATAGAGATAAAAAAATGATGAAATAGATAAAAGATAAATAGTAGTCCATCACTACTCATTTTTAAGGATGGCAAAGCAGGTCAGCGTAGTCCTTTTAGCCCGTAAAAAATGGGTTTTGCCAGCATAGCCCGTCAAATCTTCGTGGGTTCATTTTGCTGGCCAAAACCGCTGCTGAATGAATTATGCGGGTTGCAAGTTGGCTTGCCAGCTTGTCAAATTATTAAAAATATAATTAATAAAATTATGAATCTACTTTTGTTTTCTTGCCTTTTGTTTTTTTAAAACAATAATGACTTGTCTTTTGTTTTTATTTTACCACGCAAAAAGCTATCAATTTTTTTCAAGAAAATTATTTTTAACTATGGATCTAAGTTTTTTTTATTTTGTTTGAACCTTTTTTTGCTAGGCTTTATTACTTTTTTTAACATACTCCCACCCCAACCATTAATCTATGGAGAAAAACAAAAACTGACCGTCAGAAAAATAGGTGAGGTGGGCTGAACAATTTGGCCCTCCAATCTGCCAACCCCCATCAACCGACAACAATCACCCACAATATTCAACCCATCATTCCTTTTTTCATTTCTCACTTCTCACATCAGTGTTATTAAACTCGAGTTGAACTGGCTGGTCCGAGTGGTTGACCTGGGACCGAGACCATGAGCGGTCTGGTCTAAGAATTGGATCGATTTTGCATTTGATTTGGCATTGACCCATCAGAATCGGAATAAATCGGTGTTAAACTAGTCAACCCGATTGGTCAGGGTTGTTAGTCCCTTCTAAGCTTGAAACAAATAATATAATCAGCATACCCAAATCTTTTTTCTCATAGAAACTAATTAACTATTTGGCTCATACACAGGTTTCATATATAAAAAAAAAAAATTAGTCGCTTAATCTGTGTTGTTATATTTTCTTTAATTTAGTCCTATTTGAATTAACCATCTGATTTTTTATAAATGCCCTTTAGTCCCTTTATAAAAATAAAAAGTTCTTTTTAGTCTCTATACGTATCTCTTCTTTTTGTTTTAGTGTCTATACAAAGTCAAAAAAAATTTTAGTGTCTATACAAAAACAAAACATTTCTTAAGTTTCTTCATTTACGTTTGCATTTATGTCTATATCATCATATTTTCTTCGCAACTACACTAGGTTTCTACTTCAGGGAATGTGAACTAAGGCGATAATAAGATTATTTTTCCTTGTTGAAGCTCCTTATTTCTATCAAGCAGGCCACTAATTCCATCACCGAGTTGGAAACGTCAAACTCATAGGAAAACAATCCAACTCAATAGCATTATACACTTTTCAAGTTACATAATCGAATTTCATTTGAGAGACTAATAGCGATAAACGTTAAATGTAATACATCGACTTAACTGTAAAGAATACCTGTTAAGACCCCGTTGGAACCTATTGGAATTCGTGATTACAAATTTCAAAGTTCTAAAGTGAAAGCAAGATTTTATTGCGTTTTCAACGGTTAACGAGTATCCAAACGTGCTCTACACGTGTGAGTAGAGCCGTCAAAAGAGCTAGCTCGCCTTGACTTGCTTTGTTTTCGAGCTAAGAAATATACATCTCGACTCATCTCGCACGAGTTGGCTTGCATTAAAATTAAAAAATAAAAAATACTAAAAAAATTGATATTTTCAATAGTATAAAATTATAATCCATTAAAAAAACAAATCATTTATAATTCACCAACTCGACCCAACTCTACTCGACTCGCAATTATTGCAAGCTAAATGATTCGAGCTAATTTTAAATCAAATTTTTTCGAGTCAATCTTTTTAAAACTCAACCCATCTACGAGTCGAGTTAGCTCGCAAGCCATGGCTTGTTTTGAAGGCTCTAAGTGTGAGGGACTAAAAAACATTTATTACACTATATGAGCTAAAACGAAAAATAACCAAATAATTAAATCAAATGAGATAGAGATTAATATAATGGCAAGTACTAAAACTTATAATGGCGACATGTGTAGGGATTAAAAGAAGTCTTTTCTTTTTAATGTATAAAGAGGAAAACGAAAATAAAAACCTTATACTGGGGCAAAATAGTTAATCATTTAACCTTTAGTAATTGTTAAAGAAGAAAAAAATGTTAAATTTTACTACTAAATTTTTATGGGTCTTGATATACTGTGCTTTTAGGGCACTCGTTAAAGTTACTAAAAGTAGAAAAATAATCATAAGAACATATTGTTTCGTCTATCGGAAATAAAAAAACTACACATTCCAATATCTTTTTACTATATTTGGGTTTTTAAATAGTGTCCTCGAGGCACTAAATATCGCTTAATTATGTTTTTGGTCCCTGCAAAATAGGGGTCCTTTAGTTTTGGTCCCTATAAATATTTTTTTTAGTTTAGTACAATACTTTGAAGAAATTGTTGATTTTAGTCCCTGAAACCAATTAATGAATTTTCATCCAAACACACCTCTACAAAAATAATTAATTAGCTATTTATTAAATTAAATAATTTTTTTTTAAAAAAAAATTCACTTCTCCTCTCCATCACATTCCCTCTCTACACCCACCAACCCACCACCACCACCACCACTATCACCACCATCACCACTGTCACCCATCACCACCCATTTCAAGAACCCAACCACCACCACCTTATCGTCTTCTTCTTCATCTTGTCTTCTTCTTCAACCTATTATCACCATTGCAACCATCACCATCACTGTCGAAATGAAGTGAAAAATCGAACGGTGGGACAATGAAATCGAAACCCACGAACCCATTCCAAAATTCCCAAATTAAAATGAGTAAACTCAACCCTAAGTACCAAATTAAAATCCTAAATTGGAATGACCAATCAACCCAAAACAGAGGTAGATATGAATGTATGGAGAACAGAAACAGAGGGAGAAGAAAGAAGGAGAAGGAGAAGAAGAAAGACAGAGGTAGATGTGAATGTATGGAGAATAGAAACAAAGGGAGAAGAAAGAAGAAGAAGAAGAAGAAAGAACTGAAGGAGAAGAAATAAAGAACAGAAGAAGAAAGAAAAGAAGCGGAAGTAGAAAGAAAGAAAGCTTAGAAGGAGAAGAATGAAGAAAGAACATAGGATCGAAGAAAGAACATAGGATCGAAGAAAGAAGGTTGCCCTGGATTTGTTTCTTGTTATTTTTTTATTTGCTATTGATTCCTTAATAGGAAAAAAAAAAATAAACTCCCTATGTTCTAAGATGAATATTGAGTGAGAGAGGAAAGAAATAGTGAATCAGGAAGTTAAGGAGAGGGGGGATGAGTGGTGGTGGTGATTGGGTTCTTGAAATTGGTGGTGATGGGTGATAGTGTGATGGATGACGGTGGTGTTGGTGGTGGTGGTGGTGGTGGCGGCGATGGTGGTGGTGGGTGGGTGTAGAGAGGGAATGTGATGGAGGGGAGAAGTGAATTGTTTTTTAAAAAATATTTAATTTAATAAATAGCTAATTAATTATTTTTGTAGAGGTGTGTTTGGATGAAAATTCATTAATTGATTTTACGGAATAAAATCAACAATTTCTTCAAAGTATTGTATTAAACTCAAAAAAAAATATTTACAGGGACCAAAACTAAAAGATCCCTATTTTGCAGGGACCAAAAATATAATTAAGCCAATATCATATGCCAATTTTATACCCACTTAATTTTAATAAATATTTTTTATTTTCTATTAAATATTTACTTTTTAGAAAATAAATTACACTTGTAACAATTAAATGAGTAGAAAAAATTTAGAAAAAAGATTTTCGTAGCCACATTTTTTGTACTCACTTTATACGCATGGTAACATACGTTAAAATATCTGATTACACGAAGTTTTGTTGAATTTTCATTTTTTGTGTTGTAACCACATATTTGTACACGTGTAACCACCAAATCCGAAAAAACACTTTAACAAAAAAATAACTAATATAACTACTTTTTTCAACGTACGTAACCAATGTACACTGTAACCAAAAAATAACTAATATAACCATATTTTGTCATGTACGTAACCAATAAGTACACTGAGTACATAAAATTTTGACTAGAAAAATCAGGACTAAACAATTTATAAGAGATATTAACAAGGGATTTAAAATTACTGAAAGCAGAATTAAGGAGCAGAGTGTTACTGATTCTGTACTTTGCGACGTTTCGTTTCCGGAATGCAGAATACAGAGGAAAGAACAATTTGCAGGGCCATTTCATTTTCGCGATCGCATTCCAATGGCTCCTTCTCCTCCTCAGAAAAGAAGAATTCGTTCATCTTCTATCTTCTCTGATGAACTCGTTGCTGTGGATTTTGCTCCGGAGAATTTAGCCCCTCCGTTATCTTCAAAGACTCATCGCGCGCCGTTTTTAGATCCGAATAATGAGCCTAATTCTGCTGCTCTTGTCGCCATTTCCAGCAGTTCCATTGAAGTAGAAGATGAAGAAGAAGTAGTAGTAGAAGAAGAAGAAGAAGAAGAAGAAGAAGAAATACCTTTACTGCCATACGCGTGGATGACGAAGAATCTGAAGATGAAACGGAGCAATTTCGACCTCCGTTTCGATAAGAAGTTTCGCAAAGTGATCGACTGCTTAAAGCCTTCAGGAACTACGTCCAATTCGTCAAAGATTTTCAAGCAGCAATCGTGGAAGGTATATATAATACCTCTTGATTAGCTTCCAATTGCAATTGCACCATATCGCAGTACTAATTCCTTTTCACAAGTAAATTAATTACTTATATGTGCTAAACTTGAAGATAAGTTGAGAGGTTGACATTCACAATTACAGGGGAATTAAAATGGATCTACCTGTTTTAATTAGTTAGAAACTTGGAATAGATACTGATTGTTTGTTCCATTTACAAATACTATCTTTTTCTTTAGTTAATTTGTTGCATGAAAGATTGGATTCATAGTAGCAACATAACTAATGCATTCCAACACTTGGAGTTATAATTTGTTGGAAACTTAATTTGGATTTGTTATGCTATCTATGTGCTAATTAATTATAGCCAGATTGATTTTGCTAGTTAAGTTATGCCATGTTAAATTTAGAACTGGATAGAAGTGTAGTTTCAGTGTTGCCTCCTTAATTTCCTTGATAACTTTCTATTGGATTAATGACAAAGTTTGCTTTTAAATCTATCTCTGATAACCAATTTAGCTATTTGATTATACTACTGTTTGATTTGATTCTGATACATGTCTGGAAACCAAAACATGTTATTTTTGGAATTTTAAATTTGTTCTTCTCACTGCTTTCAATTGCATTAAGAATTACACAATGTCATTATTCTCAGAACTATTTGGATTAATACACAATGTTTTTATTCTCAGAACTACTTATCATCAATGCCAAACATGGACGAAGATTGTGATTTGGATAAAGTTAACCAGATGCTTCTAGAGGATCCTTTTGGCGCCATGAATTTGTTGGCTGCAGCAGGGGAAGTCATAGGAAAAAGAAGAAAGTTAAATTGAACGAGAGACAAAATGAATTTCTCATATTATTGATATGTGAATGATTACAGCAAGCAAGCTATATATAGTTGGCAAAACAGAAAGAAGAAAAAGCGGGAAAAGCAGTTGGAGCAACAAACTGCATAGTGCAATATTAGGCTATTGTGTTAGGGGAAATTTCAGCACTTAACAGCCCCCGCAAGCTGGTAATGGTGCAAAGGGATTCAGCATGCCCAGCTTGTTGACAAAAGCAGAAAAATAGCGAGGATGAAGAGCCTTGTAAACAAATCAGCAACTTGATTCTTGGTGGAAATGGGAAGGAGCTTCATGATACCGTGAAGAAGTCTCTCACGCACTATGTGACAATCAATGTCAAGATGCTTAGTACGCTCATACTGAAGAACCATGGAGAAAACCTTGTGAAGAGAAGGGAGAGGCTCCATAAGAAGGGTCGGAGAACGTAAGGCAGCATAATCATCGTTCAATCCCATCAGGAAATGAATAACGTGATCCGCAACGCGATAAGACCGAGCATGTTCAACAGCTTCACAACGACAGCGAACAGAACAACGGCAGAGATGGCAGCGCTCAACCCTGCCATTTTGCTGAGAAGTTTCAACACAACTCCGTTGGTGAATAATGCCCCTGGCATTATAAAACTGAGGCAGCTGAAACTCTAGACCATTGTCTATGCGAATCATCTTAATTTTCTTGCCAAACTGAGTAGCAATTAATTCAACAAAACTCTAAATGGCAGGAACAACCTCAGACTTGGTCTTCATCATATTTAGCCATATGAAGGGAGTAAGATCATCAAGAATGGTTAGAAAATACTTATGATGAATAGAAGATTGAGAGAATGGTCCCCATATATCTGCATGTATATGATCAAAAGCAAAAGCAGCACGACTAGAACTGAGTGAAAATAGTAGTCTCTTTTGTCGTGAAGTGTGACAAACACCACAAACCAAATTCTTATTAATAGTAATAAAAGGATGATCCTTCATTAAGGATTGTACACGGTTAAAGGATAAGTGTCCTAAACGAAAATGCCATAAAGCGGAATCAGGAATAGCAACATCAACATGAACAGAGCTATTAATATGAGAGACAAAGGAGTCAGGAGAAGCAACAACCTGTAGCTTATAAAGACCATGTGAGGCACTAACCGAACCAATCATCTTCAGTGATTGCTGCTCCTGAATAACACAGGAATTGTTTTCAAAAATCAACCGCAAAGGCAACTGAGATGTCAACTTAGAAATAGAAAGTAAGTTGAAGTGAAAATCGGGTAAGAAAAGTGCATCATCCAATATAAGGGAAGCAGTGAGATGTACAGTGCCAGAGTGTGTGGCAGTTAGTGTAACACCATTAGGTAAATGAATAACCAAAGGAGAGATGGCTGTAAGACTAGAGAACAAATTCTGATATGCACAGATGTGGTCCGTAGCACCGAAATCCAATACCCAAGAATCAGAAACATAAGCAGCGGAGAGAGCAAACCCGATACCTGAAGTTGAAGAGGGATCAACATGAGTAACAGCAGAAATGACATGGTTTTCGGAAGAAGAGCTAGATTGGATGGCCTGCTGGATCAATTGTAACAAGTTCTTCTGCTGCTCAAGAGTAAAAGGCATAGGATCAGGCTTATCAGCTTTCACAGAAACTCTGTCATCCGTATCTGCATCAGAACTTTCAGCAAACACATTATTAGCATAATTCGAATTCGTAAATTTGAAAGTGGAAGGAAATCCATGTAACTTGTAGCAAGTATCAATCGTGTGACCAGTCTTATGACAATGAGTGCACACTTTAGGTTTCCAGCCACCATAAGAGCCAGAACCACGACCTTTGGCAAGATATTTCTTACTATCAGCAAGATTAACTAAAATATCAGAATCAAGAGAGGGAGGAGGGCCATGTTGGCGCTCATACTGAAGAACCATGGAGAAAACCTCGTGAAGAGAAGGGAGAGGCTCCATAAGAAGGATCTGAGAACGTAAGGCAGCATACCCATCGTTCAATCCCATCAGGAAACGAATAACGTGATCCTCAACGCGATAAGACCGAGCATGTTCAACAGCTTCACAACGACAGCGAACAGAACAACGGCAGAGAGGAAGAGGGCGATAATTCGCTAATTCCTCCCATAAAATCTTCAATTCGGTGTAAAAATCTGTAACGTCCAAATTACCTTGACAAAAACTGTAGATCTCATGTTGAAGTTCAGAGATACGAACGCGATCCACTTGCGAGAATCGTTCTTTGAGCTCAAGCCACATATCAGCTGCAAATTCGTGAGAAGCGATGCTGTTGCCAATAAAAGGACTCACAGAGTTAACAATCCAGCTATGAACAAGATCATTACAGCGATGCCAAGCCTTGAAACTCGGATCAAAAGGATCCGGAGGAGGAAAAGTACCGTCAATAAACTCAATTTTGTTTTTCATAAGCAGGGCGCGACGCATAGCGCAGGACCAAACATGATAATTGAGACGAGTGAGGACCGAACTCACCAAGGAGGAAGAAGGATAAAATAGGGACTCGATTGATTCTGATTGGGATCTAAATTTTGAGAAGAAGAACCTTGATTCTGATTAGGCGCCATGGATCAGAGAAACGAAGCTCTCATTCAGAGGCTCGAGATACCATCATAGGAAAAAGAAGAAAGTTAAATTGAACGAGAGACAAAATGAATTTCTCATATTATTGATATGTGAATGATTACAGCAAGCAAGCTATATATAGCTGGCAAAACAGAAAGAAGAAAAAGCGAGAAAAGCAGTTAGAGCAACAAACTGCATAGCGCAATATTAGGCTACTGTGTTAGGGGAAATTTCAGCACTTAACAGGAAGTCTCCGAAATTCAACAACATTCATCTATCCAACAAGCAGCAGCAGGAGATGTTTTTATCAAGGATCTGAAGGAAACAATTTTCGGAAAGAGATCATCAAACAATAATCTACTTTCTTTACTCAAGGATGATGTTTCTCAAGGCAAGATCAACTATGCTCTCTCTGAACTCATCAAAATCCAACACAATTTGTCTCCAACCATTGTCCCTTTCATCACTAGGACCAAATCGGTGGTGGACACCGCGAACCTCCTTCTTCGCCAGCACGATCATCAGCATATTGATCTTGATACTTTAGGTGCAACCTATGGGAACTTGTTAGGGGAACGGCAAAAGTTGGAAAATATTACAGAAGGCTAGCTGATTCAACCAAAAAACTAGTTAACTCACCGACGATGTTCAAGATAAAATGCAAGCCCTGGAGCACCAAATAAGCGAACTTGAGGGTAGCCTTCATGGTTTGAAAATTCAGCTACGATCTTTCCAGCAGGCTTATACAGAAACTGAGGAATGAAGGCTCGCAGTTCTTTCTGAAGCCAAAAATGTAGCTCAACAGATGGTTTTAGCCGCTCAAGACATTCGAACAAAGAAGGCAGAACTCAAAGCTTCTGATCAATACCTATATTTGGCCCTTGAATCACTTGACGAACTTCGCTGCAATGTTCCCTTTTAAACACATTCTGGCTAGCTGTTAAAACTTAAAACTAATTGTTAGTGCTGCTAGAGATAGATGGTGGGATGAAGAAACTCTAATCCAATATGTTCTTACTCAGTTGTAATTAATTTATAACTGAATGCTTGTTCATCGAGTAATCATCCTCCCTGCTGTTGTTAGCTATTGAAAGTGAAACCCTGTACAATTTGGTTGTAGAGTTTTCCTTGAAATTTAATTACTTAGAAGCTGTTGTGCTGTTTTGCAGATATTTAGTTTTTGAAACCAGAGTTGTAATGTGTTTTCTGTTATGGTTCAGTAATACAGAGTAGTGAAAAAAAATGCAGACTTGCTATCATGTTGTTTCTGCAGTAAAGATTATGAAATGGGAAGGACATGTCTAAGATTTCTGCTAATTAAGTGTAAACATTTCGTGATGCGCAACAGTATGCATTAGTATCAAAGAGTGAAACTGTAAATTTCACATCTATTATAATTTTTCTTTTGTCATAGTTTGAATGAAAACTATGAAAATATCATAAACATATAAATGAGTTTAAAAAATAAAAAATAAATAAGATTGATAAGTGTACATTTTATAATTTATAATCTCATTGACTAAATTGGTTCGATGGTCATATTTCAAAGATCAAGTTAATATTTTATTCGATGATTATTATCGGCCAATATTATAAAAATTCCATCATACACATTATTAGAGCAAGAGAGAAAGTGAAAAATATTATAGATTTCTGGTGTGTTTCTTTTGTCCAACAAGCCACCTATTTATAGGTCAGAATACAATCGGAGTAATCAATAAAATAATCTCAACAAATCAAATCATATCCTATCAAATATTAACCCTAATCCTATTATATCAAATTTCTAATATTAGAAAACAATTACAATATTACATATCAATTACAATATTACAAAATCAATTTAAATATTTACAATATCAATTTAATATCTCAACATCCCCCCTCAAACTCAAGTGGGTGCGGAAGAGACCAACTTGAGTTTGGAAACTAGGGCCATAAAACGTTTAGGTGAATTAGACTTGGTGAATAGGTCAGCAGGTTGATCAAGAGTTCCGATAGGGAGGAGGCGAATAATGCCATGAACAAGGTGTTTGCGAGTAAAGTGACAATCAACCTCTATGTGTTTGGTGCGCTCATGGAAGACATCATTGTGAGCTATTTGAATTTCACTTTAATTATCAATGAACATCAGTAGGAGAAGGTTGGGGAGCACCCATATCATGTAGGAGCCAACGAAGCCAGAGAACCTCAACAGTGGTATCAGCAAGAGCACGATATTCAGATTCAGTACTAGAGCGGGAAGGCAGAGTTTGTTTCTTACTTCGCCAAGAGATGAGGGAGTCGCCAAGGAAGATACAATAACCAGTAGTGGAATGCAATGATCGGGATCTGCCGCCCATTCAGCATCACAATAGGCCTGGAGAACCAAAGGAGAGCGTGAAGAAAAATGAAGTCCTCAAAATAAAGTGCCTTTGATGTAGCGGATGATCCTAAGTACTGCAGCATAATGAGTGGTGCGTGGATCGCACATGAATTGACTAACTGTATGAACAACATTTGAGATATTTGGGCGGGTTACAGTTAGGTACATCAGACTTCCCACCAATTGCCGATAGCGGGTAGGGTTATCAAGCACAGTCCCATCAGTGGCAGAAAAGTGAATATTAGGCTCAAGAGGTGTAGTCTCAGTGCGATTATCACTAAGACCAGCTTTAGCAATGAGATCAGAAGCATATTTGGCTTGGGAAATGAGTAATCCATCTGTAGACGAGAGGACTTCAAGACCCAGAAAGTAGTTGAGAGAACCAAGATCCTTCATTTCAAAGTTATGGCTCAAGAAGTCTCTTAGGTTGGAAATCCCTGTTGTATCATCACCTGTAATGATCATATCATCAACATAAAGAAGTAAAAGAACAATACCTTGTTTTGTGCGATGAACAAAGATTGCAGAGTCATGTGGACTTGAAGAGAAACCAAGTTTGCCAATAGTAGAGCTGAATTTGGAAAACCAAGCTCGAGGAGCTTGTTAAGACCATACAATGCTTTACGAAGGTTATAAACTTTGTTTGCTGGACAATGGTACCCAAGAGGTGGTCGCATATAAACTTCTTCTTCCAAGTCACCATTTAAAAAAGCATTCTTAACATCCATTTGATGGAGCTTCCAAAGGCGTGAGGCGGCAAGGGCAAGAAGAGTGCGAATAGAAGTGAGTCGGGCTACAGGGGCAAACGTTTCTTCATAATCAATGCCATACTCTTGAGTGAACCCTTTTGCCACTAGTTCGGCCTTGTAGCGGTCAATGGATCCATCAGAATGAATTTTTATTTTATAAACCCATTTACACCCTACCAGTGCTTTATCAGAAGGACGATCAACCAATTCCCAGGTTCCAGTGGTTTCTAAAGCATTCAATTCTTCTTGCATTACTTGCTGCCAAATGGGATCATTGCATGCCTCTTGATAAGACTGTGGTTCATAGAGGTTAAGCATGGTGGAGAAACAATGATAAGCATGAACATACGAAGGGGGATTTCTATCCCGAGAGGGATGAATGTAATGTCATGGGCAGACTCGATAGGCTGATCAGAGTTAATAGACGAAGTTGGTGCTGGAATAGTGATTGCGGGTTCACTAGATTCGTTAAGGAGATCAGAGTTACTACTAGACGGAGTCGGGGTTTCAATGATTGTTGTTGGTTCACCAGAGGATTCTGCATGGACGTCGCTTGTGGTCGGTGTCCTTGAAGTAATATTGCACTCAAGTGGAAAAAGATCAATGGAAGTGTTCGTAAAAAAAGAATAGAAGTAGGAGGAATGCTTATGAATTTTGATATAGAAGAAAACATAATATCTTCCCAAAAGATGACATGACGAGAGATCCGGATGCGTTGAGAGATAGGATCCCAAGAGCGGTAACCTTTGTGTTCAAATCCACATCCTAAAAAACAACAAAGACGAACACGAGGGTCAAGTTTGGTGTATTCGTGGGGTTAGAGGAGAACAAAGCACATCCAAAGACTTTGAGAGAATTATAGTCGGGAGATACTTGGTGAAAAAGTTCAAAAGCAGACATGTTTCCTAGAATTGGGGAGGGAAGGCGATTGATAATGTATGCAGCGGCGAGAGCAGCTTCACCCCATATTCGTTCAGGACAAGAAGAAGAAAGATGCATGGCTCACGGTATTTAGGATGTGGCGATTTTTTCGTTCGGCCCTACCATTCTGTTGAGAAGTGCTCGGGCAAGAAAACTCAGAAAGTTGAGTCTTAATCATTTTGGCAAAGTTAATGTAAATTTGACAAAGTTCAGAGCGATGTTTCATCAAATATAGCCATGTGAACCTAGAATAATCGTCGATGAAAATCACATAATAACAACATCCTCCCATAGTAGGTTTAGGGGCAGGTCCCCAAATATCGGAGTGCACAAGATCAAAAGGCGAGGTAGAGAATGATATACTTTTAGTAAAAGGTAAAGTAGGTTGTTTAGCGGTTTGACATGAGATGCAACGAATGGATTCTTCTTTAACCGAACCTAACAACCCTCTATGACCAAGGCGTTGATGCCACAAATGAAGGGAAGGGGTAGAAAGAACACAAATGTTTGGCGAGGTAGTCGGAGGCGTGTGAAGACTAATAAGCTCAAATAATCTGCCGATTTTACGATCGGTCCAAATAGTCTGCCCCGTTTGTGAGTCTTGTACAGAACATCCAGTAGAAGAGAAAGTGATTGTGTATCCAAGATCACAAAGTTGTCCCACAGAAATAAAATGAAGTTCAATTTTGGGACATGATACGTGTCAGATAATCGAAGATTGGGCAAAGAAATTGAGCCTTTATGACTTACTTTCATAAGAGAACCATCAGCCGTGTGTATAAAAGGAACGACATTTTCGGATGAGATAGAAGAAAAAGTAGGAGAAGAAGATGTCATGTGATTACAACATGCAAAATCAAAATACCAACGGGTATGACCTGGAGCGGTCGCTAATACAAGTGGAGCATTAGCAGATTTAATTTGATGGAGAAAAGATTCGAGATTCATAATATATAATTATTATTAGTATTATTATTATTATTACAAAAAATTTGTTAAATAAATAATAATAATGAGAATAATAATAAAAAGAGTAACTGAGAAAAAAATGTAAATAAATAAATAAGTAAATAAAAATAGAGAAAGAATTAGCAAAAACGAAGCTGAAAAATGAAAAGATCTCACCAAAAAAACCTTAGGTTGGCTTTATGCCATGTCAGAAAAAAAGTCAACTCAACAAATTCAACAACTGAGTCAACGCCACGCAGACAGCCCAATCAGTATCCAAGTCAAAGGAGCAATGGCACGAAAAACAGAGACAGAACCAAGATTTCTCTGGGGTTTCTAAAGACAGATACTCACAAAACAGAGTAAACACGAGAACTAGACGGAACCAGTATTCTAAAACAAAGCCAACGTAGGATTATTGGATGGAAACAATATCCTAAAAGGAACTGAAGTTCTGGAAAGCAATCGGAACCTAAGCTCTTGATACCATTTAGAGCAAGAGAGAAAGTGAAAAATATTATATATTTATAGGTGAGAATACAATCGGAGTAATGAATAAAATAATCTCAACAAATCAAATCATATCCTATCAAATCCTAACCGTAATCCTATTATATCAAATTCCTAATATTACAAATCAATTACAATATTACATATCAATTACAATATTACAAAATCAATTTAAATATTTACAATATCAATTTCATATCTCAACACACATAATTCCATATGGGATAAATATTTTTTTTCTATGTGACTTTGTGTTATTGTCTATTTTTTTTACATCGAGTCGTCTAATAAATTTTTTTTCTACGTGACAGTTTTTATTCTGCGTGACAAATTCTTTTTTCTACATGACTTTGTGTTATTGGACTACTATCCTGATAATAGAGTAAGAAGAACGATAAAAATTTACAAATCAATATTGCTAAAAGAATAACAAAAAAATAAAATAAAATTATAAGCCTTTGCTACACGAGCATTTATTATAATTTTCTTAATCTTACCCTTAATTAATTTGGGTAGATGAGTTTAATTTTAAATGATGAAAAATGTTGATTAGTTTTTAGTAAGGGTAATGTTAAAAAGAGAACATTTTTTTTATCAATGTATTTTCTTAGTGTTTTTACTTTTCTTAATATGTATTTTTTTAAAGGCTTATAAATTGGGACAAATATTTTTATCTCTACAAGACTTTGTGGGGTGCCACTAAAGGCACCGCACCTTTCTCAAAACGCACTACACATCGCCTATTTTTTTTCCAAAAATGCCCTCTAACCGGATATTTATATCCAAGCAACACCATATATTAATTTCCGGTTCGCTATTTGAACACATAAAACCGGAAAAATATATCCGGAAAATCACATTTCAAATCTAAAGGAGTTAATCAATCTTGAGCAATCAATCTAAGGTGCACAAATCCATCAAAAGGAGTAAATCTACCGGATTTTTTACCGCTAATCGCCGAAAAAGGTTAGTTTTATGATGTTTTTCATATGATTTGGTTTGTTTTGATTATTTTTGCTTGATTTCTGTCAACCTTCTGTTATTTGCGCGTTATCATCGCAATCGGAAATGATTATCCGGTTCTAACCGGAAAATAATGTTTGGGTGCAACCGGATATTATTTTCCGGATTTGACCGGATTGGATTTTCCGGATTCAACCAGATATTAATATCCGTTTTAAACTGGATATTAACATCCGGTTGGTTGTTTTTTTTAAAAAATTATAATTAACTACATTTTTTTTTGTTTTCTAGTTTTCTATAATATTAGGATATATGATTGTATGATATTAATTTATTTGTCTTTATTTTTATAATGATTTTTTTTATTATAAATTATTTAAGGTTTGTATTAATTTATTTGTCTTTATTTATATTAATTGCAATTTATGTAGAGATGGTGAACCCAGATCACACTACTACATCTGCACGTGCTCGACGTTATCAGGATGCTACAGCACAGCGTGACAGGGACGCGGTCGTGGTCGTGTGGTCGTTACTGGGCTGGTAGGTGAGCTAGATGTACCGATTGTAGGAGACGTTGAGCCTGGTGTTATGCAGGACGATGTAACTGCTGATGTCAGACAACAGAGTCAGGGACGTCCGACTGCATATCCCGGGGGTCCAGATGAGTTGTCATTGCTGATTACATATGACCAGCATGAGGCGTCATATGTTTGGAACAACAAGGTAATTTTTACTATTTATAATGTTATTTAGAATAATATGTTAATTTAATTAATTTTTTTATAATTAATTATTTTCTAATTAATTGTTTTCTCTTTTCAGGGTAAGAGGCCAGAGATGAAGGCCGTTAGTCATGGGAGCAAATGGATAGCGTATTTGCCTCTGGACGACTACATAGTTCAGTGTTACGCGACTCAGGTTTATCCCCGCTGATGTTCTGCACGTACTCATCATCGACAAGGGTATTATTGCTGCTTTATCTGAGAGATGGCATCACGAGACATCGTCCTTCCATCTCCTGGTGGGGGAGATGACGATCAGAACGATGTCGCAGCATTGACACATCTGAGGATTGATGGGGAGTTCCAGACGCTGCAAGTAAAAAATGGTTTCATTAACAAACCAAGCCATAAAAAGTTATTTTCTAATTAACACATTAACTGTGCATCAACACTAACCTGTTAGTTGTTGTGTTTCCTAGGTGCATGACTTTATCGACCCATGCATCCACGAAACTTTCCTTATGTGGAGTTAACCAAGTCTTCATACAATACTCAAAGAATGGTTTAAACTCTTTACAAACGAGTTCGAAATATGACACATGTTTGTTATAATCTTCTTCCGTTGGGGACTCAACAACAAAATTCCACACATTAAAAATCATATCCCAACAATCTTTCTTGTGGACTAGGACCTTACACTTTACCTGCACATTTTTGTCTATGTGAAATTGGCATAACAAGTGCTTTGATTGTGGAAAAACTTCATCTAGTGCGTTCATAAGTGCAAGATCTCTATCAGTAACAAAAACTTTCGGTTGACCATTTTCATTCACAATCAAATTTTTTAGGCAACTTAAAGCTCAAACATAATTATCACCACGTTCAGACTCCATGTAAGCAAATGCAATTGAGTATGTAATATCTGTTGATGTAACCCCAACCATTTCAAGTAAAGGCAACTTATACCTATTAGTTTTGTAGGTAGCATCAACGATCACAACAGTAGGAAATGTATGAAATAACTTTACCGAACCTTTATGAGCCCAAAAGATGTCCTGGACAATGTTATTAGATGTATCCTTTCTATGAAAATGGACATACTTGTGAGACTCTAGCATTAGCATCAATTGTTGCATCTCTGTCCGAGGCCCCCTAATTGACTTGCGATATGAATACCGTTCATTGTATATAGTCTGAATGGTACTCACATTGTAAGGATCATGCTCTTTCAGTGCAAGCAATATACTACAAGGCTTGACGTTGTTCTTTGTCATGTCTGCCACTATGGTCTTCTCAATCGGTTTAAGGCGCCCAGGGTATGGATGACCTATCAAGGTGACTGCTCTCTCATGGTTGTGTTTGCCACATATTACAATAAGTATCCATCCTTCATTAGCATGGGGTCTTCCTCTAAGTCTGAAAGGACATTCACATTTCTTAGTTCCTGTGACTTCGCGTTTAAGTTGCTTTCCACAGTCTATGTACTTCCCACTTCTTTCACACCCCAGAGTCACAAATTCTCTCATATTCCCACATGCACCACCCTTATCTGATCTGCATGTAACAATAACAAATCTAATAGTCCTGCCAACTTCTTGCGCCCAATGTATCAAATCCTCCCGAGTAGGAAAAATCTAAAAAATTACAACAGTATTAACATTTAAACACAATAAAAAACCAACAACACATTTAGCTCGAAGTGACATTTACCTGCTTAGTTTCAAAATACTCTTTGTAATCAAAATATTCTTCTTCTTTCGTGGTTTCTTGTACTGATTCCAATAATTCATCCATAACTCTGAAAAAATAAAGTTTTATGAGACATTTAGCTAACATATTATAAAATTTCAATTATACAATACAGTAATAATCAAATATAAGATTTGGCCTCAACCGGATATTAATATATGGTCAGAACTGGATAATCATGTATGGTTCCAACCGTATATTAATGTTTGGTTGGAACCGGATAATCATATCCGGTTAGATCAAAATTAGTTAAAACAACGCATTTTCAGTCAACTAACTTAAATATAACATAATAAACATGAACATACAACATAAAATACTTACATTTTGTATAATAGATGTATGAAGATGAAACAATAGCAATTTCAAGTGGTTTGTTGTTGTTAGTGACTGGTTGTGTGGTGAGTAATTTGGTTTTGGAGGTAAGAAAATAAGGATTCTGATCCTTAGATGTATTTTAAAGTATTCCAGTATACTGGATAATCTTATCCGGATACGCCAGGAAAATCATGTCCGGTTGGTACTTGACAAAAATATCCGGTTAGGGGGGATAGACTGTTAAATAGCGAACTGGAAATTATTATCCGGTGTCGCCCAGAAATTAGTATCCAGTGTCGTCCGGATATAAATATCCGGTTAGAGGGAATTTTTGGAAAAAAAAAGATGATGTGTGGTGCGTTTTGAGAAAGGTGTGGTGCCTTTAGTGGCACCCGACTTTGTGTTATTGGTTCTTTTTACATCGGAAACCACATCTAAATAATACTTCCTCCGTTCCAAATTAGTCTTCGTTTAAAATTTTTGCACACCAATTAAGAAAAGCATTTAACACTTCCAATTTAAGAAAAAATAATTACCTAATTTCTTATTGTACCCTCACATAAATATTTTCTCTCCCATTAACTATCTCTTCAATTGTTCACTCTGATAAAAACTAATGAGACCCTAACTCTCTCTCTCTTAATTTATCTACCATAACTTACGCACTTTCTCTCTCTCTATGAAAACTTTGCACTTCCTCTAAGTGATGGAAACACCAAGAATCATTCTTTTAGATATAGTAGTTTTTAAAATTGTTGAGGGCAAAATTGGAAAAAAATAATTAATACTAGCGTTAGAATTCTAAAGTCACAAATAATTTGAAATAAAATTAGAAAGTTAAAACTACAACTATTTTGAAATGGAGGGAGTAATGTTTGACAACTATGCTAATAATAGAAGAAGAAGTTAATCTAAAACCTACTCCCTCTTGTCCTATTTATAAAGTATTTTTAACCGAATCACTAATATCAATAAAATTAATTAGATGTAGTTAGTTATCATAAAAACTATGTAATATGTAAATTTTATCCTTCAAATATAAAAGTGTATTAATGACTTTAAGTTTACAATGTGAAAAGTATATTTAAGTTGAGTTTTTTAATAAGGATAAGAAAAGAAAAAACATATTAAATGTTTTATAGAAAGTTGTGAGTGTCTAATAAAAAGAACTACTAAAACCTTTTAAAATGTATCTTATAAATAGAACTAGATGGACTATAAAGCATATACGTCTTGTTTTAGCAATACTACTCAGATCCGATAATCAATTACATTAAAAAAAAATTAGAGGCTTGAAAAACTAATTATTATTTTAAACCAAACATTATTTATTTATCAATCTGATATATTTTTCTCAATGATACCTTTTTTTGTTTTTTAATTTGATGATTTTATAAATAAAACCAACGAACATGAATAAAACAAATGTGTTTGGGTTGGAATTTGATCGTTTAAAACATTACTAAATTAGTACTTGAAAAATTTAAAATTTAAAACGTCGCATGCCAACATAGTCCTTTAAATAATTAAAATCCTATCAAATTAATTCTACGCTTTAGTGGACCAAAGTCCTGCGGTACAGAAATCATTGAGGGATTAAACTGATGATGAATAATGTATTATATATTTTTTCAAACGACACAATTTTTGTTTAGTGATTGAGTTAAAATTTGATCGTTTAAAATAAGGTATAAAATAAGATTGAGGCTAAAATACACATTTAGTCCTTTATGTTTTACCGAAATCATATTTTGGTTCTTTATGTTTATTTTTTCCCAATTTAGTCATTTACGTTTGTTTTTTGACTAACATTAGACTCTTATTTGAATTCGTTACTCTAAGATAACAGAACTGCATACGTGACACCTATATGGTTTTAACGGCGTTAGTTTCATCCCTTTCCACACTAAAACGACGCCGTATTGAATTTTTTTCTTAAGCGTGTCTCCATTAGTCTAAGTTAACATAATTGTATATGCTTAAGAAAGAAAAATCAAGGTTTCGTTTTAGTTTGAAAAGGGATGGCAACTAACACCGTTAATGCCATGTATGTGCCACGTATGCAGTTCGGTTAACTAGACTAACGGATTCAAAGAAGAGTCTAACGTTGGTCCAAAAAACAAACATAAGGGATCAAATCGAGACAAAATAAACATAACGGACCAAAATAAAACTTCGACAAAACATAAAGGATCAGATGCGTATTTTAGCCTAAGATTTATTTAAAAAGGACATGAAAAGGAATTGAACTTGAATTTGCATCATCATATCATATCATATTCCATAAATTTTATTGGGTGATAATATCCTCACTCTTTTTTTTTTTAATCTATTGACACAGCTATATTTTCTATTTTATTAATAGTTAAAAACTAATAGTTTTACTTCGTTATTTAATAATATAACTTTAAAGAACTAAATTGATGATACATACATCTTCATAGGATTAAATTGATTTTTTTTTTTCTAAATGATGATGCTGTTGGGATAATGGGGTTGTATTATTCTTATGTTATTTCTGTTTAAATAAAAAAAATGATGGAGATGTTATTTCTGTTTGACGGAGATGTTATTATTTCTGTTTGACGGAGATGTATATAGATACATAGTATTGTTTGTACATGATCTTTAAAGAAATATTTATAATTTAAAAAATATAATAATTTATGTAAATTGAGTTAGAATAATATATTATTCTAATTAAACTTCAAATAATTTAGGTAATTTAGAAAATATATTTCATAAATACCGTATTATTCCAGTGTATAGTTTATGGTTTCTAAAAAAATTGTTGCAAATTTAAAAGTATAAAAAGTGAATTAATTGAATTATATTCTTCAAAGTGAAAAATATGTTGTTTTCAGAAAGTTTCAAATAATTTAGTTATTTTAAAAATGGTATTTTATTTTTTATTTTGAAAAATACCATATTCTTTAGGTGTAGTACACGATCTTTAAAAAGCCTGTTGTAATTTTAAATTATTAACAGATTATATAATTTGAGCTAGAAATTTAATGTCATTCAGATATCATTTTCAAAAAGCAAATTTAAAGCACCTTATTTTTCAAATGTATAGTATATGATCTCTTAAAAAGTTGTTACAATTTTTAAAATATAAAATTATGTAATTTGAGCTAGAAATTTTAAAGTGAATAATACATTGTTTTTTTTTAAAAATCAAATAATTTAGATATTTTAAAGACCCTTATTAATTTTTATTTCGAAAAATACCATATTCATCAAGTGTAGAGTACACTATCTCTAAACAAACTATTGCAATATTAAAAATTTAAAAAGAGATGTGAATTGCTTTAGAAACTTTAAAGTGAAAAACCTTTAGTTTTTAGAAAGCTTCAAAATATAAAAAGTGATGTGAATCGCGATTTGTAACACCTAATGGAAATTAAAACTAAGTTTTTTTTTTCGACATAAGATAAGTAATAGCTATCCAGTAACTCTCATACATGAGTACACACACTACTTAGTCTTAAAGAGGGGCTATCATATGCCCTATCAGAATACATAAGTCCATAGGGGAAGATAATGAGTTTAAATATCTACTACATGCCAGAGAAATAGGTCCAATAATGGTAGCCAACGAGCGTTCTACAGGGAAAGGTTGGCTACCCCAAGATACATATCAAACATAAAAATACTAAACATCTATTATGCTAAGTCTTCAGGCGCTGAAATCTTCGTCCTCCGAGTCTCCTGCATAATGGTAACCATCAGTTATATGTAAACATATAACTGAGTAACCCCCGACATTTTTAAAATATTTTTATACCATATTACAGTCAGTCTAACTGGAAAACATCCCATTTAATTCCTATCATACAAATAATTCCAAGGCAACATACAAAAACACAATGCATGAAATGACAAGATATAGATGTATGCATGACATGATCTTTCAATTATCATTCTTATCTCTTTCTTTTCTTAAGTCTTTTACGGAAGCCTCATGCACTAGACTTCACCATAGGCGAATGGCAGCAACGCGCATTTGAGCTCAATCATGGGACCACGGCAAGCGTCCCTACCGTAATCAACTGCCGGGCTATCTTGACCCTGTTCATTGGGAATAGCCCATGACTTCCTTACCTGTTCATTGGAATAGTTCTTTCTTTCGGGTCATCTGCCCAGTAACAGGGCAACCTTACTAGTTTAGACCATCTTACCCCGTTCATTTGGAGACCCTACATTCTCAATCTTTTCATGCTTGTCCGCTTACCCGGTGTGTAACCGGTGGGACTCAACTCACATAACATCCGTTAAAGAGGGAAAGCTTGTCTTATCATTTAATTTCATTTTAAAAGATATCATGCATTTTCATTCAACATTCATCACATGACGATTTCATAATTCAAAATGAAGGGGCTTGCCATATCATCTCCTAACCTTAAGGCATGTTACTAAGTCCTATAAGCTTATTACATTGGTTTTAACCCTAGAAATAAGTTATTTGAGTGTTCTTTGTCTATTGGAAGTGAGAAAATCAGGCCCCTGTTCAGGTCCAGATTTGCTGCCGCGAGAAAATTCGCCGCCACGAATTTGGCACAGAACCTCACAGGCCATATTTGCTTTCACGAATGAATTTGCTGCCGCGAATTTATCATAGAAACTCCCAGGCCACATTCGCTGCCACTAATAATTTTGCTATCGCGAATTTGCTATAGAGTTTCCCAGAAGTTCCCAAACCACATTCGCTGCAGCGAATTAATTCACCGCCATGAATTTGACACATAATCAACCTTCCCTGTTTCACAAAAATCACCCATTTTTTTCCATCCAAAAACCATTCTACATCAAAACACACCTCATTTAACTCATTTCCAGGGTAAATAACACAATTTCATCATCAAATCAAGGTTTCAAATCAACAATTTCATCAAGGGAATTCTCTATTCAATCAAAACATATATCTACTCCAAGATTCAACAACAACACATATTCACAACGAAACTATTGAGTCAAGGGCATTGTATCCATTCACATATGGTTAAATGCACTTCAAGTTTCTGCTTCACAATTCAACCACAAAATATTCATTCAACTTGTTCAATTCCAAGAACATCAACTTATGATACAAAATCACAACATGCATTCATCTAGACCTACATCAATTTCATATCCTAGCTATAAGAGTCAACTAGAGTTTACTTTTCTACACATGCTCTTCCATTCCCTTATTCTCCTAACAGTTCTAAGTTCAATCACCAAGGTTGGGGTTCAATGGGGTTACCTTAAACCTTCAAGTTCCTAAGCACTTCTTGCTTCAACTCCTTTTCCCCAAACTCTTCAATCCTCCCACTTAGGCTTGATGATCCCCTATTGTTCACAAATGTGAGTCATTCACACCCATTAGGATCCATTTAAGAGATTGCATGTGGAAGATGAAGAGGGTGAAAGAGAAGGGATGCATGACTTACCTAAAGATTCCAATAGCTTCTCCAAGCTTCAATGAACAAGATTGGTGAAGGGAATCTCTTGATTTGGGAGCTTGAAGACCAACCCTAGGAGAGCTTGAGAAGCGAAGGAAGAAAATGAGAAATGGAGTTGAGTGTGAGAGAGAGTGAGGGTGAGAATGAGAGGGAAGAGGGGAAATGGGGGGGTTTTTGTTTAATTTTTCTATCTTCTTAAGTTTTGCTAGATGGTCTTCTCTTAAGAAATTTTTAAAATTTACTCCTTAGTCCTTCTCTCTTTTCACTTGTTAGAGTTGCTACAAACCCTTAAATTCTCAATTTCTTCTAAAGAACCACTAATTCCTACTTGAGAATTTGTGGGATGTTACAACTCTATCGCCCTTAAAATAATTTTGTCCTCAAAATTAAGAACTAACCTGTGTCGTCAAAATAATTCTGGGTAGGCCTCCTTCATGTCTTGTTCTTTTTCCCACGTGTTTTCTGACGAATCGATTGTTTGCGATAGCACCTTAACCAAGAGAATCACCTTGTTCTACAAGGTCTTCTCCCCACGATCTAGGATCTCAACAGGTTGAGCTTGGAATGACGTGTTGGACTTCAATTGGATCTTCTCGGGATTTAGGATATGAGAGGGGTCCGGTACATATTTCCGGATTTGGGATATGTGGAATACATCGTGTAGGGTTGAAAGGTTCGAAGGTAAAGGTAATTGGTATGCCACAGGCCCAATTCTTTGCAAGATTTGGAAGGGTCCGACATATCTTGGTTGGAGTTTATTCACTTTCAGGGATCTTCCCACAGCGTTGGTAGGAGAGACTTTGAGGAATACATGTTCACCCACCTCAAACTCTAGTGTTTTTCTTCTCTTATCTGCATAGCTCCTTTGTCGGTCTTATGCTAACTTCAATTTCTCTTTAATTCTCCTAATCTTGTCGGTTGCTTCTTGCACTAATTCTTGCCCTAAGAGGATTTCCTCCCTAGTTTCATACCAACATACGACAATCTACACTTTCTACCATACAAAGCTTCGAAGGGAGCCATTCTGATGCCTGAATGGTAATTGTTGTTGTAACACTACAAGAATGCATTAAAATTGCCACAGAATGTTTTCCACGGCGTGAATCCGTGGCAAAAAAACCACGGAAGGCAAACAATTTGCCACGGCTTAGACCGTGGCAAAATTAGCCACGGTTAAGACCGTGGTAAAACAAGAAGGAAACAATTTTTTTTTTAACTTATAATTGTGGAAACACTTTGCCACGGCTAGGACCGTGGCTAATTTAACCACGGCCTAGTCCGTGGCTTTTGCTTTGTAGGATAGTTTTTTTTTTTTATATATATGAAAACATAATTTGCCACAGCTATGACCGTGGCTAATATTGCCACGGCCTTGACCGTGGCTACGTGACTATTTTATTTAATTTTTTTTCCAAAATCTTTTAAAGTGGGTTACAGATTTTTTTTTAACTGGATAATTTGTTTGCCACGGCTATGACCGTGGCTACTTTTGCCACGGTCTAGACCGTGGCTATTCATTCTATTTTATTTATTTTTTTTCAAAAATATTTTTAAGTGGAAATATAGATTTTTTTTTAACTGAAAAATTAGTTTGCCACGGCTAGGACCGTGGCTAATTTTGCCACGGCCTATACCGTGGCTATGTGACTCTATTTTATTTTGTTTTTTCGAAAATCTTTTTAATTGGAAATATAGATTTTTTTTTTACTGGAATATTATTTTTCCACGGCTAGGACCGTGGCTAATTTTGCCACGGCCTAGACCGTGGCTCCCTTTAAGCATCAATTATTTTATTATTGTTTTTTAAGTTGGCCATTTTGCCACGGTGATAGTCGTGGAAAAAAACTTGCTATACCGCTGATTCCCTGATATCTTCCCTTATCTCTTCCTTATCTCTTCATCATATGTATGTCTCGTTCATCTTCCCTCATTCATATCTTCCCTGCTGATTCCTTCATATCTTCCCTCATCTCTCCCTCATCTCCTCTCCCTCATCTCTTCTCACGGCTGCTCCCCTCTCACCGGGCCTCTCACAGCGCCTCTCGCCGCCGTCTACCTGTCCTCCTCTCCGCCGTCCACCGCTCTTCCTCTCACGCCGTTCACGTCTCCTCCTTTCACAGTATTATGCTAACACGGTTTAAATTACTGTAATTTATGCTGGAATATTTGCTTCTTATCCGTTTTTAGTTTCTTCCATATATTTAATATCAATAAACTAAAAGAATTAATTTTGGCCAAGTATTTTCTTGCTCCCTAGTTACCATGTCTCTGTCTGCTTAATACGCTATTCACTCTAGAGGCAAAAGAAACATTATCTAATTAAGCTCTAATTTCTTTTGTTTTAAAAAAATGTGTATTTAACTCCTAGTGTCTTCATCCAGTAATAAATTAACTACCTTAATCTCATAATAGTAGTTCACTTTTCCATTTTGGCAGTCATAAACACGCTTCCTCATCATCGATGACAATTTTTATTTTTATTTTTTATTTTTTATCTTTTTAAAATAAAAATTATTTCTTTGAAGATTTATTTGGTTGAATTATACGGATAACATATAGTACATTTAACTATTGTGTTTGTTATGGATGAGATTGCCAAATCAAGTTTCTTACCATGAGCATAAAATTATAATGAAGAGCTGCAGTATCTGCAACTCAAACTCTCTAGAATTTCAAAGTAGCGGGAATCAAGAGGCACTCAATGTCTCCGATAAAGACCTCAACATTTTCATATTGGTACCAAAACATTTTCACTCCATTTCATTAATTTAGTGCATATATGCTTTTCAATTTTCATGTCAAGTAATTTACTTTTTTTTTTACCTTTAAATGGTGTATAATGTTTGAAACTTACTTGAGATGTTTTATGAAAAAAAGTAAAGAAAAAGATAAATTTCTTTGCTTAGTTTGAATTAAAAAAAAATTGACATAAAAAAATAAAAGGAACGGAACCGAATCTTGACATGTTGTGATGTTTAGGTTTAAAAGATAGAATGAAATGAGATGTGATAGGATATATTTTATTTTATTTTGTTCAATATAAGAAGAGAGGCTTAACAGCCCATATAAGATGTGATAGGATAGATAATTTTATTTATTTTGTTTTCCTTCTCCTCTAAGTTTAGAGCAAAATATAATAAAAAAAATTGATATAATAAAATGAAATGAATAAGTTCTCTTGACTTTAGTATATGTGCACTTATGTGCAATTAGTATTTTGGTATTTGAATCTATCTCATCTCAAACGGATTAATGATGTTAAAATATATACTAGAGTCTATTTGAATTAGCACGACTTAGATATATAACTCTATCATGCTCCATTTAATCAATTCCTAAGAGTTAACTTGTCTAGAATAATTTGTCATGATGAAAATTACTCTATTACATTTCAATTGTCTGTGATTAATTAGTTCAGGTGGCTCAGTATCAAATTGGTGGGGGAGGGGAAAATAGGTGGAAATTGAATTATATATATATATGAGAAATTAGGTAATATGTAAAATTAAAGAAAAGATTAGATTAGATGAGATCTAAAGTTGAAAGTAAATAAATTAAAGATTCATATTATATATGCATATTATATCTATCTTTTGGAAGATATTGCTAGAATGTATGTCAGAATTGCTTTTAGTTAATAAGGGCATGTTTGTTACAGATTGTGTACACTTTTTGCTCAGAGGTTACGCGGTTCTTTTGGATTTTGCTTGGTGCTTACGCTCTTGGAGTTTGAGGTAGGTAACAACTAATTATCTTAATTTGTAATTAGTGTTGAACTTAGCATATTGTATGTTGTTTGTTAGTGGATAGCGGAGACCCTGATGAAAATACTGGAGTACCAGGGTGCTTATTTGTATGCTTTTTTTTATGTTGGTGTTTGTTAGTGGATAGGTGAGACCCTGATGAAAATACTGGAGTACCAGGGTGCTGGTTTGTATTTTATTTTTGTTATGTTGGTGCATGTATTTGTTGTTTGTTAGTGGATAGGAGAGACCCTGATGAAAATACTGGAGTACCAGGGTGCTGGTTTGTATTTTATTTTTGTTATGTTGGTGCATGTGTTTGTTGTTTGTTAGTGGATAGGGGATATTTCCGTGGCAAAAATTTGCCACGCCCATTTTTGCCATGGCTCGACGGTCGTGGCTAAACCGTGGCAAACATTGATTTTTCCACGGATTTGGTAATTTTGCCACGGTTGTATCCATGGCAAAACAGTGACATTCTTGTAGCATAAGAAAATTCCACCAAGGGTACGTATCTGCCTCAATCTCCTCCTTCGTCAAGGATGCATGCTCTAAGCATATCTTCCAGAGTCTGAATCGTTCTCTCTTATTGCCCATCCGTCTGGAAGTGATATGCTATGCTCAAATGCAACTGAGTTCCAAAGGCCCTTTGTAGAGATTCCCAAAATCTGGAGGTAAACTTCGGGTCTCTGTCTGATACAATGCTAAGTGGTGCTCCATGTAATAGAACAATCTCCTTATAAAAATTTTGGAAAAATAAGTTACTTCAACTTGACTACGACAAATAGACGGCCCATGTAACCCAAAGCGACACTATCTATTGTCACCGAGTGTGACAGTTTGTATGACGAGAGATCACCGAAGGGTAAAAACATAAATGAACCCTACCTTCTCGGAAACAATGACTTTTATTTGTTATGATGATTGGCATTTATTTCAAATTGTCAATAGTCTGGAGAACATTTAATAAATTGGCTTTGACGCACATCCGGAATCCACAATTTTGTAAAATTATCCACCCCTTTTATTTACTGCAATAGCAAATCAAAATAAGGTGACATTTGTTATGCCAAAACACATGTGGCAAATGCTATAAGCAACCTTACTTTTGATTATGAATTCAACATATTAAGTAGTCCTAGCCCGTACGTGCGTGACACACGGACATCAAATACTAGTGTGTACAATATGCAACTAGAATAATCTAACAACATATACTACTAAATATGAGTTAAGATATTTTACATTTTGCTTGTCTCAATATCTTTTTTATTTTATCATTTAATAAACCATATAACTTATTATCACATATACGTTTTTCAATCATATCCTACTTAAAATAAATTAATATTTGAATCTCTGAATGAATGTTAAGATCATAATTTTCAAATCAAGTTGACTAGTCAAGTACAACATAACGATAGATACTCTCGCACGCCTAAATATAATTGAAGATCTTTATCATTTCACTTTTCTTAGTTTCTTTTTTATTTTTCTCGTTTTATAATATAAAGATTTAAATCATATTTTGAATTATAGACTAATATTTTAATTATCGAAATTCTCTTTAACTTTGATTAGAAATAGGGGCGAATGGTAGGGATTTCTAATCTTCTAGAAATACAGTAGACCACCAGATAACTTATCACATATAAGCTTTTCAATCATATTTTACTTAAAATAAATTAATTTTTGAATCTCTGAATGTATGTTAAGATCATAATTTTCAAATCAAGATGATCATTCAAGTACAACATAACGATAGATACTCTCGCATGCCTAAATATAATTGAAGATATTTTACATTTCACTTTTCTTAGTTTTTTTTTCTCATTTTATCATATAAAATTTTAAATCATATTTTGAAATATAGACTAATATTTTAAATATCTAAATTCTCTTTAACTTTGATAAGAAATAAAGGCAAATGGTAGAGATTTCTAATCTTCTAGAAATATACTAGACCACCAGATACACGTGCCAGTACAACATGCCAATAGATACTCTCATACGCATAAATATGAGTTAACATATTTTTCATTTCAGTCTACTCTGTGTCTTCCTTATTTTGTCACACATTTTTAGAAATTCAATCAATATTTGAATTGTCAAAATTTTCTCCAATTTTTACAAGAAATGGAAGTTGGTGGAAATTTTTAATCTTCTACCGACACCTTAGACCACCTAGATACATATCCAAATTTAATCTAATGACAGATGTTCTCATACCCATAAATACAAGTTAGTATCTATGTTATTTCTCTTTTGTATGTATCCTTTTTTTTTTTATTTTCTCATTTAATAAGTGTCAATATTATAAAAGTTAAAGTTTTAAAACTTTAATGCATGTTATAAGACGATCCATTATTAAATGATAAAACAAATAAAAAAATAGATATAGAAAAATTTAGTCAATATTTCAATTGTTTAATTTCACTTGATTTTTTTCCTCGAAAAGGGGGTTGGTGACAATTTTAGTCATATAGAAATATCTTATGCAATAGAAGTATAATCTAACGATAGGTACTCTTATATGCCTAAATATGAAGTTAAGGTGATCTTATCATTTGACTTTTCTCTGTGTTTTTTTTTCTCATTTAATGGACCATGGTATCTCAAAAAGTTTTAAAACATATTTCCAAAAAATTAATTAATTTTTTAATTTTCAATTGCCATTAAATGTTAACAAGAAATGAGAGTTGGTGGACATTTCTAATTTTCTAAAAAGCCTCATACCACATGGATCAAATACACTACTAACATACACATCTAACGATGGGTACTATCATACGCATAAATAAGAGTTAAGATCTTTTTCATGTTATTTTTTGTATCTTTTCTTTACTTTCGCTATTAATGGATCATCTTATCAGATATAAAATTTTAAATAATATATTTAGAAAATAATTAATAGTTTAATTTTCATAATTCTCTTTAGTTTTGATGAGAAATGGACCACCTCCCACAACTTCAGACACTATACAATTGTAGTTTACTATAGATAATATCATACGCCTAAGTACAAATTAACATCTTTTTCATGTCATTTTTCTTTATGTCTTATTTTTTTTTATTTTAACAACCATATTATCATAATATTTTAATTGTGAAGAAACAATTCACATCAATCATAGAACTAAAAGTTGACCACCAACCACAATTTCAACACTATAAAAGCAATAGGATAGCCTAGGGTTTTTGACACTGAAGCAGCTATGTAGTAGAAGGAGTTTTGATCTTCCTCGAAAAAAAGAAAGCCATGGATATGCAACTGTGTAGTTGCGATTGTCTAGGATTTCTTCTAATGGAACTGAAACTTCAGTGCCATTTCATATAAGGTCTCTCTCTATTGGTCCCTCTCCTATAATCTTATGTGAGTATAAATTGATCGGAGTTGTGCAGGTGATAGTTGTTAGGACGTGCAAATCAAATCAATTGAGTCTGATTTGAAGACAATTGTTTGAATCCTTAGATTCATGGGCCAATCCCTCTTAGATTGTGAGTCTCTCACTTTCTCCACAATTCTCTGGATCCTGAGATTCATGCGCCTATCAATCTCGGATTATGAGTCTCTCTCACTTCAGTTACTTTATTTTTTAATCTGATTCGCACCACATAGATCTACAATGGTTTATTTGAAGGAGTTCAGATCTTCCTAGCGTAGAAGCTATGGATCTGCAGTTGTGTAGTTGGGTTGTGCGATTGTCTTGATTTCCTTAGTGGGAGCTGTATCTTCATCACCATTTACATGTGATCTCTCTCTCTATGTTAAATCTTCTATGAGTATAAATGGATAAGTGTTGGGCGGGTAATATTTGTGACAACTTACAAAAGTCCAGTGGCTGATTTGAAGACAATTTTTTAGATCTAGAGATTCATGCGCCATTCTAATCTCAACTTCCAGGGTATTTCATTCTCTTGTTTAATTACATTTTTTTACAACATATATACGTACAATAACCGTGTTTTTTTTGAGATATAGTAATCGTCCGAAGTTGTTCTATCAAGAGACATGTGTATGCAAAATTCTCCGTCAGATCTCCCCTTTGCTATGACCAAAACTACTACTACAGAGGGTTCCTTCGCGTGCTCTCTCATTCTTTGAGTTTTGTGAGCTTCTCTCTGTGTGAGTTTATTTTGTTATTCTAGCTTTAAGGGTATAGCTTCAATAACCATTGTGGTGTATAGTTTGTTTATTTACCATCTTTCTTTTTCTTCGTTCGGACTTGCTATTCTCCCTTATTTTGTGATATTGCAGCATTCAACATGGGAGAGATTCAACATCAAGATATGTCATCAACATTTCTTGAACTGAGATATTTTTTTTTTGCATTCAAAATTTTTTAACTCCTGTTTTTAACATTTTTTATGATATTTGTTTGGCAGGAAAATGGTCACTTGCCTTTACTATATCTATGAAGAGGATTTGCTAACACCAACTATGAGACAAGTCACTATTGAAGTGGTTAAGTTTAAAATTAAATAAGATCTCCCTACATCATTCTATAAGTTCTCTATTTTTCCTATCAAATGTATTTATAGGAAATGGATCTCGCACTTCAGAATTTATTGATTGAATTGTGGTTGTTTGAAGCCGTTTATATGGACCTACTCACCAAATCGGAAAAAGGGGAGGTAATATATAAAAACTCAAAAATACAAATAGTGTGTTCTATTACTCAACAAATATGGTCTATCTCACATTTTGAAATTGAACCAAACCTATTGAAGCAGTATATCTCAATTTTACAACAGGAAGAAATTAAAAATAGTGGTATTGTGATGCATGTTATTTATTACTTTCTCAATTCTTTCTCTTTCTTTTTCATTATTCTTATTTCTTACCATTGTCTGATGCATGTTATTTATTGGTAATAAATATACTATCTTGCATGTGCTAGAGCCTAGATGAATATAAAAAATCATCATGTTTTTTCCTTAAAATGTGGTATTGTGACAGATGAAGAGAATTTTACTATCATGACCACAAGTTTAGAAAATAAAGAGGTGAAAGAATTGAAAAATCTATTGGATAGAGTCCTAAAGGATTCTACTTTAATTTTGAAATTATTTTTAAAATTAAGATACTTGAAAGAGGTGTCTTTATTCTTACCACCATTTTCAAAGATAATAAACTCGTGGCTTTGTCTAATTACTTCCTCAATTCTTTTTCCTTTTAATTTCCCAAACTTGTATCCATGGTAGTGAATTTGCTTGCATTTGCATTGATATTAGGAGTTGGTGGCGTGAGATGTATGCATGGGTTAATTATGAGTATAGGTCTTGAGTGCCAATTATTATATCAATGTCAACTTGATGACGGATAATTATTAAACTATTTTGTGGTTAATTTGAATATATTTTAAATAATATTATGTTTATCTTTTAATTAAATTCCCCTAAATTTAGTAAATTCAGTACTTATCTTAATTTGAGACAGAATTTGTTGATTTGAGTTTTATCTTTATCTTTATCTTGTGGATTGATTTAGATAAGATTTGATCCCTAAATTATTTGATTGCAGGTAAATAGATAAAAACACAGAAGATAAGGGTGAAGAAAAAGGAAAAAATATTTGAAGAAACCTTATCTGATATTATTTTATCTTATCTTGAGCAAAGATAAACCACTTGGGATCTCTTTAAAAAGCCTCATTCACTAGGAGAGGCGAGCCATCTCTACACGAAATTTAGGGTTTTAGGGAGAGAAAGTGAGAAATTGAGAGATGGTAGCTTAAAACCCTTAACTTGGGATTGGATGTAACTTGCTGTGTGAATTCTCAAACTCAATTGATTGGTTTTCTTTTCTCTGTTTAATTTAGAGTTGAAAGTTTGATCACATTCCTTCTCTCCTTCTAACTTTTTTTATTAAATGAGAATTTAATTTGAAAAGAGGTTCTATGAAAAGGAATTTCATCAATGAAAGTCTAGGCATAGTTTTCATTTATGAACCACTTTTAAAAAGGGGAATTCTTAATGCGTGACAACTCTTTTACAGTTTAAAGGGATTTAATCGATATAGTTTTGCCATAGAATCTGGCAAATGAGGGATCTTTCTCAGTGGTTTTTATCCTTGGCCATTTGGGAATAAACATAAGTACAGTGAAATCCAAGCCCAAGTATTCTTATAAATTGTTTTTACCACTTTTTATATTACGAGCACTTATTTTACCATTCAAACCCAAGTTTTCTAATTGACCTACCTGAGGACGATAACTTGTTTTTCCACTATACTAAGACGAGTGAGTATTTTAGTTCTCTAAAATACTTAACACAACTCTAAGATAACCCAATGAAATTTGGGGTGAAAAGGCACTGATCTTTTCTTTCTTAAAATTTAAAGATAGATGGATAGTCAAAATGCTTAAGCTTTCCTTAGTGGGAAGAAAAGCTATTTTACCTTTTAGTTATTTCTAGAATTTTCCTTTTATGTT